>OZ014481.1:25468565-26191405 GCA_963965965.1 Trididemnum nubilum | reverse complement strand
AATAAATTAAAATGTTAAACAATTTTAACGATTTTTAAACTAAAAAAACTCCATTCAAGACAAAAGAATGATACAGTTTTGAGATAGTTTGGACGAAATTATTCTTACCGAACGCAAGAAAATTAATCAAAAGTTAGATTTTGTAGAATCTTTTTGTTTAAAGTAGAAAAAATAGCCGCTTTTTACGTTAAAACTGTTAATTCAAGTCTTAAAAACCTGAAGTGGAAAAGAAACGGCAAAAATTGACTCTTAAAATTTTGCATAATTGTGTGTCTAAGAACCAAAACAACGGTACTTGGAAACTTACAGAAGGATCTAAATGTTTGGTTTTTATCTTTGAGGCACGGCTTTGTTGTAACACATTATCAAGCAAAAATCAAATTGGAACGACTCATTTTTCAGGTCAAAACATGCGATTCGCTCTGTAACGACCGTATTTTTTTAAGTTTTAAACGATTGAGATATGATTTCGCATCGCATAAATCGCAAGAAAAAAAAGCATTCTTACATTTCTTTGCATTTCGAGCTGGATTTAGGCGATACTGCTGTCAGACGTTTGATTTTTTGTGTCGCAACCATAGTCGGGCAATTTCCAACTTTCCTAAGTCGAAGCTGCGACTATGCAATTCGAGGTTTTATAAAATTCGAAATCTTTTGCACTTTGATTTGAATACCTTTCAAAACATTCAAGATTTGCTTTTTCAACGCTAGGAGACGGGACAAAGTCGGTTCAACGTTACGTGAAATAACGCGTATCATGCGTTTATTTGCAATGTTGCACAAGGTGTCAGCGACCGCTTGGGAAGTTTCACTTAACATTGCAAATAAACGCACCATAGGCGTTATTTCACGTAACGTTGAACCGACTTTGTCCCGTCTCCTAGCGTTGAAAAAGCAAATCTTGAATGTTTTGAAAGGTATTCAAATCAAAGTGCAAAAGATTTCGAATTTTATAAAACCTCGAATTGCATAGTCGCAGCTTCGACTTAGGAAAGTTGGAAATTGCCCGACTATGGTTGCGACACAAAAAATCAAACGTCTGACAGCAGTATCGCCTAAATCCAGCTCGAAATGCAAAGAAATGTAAGAATGCTTTTTTTTCTTGCGATTTATGCGATGCGAAATCATATCTCAATCGTTTAAAACTTAAAAAAATACGGTCGTTACAGAGCGAATCGCATGTTTTGACCTGAAAAATGAGTCGTTCCAATTTGATTTTTGCTTGATAATGTGTTACAACAAAGCCGTGCCTCAAAGATAAAACCAAACATTTAGATCCTTCTGTAAGTTTCCAAGTACCGTTGTTTTGGTTCTTAGACACACAATTATGCAAAATTTTAAGAGTCAATTTTTGCCGTTTCTTTTCCACTTCAGGTTTTTAAGACTTGAATTAACAGTTTTAACGTAAAAAGCGGCTATTTTTTCTACTTTAAACAAAAAGATTCTACAAAATCTAACTTTTGATTAATTTTCTTGCGTTCGGTAAGAATAATTTCGTCCAAACTATCTCAAAACTGTATCATTCTTTTGTCTTGAATGGAGTTTTTTTAGTTTAAAAATCGTTAAAATTGTTTAACATTTTAATTTATTATTATTTTTTTATTGCTTTACACGTGTCAGTACATTCCATGCAATACATGCTTCAATTCAATGCTTCATGCTTTACACGCTTTTTTGTCAACAAATGTTAAATTCTTTTGCTTTGTTTGTTTTGAATTGAATGTTTTCCTTGAAAACGGTAATCTTTTAACAATTTTAAGCAAACACTTTTCTTACGCCTTAAATTTTACCAACATTGGGAAGAAAATATTCCAAAATATTAAAATGTCATTGTCTTAAAGTATGTCACTTAGTCAAAACAGGATACTATTAATTATTCAAAACTTCTAAACTTTTTTGTAATCGTAGCAATAATTTTCTAAAAAATGTTAAAAATCTTACTTTTCTTCATTATAAATTGAAATATTAAGTAGAAATAATCTTTTTTTCTAATCTGAACAAGAAAGTTATAAAATTTACGTCAGTTTTAGCAATTTCCTTGTTTGTATCAAGATGTTTTTACAGAAATATCGCAAAATCGTACAATTTCTTTGATTAAAACGACAATTCAACCTTAAAACGAATATTATTTGACAACTTTTAATCAAAATTTTTCTAAGAACTTGTGTTTTTTATTACTTGATCTTGTTTTATTGGGGTAAATTTGTCAAAATATCTGAAAACCTTACGATTTAGTTGACTTGAATGGAAATTGGAACATAAATAAATTCAAAAATTCACCCAAAACTTGAACTAGTTATTAACTTTCTTCTTTGTGTTGCAATACTTTGATCAAAATCTTGGGTTTCTTTATCTTGATTATTACTTTTACTTTAAAAACTTACCTAACATAGAAAAAATTTTAACCGTATTCTTGTTTTCATGAGAACTGTTTGATCAAAGACGTTCAAAGACTTGCATTCTCTTGAGTTTTATTTTGAAAAACCGAAACTTTACCTAAAATTTTATTGGAATATGGGAATAATTTTGTAAATTATCTTAAACATTTATTTAGCTTGAATTAAAATTCTTGTTTGAAAACCTTATTTTTCATAATTATTCTGGAAAATCGTTCAAAATTAAACCTCTTTTCGTGATCTCGGTTATAAATTTACTTGAAAAATGGAGTTTTTTGGTACTTTCAATCAAAATTCTCCTAATCTCTTAAACATTTTAGCGACTTTCTTGTTTGCATAAACATGATTTGTTTGAAGATAACTCAAAGTCATACAATTTCTTTGCCTTGAATAAAATCTTACAAATTTTTTGATTAGCCTTGTTTAGGGTTGGTTTAGTTGAAAAAAAATAATTAAAGTCTTACGGTTTTTTTGTTTAAAACAATAATTCTATTCTAAAAATGAATATCATTCGAAAGCTTTTAATTAATATTTCTCTAAATTTTGGATTTTTAGTCGCTTTATATTGATTTATGGGGATAAATTCAATAAATTCTCTTAAAACCCAACAATTTCTCTGTCTTGAGCGAAAACTGTGACGTGAAAAACAAAAGCGTTTGTCTAAAATCTTAAATTTTTTAAGTTCCTTGTTTACGTAGAAATAATTTGATCAAAAACATTCAAGGTCTTGCAATTTCTTGGCCTTGGAAAGCAATTTTATCTCAAACACCGGCTACTTACTTAAAATTTTAACTTTTTTGGAGTATTTTTGTTTACCTAAGGAAATTTTAAAAAATGTTTACAGTCTTACATTTCTTTATCTTGAAGATTGCTTTACCTTAAAAAACTTAACAAATATTGCAAAATTTTCAACCATTGTCTTGATTTCGCAGAAAAAGTAGGACAAAAGTACTAAAAACCTCACAATTTCTTTGCCTTGAACAAAAATTTTATCTAAAAAATCGAAAACTTACTAAAAACCTTACAAGTTTTCAAATAATCTTGTTTATACAGAGATACTTTTTGTGAAAAATAGTTGAGGTCTTACGATTTCTTTGTTTAAAACAATAATTTTACCTTGAAATGAATATCATTCGATATCTAAAATCTTGTTTTTTTATAACGTAATATTGTTTTCAAAGGAATAAGTTTACCAAAATCTCTTCATTCCTTGTAATTTCTTTGCCTTGAGTGAAAATTGTGACGTAAGTAATCGAAACTCTTGCCTGAAAGTTAATTAATTTTAATTTTCTTGTTTGCATCAGGATGACTTGATCAAAACATTCAAAATTGTTGTGCTTATTTGTCTTGAATACTGTTTGCACCTTAAAATTGTACCCAACATTGTAAATTTTTAATGATTTTCTTGTATTCATAGAGTAGTTTTATGAAAAACGATTCCAAGTTTTGCAATTTTTTTTTTTTTTGGAAAAATAGTTTTATTAAAAGTATGAAACACTTTCTTAAAGTATAGTTTTTAATAACTTCCGTAAAAACCTCTATTTGAGTGCTACCTTTATTCGAACACTACCTCTAATAGAACGCCACTGCAGAAGTTTTAAAAATAGAGCGCCATTTTTTAATTAAACACCACCTTTGATAGAACACCACTTTGAAATTCATTACGCTAATTAGTAATCAAATGGTTCTCTACATCACAAAATAATAATTGCCCATTTACCGGTATACCAACCCCAGTACAAAAATGTCGAGGACGTCTACAACAGCGACGTGTCACTTGATTTTCACCAGTGAACTTTTGATTGCTTATCAGTAACTGTACGTGTTTTTTTTTCCTTTCATTAATTAAATTTATTTTTCCAAACTGCTGACCAGATAGTCGAAAAATAGAGCGCCATCCTCTAATCGAACACCGCCTCCAATAGAACGCTGCTATAAGGGAAAGGTTGAAGAACAGAACGTCATGGCGCTGAAGTAGAAGTTTTATGGTATATTTTGTTTTTAGGGATAAATCTAATAAAATATAATGAAAACATACAATTTCTTTGTCTTGAGTGAAAATTGCAGCGAAAATAATCCAAAAACCTGTCTGAAACTTGAGCTTTTGATAAACTTTGTCTTTACGTTAGAACAAGGGGCTTCTTTTTGGGGTGGTATAAAGTCATATCGGTCAAGTTTCTGTAAAAACAGTCTTAGGTTTTGTTTTTTGGTAACAAAGGAGCTATGAAGTAACCTTTGATTGGTCTTCGAGTGAAACACCTCCACGAAATTGATAAGAATTTTAGTTTTACTTGAGAAATTAAGTTTTTTTTCTTAATTTTTTTTTCTGCGGAAACAATTAAAAGATATTTGCGGCGATGCAAGCTTCAGATGTCGGGTACAAAGATTTATCCTTCGGGTAAAAGTTGAAGGTTAACCCTTTCGGGGTAAAACGATAGATGCCTGTAATGATGTAAATTTCTAACCTCGGTCAAACATAGCTTTACTCATTAAATCAAGTTCATTGGTATTTAATTTATATTCCTGGTGACAACAATTGAGATATAGCTTTACTCCTTCGAAGTGAAATCGAAGGCGTGTGAGGCGCGATAAGACCGCTAAAATTCAAGATATTCTGCGATGATGCATGTTTAAACCCTTGGTCAAATGGTTTAATAGCCCCTTTGCATTGAAATGGTGGATATTTGCTGCGATTTCAGCTTTCAATCTCAGCCAATAGATTTTTTTTAACTTAAAGTTTTTTAGTTTAAATATGAAGTTTGTTTTTTTTAGCTTAAATATCGCTAAAACTGTTTAACATCTTAATTTTTTTATTGCTTTACATGTTTCAATGCAAGTCTTTTTTGTAAAAAATGTTAATTTCTTTCGCTTCAAAGTTGCGGCGTTGCAGACTTTTATACTTAGTCAAATACATTTACGAACAAACTTTTTTAAAACTACCTGCGGCGTTGCAGACCTTTACTCTTGGTCAAATAAGTTTACAAGCTTTTTTAAAACTTAGGGTTGCCTTTGGGAGCAATGTTGACAAAGTCGTTCCATACTTTTAATTTTGATCAAATAAATTTACAGTCTTTCTTTTAAAACTTAGGGTTCCTTTTGGGAGCAATATCAAAAAATGCGTTGCATGCTTTTAATTTTGGTCAAATAAACAAACTTTCTTTTTTAAACTTAGGGTTCCCTTTGAGAGTAATATTAAAAAAGACGTTGCATGCTTTTAATTTTGGTGAAATAAACAAACTTTTTTTTCTAAACTTAGGGTTCCCTTCAAAAACAGTATTGAAAACGTCTGTGGCATTCTAGACTTTTAATCTTGGTCGGTTGAGGGTCGGAGGTTGTTGTCCTGCTGGGGATTGAACCACTTACCTCGGACTTTGAACGTGTACTGCGTGCTCGTTTAAGTTTATTATTCGTAATTTTTTGGATGGAGGTTTGCATAAATGATTATTTTTTTCCTAGGTAGAGTGAAATTGAACATGACGCTGGTGGTAACAGCGACAGGTGCGTTATAACGGTCAGGGTCTGGTTTTCTTTTAAATTTTCTGTTACATTTTTCGCACTCTAATTTCAAAACCGTTTATATACTTCTCTTTTGTGATGCAGTATAGCGCCATTTCGAGGAAAGGTTTTCTGACAATACGTACACATGTTCATTTTGATAGAATGACTCTCGAGTATGTATCACAGCTAACAAACTTGCTAATCTTTGTGACATCGAGGTGATCGGAAATTAAACAAATTGGATTATATTACGTCATGCAAGCAAAACAGCGTTAACAAGTTTTAGTCTGGCGAGTGAAAACAGTTGAAAAGATTTTCTAAAGGCGAATTTGTGACAGGTCATCTGAGGTTTACAAATGTGGCTGCAACAGTTAACGACCAGCCACTCGCTATTTTAATGCAAAAGTCAAAGATAGTACCACCTTTCCATTTTGACTCACATAATATTCTAGCAGTCATTGTTGCAATATTTTAATGCAAAAGTCAAACAATAACATCGACCAACTTGTATTCAAGTTCGCCATTTTCTTGTTGAAACACAATACCGCAGTTATTCAAACTCCAGAATTAATATGCAACCATATTTCAGACATATTTCTGCATTATCAACTACAAAGTTTAAATTTTTATTTTGTTTTTATAATTTTTAATTTTTTTAGATTGAAAGTAACGAATTGTTGGAACCTGCAAACTTCAAAGCGATTTTGCGACAGCTAGCCGCCAGTCCAAAGAACGGTCCATGACATTTAAAGTTTAGTCCAAATTTTAAACTTTAGACTTTGACTAACCACCTTCGGTAGCTCAATTCCCAGGAAGTGTTACAAATTTTAAACTTTAACTAACCGCCTGCGGTAGTTCGATTTCCAGGGAAGCCTTACAAATTTTAAACTTTGGACTCGCTACCTTCGGTAGTTCGGTTCTCAGACAAATTGGGATAAACAGGTACAAGTTCTGTTGCGCCATACTTGTCCCATATTCGAAGTGACGTGCTAAAAAAGCAACAAAGATTAACAAAAGGTAGCGATTCGTAGGTGAACTTTGGACAGGTAAACCGGTTGTTTTTTTACCGCACGATTACGCCACGGTGCCGAAAATTCGGCTACAGCTAGGTCACAACAGGAAACGGTTTCAAGTAACACGAAACTTTACTAAGTTCAAATCAAAACTTATAAAATGTTCCGTAGCATAAACTAGATAATCTTTTTATTTTAGATTCAGAAACTACCGGGTTCGGTTCTCAGGTTAGTTATTCACTTATACTTTAACCAGTTACTAAATATTACTTTAGACTTGAATCAAAACCAGTTCCCAGGCAAACCACCTGCGGTGGTTTGATTCTCAGGCAAGACACTCTTCAGGTCAAGTTTTACACTTGAACCATAACTAGTACCCTGGCAAACCACCTGCGGTGGTTTGATTTTCGGGCAAGACACTCGGGTCAAGACCAAGCTTTAAGCAGTGCACAGGCAAACCACCTGCGGTGGTTTGGTATTCACGTAAGACACTCTTCAGGTCAAGACTAAGTTTCGGGTTTAATTCTTACAACTAGCTAGGGTGAGAGTTAGGGTTAAAACTACACTAAACTTAGGGTTAGAACTAGAGTAAACTTAGGGTTAAGACTACTACAACATCGCATTTGGATAACGCGCTTGGGGGATGCTGCAATCCGCCAAACCACCAAATCCCCCAAATCCCCCAATCCCTCAATCCCCCAATCCCCCAATCCCTAAGCATTTGGAGCAGCATATACTACTAACGTAGATCAGCTGAGTTTAACAAAAAGGAAAGCGATTGAAGACAAATTCATTAGAAGCAATTTATTGTGCTCAAAATGCTGAGTAATGTTTTGCTTTGCATAGGCTGCTGATACTCTTTTGAAATGCCTCAATCTAAGAGAAAAAACACATGGAGCCAATGATGATAAGCGTTCGTCTTTGCTCAGTCAGCTTGGGAAACATAACTGGCAACGAAGTTTGACATTGAAAGAAAATGGAAACCTTGAAGCTGCCGATTTGGTATGGAAAGAAGCTTTGAAGGTATTGCGCTCTACAGTATGTGAAATAGTCAAGCTAACTTAAACAGTGGAGACAATCGTTGAATAATTTAATGAAGTTGTACCCCGGACAATTCAATAAGCAATTTCTGAAGTTCGGCTTGCGCTGTAGGCTAGCTAGCATTATTGACCAGCAGAGGTGGGCAATATTGCGATACTGTAACGTGGTACTTTTTTAGTACCGTTATCAGTACCATTGATATTGTTTCAAAAATGCACCGTTTTCGGTACCGTCGTTACCTTTTTAGCACGATTAACGCAGTACTCGGTGCTTTTGAGTGAAATGGAATTAAAGTTACGGAGAAGCATTTTCAAACTTTGCCCACGTAATAAGGAGTGGTAACTGACAGTTCATCGAAGCTGCACTAAGTTGCTTTAAATAACAAATTGTAAAAGTTAGCTATATTGCAATATGTCCTTCGCTCTTTTGTCTTGTATCCTTTGCTCTGTTGTCTGTCCTAAACAGTGAAGACCAGCCCGTTTGAAGTCATATTAAAGTGATACTCTTATCCAAAGAACATTTTTTGCAGTATATAATTTCATAATATGTTGTCCATAAAAGAAGTGCACAAAAAGCGCAAAACTTGACCCCCTCCTCCTTTCCGTAAAGTGTCCTCACTACGTCAATTCCTTGTTGGCGCAGACACAATAAACAACTTATGAAAGGTAGAAATGGCGAAGGCAATTTCATTGCAGGAGTATCAAGTCACCAAAAACGTGGTTTGAGATCATGGGCTTAGCCAAGGGAATGCCACCAATGATAAGAACGTGACAAAAAGCCTATTGTTTCTTCATTTTCGTTTTTTTTTTTGCATTTTTTGCGTACAACAGTAAATAACAATAATATTGACGACGAGGAGGCCCGGACCCCCCATCAGTTCAATGTTTGTCAACCAATTTAAATGTATAATTTGGGTGAAATAAAGAGTTTTTGACCTAAAAGTTGCTACCTTAGGCCCTTTTTATGAACGTAATGCAATAACTAGGGTGGATTTTCCAAGCGGCGCAGTGTCAGGGGTCCCGTGCTCAGAATGATGGTGACTTTTTTTTGCTCTTCTCATGCATTTGGCTGAAAGATGTTGTGAAAATCTCCAAAGTGTCGGGAGCCTCGCTCAATGTAAATCCGACCCGGGCAATAACATGGTTAGAAGGCGTAATCAATTATTGTACCATGTTTCAATAACAATTCACCTACAGTCCTACACTTTGCCGTTTTTACGCGACTATAAACTTTTGAAAAAAATTAGCTAGATGAAATGCTCATTAACAAATTATGGAATTTCAATTGAGGGGGCCTGGGCCCTCTGGCGAAACATGTCCTCCACAACTGGTTATTTCCATTACAAAACAAAAGTCGGAAAAGAAAATCTTCGAGTGAATTATTATTTACTGCTAAAATATTGCAGGAAGCAACGTACCTTACTTCCCCTACCTGGGCAAAATCACGCAAAATTTTACCCCAAAATGCAAGAAATAAACGTGTTTTGGTCTTAAATTGCAAGTAAAAGAAGGATTAAGCAATTTCAGTTTTTCAGTTGGCTTTCAAATGTTAAAAATCTAGTTCTTACATATGGCTCTGAACAGGTGCGAAATGTGATCCATTTTCATTGAAATAGTTTTTTTCCAAAGAATTACAAAAAATCGTTCAGCGGCTGAGGGCTTCTCCCCCCCTCATAGTCTCCGGCGGCTGGGGAATCCGGCTGGGCCCCCTCAATCGAAATTCAATAATTTGCTCAATGAGCATTTTCTCTAAATAATTTTTTCAAAAGTATTTTGTCGCGTAAAAACCGGCGAGGTGGATTGTAATTTTAAAATGGTATAATAAATGGTTACGCAACCTAACCATGTTATTGCCTTAGCTGGATTTACATTGCGCGGGGCCCTTGGCACTTTGAAGATTTTGCAACATCTTTCTGCCGAATTCAGGTGAAGACCAAAAAAAGTCTCACCATCTGAGCGTGAGGCCACTGGCTGGCACTATGCCATATTATCGTAAATCCGGCCCTGGTTATTGCATTACGTTGATAAAAATGGTAAACGAAAGCCTGAGATAGCAAGCAGAGGTGGAGTCCTTGAGGACGTCCTTGGCCTCCAGGCCTCGAAACCTCACGGAAAATTTGCGAACATCTTTTTTGTTTTCCTCAGTTGAAGCGTAGGCGTAGGCAAGGGGAGGGGGGCAGCCCCCCAATTGAAATTTCACCAATGACAAAAAAGCCTATTGTTTCTTCAGTATCAGTTTCTTTTTAGCATTTTTCGCTGACAACAGTATAACTAATTAACAATATTCAAGACCAAGGGCGTCGGACCCCCCTCAATTCAATTTTTGCCAGCCAATTTAAACGTATAACCCGAAGAAAATGGAAAGTTTTTGTCCTAAAGTTGCTATCTCAGGCCCACATCTAGCCTTTTTGTGAACGTAATGCATTAATCAGAGCCGGATTTACCATAATATGACGAAGCTAGGGGCCCCGATCTGAAATCGTAAGATTTTTTTTGGTCTTCAACTATTTGGCAGAAAGATGTTGCGAAAATCTCCAAAGTCTGGAGCTTAGCGCGATGTAAATCTGGCCGGCAATAACATGGTTAGTAGACGTAACCATCTATTGTACCATTTCTCAAAAACAGTTCAGTATTTCACCTCCAACCTCGCTGGTTTTTACGCACAAAATACTTTTTTTTAAAATTAGCCATGGAAAATGCTGATTGAACGAATCATTGAACTTCAATTGAGGAGGCCTGGGCCCCCTGGCGAACGTGCACTCCTATAACTGGTTATTTTCATGACAAAACAAAAATCTCTAAGGAAAATCTTCAAGTGGATTATTATTTACTGCTAAAATGTAGCCAGAGACAATGCACCTTACTTCCCCCTACCTGGACCAAATCACTTACAATTAAAATTTACCTACAAAATGCAAGATGTTAAACGTGTTTTGGACTTAAATTGCAAGTAAAAGGAGGATTAAACAATTTGATTTTTGCGATTGGCTTTCAAGTGTCAAAAATCTAGTGCTTTCAAATGGCTCTGAACACTTGCGAAATGCGATCCACTGGCATTAAAATAGCTTTTTTTTTCAAAAAATTACAAAAAATCGCCCAACGGCTGAGGGCTTCGCCTCCAGACCCCCAAAGCCTTCGGCGGCTGGGGGCCCCGCCCCCAAACCGCCGTCTGTGATACATTTGAGTTACACTAGCTTTCTCAACACGTTTCCAAAGTTAGATATTTGCATTTTTCAACGATTAATTTAAGCCCTCTTCCTTTGCAAAATCCTGGTTACGTGCAAACAGGCAACAACGATTTCAGTTCTTCCATCCTACGTTATCTTTGTCCCACAAAAACTTCCTCCTTGGAAAAATTTTGATGACGTCATTTCATGTGATTTGTAGTTTAGGCCTCCCCCAATCAAAAATTCTGGGTACGCCAATAAATTGGAGATCGCCAGAAAAAAAGTTTTGAAAACCTTTTTTTTTTTGGAGAACACTTGCGGCTGTGTCCTTGGTTCTTGGTCTTGGCCTCGAGCATTCCTGTCCTTGGCCTCGAGAGGTTCTGTCCTCGGAAAGACTGTCCTTGGCCTTGGCCTCGGATTTTTTTGTGTCCTTGGCCTTGGCCTCGAGCCTTGTGTTCTCGACTCCACCTCTGATAGCAAGTTTTAAGAAAAAACTCTCAATTTCTCCTGCGTTATACATTTAAATTGTTTGGCAAAATTGAGCTAAAAGGGGGGCCCCCTGGCTGTCAATATTCTTGTTAATTCCTGTTGTAAGCAAAAATGCGAAAAGAAACTGAAGAAACAATTGGCTTCTTTGTCACATTTATGTCATTGGCGACATTTCAATTGGAGGAGGCCCGGGCTACCTGCCCCCCTCTGGCTACGCCTATGCGTTTAGGTATTGTAGCTCATAAAACCAAGCGTAAGGGAAACTAAAGATGATTTAAAAAGGAACGGAATCAAACTTTCAGAGCAATAAAGGGGCTTGAATTTCCATACTTTGTAATTAAGGAATGCGGATGTCCACAAAGCAGAAAACTCTTTCTCCCCTTGTCCGCAAATGTTCCACACTGAACAACCCCCCTGACTGCGAAGTACGTCTTTAATGAACAGCCTCTAATAGTATCCGTTAAGTAATTCTTCCACCGGCCAGATAGCCTATGCAATAACGTGCTCGGCTCTGGTGCGGTAGGTCGGGTTCAAATCCTGGCCGGTCAAATCAAACACAGATTGCCAACGGCTTGCCACCGTTGGGAATTTTCTTCTAAAGGAGCTGTGTTACCCAAGCGCAGTGTCGCGGTGAAGGGTCAAGCAAACTTGTTACACGTTTGGGCGTAATACAGCGAGTATAATAACGATTTGATTTTTTTTAAGTAGTTTTTCCCGTAGATTTATTCACTGAGCATGTTATACTATATACCAGTTACCACTACGCAAATAAGAGACTTAATCATAATTCAACGCATAAAATCACCAAAAATATTGCTTCTAAAATGAGCAAAATTTTTGTTCAGAAAAATACCGAGCGCCGGTACCGTCGGTATTTTTTCAACAATGCAACGAATAAAGTACCGTTGGTACTTTCTAACAAAGTAGCGGCAAAAGTACCGTCGGAACATTTAAAGTACCGAGTCCCACCTCTTGTGGCCAGTGAGCGAAAATTTTACCAACTTGCGATTGGAATTGGAAAATTGCTATCACTATAGCGATAGCAATGCTCTGATTAATCTAGTTAACCCTAATTAGTGAAACGTTAGCAATAAAGTTAATTTTCTGAGTAGCACCTGAGTGATTTCTCGAAGCTAGCCTACAGCACCAGCAGAACTTCAGAAATTTCTTAATCGTTGAACAGTTACTCAGTTTAACTCTTGAACGCTGTGCAGCCAACTATATTCTATTGTTGTGTAAACTCTACAGTTATTGCAGTAAACAAGATTAGTGTTCTTCAATTCGTGAGCTGTTGATCGTCATTAAATTTCTTAAAAGAGTGGTTCTGAAAGCCTATAAACTTATATTTTGTCTTTAATGGGACCTAGATTAGATAAAAAATTTCTGTAAACAAGTTTTTGTGTGGAAGTCCCTACTTCACACTTTTTGGAGGGGAGTAAAACTAACAGTTGTCTTCTATATCACTGGCCTGTTCACAGTCCTTAGGGACCTTTGCCTATGTTCTTTCTCCAGGCCCCACTAAGAGCCAGTGAGCCGAGGTCTCTTATTTAGCGTTATGAATCGAGGACAAGAAATTAAGTAATGAAGTACCAAACAAACAAAATAAAGAGCCACCAAATGATTTATTGTTAAATGGCCTGACCATACAAGACAGAAGAATCATAACAAATCGATTTAACAATCATTTCTGTATTATTGGAGCTAAATTAGAAAAAAAATTAATCAGACGAATATAAAACCTAAACATTTTCTTGTAAATAGGATCTCTGACACTATTTTTCTGGAATTCCTAATATCAAGAAGGTTATCACCCAAATCTTGTGTCTCAAAGATAAAGCTGTGGGTCATAATAATATTCCAACTTTTTTCTCAAAGCATCCTAATTATAATTGCACCGTATTTAACCTTTTTTCTAAACCACATCTTTACCGAGGGTATTTTTCTCAGTTCTTGTAAAATAGCAAGAATTGCACCCATTTATAAAAGTAGAGCAAAAAACGAAACCAATAATCATCTCCGATTTTCATTTTGATCTGTTTCTCTAAAATAATTTAAAAACTTGTGTATACGAGATTAATTAAATTTTTCGAAAAGCGTAAAATTATCTACGTTAATTAATATGATTTTCGTAGCAAGTTTTCCACACTGCATACAATGTTAGATATACTCACTTCTTATGAAAATATAAATGAAACTTGTTTCACTGGACTAGCATTCGTTGACCTAAAAAAAGCTTTCGATACTACCTCATATTCTAGTTTTATGGTAATCGCGGTGTTGCCTTGGACTTAATTGGTTCGTACTTGAGAAATAGAAAACAATACGTCTCCATTAACCAAAACCGATCTGAGTTAAAAGCGATTAGTTATGATGTTCCATAAACATCATCGGTAGGCCCACTTTTTTTCTGGTATAACTGAATGACCTAAACAACGCTTTAAACAGCATGCTAGATTATTTGCTGACGATACTTGTCTAACAGTGAAATCCTTGAACACTAAACTTTTGCTACATGAAATGAACAAAGAATTATAAAAACTTCTTCTACGGTGCTGCGCAAATAAATTTACCATAAACCCAATCAAAACCAATATATCAATCTGTCACATATAGTAATTTGAAATGCTTTAGTTATGATTGTTTGCCTGCCTTAACTTAGTTGTGACCGCTTCATTAGTTTTGCTGCCTTTTTTAATTTAGAATGTTCGCGATAATTCTTTTCCAGTATGTTCTACGATCTCTTGCATTCAACCGAGTTACTTGGTTGTTTACAACTTTTAATTGCTATATTTGTACTTGAAAATTGTGACGTCATAATTATGTAGCAATTTGTAATGGTAGATCGCATAATTTTTCCATTGTGACGTGGTAACGATTTTTTTGGGAGATTTGAGAGCTTTTGCTGTAGTATAAAAAGGTGGGTTTTACTAATTGTAATAACCTTATGCTTTCAGGGGTCTAATGAATTCTAGCGTTCGGGATATTAGTTTCGTAGGCATTTTAGCTGAGATCGTGCGTCTGTGTTTGGCTCTTGTGTAGGCGTAGTGTGCAATCTGAATTGGTCGATAGCGATAAGTAGTGTGCGCAGTAGCGTAGCCAGGGGGAAGGGGTTATAACTATTGCTCCCCACTAGCCTCTAAATATTGAACTTCATTAAACTTCTGGCGCTTGGTGGTTGCTTGACTCGATGACTACATGATTTTCCGTAACCTCCCTGTCGCTTTAACCAGCTAAGAATTGTTGAACAACTGACGTGTGTTCGGTGTTTTGGCATCAAGATGACTTTGTGCGACTAAATAAACATCGAGTTGAGTTGGCTTACCAAAGTTAGAATTTTTTTGTAATTTTGGCTCACAGTATTTGTTAATATTCAAGCGGATGCAAATTAATGAGCATTATCAAATTTTAGATTCTTTCAGTATTTATTAACATAACAGTTTGATTTCTCTTGCATATAATCTTATCTAATCATTTTATTTTGTTTACATTATATTAAAATAGATAATATAATGAGAGCCTGAGAAGCGCTTACGGGTTAACAACTAGCTGGTCATGGCTATGGTGGTTTGTAACTAACAAAGTGAAAAATGTTTTGGTGTCAAATGTTTTGTGTTTTGTTTTTTTGTTTTTCAGAGGTTAAATGAAGCGATGCAACTAGACCCAAATAACCAAGAAGCACAAAGGACCATAGCACAAATGAGAGCAAGTTGACGTAACTGAAAGAAAAATTTGCACGAAAGTGGCTGTTTTGATTCCAACGATATAGGCTACTTGCTCACTTAATGATATACTGTTTCGTAAATATTGATATGTACCATAGTGTATTAAAGAAACTGCATATGACAATCTTTTCTTATTTTTCCAACAGTTTGTTTCCATCATCTTATTCAAGGATAGAATTTACTGAGCTTATTTTTTATAAAGCTTTCAAAAAAATAAAGTTTTCGAACCATTTATTAAAATGTGTAATTCAAAGAGTCGTATGCA
The DNA here is from genome assembly GCA_963965965.1 of Trididemnum nubilum. Classification (NCBI taxonomy): domain Eukaryota; kingdom Metazoa; phylum Chordata; class Ascidiacea; order Aplousobranchia; family Didemnidae; genus Trididemnum; species Trididemnum nubilum. The sequence continues at coordinate 26,175,815 of OZ014481.1, read as the reverse complement.
CCAAGTTGGATTAACTTTGATCCGAGGATGAACAAAATTTTAAGGGAAAAATTTGAACAAATAGCAGGGCAAATTGCTACAATCGGTACGTTATTTAAGGAATTCAGCTCTCTGATCTAGCAAATACAGTTTATTTTAACCTAATACGTCTAACAGTTTAGAAGATAGAAAAATTGATGATCCACGGATCAAAGTTAATCTACGTTGGTGTATATGTCCCTAAACATGTTTTGCTTGCCCTTTTGTAGTGGTTTTAGATTAAATATTTTTTGCACATTTTGTAGTGTCTATTTTTGAAGAGTTTTTCTTTTTGTCGAAATCGTTTCCAGAAAACTAAAACAATAATACCATTTTCATGCTTTGGCGACTCCACCGCGAATTGAGCATTTTTCAGTTTTCTGAGTCTCCGCGCCGTCTCTACACAGTCTCAGTGCACTCGCAGTGGAGTCGCCAACGAACAAAAATTTTTCATATGTTCAAAAATTTTCAATTTGCAGCGCAGTCTCAGTGGAGTCTCATTGGAGTCTCCGTGGGTTCGAAGTGAATTCGCCAACAAATTGAAGGATACTGCATTGCGAACCCACGGAGAGTCCAGAGAGACTCTGGCGAATCTAAGGAGACTGCTCCGCGAATCATACTAAGTGTAACGGAAATGACATAGTTGACTGTTTTGTAAAAAATTTAATTTTGTGAAATAATGAGTGGCTGTCGCGGAAACGCAGTGGTAAAAAAAAAACTATTCAGTGAATGTCAGCTTCCAGTAACCAGGTAAGAATAGGGCCTAAAACTAAAATAGCTTTGGCTGAAGCTAATGAAACTATCAGGCACGTAGCCAGAAATTCGCAATGGGGGGACTGTTTTTGGGGTCTGGGGTGGAGCCCCCAGCCGCCGGAGGAACGGGGGCCTGTGGGCGGAGCCCTCAGCGCTCGAAAGTTTTGCATTTTTTTGCAAAAATAACTTCATTTCAGGGCTATTTTGATTAAAAAAATAATGCTTTTAAAACGTGGCTTAGAAATTGGCAGCGCAAGCATGATTAAACTGGTGGCATTAATGGGTTGTTTGGGAGGTGGCTGATGGTAAAATGTTAGTTCTCTTGTTTAGATGCTGTTAAATTATAAAATCGAATAGTTCAATGAAACTCACACGGAGTAATCTATTTCGTATGCAGTTTATAGAGAAAAATAATTGGGGGGGGGCTAATGAAAAGAGTTTTGAGAGTACTGAATAGCCCCCCCCCCCCCCCTATTCCTTAGTTTATAGTATATTTGTTGCAGACACCTATGTTCAGCATTTTTGCACTTGCAATCAAATTTGATTGCTTATTTCTTACCATTTTTCAAAGTTTTCATTTATTTGTTAGTTTTATTTTTGACAAATTAGCCCCCCCCCTGAATATATGTTTCAAAATATGTTTCAAAATTGTCGATCCAATTCATGTAAACAATGAAAAGGAGAGGTGACAAAACGCACCCTTGCCGGAGTCCAACGCACACATGGAACGGCTTTTATTGTTTGCCATTTACCCCAACACAAACCTCCGGTCGGCAGTAGAATGACTTAATGGCGCGCAACAATTGACCATTAACGCCATACTTCTGCAAAACCTTCCAAAGTTTATGCCGAGGAACTCGGTCATATGCTTTTTCAAGATCGGCAAAGCATGCAAAGAGATCTTTGCCATACTCCCAAGATTTCTCGAAGATTTGCTTCAGAGTGAAGATTTGGTCCGTGGTGCTGGAACAAGGATGAAAACAGCACTGACCATCTTCCAGTTTTGATTCCACTATTTCTCAGCATTTCCTTTCAAGGCATTTGGCATATACTTTCCCTGGCAAACTGAGGAGTGATATCCCTCTGTAGTTTGTACATTGCTCGCGATCTTCTTTCTTGAATATCGGAATAATCACACCTGTTTGCCAGTCTGTGGGAGTTTTGCCAAACTTCCACGCAACTTGACACACTCGCGTTAACCAGAGACTTCCTTTTCTAGTCAGCGCTTTCAACATCTCGGGTCTGATTTCATCTTCACCAGCAACCCAGCAAACATTGCATTGTCGGGCCGATGTTGGCTAGATGCAGTTGCCAACATTTGTTAACCTCGGCCCCACCGCGGCAGCCAATGTTGGGGCGATGCGGTTTTGCACCAAAGTCCAGCGTTCAGCCAACATTGGCATTCTGCAGCGGGCCGACATCGGAACCTGCGTCAGCCAACAATGGTGGAATAATGTTCCCAACGTCAGCCCGGAGTTGGCAAACTGCAGCTAACCAACATCGGAACTGCAGCTAGCCAATATCGGACTGCAAACTGCAGCGAACAACATCGGATCCTGCGTCGCGCCAACAATGGCGGAATAATGTTGCCAACGTTGGCAAAGTCGTCAAACTGCAGGCGGAACACTGTTGCCAACGTTGGCAAAGTCGTCAAACTGCAGCTAGCCTACATTGGAACCTGCGTCGCGCCAACTGTGGCGGAAAAATGTTGCCAACGATGGCCCATAGTCGTGAAACTGCAGCTAGCCAACATCGGAAGCTGCATGGCCCTATATGTTGTGGACCTTCATCCCACTAGCTGGTAATGCCTGCAAGAATCCAGTACTGGCACATATTGTTACAATGGCATTGGTGCGATTGTCTAACTTCATCCATCTTGCGTCGTATAAATAAAGTTTTATTGCAAGGCAAAAAAACTGAAGATGGTAAATAACGCAAGAAAAAGCTAAAGACGTAAAATTTCGCAAACTGAAAATAAAAAACACAGGTTCCTTTGGAAATGTTGGTCGTGACTGCCGTTCAAGATTCAGACCGTGGGTTTGTTGAAGATAGGACGGATTAGTTATAGAAACTGCAACAACAAAAAATAATTCAGTTAAAGCGAATGACATAACTTACGTAACTGTGAATAAATGTTCTCTAGTCTTTCTATAATAAGCATGTAATTCTCATGAAAATGGTGTATATAAACAGTCTCTGGAAAAACTGGTGAAACGCCTCTCCAAGAGTGTTTTTGGTTTCCGACATCCCGCGCGAAAAATTTAACGTTTTATACATTTGACAGTTTACTAACAAGCTTGTAGTTAACGCCATATAGAGCAAAACGACAATGCGTAAGTGAATTTGAATAAGAGCAATGAGACTATATAACAGGGGTAGGCAACCTTTTCGTCCCATGGGCCACATCCAGACCCAGCAAGGTTTCAGCGGACCAAAACAAAAGTCTTCGCCTGGACATTAGGCATTTTACAGCCGATTTAATGGCGATGACCAAAGAAAAAAAAAGGTCTTCGACTGAAAATTAGGCATTTTGCACCCGATTCAATGGCAGTGACCAAAGAAAACAGCACTTCGGCGGGGTTGCAGATGAATTTCAATCATAAGAAAAAGATCGCTGGCCGAATGAAATTGCTTGGCAGGCTGGTCTGGCCCGCGGGCCGTAGGTTGCCAACCCTTGCTTTATAAGACAACATGAAGCGCTCCTCAACCGGTGTTCGATTCCCACACTGGCAATGCGTCGTTGTGTCCTTGGGAAAGACACTTCACAGTGGCCCAGTCTAACAAAAGACTAGAAAAAAGAAACCCAAAACAAGGCTCTGCAATAGTTCAGTTATGGTTAGACAGACGCAGAGTGTCTGGTTAATATGAAGGAGCTAAACCGATAAGATAGCAATGAGCAAGAAAAATAACTTTGCGCGTAAGTTTTGTGTTTTTGACGTCCGGAAGTCGCTAGTGTTTGCCTTTTAATAAACCTATGCAGACTTCACTTAATCAAAGCTAGATATCTTGGATCAATGCTTACAACTATGGACTAATTTTAAGCGAAATTAAGATCGGGCGACACAGTAACTACATTGTGCCGACACTGGATTATTGAGAAAAGATGAAACTACCTGTAGACTAAGCAGAGGGTTCATTCTATCAGGTCACGATCGTTGATTACTAAATTCTTTGCCCTGACAGGTCGTCTTTGCAATGAAGTCGAACCTAAATATAATCAAATTCACACTAGGTTCGAAAATGTAACTAAATAGTTCAAAAAGCTTCGTTTAAGAATTTCTTAACTGATTCCACTAAAAGGTATTGTCTAAAGAGCGTAAATTTTAAACAAGCTTTAGTACCGGTCTACACTGACCGAAAAAATCAGGAGTGTATGAGCTTTTTGCTATTTTATTTTAACCAACTGGCACCTTGAACGTTGGTAAGATGATACGACGGACGTAAAGATTTCTGTTTAAAATAAATACGCTTGTTTGCTCACGATTTTACGCAGTGTAGACCGTGCTTAAGGCATTTGCTTCCGATTTTTGTACACAGAATAAATCACATTGATGGAAAAATTATCAATTTGGAGCACAATTACACTGAAGCTGTGTTTATCACAGAAAACTGACTTAAAACTACCTTTTGGCTTTGGAAATCGACAGCATAAACGGAGCTAGTTGCAGGCATGGCTTTTGACATAGGATTTAATTTTCAAGAAGTTGGAAAAAAGTTATTTTAAACTATTATGAAATGTGGCAGTGGATAGTCCCAGGTCTAAAAATTGCTTGAATTAATAAGTGAAACCAATTGATTTAAAGCTTAAAAAAGACTATGGTTCTTCCAAAACTGTTTTGTCAAATCGCTTGTAACTGTGCCCATAACCAACACGCAATACATATTAACTTAGCCTTAGTTAGTTTAAGTCAAATTAAATGGAGAACAATAAGACTAACTGAAATAATATTTTTAAAATTAGAGCTATTTTATTTAGTTGTGACACCATCTTTTTTGTCCCAGTCTGTTCCAGAAATAGTGTACTTCTACAACCAAAAAAAATTTAGGATCTACAAAAACTTAAGCACTATTAAAGGCAGCATTTGTTGTAGTAAATAACAAAGCTACTAAACACCAGTTTTTATTGTTTACCAAGTTAACTTTTTCAGTCTGAATTGTAATAGAAGCCAAAATGCCGAGACAAAGTAATTGACGTCAGCTGTGTAGCAGCTGAATTATTTCAGAAATTTTTTTTTTAATTTTTGAACTTTGAAAATATCTGAGAAAGATAGGATAAGTTAACCCTAATAGAATTTTAAACTAACGATGCCAAGATACTTCGTTTGCTTATTACCTTTATTGAGTTTGCAAAGCCATCCGTTTCATATCTGCACGATGCTTACGACCACCATGGCGGTCCTTCCAGTTTCTTTAGCCAATTTGCAAAGTGCTGTGTTTGTAATCTTTTCTCACTCATCTGAAATAAAAGTTACCAGGTAATTTTTTATCATTTGGGTAAAAAGAATTATAGCGTATGACTTTTGTAAAATTAATCAAAATAAGGTACAGTGTTAAAAAAAAATCCTCAGCTGCCAGGGCAAAAATTGATTGATTACTGTTTTACATCTACCACATAACCGCAGTTTCTCCCAACTTGGGGCATCCAAGTCAAGTTTTTCATTGTTGACCAAAATATTGGAAAAAGCCTAAAATATTCATTCATAGCAAAATTGAACTTTTAACATCTTGCCATTTTCAACATATTGCAGTTTAAAGTCAACAGTTTTCTTCTTTTTTTAGTGCTGCCGTTTTGCCATTATTGTGGCAGAAGATTAACTTTTGAAAAGTTGCCCTACATTTATTTGAAAAATTTCTATAGGGAAAAAGCCTTTTCAGTGAAAATCTAAATTATCATATCTTGGAATCGGAAGGTAGTAGTAACTTAAATTTGGTGAAGTTGGTTTTCAGATCTGTAGAAGTTTTTTGAGAGAAAACCAAGAAATTTTTTTTCAATCTAAATGACCTTTTACTGCATATCAGTTTGATTTCGTAGCATATGGCCAGCATTTCTTGCTGATTTTTACTTTTACGATACGCAAGAAAAACAATGACAAAAGTATAAAGCACAGTTTTCTGAGTCAGTTCAAAGGCCAGATGCATATTTGTATAATTTGATTACCTGATTTCTGATGTTGGTTTGCCACAAATAAAAAAGTACTCTATTGTTGATGCTCTTAAAATCGGTCAACGAATTTTAAGTGCAGAGTGTTTAGACGCAGGACGATTATGCGCCGGGACTATTAGGTTCCAGGACTTCAAATCTTCTTTAAAAACATCAGAAAAAAATTTTTTTAATTTTATTTTGAATTCGAAAAAATGTTTTTGGTCTTGCACGTAAAATTTCTGGGGCCTAAAAGTCCTGGCGACGCATAATCGTCACGATCCGAAATAAAATATGCTTTTTCTAAGATCTTTCCATAGCCATGCATTTCAACTTGTTAGCTGCTACAGTGTTACTTTTAATCAAATGTTTACATGTGTTTTAAATTAAGCAATTAATTGATCAGATTTAAATGAAAACTTCATCAAAAATAAACACGTTCAACTATACCTTAGAACTTGAACACTGAACAGAGAGCTTCGTCAACAACAAAATTTATCTTCAAGTTCATTACATCCGGTTTCTTCATTGTTCAGATCAGATGAAGTAGGAGCATATTATCACTAATGGTGACTGACCATCAATAGATTGCAACAGCTACTAAAAGACTATATCATTAATGCACATTACGTTAAGACAGTTACTAAAAAAAGGTAAATATCTGGAGATTTTTATTTCTTCAGTTAGAGGTCTTCATTTCTAGAAAATGCGTAAGCAAATTAAATTAGAAAGTTTCCCACCATCCGTGCACTAATTTAAAAGGGGAATGAAATCGGAAATTTTTTTGCTTGATTTTCTCCCAGCAAATTTTGACAAATCTGAGGACTAACTTTATTCAATTGAAGATTTTTACAACCTTCTATTCCTGAGATATAACAAATTTAATTCCCCCTTAAAAAGGCTTTTTCCCTTTGAAATTTTGTTATAGTTGCTGATTAGAAAAAAAAATTCAAAAGTTACCGCATGTTCCTGATTCTCAATAAATGTTTTGCGCCATAGTTGAAAAATGAGCTGCTTTTCAATAACTGTAAGCCAGTTTTCCAAACGTTAATTTTCTCTCACAATACTGACAAAATGGCAACACTGAACTAAGGGGAAAATTGCTAATTTTGAACCGCATTATTTTGAAAACGAGAAGGCATAATAGAAAGTTCAAATTTGGTGACAATGCGTTAGAGGCTTATCCAACATTTTGGCCTAAAGTGATTCTCTTTTTAAGTTGTAGAGGAGGTTTTGTGCTGTGCCAAAAATATTTTTGCATTGTCTATGCCAAATTGGTGAAAAATTTTAATTTTGTGCATTAGACTTCTCTGGTGCAACCCACATGGCATATGGCAAACACAGTAAATGTATTTAACAGCAATAACATAGAAAAAAACTACAGCCAGGTAGCCACTTTGCAGTTTGCAGAAGACAAAAATCTAACCTTTACACTAAGCCAAATTATTTTTGTTTATAAATCGCCACTTTTTACGATGATTAGCTGCCTTTAACCATATCGATTTTTCATCAAAAGATTCTGGAAAATCTCTTCTTTCTTGCAAAGGACTGTTTTCTTAGCTTATACATACACTATACATGTAAAGTCACTTCTTGAAAATAAAGTGCATTCAGATTTGGTTTCATAAGTCTTTTCCACAGCGCTATACTGACAGAACATCGTGTCACCATTGGTTGCATTACTTTTTTATTAGCTTGTTGTAAAAAAGATGGTACAGTTGGGTAGCCACTTTGCAAACATGCCAAAAATTAATCATTTTACGACAGGTTGGAAAGTTTAATTACAAAGCGCAAATTTTCGCGCCATCCTTAAATCCATATAATTTTTGCACTGTGCCAATTTACACAAATACAATTTGCCAGAATAATTTCTGCATTCTTTTTGCTCTGCGACTTGACGTGGAGAAGGCCTTGCCAACTTGTTACGCGCTTTAGCGTAACACACTGAGTATAATGAAAGATTTGATTTTTATTTGTTTAAACATCTGTCATAAAACCCTTTATTGGTAAAGTTTTAAAACTTTGATTTTCGGTTGATGTTTTGGACTAGACTGAGACCCAGTACAGATGGCATAGAGTCCCAGTTCAAAAAACAGTGCCAGGTCATAAGGCCTAATTTTTTAAAACACTTTTTCCTGAACCAAAGTTTTTGCAAAAAATGCTTTACTTTGGTACACACTAGATTTTCTGCTTAAAAGGTCTATTGCAGGCCACTGGTATGAAGATAAGGTTACTAATACTTAACTTTGGTACTTACAGAAGTGTTTCCAAAAAAAGAAAAAAAAATTGATAAATAGTAACTGGCAAAATACATTCAAAACATAGGGGCCAGCTATAGTGATTCATTTCTATGCCGTCACTTCATATTATCGAATCAAGGTGGCTGTGAACTACAAACAAAAACACTGCAGCAAACTCTAAAGATTGAACAGTTTAATAGTGGACACAGTTTTCAAGAAATAAGAAAACTAGGTACTGGAAACAAAAAACAATGGCAAGTTATGATTATTTCACAGGCTTTAAAGCTTCAAGGCGACTTTAACAGAACAGTAAAAATTTGTAAGCATTCATTTGGTAATGAAAAAGTTAGTTGTGCTTATAAAAAAAAGCAATACAGTTATTATAATTATTTAGCAATAAAAATGCGTTTTGGCAAATAGTTGCAAAAAAGCTGCATTAAGCAGACTTTCAGAATAGGCAACAAAATTTTGAGAAGCCATAAGAAGCACAATCTCCAACTAACTACTGGTTTCATAGCTAAAATACTTACTATATAGAAGCTAAATAATTTCCCTGACATCTCTGAAAGGTGACTTTATGAGTACCAAAATTTTTTCTTTTAGTTGAACACTTGACCCCTCAATAAAAAATTTACCATACTTTAACCCCAAAAAATGTTTTTCAATTTTATTCCCATAACAACTTAGTTGATACACATACATATTGTTTACAAGTTATTTTGGCACTTTTACTGCAGCTCATTTTTGGAACACTGAGGCTTAGCAGGCAACTTTCTTAAATGTGCCTTTTTACCCCCTATAAAAAATGTTTATTTACCTACGGTATATAAAGAAATGCCCAAGTCCCTTGAGTACATGAAGAATATTGGACATACCTACCATCTAATATGCAACTTGAGCCAACATATATCAGTGATCAAAATACTTTTCTGATTTTTTATCAAAGTTACCCCCATACCAAGGATGTAGGACTTTACGGTACACATATGGATGTAGAAAACTGGTAATTTTTGTTTATAATAAATTAATTGTGGTGTTTTGAGCTGTTTGTAATTTTTGATTGATACATTCAAATCTAATATTGTTGGCAGAGGCTTTTAGAGTTATGCTACGCAAAATACTGAATAAGAAAATTGCTATTCTACCCCTAATCCCAACCCTAATGTTAATCCTAACCTACACTCTAAATCTAACCCAAATCCTCCATAACTTTAAATAAGGATGAATGAGCGCTCACTCTGTGCTCTTTCATTCTCTTTATGGGACTTACATAACAACCATAACATAACACTAACCACTTCCAATAATGCTCAATGACAATACTAGGCTAATGCTATGACGTAACAACAGGACTGTGGGTTAGACCTTTTTGGGATAAAAAAATTTTGTAAATAATTGATTGGTGGTACAGAATTTAACCATAGCTTTAAATAAAACCGGGTTCATCTTTTATTGATTGGGTAGCCTTGAAAAAGGCTGTTGTAAGGTTTAAATGCTTTCGTCTAGCTCTCTTCAGAAACCATCGCTAGAAAAAGATAGAATTTTTATTTTCATTTTATCTTTTTCTAGCGATGGTTTCTGAAGAGAGCTAGACGAAAGCGTTTAAACCTTAAAACAGCCTTTTTCAAGGCTACCAAATCAATAAAAGATGAACCCGGTTTTATTTAAAGCTATGGTTAAAAAAATTTTGTGAAAAAATTACAGTCTTTATATTTTAAAAAGCCATACCAGTGGGCTAACCGAAACAGCACATTTTCTTCCATTATACTCCAAACAAATAATATTCATATTTGTAGATGAAGTATCTTATCTCAATTTTTTTTCTTTGGTGGATTAAGACTACATTAGCTCTAAGCATTTCATTTTCAGAATGTCTGCTAAGTGGCTACCGGTACCCGACTGAACAGCATCTGAAAGAATTTTTCAATTATTGACAATTTGTACTCATAGTTCAAAAAACTCAGCCTGCAATTGGTTAAGCTGATCAGCAATGTACCAGTGAGCTAAATCAAGTTTCAGACAATTTCAATTGAATTAAACTTGAAGTATTATACTCCAAATCCCAAATCTTTGCTGTATGTAACTACTGTAAAATCTTATTCTTCACGTTAACTCAAATTTAGCGTCTTTAAAATTATTTGGAAACCAGAATATTAATGAAGCCCATGCGAAGCATTTGTTGTTTTTTTTTTAAAGAAAAACAAAGATTTTTGAGGATAATTTGACTTTAGAGTAGATACAGACCTTTTTTTATTTTATTCATCATTTTACTTTTAAAACTTTTAGAGATAGAGTTTTTCTGCATCCGATTATTACGAGTTTTTGCAAAAAAAAACAACTTTTGTAAAGTTTTGAGGGATTCCAGCTTCGGGATTTTTACCTAATTGATCTGGAAACAATAAAGTACCGTAACTGTAATTACATTTTTAGTTACCAAGTTGCTTTAGCTAAGAGACAGCAAAGGGACATTTTGATCTTCGAGTCAAGCTGCCACTCGCCCATCTGTCTAAACAAAGTACAGGCTTCACACTGATCTTTTTTTAACTGAACTTCAAACAAGAACGCTGTAAATACTGAATTTTTATAGTCTTTGTTTTGTTATGACGAAGAATTAAACCCAAGTCTACAGTTTTAGTAGCAAATGCTCTATCCACTCGACTAATGATCAGTGCAGTAGTTGTAAACTACAATATGTTTGTTAAGATAATTTTGAATGATAAAACATTGTCTATACAAACATAAAAATCATTTCTAATTGTTATCTTGGGATTCTGACTATAAATTTAGCGTGTCAGATGAAATGCATGCATCTGATATTTCAAAATCCAAACCACTCAATTTTTTACTTTAAGTTTGCAAAAAAATGCGATACCTATAACTGGGTTGCAGGAATTTAAAAGTTGTCCAAAATCGTTTTGTATAGTACAGTATTGAACAAAGAAGAATTTTAAACAAAAACACATGGTTTAAGCTATACACTTTTTGTTTTTTATAAAAACCAGTAAATTAAACAAACTTTAATCATGATTGCTGTTAAACAAATCAAAAATGGCAATACCAAAGAGGCCCAGCAAACTCTGCTGATTAAGTCCAAATGCGTTGTACTAGCATGTGTTACTAACATTATTTTTTTCATGCTGAAGCTGGCATTATTCTCAAATTATTCTTAAACCTAAAGCAAAAATATAAATCTCGTGTTCCTTAGCAATTCTTTTTACTAAAAAGCATTTTACTGTGTATTATTGACATGCCAAGTGTTTAACCCTTTGTTGAAAAATTAAAAAATGTTCTCACTTTTTTTCTTAACTTTAACAGCTAGGGAAATTTTTGACTTATTCAATTGAGTTCATATTTTGTGCAAACTGTTTTGAGATAAATGGTGGCTTTTTGTTACCTTTACATTGATGGAAGTGGCTGGTGTTATGTAACATAATGCCCATGAAGAAAATACGAGAGCAAAAAGTGAGCGCTCATTTACTCTTTTTTGTTTTTTAAATTATCGATATGGTTTGGGTTAGATTTTGAGTTTAGATTAAGACCAATGTTCGGGTTAGAGTTTGGGTTGAGTTTAGAGCTAGAATAGCAATTTTCTTATTCTTATTTCTTACATAATGTAATAGCAGCCTCTACCTATATTTACTAACTGGAAGACCGCAAGGTTACTTCACAGTCTCCTGGTCAATGGCAACTTGGCAAATAAACCTGCATTATAATTACAATATTACTAAAGCAAAAAAAAATTACCATTAGCGATCTGGCTTATACTGCACAACCAATGCGATGCTTTTCGTAGAATGATGAGTTTTGAAATATTATGTGCGATGATTTCCAAAATTGAAGTTTGAACACGTGATAAACGAAACTAATTATTTCCAGAAAATTACCAACTACAGATCATTGCTGGGAAAAATCTATATATTTACTGTAGGAAGGTCCCTTCTTAATTTTGACTGGTTTTTTGAAGTTCAATGAAATAAAAATATTTACATAACTTGAAAACTTTTCATTTAATTGTTCAAAAAAAAATACTGAAAATTCAAAAAATATTTTAGTAGTACACTGTAGAACTGTATGATGCTGCATATACAAATAAATAAGCAGCCCTTTTTTTACCAAGGATACTATTCCGCAGGTCAGGTCTAGTTATGTAACGTAAGCCTACTCTGAGTTGTTCCTTTATGTCTTTAGACCTAATCTTTTTGCCATTTTTGGATGATGATTGAAATTCAGTCATGCCTAAACAATTTGCACAAATCCAGTTCTTTTGTTTTTGCTTGCGGCAGAAATTTTTGTTTCTTTTAAGGTACCAGTACGCTAAGCCATAATTTTCTTTGACTTGGCCACCTATCATGATACCAAATCATACATTCATGGCAAAAGACTATGATTAACATTGGCGCTATTTCGACATTTGGAGACAAAATAGTCCTATAGCTATTTTGCCTCCAGCTCCTACGATAGCCCTGTAGCCCTAACCCTGAGCTGTAACCCTAACCTCACTGCCTCAGACCTTAACCTAGCCCTAACGCTAACCCCAACTCTTAATCCTAACCAAAAGAAAGGAAAATACTATCGGTATTTTGCCTCTTGAGACAAAATAGCTACCGCCACTGAAATTTGATATAAGTACAAGTTACCGTACAAGTTCAAATTTTTTCTATGGTAGTGTCTGCTGCACTGGTCCAGTTCTTGATACAAAAATGCTGCTGCACCAGCAGTCAGTTATATTGCTTTTTTCTCATTAATTTAACTTTAATACAGCACTTTGACGCATCAACTCTGAACTGCGTACTGGTAGCCCCGGCCCCCGGTGGTGTAGTGGTAAGGCACTCGCTGGTTAAACTCAACGTTTGAGTTCCATTTGTGCTGAACGCGCTAGGCTCGTCTCGCGATTGAACACAATCATGCTGTGTTATTTTTATTTCTTTTTCTTCAAAATTTTGCATTAGACTTAGAGTTACAGGTAGGGTTCCCGGTTTGGGCAGCAATACCAGCTTGAGAGACAGTAACTTGAAGTGCAAACACAAACGATCGGTGCAGCAGCAATTTCATGTTGAAAACTGGACCGGTGCTCTAGACACAGCCTTTTTCTACGGTGCGTGACATATGTAGGCCTACTGTATTTCATAATACAGTTGCACAAACTTCTGGGGCACAATTTACCCCAAGATACGGTAGGTCTGGGAAAAAGTTCCTCCTAGTTTAAATATGCCTAATGAAATAGTGCTAATTATCGAAACAATAATCAACAATTAAATAGGTGGGCTGTAGCCTACCAGTAATAACTGCAATTTTGCTTTGTTTCATGTCCGAAATTACCCTTATCAGCTTATTGGTTGAGATCAATTTGGGGATAGTTTTAGATTAGGCATTAGTGTTTGGATTAGATTTGAATCAGAAATAATAAAAAAGTAGGCTAGATAAAAATTTCCGGAGAAATAAAACCTTCCAAATATAGTAACCGGTAGTAAATAGCGGATAGCCTTCTCTGTAACTTAGTCCAGTAGCCTAGTCTAGAAGCCATTTTTACAAGACAATGCTACATCACTGAATCATGGCATGGTAAAACTAACCCCAGCACTGCAACACAAACTGTTAGAACCATTACCTCCAATCCTAAACTTAAACCACCGGTAACTCTTAACAATTGCTTAAACCTGTAAATTTTTGCCTGAAAGTTGAAACTATCCACCCAAGCATTAATGCTATATACTGTAAATACTTGGAAAACTAGATTTCGTGATGCTGTTCCGCTTCAGTAATTTTGTTTTTTCGTTTTTGAAATTTGTGAAGGGTTTAGTTCAAGCATCTTTTGTTTTACAAAGAAATTAGACTAAAATAAAAAAAAAAATTACTGATTGGTGTTGCAGATTACTTTGCAAAAAAGTAAAAATTAAGTTTTAAGTAAGGTTTGGCCTCACCATAACAAAGTTTTTTCAAGTGCTTGCTCCTGAAAAATCACAAAAATAAACATGGATTTTCGACATAAAAACGTCTAGGCCTTGTTTATAATTCAGCTAATTCTGATCCCTGTTCAGCACTTTTGGAATGAACAACCTAAATTAATTACAAAAAATTGTCGGTAGTTAAGAAAAATTTTATCCACCAATGTTGGCCTGGGGCTGGCATCCAACGTTGGCCCTGTATTGGCTGAAATGCATAATGCCGATGTTGGCAACCGATGTTGAGCCAATATTTTACCAACGTTGGCTGAATCGTAATACAAAAAAAGTATTTTTGGCAAATTGGAAAGCTATAAGTAAAAGAAAATGGCCCAGAATCATTACACAATCGTGAAAAAATTCGAGGAAACTTACTACTACAATAATTACGGCGTTTGCAGAGATGTTGGCAAAACATTGGCAACATTGGCAAAGCGTTGGCAAATTTGCCGACGTTTTGCCAACCCTGCCAACTGATGGCCAACATTGGCCCGATCTTGCATGTTTGCTGGGAACTTTTCCGGATTTTATCCCTTTAATTGCCGTTGCCACTTCTGCCGCAGTGAAAACTTCCTCTTCCCCTAGATGTGTCAATTTGTGAGTATCACGAGTCGATGCCTTTACAAAGCCTTCAAAGGATCTTCAAAGTATTCTCTCCATCGAGAAAGTATTTCATTCTCATCCGTTAGAATGTTACCTGCAGAATCCTTAATGGAGTACGTGACACTCGACCTTTTGCCACGTAAACGGCGGATGGTCTGCCAAAATACTTTGTTAGCTGAAAAATAGTTGAAATCCAACCGACGACCAAACTCTTCCCATGATTTCTCCTTGGATTTCTTTACTGCCGAAGTTGCCGCTTTTCGCGCCTCAGTGTACCGGGATTGCAAATCAGATGACGATCTGTTCTGTAGCCAGGCCTTGAACGCATCTTTCTTTAATCGAATTCTTCTTTAACCTCTTGGTTCTCCCAAGGTGTTCTTTTCTCACTATCGCCCGCCACTCTAAGCCGTTTTCGCCCACAACTTTCAGCAGCTGATGAAATGATTGCTGATCTGAACAGCTGCCATTCCTTCTCGATGTCCTCGGATACATCAGGAAGTTGTCTGAACTTAAATGTTATGCTGGATGCAAACTGTTTTCTTACTTCTTTGTCCTCCAAAGCCTCCCATTTGATCCGGTATGTCACAGACGATCTGTTGGATCTCCTGTTTGGCCAAGGTTTCGAAAGTCGTAAGGAACATACTACCAGATGGTGATCAGTTGACAATTCAGCACCTCGCTTCACCAGAACGTCCAGCACATCAGAAAACAAATCTGACGAAACTATGCAAAAATCTATCAAAGATTTTTGAGCCATCCATACTTTGTAACCGCAGCCACAAAATAAATAGGTCGATACCAAGTATTGTATACTTGTGAACCTCTCTGTGCTGGAAAAAGGTATTCATGATGCGGAGTCCGTTGCTACAACAGAGCTGCAATAAATACCTTGCGTTCTCATTCAGTCCAGTGACTCCATGTTTTCCGATCATACCCTTCCACGTATCTGTCTCTGTTCCAACATATGCGTTAAATTCTACAATAAGGACTGTCGATTCAGTAGATGATACTCGTAGAAGAGCATCATTTACTTTATCCACAAAAGCCTGATATTCACTCGTGGCATTGGGGGCATATACCGGCAATAGGCACAATGACCGATCCAATACCTTGAGCTTCAACATACAGACCCGTGATCCCAAAGGAATCCAATCTGACACAGAGTCTGACAAACGGTGGCTTGCGAGAATCCCCACACCCGCTTGAGCAGACATACTAGGATCAGCACCAGAATAGAAGAGTTATCCGTTATAATTAAATAATTCAATATTATTGGTTTCGAGTATAAACTTGCATTAAAAAGTGTAATACTAAACCTAATTCGAACCGACATACAAGAGTTGTTTTGGTGTTCACACTTGAAAAAGATATTGTTGGAAAGTTGAAAAAATTCCTTCACAAAAAAAAACTCTTCATTCAAAAATGCCGAAACAAAAGGAATTTAGAAGCGAAAGAATTCCTTCCAAAAAGACGACAAACTGTTAATAAAAGTGACTTGAAAAAAATTTACAAACAAAGAAAGGAACTTCAAACAGAAGCACCCCCAGAAATTTTTTCAGGGAGGTGCAAGCGACGTATCCATTATCTACCGGATCAAATAAAACCATACGGCTGCAATTAGGATTTTGGTAAGGGGATTGGAACTAAAAGTTAAAATAATCCTGCTCAAAAAATGTTGCGATTGGGTGGCATGTTGAACAAACTGATGCAATTCAAGCGTATTATTCGTGGGGGCCTGGGGGCAAAGCCCCCAGTCGCTGGGCAATTTTCGCAATCTCTTGAAAAAATAACCATTTTACCGTTATTTGAACCACATTTCGAACGTTTTTTAGGCCATTGGAAAGAACAAAGTTGCTGAGATTAGGAATCTACTTGAAATTTTTAAATTGCCTATCCCTTTCAATCCTCTTTATTTCCACATTAAATTCAAACCACGTTTAAACGCTCGTATAATTATGTGAGTCAAGTTTTCCAAGTGACTCGGATAAAGAAAAGGGGAGGCTAAGCTTCCTCAGCTTCCTCGGTTGCTCCACTGACTGCAACCTGAATTTTGCTAAGGAGGATAATGGGGCTTGATTTACCTAAAGATTGAGAGTTTTTGCTTCGAAAATGCCTCAAATTTGCTTCAAAAATGCCTTCAATATAGCAAACAGAAGCAACTTAAGCATATCACAAACCGGGTTCTGGTGGCAAAGCCTAACTGATGGGCACCTTTTCTGATATTTCAGAAAAAAAATAGCCATTTTAACGTTATTCGAATCAAATGTCGCATTTTTTTAGAGCCATCAAAAAAACTAAATAAATACAATTTAAAAGAATTGAATTGCTCAGCCCCTTCAACCTCCTACTTTACTCAAGGTCAACTCCAAAACTCGTGGTAATTAAATAAATTAAATACTGAATAGCCCCCCTCCTAAACTCTTTTTTTTAGAAGCTTACGTTAAGCATTTTGCATATAGCAATCAATTTTGACTGCTTATTTTTAGCCATGTTTTGAAGTTTTTATCGATTAATTTGTAAGCGGTATTTTTGACAAATAAATTAATACCCCTCCCTCCCCAAAAAATAATAATGTTAATAAATGTTTCAAAAGTGACTTTGAACTACTTTAGAGACCATATCACTGTAAAAACTGCCTCTGAAGCGCAAAAGTTGTGGTATTTTCCTTATCGAGCACTTTGGTCTACAGGTCAATGCAAGGGGGCACAGCCCCCCTGGCTACGCTATTGATTACAAGTTTGGTTTTGATTTCGGTTTCTGAGCAAAATTAATTTAATGGCGGAGTAATTATTATTTTAGTGTTTATATAAGCACAGCATAAATTTGAAATATCAAAGGCAGTATTGTATTTAGATCCTGATAAGAGCTCAATGACACGGGTGCGTAGCCAGAAATTCGCAATGGCTTCTGAGGCGGGAGTCCCCAGCGCTCAAAAATTTTGAATTTTTGTGCAAACATAACTTAATTTTAGGAGTATTTTGATAAGAAAATAATGCTTTTAAAACGTGGCATAGAAATTGGCTGTGCAAAAATGATTAAACTTATTGCAAAGATGGGTCACATGGGAGGTGGCTAATGGTAAAATTTTAGTTCTCGTATTTAGATGCTGGTAAATCATAAAATCGTATAGTTCAATAAAACTCACACAGAATAATCTATTTCGTCTAGGTTTTATGTAGAAAAATAGTTGGGGGAGATTACTGGAAAAAGATTTGAGGGAAGTAATTGGTAATTAACTGATACTGAATAGCCCCTACCCCTCCATTCCTGAGTTTACAGTATATTTGTTTATAAAGCCAACGTTCAGCATTTTTATATTAGCGATCAAATTTGATTGCTTATTTTTGGCCACTTTTCAAACTTTTCAGTGATTTGTGAGTTTTATTTTGGGTAAATTAGCCCTCCCCGCCCAAATACATGTTTCAAATGATGCTTTGAATTATTTTGAGTCCGTTCCAGTGCAAAAGACTGTTTGAGAAGTGCTAAAAACGTGGTGTTTTTCTTATTCTGCATTTTGGCCGACAGGCCGATAGGACTATAGGAGGGTGCTATACCCCCACCTCTTCTGGCTACGCTACTGCAATGGCAGATGGTGAAACGTTTGATATTGATTATATAATCAAACGATTTAATCCTTAATCCTAGGGTGTTGCTTACGCTCGTTTTCATGAAAATGCTGTATGATAATTCAAGTAAAATGGCAATCCTGTTCCCTCTGCCCCCACCCTCTGCACCAAGGCAAAAATGGTAAAAAAGCTCCACAAAGTGTTGTTTTCTTAGTTTAGATAGATGTATTTAGACTTATTTTTCAAATTTAAGCATAAAAATACTTGACATCTTTATTTCCAGGGGGGCAAATGCTCCTCTGCCCCCTGCGGGCGCCCTGACTTAAAATTTTTAATTATTTTAATACCGCAGATGAAGCAAAAACAAAAAAACGATAACACTTTAAAAGACACATTTTTTTGGAAAAATTATAAACCTTATGACTCTCAAATTTTTGGCATAAAATTATTTTGTCCAGGAAATTTGACACAGTTGCTAAAATTTTCTAATTTTTGAGTGAAAAAGCAATTGAATAATCTCAATTCAAAATTTTTAAGCAAAAAAATAACGTCAAAAACTACCAGAATGCATCTGTCAAGAGATTTTCACGCTTGGCAAATCGAATCCAGAATGGCAACATAAAAAATACCAACCGTGTCACTCAGAGATACTTCACAAAAGTAAACTACTGCATTTTAAAGTGACTCAGAACCCAAAAACAAAAAAAAATTTAGATTTTAAGTTTTGGGCTGTTAATGCAATGTCATAGCAGCATACATTCACAAATTAGTTAATTTTTTGAAAATGGATTTGGTTTTTGCTTAAAAATATCGATTTAGTGTTTTGGAAAAAACGAAAACCACTCCGTTTTTTTTTCCTCAAAACAAAACCAAGCAGGTAATGGTTAGTAGTAAAATAGATCTATAATGCAACAATAGATAATTGTGGCCATTGTGATTTTCGTAAGTTGCGGCATGATAGGAAAATATTTTGCCGGTTAGGTCAATATTGGATGCAAACAGCACTTAAACTGTAAAATATTGCATGGAGAAACGCTTTCGTAGTCTTGACCGGACGCATTCGAAATGCGGCAGCAATTTGATGAAAAGCTTGCTCCAAATTCAGGTGAAGACCAAAAAAAAAAAATCTTTACCGCAATTTGATGGAATATTCGGCCGGAAATTGACATTCTATCAGAGATTTTTTTGTCTAAACAGCCAGGACGCTTTCTTTTAGTAGGGGAACGCTAAATTTCCATAGGGGAACGCTAAATCTCGATGGGGCTGCTAACTCTCAATAGGGGGGCGTGTCCCCCTAGCAATTTAAATACTGGATAAGCTGTAGGCTACCGGTACGTAAAACGTTCATTAACTGTAGCTAGCCTGCAGCTAATACTAGCGTTAGAACAGCATTTCAGAATAAGCAGCTATTGCTTGCTTGGGCCAGCATTGACACGTAGTTTCATTGGTTTAATGGAATAGCAATGTTTTCTAGCTAAAGTAGTATTGCTTCTTTGATAAATTATAAAATTAAACAGTAATAAAGGTTTATTGCAAAGATATAGGCAGTAAGATAAACGCAAGAAAAACTACAGACGTAAAATTCGCCAACTAAAATTCTGAACAGATTTTTGTGCAATGTTGGACTGTGGCGGCCGTTCAGGTGACGGACTTGAGTTTGATGAAGCGCAACGATGGCAGCTTGGGAGGTTGCCGGAACTGTAAACAATAACTTAATTAAAAAGAATATCATAGTTACGTATAATAACAATAGGATAGCTTAAAAGTAAAATTTCTGCAAATTAATGTAAACATTTCTGTAGTCATCTTTTTATAGTACTCAGTAATTCATAACAATGATGCATATGAAAGTGTCTCTGGTAATACCAGGTTCATTGACAAAACACTGCTGAGAATAAAAAAAGAACAAAACAGAGCCGTTGGTATCTGCTTTCGATAAAAAAAATTGCTCAGAACTACTATGGTGCTCAGTGCCCTTGAAAGCTTTCAATAATATTGAGATTTCAAGATATTGCATATTATAAAATTCACTGTTTCGCTAGATTGGATTAAAGGTCAATTGATTTAAACAGAATGTTTATCAAAGCCAGCCAAACAACTGCTAAAATATTTCTCAGCTGCCGCAGCAAAAATCGATTGGTTACTATTTTACATAACCACATAACCGCAGTTTCTCCCAACTCGATAGAGCAAAAATGATGTGTCCCCAGTTGAGACAGAGTGTCTGGTTTTTGATACGCCACATCCTGGGGAGACCAACCTGATGTGAGACAACTCATCAAGGGGATCTGATGCTATCGAAACATCCTGACAACCAAACTCAATTTCGCGCAACACCATTTTTTTCCTCTCGTCACTCTAGGATACAAGATACAAGCGGGCAAAAAAAGTAACTTTAAGCAAAACGCCTCTAGTTAAAATTTTCACATAGGCTGCTTGGACAAAAAAGTAATTTTAACTAAAATGTGCGCATTACAAGTAAAGTAGGTAGAATTTGTGTCTTTTCGAATACGGGACATTTGCTAATAAAAGACAATTGCATTTTCGCATTAATCCATAAAACCGAGGTTTGACTGTATCTTGAGTCAAAGTTTGCAAGTTTAGACTAATTTCAAGCGAAATAAAGATCAGGCGGCACGGTTAACTATCATAATATGCTGACACTCCATAATTGAAAGAATACGAAACTACCTGTAGACTGAGCAGCATTGCGCAGATGTGGTTCTGTTGCAAAACAATCGCTGATGCAGTAGCGTAGCCAGGGGGGGGGAGGGGGGGCTATAGCCACCCCCATTGGCATGTCGACCAAAATGAAGAATGAGAAAAACACTACGTTTTTAGCACTTTTGAGACCGTTCAATGCACTAGAGAGGACTAAATAGTTATTCAAAACATTTTTTGAAACATATATTTAGGGGGGGGCTAATTTGTTGAAAATAAAACTAGTAACAAATAAATAAAAACTTTGAAAAATGGTCAAAATACGCAATCAAATTTGATCGCAAGTATAAAAATGCTAAACATAGGTGTCATCAACAAATAAACCATAAACTAAGGAATAGGAAGAGGGGGCTATTCCGTATAGTTAATTACCAATTTCGCTAAAATTTCTTTTCATCAGCCCCCCCCAATTATTTTTCTCTATAAACTGTATACGAAATAGATTACTCCGTGTGAGTTTTATTAAACTATTTGATTTTATAATTTACCAGCATCTAAATAGGAGAACTAAAATTTTTATTATCAGCCACCTCCCAAATAGCACATTTATGACACCAGTTTAATCATGTTTGCACTGCCAATTTCTATGCCACGTTTTAAAAGCATTATTTTTTTATCAAAATAGCCCTAAAATTAAGTTATTTTAGCAAAAAAATGCAAAATTTTTGAGCGCTGGGGGCTCCGCTTCCAGACCCCAGTGCCTCCGGCGGCTGGGGGCTTTGCCCCCAACCCCCGTGCCTCCAGCGCCTGGGGGCTTCGCCCCCAGACCCCCAAAACAGCCCCCCATTGCGAATTTCTGGCTACGCGCCTGCGCTGATGACTAAGTCTGATACCCGAAAGGTCGTCTTTGTATTGAAGTAGAAACCTATATAACACAGTTAAATTGACGCAAACTACGAAAATATAATTAACCGATTCAAAAAGCTTTGCTTATTGAACTTCTAGCTGTAGTACTGGTAGCGTTTATTCAAAAAGGCACTGTCTATAATCGAAAGACTTGGAATATTATTAAAGGTTCATCAGAGCACATTAATGAAAAAGATTGCATGTTAATAAAGTTTCTATACAACAGCAACTAACTTGAAAATCAAGGGTGAAAATTTTTAGATTTAGTTTAAATAGCATTTTTTAAAGAAATACATCACATTCTTTTGGAGTTACTGTCTCACATTAAATGCAGCAACCGGTTTGTAATTTCTTATATTTTTTTTTCTTAACTATTTCAGTAAATTCTGATTTGTGTTTTAGTTCAACAAAATGAACTCTCTCTACTGTCACTCTTTGGCAAGAGGCTTCTAAACAAAATCAGGGCTATGAAAGTGTGAATACTTTTAGATTTAGTTTTTATCAACTTTTTCTAGATTTGCATCAGATTATTTTCAAGTTACTGTCACCCTTTGGCAAGAGGCTTTAAGTGGCAATGGGCAATATTTCATTGGTGTTATATTGATTTTAATTTTATCGCACCACTCATGAAATAAAACAATGCCAGGCACTAGCGAAAAACTCAAAATTATCTCGTTGTACCTAATAGCAGTGGCCTTGCCACAATTTTGGTAGGCCAACTGTTATACAAAAGTCAAAGGAGTATCAGATTGCATTGCTGGAAGCTGCTTTGAAAAGTTTCAATAGGACTCGCATTTTCTTAATTTGATGGAAAATAATTTCGAGAAGTTCTATAACTTAAAATTTAGAAAATGCAATGCTGCAATGATATCCAATGTAATTACACCAACCAAGAACTTAAAAGAGCATTTTACTCCAGTTTTTCACTTTTGACCAAAAGTTTGGGAAAAGCCTATAGTGCATTGTCACCAAATTTGTACTTTCTACCTCTTGCCATTTTCAAGACAATAACTTTCCTCTCACTTCAGTGTCGGCATTTTTCCAGTGTGGTGACAGAAGATTAACTTTTGAAAAGTTGTCTTACATTTACTTGAAAAGCAGCTTATTTACAATTCTGACCCTTTACTTTGTTTTGCCAAGAACACTGTCGAAAAGATTTATTGAGAATTAGAACCATGCACTACCTTTTTGAAATTTTATTTGTAATTGGCAACCTGGCAAAATTTCTAATGGGAAAAGCATTTTGCAGGTAAGTCTACATTATCATATCTTGAAAACGGAAGGTTGTCGAAAGCTGAAATTTTGTGAAGTTCATTTTCAAATCTGTTAAACTTTTTTGAGAGAAAACCGAGCAAAATTTTTTTCGACCTGAATTTCGTTTTATTGCACATCAGTTTAGTTTCTTAGCATATGTCCAGCATTTTTTGCTGATCTTTATGACAAGCACAAAAAACAATGAAAAAATTTAAAATGCAATTTGCTGAGTCAGTAAGGCCAGGTGCACATTTCTATAATTTGATCAACTAATTTCTGATGTCGGTTTGCTACAAATCAATAAGCACCCCACAGCCATTACCCAATGCTGGAACAGTAACACTAAAATCCACAGAACCACAGCAAGGCCTGCACATTTATGGTTCTGGTGTTCCTAAGTGCTTCGTTGGATCTTTCCAAAGCCATGTATTTTAGCACGTTGAATGCTACAATTTTGTTGTTAGTCAAATGTTTACAAGTGTTTTTAATTAAATAATTAATTGATCAGATTCAACTCAAAAATTTAGCCAAAGACAAACACTTTCAACCACACCTTATTACAAAACAACGTGAACAGAGAGCTTCCTAAGTTCACAACAATCGGTTTCTTTATTGTTGAGATCAGATGAAGTTGGAACATAGCAGCATTAATGGTAATATCATGATCAGAGCTGGAATGATCATCGTCTTGCAACACTGCAATGGCTCTAGTCATAGGTGGGCAAGTTAATGCAAAACGTTAGCTTCGTTAACCACTAGTCCGTTAACAAACTTCACACCTCCGTTAACGTTAATCCGTTATTTTCAGTTTTAATTAACGGAAGTTAATAAAGTCCGTTAATTCGTTAACATTTTGTGTGTAATTTATATTTCTTTTTAATCACTCGCTTCTAGAGCACGCATTGACGCTGTTGAGCTGATTGTAAGGAATTATTTATTGCTGTGGTGGTCTTTTTGTGTTTTGGAAGTTACATTTTACAGTCTAATCTAATTTCAAGATAAAAATAAATTCAAATGCACTAACGAAGCTGCGATCGGAAAACCTTCGGAAATTGTGAACAGCGATAATTCATAGACCTATGAGGGTGCAGCTTATTATTTGCCACAAAAAAGAGCACCTTTCTTCGCTTTCTTCTATAAAACTCGTGCTAATACGCAACAAGTGTTACCAGTGCAAACTGGTTTGTACCGGTACGATGAAGGAATGGTGCAAGATATTAACGATAAAAACCTTAACGCAAGTTAACAGAACTTAACGGAAGTTACTTTAGTCCGTTAACAGAACTTAACGGAAGTTAATTTAGTCCGTTAACATGAAAAAACTTTTTAACGGATTAACGAGTAAGTGAAAAAGTTAGCTTCGTTATTAACGGATTAACGATTAACGAACTTATGCCCACCTATGCCTATAGGCTATAATAAAAATTATTCATAGTAATTTTGAATTACAGCTAGCATTTTGTATGGCTTAAGCTGATAAGTAGGGGACAGGGGTAGTGACACGAAAAGTAAACTGATACCTGTATCTCGCATCAATTGGCTGCCAGTAAATGGCACCATATCGGTAAACAAGAAAAGTTCACGTACAGGTCAGAGGGAGCCTAACATCATTTTTTTCTTGTCACTTTCTGTGTGTCAAAAAAGCCACTGCCTAATTTAAAATTATTAATAGCAATTTTGAATTAGCCCACACTAAAGCAAGTATTTTTATGACTTAAGCTGATATAAGTACGGGAAGAGCCCAAAGTAAATTGACACCGATATCTCACATCAATTGGCTACCGG
Organism: Trididemnum nubilum; assembly: GCA_963965965.1. NCBI lineage: Eukaryota > Metazoa > Chordata > Ascidiacea > Aplousobranchia > Didemnidae > Trididemnum > Trididemnum nubilum. The sequence continues at coordinate 26,150,947 of OZ014481.1, read as the reverse complement.
TAAATAGCACCATAGGTACCGCATATACCGGTAGCTGTTTAGTGCATAGGCCTATTAACAAGAAAACTTCACTTACACGTCATAGGTAGCCTAGCTTCACTTAGTTTCTTGTCAGTTGCTGTTTGTCATTGCAATAGAACAGAGTAGGCTATACCAATCTTTGAATACAGTTACTAGCATCAGCATTTCCTTTAGCAGTACAGCCTAGCCTACTGTTGAGCGGTCTCACTATTCCGGTAGGCCTAGCCTGAATAAGTACTAACCTAAACCAAGCCTACTATAGGCTGTATAAAGCAGCATTTCATACTTCACCTTCAATTTTCTTTGTTATACTCCATATTTTCAAGCTTAGAAGCTCTAACCTGAATTGAAGCATACAGCAACAACCTGTGACGCAGGGAGTTAGTGACATTAATTTTCGGTAGCTAGTGACGTTATTTTTACTTTGTGGAATGGATCAGTGATGTTTGAAATGATGTCATTCAGTAACGATAAAACGGAGAGAAATAATTGTTTTTGTACATACCTTAGAAAATTCCATAGCTTTGATTACTTACTTTTTAACGAAATTCAAACACCTTTCAAACATCGTTCTGTCCCTGTTTAAATTTGGCTGAGGAGATAACTGATATTTTCAACTCTTTGTTTCGGTTTTAGCATTGGACCTATTTGGGTTCTGAAATTTATAATTTTCTATTTACGATAAAAAGTTTATAGAGAAAAGACTAATACTTCCTCAAAAAAAAACAAATAAGACCCGACCAGAAAGAAATAAAAAAAAGATAACCTTCCTTACGATAAAGTTTGTTAGGTGATTTGATGTTTAAAGTTTGTAAGGTGATGTTTAAAGTGGATAAATTGCTTTTTTACAGGAATGGCAATTACATCGCATCGCACGCCTTTTTTTTCCAAAAAATTTATTTATTTATTTCACGTCGAAGACGTAAGGAAGGCGCAAAAACACATTGAGCGTTATAGCATGAGACCCGAAAACATTACAATGCAAACGATATACCAAAACTACTTAAGTAACACGACTACATGCATGCACCACCTTGCAAATAAAAGTAAAATTAATGTGACATAGCGAAAAAGTTTTCAAAAAAATGCTGACCAGTTAGGCCTACAGTACCATTTTCAATTCAAAATACGCAAATTATGTTTTTAAAATTGTCATGAAATTTTGGTCATAAACAATCACGGTTTCTGGAAAATGAGAAAAACTTACGGTACTAGCTCGAGTATTTACAATTAACATCAATTTATACAATTAAAAAGAAATTATATACATTATGTACACAATTGCTTAACATGAAGCAACGAGTTATGTTACACTTACGATTAGCTTATCATAAAAATTCAGTTATTGATATACGAGTAGGATTATAAATTTGTTTTTATAGTATTATTTTATTTTGAACTAAGTATGGTTGAATGTTTAGAAGGAAAGATTGAACGTTTTTACTCTTTTTGGCATTCGTTGGTAATTGATTCCATACCCTAGGGCCCCAAAATTTCACGGGTTGTTTACTTACTGTGAAGGTGCAAGAGACGGGAATAATTTTTGAATTGCTTCTTGTTACCACATTTTTACTCGTAGCAGTAAAAAAAGTTACGAGATATCTTTGGTAGAGAATTTTTGCGGTAATTATACAAATATAAAGCACTATTTTTTATCAAACACTGATCTAAAGTAAGAAATTTAGTGTTATTAGAGGTTACTAAGGCTTTATGTGTTTTTGTTGTTTTTTTGGAGGGGATGTGACAATCAAACATGTTATTGAATTTGTTACAGACTTTTTGAATTTTGTTTGCAATGACTTTGTTACCATGAAACCAAGTGGTTAAACAATAGTTAATGTGGCTATATATCATGGAATAATATAGAATGTTTAAAAGTTTATTAGTTAAATAAGTTCGAATTTTTCTTATGGCTCCATAACTAGATCGAATTTTGCCCAAAATTTTTAGCATATGTTTTTTCCAGAAAAGATTTTCATTGTAGGTTATACCTAAGAAATTAATTTTAGAAACTCTTTCTGTTTTTTCCATGGACGCTTAATGACAAATTAGAGGGTGGAGGTTTCGAACGTAGTGTTCGGAACAGAACGTATTTAGTTTTTGTAAAGTTTATAGACAGTTTGTTTGCGCCAAGCCAATTATAAATGCTATTTAGGTCTTCGTTTGCGCGTTGATATATTGTAGTTAGGTTGGGGTTTGATATGAATACACTTGTGTCATCGGCAAACATTATTGCAGAAGAATGATTTAAACACTTTGGAAAATCGTTAACGTACAATGAAAATAATAAGGGGCCAAGAATTGATCCCTGGGGAACACCTTTTGTTGTTGCGTGAATATTAGTTGAAAATATATCATTTATCTGTACTTGTTGTTTTCTGTTGTTTAGATAACTTTTAAACCATTCTAGGGGTATGCCTCTGACTCCATAATGATAGTGTTTTGAGATAAGAATAGCAGAAGTGGAGTCCTCGAGGACGTCCTTGGCCTCGAGGACACATTTTCAAGTCCTTGGCCTCGAAGCCTCAAGTCCTCTAAAATTGCCCTGTCCTCGGCTCGAGGACAGCACTATTTTTTGAATGGTTAAAATTTTGTAGATCGGCTGAAAACTGTTTTTCTAGACCGTTTTTTTGGAGATCAACGGAAAAAAAATTTTAAGACCTTTTTTCTTAGGAAAACACTTGCATTTGTGTCCTTGATCCTTGGCCTCGAGCATTCCTGTCCTTGGCCTCGGATTTTTTTGTGTCCTTGGCCTCGAGCCTTGTGTCCTCGACTCCACCTCTGAAGAATAGAATGATTAATGGTGTCAAAGGCCTTTGACAAGTCAAGAAAGATTCCCAGCGTTTTTTGTTTCGAATTAAAAGAAGATGTTATTTTTCTTGTTAGTAGAGTACATGCATGGCTAGTGGAATGTGACTTTCTAAAACCGAATTGGCAATTTGAGAGGATATTGATTTTGTTGCAATAGAAATATAAACGCTTGTGAACAATTTTTTCTAAGATTTTTAGAAATACAGGAAGTATGCTTATTGGACGATAATTTTCAACTAGTTTGGGATTTCGTTTTTTAAAGATGGGTATGACTTTAGCGTTTTTGAAATAGGAAATAAATGTACCTGTTGAAATAGATAAATAAAAAAAGTCAAGATTACAATTACATTAATCGGTAATGAGTAACGGCTCGATGTTAAGAGATTTTCGAATTTCAGAACAAGGTGCGTAGCTCTGAAATTCGAAAATCTCTTAACATCGAGCCATTACTTCTCCGAATTGAAAGATCACAGCTTAGATGGTTTGGCCATGTAAGCAGAATGCCTCAGGAAAGACTCCCCAAACAAGCTTTACATGCCAAAGCAAATGGGAGAAGACCAGCCGGACGACCTAGAACTAGATGGACCGATTACATTGAGGATCTTGGATGGAATCGCTTGGGACTTCGCCCAAGCGAAATGATGGAGGTGATGGAAGACCGTGAGGTGTGGCGGCTCAATCTTGAGCTACTGCCCCCGCAACCCTCACGGAAAAGCGGGCAATGAAGAAAGAAAAGAAGAAGAAGAAGGTAATGATTTTAACAAAAAATCCGGAATCCCATCTGTACCTGCACTTAACTTAGTCTGAAGGCTAGAAATATTTTTTTTTATTTCCTGTGGGGTAGTTGGGTAAAGATAAAAGGAGTTAGCTAAATTCGGGCCAAGAAAACTTGAAGGATTGGTGTTAGTGCTTGGAATCTTTTTCACAAGGTTTTCTGCTACAGTCGAAAAATAGTTATTGAAGTGATTGGCAATTTCAACAGGTTCAGTCAAATCTTTTCCTTCAGCTGATATAATTTTGCAGCCTGACTGTTTTTTCTCTTTGCCAAGCAGCAAGTTTATGCTATGCCATGTTTTTTTGATGTCGTTTTTATGTTTCGTAAATGAATTTTTGAAGTAATTTTGTTTCTCAATTGCTACTTTACAAAAATACGTAGTACGTGCAACGTTATATTTTTGGTGATTGGCTGGCAATTTATTTTTAATGTATTTTTTATACATTTTGTCTTTTTTTTGAGCAATTTATTAAGTTCATTGGTGAACCAGCTGTTAGACAAATTTTTGTTTAGCTTTTTTTTTAGTGGGAAATGTGAATTGAACAAAGTAGAATATTGTTGCATAAAGGAATCCATTGCATTATCAGCACTTGTATGATGTAGCATATCGGATGGATCAATATCACTTAGAGCTTCATTAAATAGGGTACAATTTCGTTTAGAAAAATTGCGTGCGTAAGGCAAAGCTGTTTTGATCTTAATAATTTTAGTGCTTTGAATAACTGGTAAATGGTCAGCGATCTTATGAGTGATAATAACACTACTTATATTTTTATCGTGAATGTTAGTCCAAATATGATCAATGCATGTACTTGAACTTTGAGTAATTCTTGTTGGTTTACAGTATTTATGATAGGATAAAAAGAATGGTCATACATAATATCCACAAAGTCATCCGTGAAGGTATGAGAATCTTGCAATAAATCGTAATTTAGATCTCCAATGATATACCCTTTGTTTTTGGATACGTTTAGAGTACTTAATGCATTTTTTAATTGAACTTTGAATTGATTGTTCGAGAATCTGTCTTGTTTGGGTGCGCAGTATATTGTACCACATGTGATTTTATCATTACCAAACTGGATATCAATGAAAAGGAATTCGAAAATCCCTTCATTCATAAGAGTCAAGTCATTTCTTAACGTATAGTTTATCGTTAAAATCACATCGAAACCCACAAAAAATCCTCATCCGTTATCGCATCATAGAAGTTGGAAAATAAAAATCTGCAATTTTTATAATTAATCCGATTTTAATCATTATTTGTGTTGATTTCTTCTGTTTCGTCACAAGTAACATTTTGGGCTGAAGTTTGAGAATGTTTTAGCATTTGTTGCGTTACAATTACAATACTTTATAAAATAAAATTTTTCTCTGGCTGAGTTTCAATTTATAATATAGATCATAAACTTTAATTTCAAAATTAATCAAAAAAGCCGATAATCGCTAACTAGCTGCGATTTCGTCGCATCGAAAAAGCTGCATTTACATGGGCGACTTTTAGCTGCGAGAATCGACATTTTGCCTTTTTTCTTTCTCAAATCGCGTAGGTCACTACCACGGTGCAAGATTCATGCGAGATTTCGTCTGCGCAATATCGCCAGACACTCCCCCAAAAAAAATCAAATCGCAGCAGTCACTCACACGGGAGAGATTTTAATGCGATGCTCGCATACGATTGCAACTCGCAGAAGTCACTTACACCTTGAGACTGCGTGCCAGTGATTCTCGCCAAATCGAGTCGGTGGAAGAGACGATATCGCACTGGTTCACTTACACGTTGCAAGATAGTTTCGAAGCGCAGCTTGCTGGTTTTTAATTTGCAAAAGCCAACTGCTGCAAAAGCACTTCAAATGAGCCGTTTGTCAGCTTTTGCATTTGAAACAATCACGATTCGGAATTTTGAAAACAAAATGTATGAAGCCAACGCAAGCGTAAAACGAAATAGAGAGAATACAATTAAGCAGCTAATTTCGTTAAAACTTGCAATGAAAATGGAAGGTGAAAGATAAAGCAGCAAGGGCGGCGTGCTGCTCGTGCAAGATGTGTAATACGTAAAAGTTATTATCACTACTGTGTTTATTGATTTGGATTGCTGGATTTCAATGTTAGCCAAAAAATAAAAATGATTGCAATGCAAACCCATGATTCAAAGTCTCATAATATACCTGACCTCAAAACCATGAAATCAAACACGAATATCAAAACGAGAAACACTAATCACAATGCAAATTGATCGGCGCTTTGTTGAAAAACTTTTCACGCGAAAACACTAAAAATTCATCAAAAATAACTAACTTTATAAAACAATAACATACAAGCAAAATTTATGTTTCTCTCAATTTTCTAATTTGTTTTTCGTCAGATGAAATATCTTCGTGAGATGACGAAAAGATTCGAACGGTTTTTATACAAAGGGCAAGACTAGTAACTGTTCAATGAAAATGATTTCCTTCCTGGTTTCTTTACCCAATCAGCCAATCCTTGACCATCTCAAAAAAAAAGACTAAACTATATGACTATTATATCTTTACTTAAATTAGCATATTTGCCGAAAATGTTCTCAGGGATATTAAGACAACAAGGGGATGCAAAAGCTTCTTTCACGCTTGGCGTTAGAAAAACTAATAACGTGATTATAATTTATTTGCTTTTATGCAATATTGTTAAAACACCTGTCTAGGGTGGTACTAGGCTTCAATCAATGGCTAAAAATACGCTTTTGGCAGAAATGATTTCGTGATTAAAAACACATCCTCATTCTGCAAAACAAAAAAGTACGAAAAACTAAAGACACTTCACTATGAATTACATGGAACCAAAAGCTATCTCAGTCACGCATACAACCGTTTTTCTGCATCTAAATCTGAACCGCTCACCTACAACACAGAATAGATAAGTTGTGCAAGATGCAGACCAAAGGTAACTACAGGCCAGCGGAAAAAAAACGCAGTACAATTCAAAACAGCACAAAAACCGGGTTAGATTTCAAATTGACAGAGTTATTTGAATTTAAGCATAGAGGTGTTATTTATATTCAGTTTCGCGTTGATTTTGGTGATCCAAAAATTTTCACAAATGTCCAAGTGGCTCGGGTTGACTTTTCTACAAATTGTACAGTATTGTAGCCAGGAGTGCAAATCTTTGTTAAACATTGGGGGGATAATTTGTGATTTTATCCCAATTTGGCCCTATTTTCAACATTGGGGGAATGAATCTCGACCACGATTTTTTTCAGGTGAGCAAATTAAGTGAAGACCAAAAATAAGTCTTCGCCAAAAATGGAACACTTATTTTCCCCGAATTCAAGTGGAGACCAGCGCTCAGATGCAGACCAGAGTCAAATTATTGGAGGAGATGCAGATGTAGACCATACTCAAATTATTGGGGGGATACAGTCAAGTTATTGGGGGGATATATCCCCCCCAGGTTTCGGCACCTTTGATTGTAGCAATATGCAAGTCAGGTTTTGTAGCAATCCAGATTATATTATGATGTTCATCGTAGTAGTGGTGGGCCAGGGCAGCTTTGTCCTCCCGTTGTTGATTCTCATTGTTGAGGTAAGTTTGCCAGACGTGTCTGTGTTGTGTCCACCTTGCAGAAAAACTTGAAAATGCTTGTCCCACGTATTGCTGGTTGCATATCGTACAGGAAGCGACATCGATCCCAAATTAGTTGCAACTCAACGTTTATTTCCGTGCAATTTTTTGTCGTTGGTTATAATGACTGTATCACTAGTATTAACCAAGGATACACGCTTTTCTCTACGTCCACAAAGTGCGCAAATTTTACAGGGTATCATCGATCCTTCAGTTTGTTTTTCATTTTTGTTCAGTCGTTTTGCTGTAAACGATATTTGAGCAATAACCGGATTAATGGCAACTACTGGTGATAATCCGATTATTTCACAAAAGATTACAATTCTATTATTCAAAAGAAAGGAACAACAAATTGTAGCATTAGGAAATCATCCAAGCTGAGTGAGTGCAGTAATCATGTATTAAAAGAAAAAGAACACCATTTCAAAAGTACATCACGAAAGCTTAGCACTTTTAATGTTCAGCGTAAAATAAGCCTTTGCATCCCTTCGTTGTCAAGTATCCCTGATTTTACTTCACTCAAAGCAATTGCTCATATATACCGCACGAATAACTCAACACTCAATCAGTAAATGCGAAAAGTTAAAAAAGTTGTCAGAAAAAGTAGATGTAACATGACTAAAACTGACATGGAATACTTTTCAAAGCCGAAATTTCGTTACTCAACTAAGATTGAGCAAAAAACGTAGTATTAACAAATACGAGTAAAATATAAGTAAAGAAAGCAAAGCCAAAATATTGATAACGCACTACCACCAATAAAAATAATACTGGCATTAGATAAAACTATGTTGAAGCAAGAACAAATGCAAAAACAAAAACAAAAAAATATATATTAGACAAAATGTATAAGCTAGCACAAACAGCAAAATCAAGCAGTTTCAGACTTATCAAACGACGAAATCGCAAAAAACGAAATATTCCAAATCAAACAACACAAACCTAAAAATATTGAAACACAAGCAACCTAAATCAGGAAAACACACCACACGATAATGGGGGGCAAAATCCACCGGCGACTGAAACAAACGTTAAACTTGGCATTTTGCTTCGTGAAATATGAAAAAAAAACGTGTCTGCGTAATCAATACATGAAGCAAAACCCGTGGGCTACCGAATGCACCCAAACCCGGATCTCGGGGCGCGTCGGATAGTTAAATGGGAAAAAATTAAAAACTTCCTCCAAAAAAGGCGTTTTTCACCAAAAATTGATGGCCTCGTTTAAGCCATTCTGCTGGGGCCCCCGTTGAGAACGTACCCTATTTTAGACTTGGGTCCGATTGAGGGGCCCGAGGGCTACCGAATGCACCAAAAACCCGGATCTCGGGGCGCGTCAGATAGTTAAATGGGAAAAAATTGAAAATTTCCCCCAAAGATGGCGTTTTTCACCAAAAATTGATGGCCTTCTTTAAGCCATTCTGCTGTGGCCCCCAGTTTCGGTTAACTTTGGAATCGTGTATGAGGTAATGGTGAATTGTGCTGAGGTTTTTGTAGTTGGTGTAGTTTAGTTTTTTTTTGTTTTTGTGTTGTTATTTTACAGTTTGAGTTTCACGAGATTGTTTTTTTAGTTTTCTAATTTTTTTTTCTTTTTGGCAACATCGGTTTTTCTCATATGATTGTGATTGATGATTAAGTTTTGAGTTATTACGTAATGACTCATTTGACTTTTCGAGGTTGGCAACACAGCTAAATGTTTATGTCGTAGTGTTGTTTCAGCCTTTTTTGGTGCGGCAACACTTTCTGCCAGAATGACGGTTGATATTCTGCCAGAACCCAGAATGACGGTGGTCATTTAGTCCTTTTTATTTTTTAGATTATCATTAGGGTTTGGGTTAGGATTAACATTAGGAAGGCTTTCTTTCATCGGAAATTTTTATCTACTTTTTTATTAATTTTGACTCAAATCTAACCCAAACTCCAACGCTTACTCTAACATTATCCCCAAATCGAACCCAAACACTAACTTAAACCTTAATCCTAACCTCTAAAAAAGCGCCGATGAATATTTCTCATTTTCGTTTTATTCTCTTTAACTTGAAAATTTTCTGTGAAATAGTCACTACGTTAACATTATCAGTTATGGTTGGGATCACACAATCAGGTTTTTGCACAATTTTCTTGCATCAATTGTGTGAAATGTGTGCAAGTCTTTGACTCACTATTGCGGGCACCTGTCGTCAATTAAATTGGACAGCATGTGTGAGAATGAAAATCATTGTCTTGAAAGTCTTATTGAATTCTTGCGGGGAAATAGAACCGAGCTCTATTTTGCCAGCAAGTTTTCAAAAAGTCGCTGTTATCAGCCAATAAAACTGAGCTTTTAGCCGTGCCTTTGAAAATATTGAGCCTCAGAATACAAAGAATGTCGCCAAGGTCAACCAGAAAACAAATGTGTCAAAATTATCAAGCGAAAATGTTATAAAAAATTTTGCATCATTTGATTTAATCGTCAAGGATGAATTATAACATTGCGCCTGCTGTTTTCTCATATTTGTTCAAGATCGCATTTTCATTATATAGTTCAAACATAAAGTTGAGCTTTCAATAAGCAAAATCGAAGAAAAACATGTAGATCGTGAAACTTAAATATTTACCGGTATTTTTACAAATTTATTAATGAGTGATGCAATGCATAATTAAAGTAAAAACTTCTCCATGTTAGATGTTTTTTACTGCTGTCTTGCTTTTAAAAATTCGATATGTTGCAAAACTTGTGCTCGAACTTGGAAAAATAAAAATGTTAAACTTGATTAGCTGAATTTGAAGTCACAAAATATCTATCAAGCGTCCATCCATTCTATCCGCCTTTCTGTTAAAATATTAAATTTATTGCATTTCACACTTACATTTTACGATTGGTGGAGAACAAAAAAATAATTTGTAAATTCATTGACTCGCTACAAAGAACATTGTAATCCACTAGAAACAGAAAACATGAAGTTATTTTTTATCTGGTTAGCCAACAAAAGTATATTCCGGATATCGGATAACAAATTGCCAATAATAGTTATACGTATACTTCAACTCTAGTTAAGTTCAAGTGAAGGTAACATTTTGCTCAGGATATTATGGTTCAATAATTTTTCCGTTTGAATTAATTTTATTATGTCTCATAATTATTCACTTTGTCATTTGGTTCTAGTACAATACCATAGCATTTTTGTCTGACTGAAATCTAGGTTAAAAAATTGACATTCACTCCATTTTTACAGGGGCGCACCCAGAAATTTTTAAAAGGGATTGTTTCTATTTTTCAAAAAACAACCAGTACTCAATTGCAGTTAATTTATTGCAACCATTAATGAAAATGCGTGCTATTATAGTCAAACAGGGTATCGCTGTAATAGTTATACTTTGTTGCAACATTTGTTTATTCAGGAAACCAGTAATAACAATTTTGAAAGTTGTTGGTTGAGAAGATAGTGGGCAAGAAAACAAGTTACCACTATGGGGGCCTGTGGGCGAAGCCCACGGCCGTTGGGCAAACTTTCCAACTTTTTCGGAGCAACCTAGCAATTGTAACGCCATTTGGATGACTTTTTGCATGTTTTTAGAACAATTAGAAAAAGCTAAATTACTAACATTTGGAAGAGTTTGAAAGAATTTATTTTGCTCAGTCCATTCAGCCCCTGCATACTTACCGATCAACTCCAAGATTTCTTTAAATGCTCGAAGATCGTGTAGGTATTTGGCTTAAATCTTTTACGTGAACACGTTTTTAAATTCAAAAAGCTTGTTAGCGGTACAGAATTTCAAATAGCTTTTAATAAATAGCTTTCAATAGCATCGGAGCAATCATAAATAAAATAGCTTTTAATAACATTGGAGCTATCATTTCCACTCTTTGAGAAATGGATAGCCTTGAAAAAGGCTGTTTTGGATTGAATGTTTTTACCCAACTCTCTTCATGAATCTACGCTGGAATGAAGAAAAATAAAAATGCAGTGGTATATATGCAGGTTGATTCCATTGAAACAATGGGTTGTTGATATGATGTATGATGCTCCTAAAATACTAAATACACAGTTAATGCCAAAATATAGAAAAAAAATATTTGGAAATGATAGCTCCGACGATATTAAAAGCTGTTATCAAATTCTTGAGTATGTTTGCAGGATTGAAATCTTGACGTTTCAATGTCATTTTGTTGTGGCTTTTATCTTCAAACGAAGAATTTGTTTGCTTTTTTTTTTTGCAAAAGTGCATTTGGCTCAGTAGTGTTTTTTTACACAGGAGCAACGTTTTTCACTAAATGGCTGTTTTTCTCTTAGTGTCAAGCTCTGTGCTGCTCAGAAGTTTATGTTTGGGTATAATATACGCATTATTATATTCAATATCCATGGATATATGAAATACACATAGTTATATACAAAATGTTTCTGTCAGCAATGCTGTAGATGAAACAAATGCTAAAATCTCAATTGCTTGGTAAGCATGTGCAGGATCAAATTACAGCCTTAAAACAATATTTTAAGTGATTAAAAACAACTTGAGAGATTATTTAGTGAAAAGTAACTATAGCAAAGTGTTACGAACCAAGTAATATCAACAAAATTTATGTTGTTTTTTGAGTACTAAAAGGGGGGAGTTTTGACCCCTGAAACCTCCCCCTGGGTGTGCCATTGCCCTTTTATCTTTTTACGTGTTATTTCTGAATTTCAGCTTTCTGCGTTTCGCTGTGTTCTAGTTATAAAGCAATTAAATAAACTAAAAATATTTGCATGTGCGCGCTCAGTGAAGTCCCAGTAAATTGACAAATTGACAAGGCACATATCACTATCGCCGCGGCAAACTTCAAAGAAATTCTTTATATACTAACCACGTAAACACTTTCAGAGTTTAAAAACTATGTATGAGAACTTGGGCAACTTCTTTGAGGGAAAACCCAGACGCTTTCATCTGGCAAGTGTTAGGCGAGAAGTCGAACAAGAAAATAGCACGTAAATGTGGTAGCTCCCAAAATATCGCTGCAAACAAATTGTACAAAAAACTTAATCGTGTGAACCCCGTCTAGGGTTAGAGTTTGGGTTAGGTTTAGGGTGAGGTTAGGGCTAAGATGGCGATTTTCATATTCTTACGTAACGTAACAGTAGTCTCTGCCTTACGGAAAAACTATGCCTATTGCATATTGTCCCATATTCTGCCTTATTTATATTATGCCATACTATACTCAGGGTTGCCACATCCTGGAAAAGCCCTGGATTTTTTTTTGCTGTCGTGAAAAGTCCTTGAATTTTGTTTATAAGTTCTGCAAAAAAAATATGAAAGTTTTCCCATGATTTACCAGGACAGAATTTGAAGTTTTTTATAATAGCGGATACCTTGTAATTGTACAAAGCTATTATTGAAATAATTTGCATTGTAAAGGTCCTTTAAAATGCTTTATTGTTAAAAGACGGAGCTTAATTTATGCTGACGCACAAATAAAAAAATTGCTATCCTAGTCCTAACCAGTAGTGTAGCCAGGGGGGCGGGCCTCCCCTCATTGGCCTGAAAAGTATGCAAAATAGCACGTTTTTTAGTGCTTTTGAGGCCGATTTTTGCTCCAAAAATGAAAACAGCCCCTCCCTCCGGGATTTGGTAACAGAAGTTGTGAAGGACTTGCCGTTATTTGGACCAGATTAGTGGAGGTTTTTTGTTCTGGAGCTCGCCCAAAGTCGGTGAAGACCTTTCTTTTATCGGAGATCACCTGATTTTGGCCGGAAAAACCCTTCGAACTCCGGCGAAGACCTTTTTTTTTTTGAAGATCACCTAATTTTGACAGAAAAACCGCCTCAATCTAATTCAAGACTAATAAAAATTTGGGTCAAGTTCGTTCACAGTTGTATCAAACTTCAAAAAAAGCCCCCCCTTTACGAAATCCTGGCTACCCGACTGGTCCTAACCTAACCCTAAATCTAACCCAAACTGTTACGCTAACTCTAACTTTAATCCTAACCCAAACTTAAAATCTTAACCCAAATCCCTAACAAATATTTATAAAATAAAAGAGACTAAATGAGTACCCGTTCTTCAGCTCTTTGCTCCCTTATTCTCTTTTCAGCAATTCTTACTAGTATGCTCGTGTTCAAACAAGCACTTCCTTGTTAAAACGCCAAAATTTGCAGTACAGTATGTGTAAATTAGGCAGTAGCTATCAGAGGTGGAGTCAAGGACACAAGGTTCGAGGCCAAGGCCAAGGACACAAAAAAAATCCGAGGCCAAGCACAGCCTTTCCAAGGACAGACACTCTCGAGGCCAAGGACAGAAATGCTCGAGGCCAAGGCCAAGGACCAAGAACACAAGCGCAAGTGCTCTCAAAAAAAAAAAAAAAAAAGGTCTTCACAAAAATTTTTTAGGCGATCTCAAAAAAAAAAAAGGTCTTCACAAAAATTTTTCAAGCGATCTCCTCAAAAAAACGTTTTCCAAAAAATTTTTCAAACGCTCCACAAAATTTTAACAACTCAAAAAATAGTGCTGTCCACGAGCCGAGGACAGGTCAATTTTTGAGGACTTAAGGCCTCGAGGCCAAGGCTAAGGACTTCAAAATGTGTCCTCGAGGACGTCCTGGAGGCCAAGGACGTCCTCGAGGACTCCACCTCTGGTAGCTATTTTGCCTCTAGAGGCAAACTAGCCCCATGCTATTTTGCCATCAGAGGCAAAATAGCTCAGACCCCAACTCTAACAGAGGGAAAATAGACACTTCCTGTAAAATATTGAATATTATTGGGAAGAGTGAATTCATGGACAGTAATTTATTGCAATGCGACACTCTAGTAACAATATTATTGCTAGTAGCAGTAGCGTTGTGGGCTATAGATCCCCATTGACCAAAATGTACAATAAGAAAAATGCAATGTTTTTCACGCTATACTTCTGAGGCAGTTTTTTTGCAGTAATATGGACTCTAAAGTAGTTCAAAGCCACTTTTGAAACATTATTTAGGGGAGGGATAATATCGGTCAAAAGCAGTAGCGTACGCAGGATTTTGAAGAGGGGGGGGGGGGCAGGAACTTCAGAAAATTTGAGAAGAACAAAGATCTGAACCAGAAATTGTTCCACTGAAATTTAGTCCGACGATTTTTCGCCAAAAATTAGGTGAGCAAAAAAAAAAGGTCTTCCATCAAATTTAGTCCGATTTTTGGCCCAAAATTAGGTGAAGAGCAACTACAAAAAAACGTCTTAACTCAAATTTCCTCCGATTTTAAGCCCAAAGCCTAAAAGAAACGCACAGAACGTACCCTTTGTGTGATCAAACCTTATGTCCAACTTGCAAAGGGGGGCCATGCCTCAATTTTGCTTACTTTTCTATGCAATTTTACAACCCTGGCGACCCAAAGGGGGGCCATGGCACAATGCCCCCCTAAATACGCCCCTGGTCAAAAGTTACATCAGTAACAACTACCACATTTATTCAAGTTCAACAAGCGATTGTGTATAGCACGCACTCTTCAATTTTTGATTGAAAAGTGTTATGCTCGAATAAATACTGTCACAACAAATAAACAATCAATTTGATTGCTTAATGCAAAATACTTAACCTGGGCTTAAAAAATTATAAGAGGTCTATTCAGTATTTAATTTAATTAATTACCAATCACTTCTCTCAAATCTCATTTTATTAGCCCCTCCTCCCAAATTATCTTTATCTACAGTTACAAAATATCATAGGTGGGCAAGTTAATGCAAAATGTGAGCTTCGTTAACCACTAGTCCTTTGACAAACTTCATACTTCCGCTAAAGCTAATTTGTTATTTTCAGCTTTAACAAACGGAAGTGAATGAAGTCCCTTAATTTGTTTACATTTTGAGTGTAATTTATAATTTTTATTCACTCACTTCTAAAACACGTAATGACGCTCTTGAGCTGATTGTAAGGAAAAATTTTTAGCTGTGGTGGTCTTTTTGAGTTTTAAAAGTTACATTTTACAGTTTCATCTAATTTCAAGATAAAAATAGGTTCAAATACACTAACAAAGCTACAATTGGAAAATGTTTAAAAATTGTGAAGAGCGATAATTAATAGGCCTATGAGGCTGCAGCTTAAAATTTGCCACAAGAAATAGCTCCTTTCTTCGCTTTTTCGATAAAATTTGTGCTATTATGCAACAAGTGTTACCAGTGCAAACTAGCTTGTGCGGATTGTACCGGAACGAAGAATGAATGGTGCAAGAAATTAACGATGAAAACCTTAACGTAAGTTAACTAAACTTAATGAAAGTTAATTTAGTCCGTGAACATAATGAAACTTTTTAACGAGTTAATGAAAAAGTTAGCTTTATTATTAATGAATTTGTGCCTACCTATGTAAAATACAGATAATTTGGATCAATACTAGTGAGTTTTTGCAAAGGAAGTGCCTATTTGCGCTCTAGCATGCAAATGAGCTCTGCTTATGGAGAATAAGAGAACAAGAGTGAGTGCTCATTTACTCTTTTATTTTTTTAAATTACTATTGTTGGGAATTGGATTAATGTTTTTAGTTTGTGGTTAGGATTAATGTTAGGGTGAGAGGTAGGGTTGCAGTTTGGGTTAGGGCCAGGATAGCGTGTTTTGCACACTGGTTTGCAAATAAGCTCTGCTTTTTTCATATAATAGGATTTTATGCTTTACTGGCTGGAAATAAAGCTTGGACTGAAGTTTTACAATCCGCCATCACCCACATACTGTAGCTCATTCATGCGACCGGTTTAATCATGTTTTTGCAGTGCTGACTTCTGCATGTTTTAAAAGCATTCATGTTTATCTAACTAAACCTTAAGTTGTTATTAAAAAAAAATTGCAAAATCTTCAGCACTGTGGCAGAGCCCCCAGAACCCCAATAGCCTCGGGCAGCTCCAAGCTCCACCCCCATACCCCAAGACACAGTCCTCCCATTGCAAATTTCTGGCTATGCACCTGGCTAGTAGTGTTTGTAATTACAATTTATTTACTAAGTTGCCTCGGCCAGGAGGCAGCGAAGTGACCTTTCGGTCTTCGAGTTAAGCTGCCACCTACCCACCTATCTACTACACACAATGGAGGCTTTACTCTGTCCCTTTAATTGCTGAACGTCAAGCAGGGACAGTAGCGTAGCCAGGGGGGCGGGGGGGCTCGAGCCCCCCCAATTGGCTTGTGAAGTATGCAAAATCGCACGTTTTTGGTGCTTTTGAGGCCGATTTTCGGTGAAAAATAGAAAACAGCCCCCCCAAAGGAAATTGGGTGCCGAAGTTGTGAAGTACATGTCGTGATTCGGTCTGAAAAAGCGTTGGAATATCCGATTTTGGCCGAAGAATCAGTCTCAATTTCGGTGAAGACCTTTTTTTTTTTTGGAGATCACCTGTTTTTGGGCGGAAAAAACGTTTGAATTTCCGAGCTTTCCGAGAAATTCCGTCTCAATTTTCGAACAAACCGTGTGTTTCTGATTCAAGAAGAATGAAAATTCGGATCAAGGTCGTTTGCTCTTTTCTCACTCTTTCAAAAAAAGCCCCCCCCCCCTTTTCCAAATCCTTGCTACGCGACTGAGCAGGGAAGCTGTGAATACCAATTTTTATAGTCTTTGATTTGACTTGACTGGGAATCAAACCCGTGTGTATCATTTGAGTAGCAGATGCTCTATCCACTCGACCACTGATCGGTTGCAATGCAAATGCGTTACATTAATTTTTTTTCTTCAATCACAAGTACAAAAAACTAGGTGCGTGAAAGAGTAATAGTGAAAATTTAATTTTAAAGTGCTGGAAAATGATCTAAAAAAGTCCTGGAAAATCTTGAACTTTGATTTTGCAGTTTCTGTGGCCACCATGTTTAGTATATCACCATGTTTTGTATATCTTCTGTACTATGTTTAGTATATCTACTATAACATACTATGCCAACTACGCCATAGTCTGTGTATTATGCCACACCCTGCACACTGACCATACCAGTACTGTGCTATACAATTAACTACTAGGGTTAGTTCGGGTATCAATAATTTTCACTATCTGGATAACGGATGTATCCGTATAATATGGAAATTGACTAACGGATTAGCTGGATAATATCCGCTAATGCGTTAGACAATTGATTTCATGAAATTTTCCATAAACGAATGCTGTTTAGAAAATC
Source organism: Trididemnum nubilum (assembly GCA_963965965.1). Lineage (NCBI taxonomy): Eukaryota > Metazoa > Chordata > Ascidiacea > Aplousobranchia > Didemnidae > Trididemnum > Trididemnum nubilum. Next base: position 26,133,673 of record OZ014481.1, on the reverse strand, counting down.
ATTATACAGTTTTATTGTGAATACGCACAAGCGCAGTACGAGTAAACATGAAAAATCACACAGACTGAATGTTAACTGTTTCTGCAACGCATGAAACTTCGTTTTGAATGAAACTGCATGAAACACCTCTTCTTCAAACTTTAAATGACCAAAATAATTATAACAATTATAAAACAAAATATTTTTATAGACCAATTTTTTGAACAATTTGGCTACAAAAAAGTTTGAAATGTGGCAACAAAATCAGCTTAAATTTAATCGAGAGCCTTTATCAAGAGAGCCATATTTAGCTCGCGTGCCGTAGGTTCCCAACTCCTGCTTACAGACTTTACCTTGCTATGCAACTGTGGTCTTGTATTAAAATAATAATCAATTCTTTTGCTTTATTTTTGTTCTGTAACAGTAAAGTTCATTTTTGCATTTACGAGCAGTTGAAAGCAAATATTATAAGCTAATTGAAATGTGAAAGGGAGTCAGCCTCCACTATCCACGTAACAAAAAAGTTCAAACTTAATACAATGCGTAAAACCATTGCAAAACGCATTAGCAATGATATTCTTTATCCAGTTAACCGCAGAATTATATCCGAATATCCGATACTAAAAACTCTTGGTTAATCAATATCCAGATAATCCAACCCTAATAACTACTCTGCCTTTTGTGCCATATTCTGCCTACTATGCCACACTCTGCTAACTATGTCTGCTATGCACACAATGCCTCATATGTCTACTATGTTTCAATGCCTACTATGACCTACCATGCCAACTATGTCATGCTCTGGCTATTATGCCTACTGTGCCATACTGTGCCTTTTATTCCATGCTATGCTGACAATTCCTACCATGCCAAAGTATGCCTGATATGTCTACTATGACTTCTATGTCTATTATGTCATACTATACCTACTGTGCCACACTCTGCCACTGTGCCATTTTGTCCTTACTATGCATATTATGACCTACAACATCTACCAGATAGCAAATCTATTAGCAATGGTTAATTGAGAAATTAAGCTATTTGTAAACTGTAAACAGTCATAGCAGGCAACGTCACTGCCGGCCTCAAAACTCTACTACTATGGCTGTTTAGATTTTAAAGTAACCGAGCAGTTTGTTTTTGAATAGGCGAAGTACTAGTTGGCTCAGTAATAGAGCGCCACCATTTATGTAACCACTAATTCGATTTTTGTCTTGTCTTAACAGCAGTTTATGTAAACACATGTAAGCATTCACATATCCCTTTTGACAAGTTATTCAAACTGAACTGCTTTTTATTTACTCTTCTTCTTTGGTAAAGCATGAGTATCGTACTACAGAAGGTAGTAAAACATTACAAGGAATCAAACTGATGTTGTTTTTTCAGTACCAATAATCAGAAAGTATCTCCATTGCTCTAATCCTTAAAATCTTATCACAAACAAACAAACAAACGAGTTGGGACACCTAAGTAAAACTGTTAGCGTTACCTAAACATAAGTAACCACAGCAATTTATTTTTCATTTCTCAAATCAACATCTTCAGCTTAAATGTTTGCAGCACTGCTAGTGCTAAACTGCTTATCCTAAAATTCTGTGAGATAACTGTCACTTAAGAGTGCCCCACTGTTAGCGATGGGTAACGTAAAACACTGAATCCAAAGCAATTCGAATCCAAAGGTATTTGGCATTGAAACTGCAATTTAAACCAAGTATTTGGATTCAGTTTTATGTTGCAAAAGGTTTCAATTTTGAAATCTCTTAAACATGTTTCTGCATTAAACACTCTTTGATCTTAGAGTGAAATGCAATGTCTCCTTTTTTTTTGTTTCCAAGCAAGATGTGCATGATTTTGTGCAACTTCTATGCATCATATTTACCAGCAATTTGACACCAAAGATCTGAACGTATTGCACTGTAATCCATCCATCTTGTTTAAGAGGTTCATAAATTTTCTTTTTTTTTCATTCAATAAAGTGCAATTATTGGCATACATTGTTATGCATATCATCAATCTTAAAAAATCGTAAATCGTTGATAGTGAATCTTCTGAAACAGTGCCTGATGATCTTCAGCAGTAAAATAGTTCTTAAGACGGAACAGACTGCTGTGATTTTAACCGTTTGCTGTGGTTTTTATTGTATGACAAACGTTGGATAAATATGCTTGAATGGTGGTAAAAATAGGAATTAGCATATTTTATGAATTGAGATGTAGTGTTCTGGATTTGGTTTGGAGTTCGGTTTTGTTTCAGAGCAGTTAAATGTTCTTTGTTGCCAACCAGTAGCGTGGGCAGGGGGACTATAACCCCCCCATTGGCTTGTCCACCAAAATGCAGAATAAGGAAAATACCACGTTTTTTTCACTTCTGAGACAATTTTTTTGCACTGAAATAAACTAAAAAGTGGTTTAAATCATCTTTTGAAATATACATTCAAGGGGGCTAATTTGTCAAAAATAAACCTCACTAATCAACAAAAACTTTGAAAAATGGCCAAAAATAAGCAATCAAATTTGATCGCTAGTACAAAAATGCTTAGCATAGGTTTTATCAACAAATATATTATAAACTCAGGAATAGGGGTGGGGGGTTATTCAGTATCAGTTATTTACTAATCACTTCTCTCAAATATCTTTTCATTAGCCCACCCCCCGAATATCTTTCTCTATAAAATACAGGTGAAAAAGATTACTTCATGTGAGTTTTGTTGAACTACAGGATTTCATAATTTACCATCATGTAAACAAGAGAACTAAAATCTTACCATTAGTCACCTTCCACATCGCCCATTAATACAATCAGTTTAATCATGTTTGCACTGCCAATTTCTATGCCACCATTTAAAAGCATCATTTTTTATCAAAATAGCCCTAAAATTATTTTTGCAAAAACAATGCAAAATTTTTGAGACTGGGGGCTCAGCCCCCAAACCCCCAAATCACCCCCCATTGCGAATTTTTGGCTACGCACCTGTTGCCAACCCCTCCCTACCTACTATGCTGTTTATCAGATCTTGGAAAGTACATCAAACTGTCTGTAAGCTGAAGATATAAAAAAGCTTTCACTTAACATTAAGTTTTTTTAGTTAATGTTTTCTAGATTTATGTTTTCTAGATTTATGTTTTAGTTAATTAAGTTAATGTTTTCTAGATTTTTTGATAGAACAAAATATGTTTGCTTTGCTAATGTACATTGGCTTTTCCATTATCATCCATTTTTTGCTTAAAAGTGGTACTTGCCTTGCAATACTCAGTTCTATTCTTGAAATATCATTCCTAATTGAAGCAGAATATAGTGCCATGAAGACGATATTATCCTGTCATTAAAATAAACAGTACGAGAGATCAAGACTTAAACAACATCTATACCTTGAATACATATATGCCTACTAGAAGAAATATGCTCCATTGTTTCTGGTGGCATTTTTTTCCTATGTTTTTTAAACTGTCTTGAAGAAATGATGAAGAGCAACAAAGTGTTTGTGAGTGGCCAATATGCTTTTTCCAAATGACACCTGACTCTGGTTCGCGAGCAGCAAATTGTCAATTCTTTGAAGACCAGTTTTTGGAAGCATTCCATAGTAAGTAACTTTAAAAAAGTAATCCTTAAGTTATTGCTAGAAACCATTGTGAATGCATGGACAACATTGCTAATTGCAACAAATACGTTTTTGTTTCCCATTTATGCTGGTATTTTTAATACTAACTTACGGTAACTGTTACCATTTAGGTATTAAATGAGAACTTAAAAAATGGTTCTGATGACCTGAACAGTGAACATGCTCAAAGCATGAAAAGTGGCAAAAGAAAGAAATGATTTTTAAAGGAAATTACCGATACAAATGCTAGTTCATAAAGTTGCACTAGAAGTAGTTGTAATTTTTTTCTGTATGGCTACATGTCTGGATTTTTTTTTTTTATAGTATTATGCTGAACTTTTCTGCTGTGGATGCATTTACCCCATAAACATTGGGCCGTGTAAAACACAGGTTTTACTCACGTTTTTTTACACCAGAACTACGTGAAAAACTCGAGTGAAAGACTCGTGTAAAACACGAACTTTTTTTGCACAAGCGGGGTCGTGTTTTTACACGTGTTCTTGACACGTGTATTTTCCGTGACCAAAACACAGGTTTTATTCTTTTTTTTTAACCAGAACAACGTGAAAAACTCGTGTAAAACACAAACTTTGCACAAGCGGGTTTCGTGTTCTTGACACGTGTATTTTCCGTTGTCTAAGCTACAAAAATCTACTTGTTTTCATACACTGGTAATATTAACATTACAAGTGAATGAAAACACGTAGATATTTGCAGTGTAGACAACGAAAAACACGTTTAAACACGAACGCCGCTTGTGCAAAGTTTGTGGTAACGGTCCACGCGTTCTCTTCACTGGTGACAGGTTGGGTAATGGTATTCTTCGTGACGTATTTTACGATGCGTAACCTATAAAATACTGTATTATTCACTCTTGCCACAAATATATCTTAAAAAAGTTTTATTAATAAGCAAAAGCACTAAAAACCTGAAAGCCACACACACTCGCAACGCAAAACCAATTACAAGTGACAGTCAATACCTTTAGAGTCGTCTTTACAACAATCACATGATCCAGAGATCTATAGCTCAATTCGATCTTTGTCAAATTGTTGTGGTCTTGGATAGACGCTTTACGATGATCCGTCAAGCAGCATCTTGGCTGAATCTGGCAAGCGGTATAATCACTCAAGAATTTAAATCTCGTAAAAATCCAGGAAGCTCCTATAAGCTGGTGCGGATTCGCCTAAATAGTGCCATTGTCTCTGTCCCGTGAAAGTAGACGAGCAACCAGGATTTTGTGAGGAGGGCTCTATTGCTTGAAAAATATCTCATATGGGGACGAAACCCCCAGCTGCTGGCGATTTTAATGCTTTTTTCAGAAAAAATAATTTTAGCTCAATTCGGATCAATTTTGTACCTTTTTGGAGCCATTTAAATAAACCAAATTGCCAAGATTTGAACGTTAATTGAAGAATTACGGTAAATCGCCCAGCTCCTTCAAGCTCCCCTTACTCGCACGTCAAGTCCAAAACATGTTTAAACGTTGCAATTTGGGTTAAAATTTCTAAGTGATTTGGCTAAAGTAGGGCTGAAGCCCCCTTAGCCCTTCCCCTGGTTGCGCCACTGCGTGAGAGGATAAAAATGGACCCAATCAATTCAATCATTGCTGCTTCTGCGACGCGGAATTTTTTATTTGATAGTCAGATGCTTTTAAATATTCCTGAATCACCGCTTTCATCCCGCTGTTGGTTGCGTCTGCACCCGAGGTCAGAACCTGTGAAAAAATAACTTTTGTTGCGACAGTATTCGAACTTTGTTTCAAGTCTGTATATTTGCTAATTATGGTGTGCAATAGTGTGACCTGTGGGCCACTGTACTAAAATTGCTTCATGATAATCAAATAAGCAATGCAGGCCGCAAATTTCAACAGATGTTCGCCAAATTTCCCTCAACAGTGAGTCAGCACAAAATTGCGGGGCGTCAAGCAAGGAAGCTGTAAAATTAATACTGGAAAATTGTGTCGGTGCAATTCGCCTTAATTTAAAGGAACATAACAAGGCAATCAAAGGACTGCAAATGCCATTGTTTGCGTGAAAAATTTGTGATAATAGTACTTGGAGTAGGTTCGCACTCGAACATTTTGATGTGTACTCGTATGCGAATGTTGAATACTTGAGTTTATCTCTGGTAGAAACCTTCAGGTTACTTTAGCTCGGTTTGTGGTGGGATTAGTTAACCTATGGCTCGAGATGGAGGCGTGACCGAACGCTATGGAGAGCAATTAAACCGGCGATCTCCTATGGACTAGATTGCAAATTGAAAATAAGAGAGGAGCCGAAGACTGCTCTTTTATGAGGATAAGAGGCAGGCGAGTTGAGAATCGGTTGATGAAGACCATACGTCAAATGACTACTGGAGGGAAACTCGATTTTCCCTATCCTGTAACAGAGAGTAAGAGGTTGTGCGTGTTACAGCTGAGTTGAGAAAGGACAGAACGAGCATGAAGGGCCAATTTCGCTAAGTAGACGGAATTTAAAACGGGTTAAGACTGCAACTTATATGTTGTTCTCAGTCCGCGCCGTCGCTGCCTTGCCCCTCTCTCCCCGTTCCGTGTCGAGATAGTGATGTGGCCCACAGAATTGTTGCTTCGTCAGTGTATAAATTGCGCGTAACTTGTAGCTAGAGGCACAATTGGGCTAAGGCGAATTAGCCAAGTCATCAAGAAAATTCAAGGAGAACCAGGTTCATCCATTTGTGAGAGGTCTCCAAACGCATTCAAATACCAGACGATATTTTTTGGTCCAAATTTTGAGCTTATTACGTCCAGTTCTTGCTTTATCTCTATTTGAAATAATCGAATACGACGAGCTTCAAAAAATCACGTCATTCTTACTCAACACTACTATAACAATTTAATTGTTGTATTGCACACTCCAAGGTAACCCATAGTTACATCTACATGGCTAAGTGTTTCGTTTAGCAAAGTTAATCAAAACAATTTGCATGCAGCTTATTAGACATTAACTCGCACCACTATTATGTCAAAAATGCTACACAGCTGGCCTATATATTACAGCGTAAGCATTTTAGTTCTACACCACGATGTTAAAGCCTGAAATGATTATGTATGGGGCGCCGAATCAAAAAAAATGATTTAAAATTTTACACCGGTTTTTCAAGCACTTTACAGAACAAAATTGTCAATATAATTTATATCGTTATATTATCCACAACCTGGCTGATGTTTTGTTGCACTTTAGCGAACAGAATTGTCGAAATAATTACGACTATTTAACCGTTTAATTTCTATCGTAAAATCGTTAAATCTTCCACAAGCTTGCAGTTGTTTTTGTTGCACTTTAGAGAACAGAATTGTCGAAATAATTACAACTATTTAACCGTTTAATTTATATCGTTAAATCGTTAAATCTTCCACAAGTTTACAGTTGTTTTTGTTGCACTTTAGAGAACAAAATTGTCTATATAATTAGTACTATTTAACGGTATAATTTATACCGCTATATCGTCCACAAGTTTGCCAGTGTTTTTGTTGCACTTTAGAAAACAATATTAGCGATACAATTTCTACTGTTTAACGTTTTAATTATATGGACTATTTCGTTTTCTAAACTGCATCAAAAAAACTGCTGTTGCATATGAAAACTTGCAAATTTTTACACTGCTGTTTTTGAAACAGTTTAGAGAGCATAATTTTCGATTTATTTGATACCGTTAGTCAAATGGTGCAAATTATATCAACACGCCGTTTCGAAAATAATTGCGGAATTTTGTACTGTTGTTTTTTAAGCACTTTAGAGAACTAAACCGTTAAATAGTGCAAAATTATATCAACACGCCGTTTCGAAAGAAATCACGTGCCGCCATCAACCAGTTGGAAAGAAATGACGTAAAACTGTTATGGTCCATTGCTTTTCATTAAAGTGAATCGGCGAGTTTGCCCTTTGTTCGACTGGTATTTGCAACAAAAAGTGTTGTTTGCAACGCGGAAAATGGGAGATTGTAAGTACCTGGTAGGATAGGAGCAGAAGTTTATTAGGCATCTGACTAGGTCCATGTGTTAGTCGTCGTAGGCCCTGGATATGACTGTATTTCATGAAACGTTTGTAGAATAACCTATTATGGAGAGTTTACGGTAGTCTAGAGACCGTTGTATTACTGGAAAGGTATCGCCTATTTTGTTGACATTTGCTGGTAGCGGTAGCCGTTGAAGGTAACTGTTTAATGTGGTTCAACTGAGTAGCCTAGTTGGCTAGGTAGTGGGTACCTGTATCTGGTATGACCTGATGGAGTGGCTCCCCAGAAAAAAACGCATAAATCAATTCAAAAAAGTATAGGCCTAGGGTTTTCTGTTCCAAGAAGTTGTATGCATTTAATGCAATATTTTTAGTAGAGCTAGGTTATCGGTAGTTACGCTGTAAACCGTAGCCATAGACTATGAACCGATAGCCTTGTCTTACATCTGCTGAAGTTTTAATGGTTGTAGGTCTAGCCTAATTTTATCATTTACATGTGTATAGGCTATCTGTTAGTCTGTGTATCTTGTTGTAATGGGTTTACGTTTTGTTTTTGAGTGTTTTGTTTCCTTCTTGTAACAGTGTAAGTTTTGTTGAATTGATTTTTGCCATATGTTTTGAGAGGTGGCCAGCTGGATTAAGACACTGGGGAACCAAGGGCTATTTCTTTCAGGGGGCTCTGCAGGGTTGGCAGGACAGATGAGCAGATGTTTCTTGAAATGTTTTTTATAGTAAATAATTGATTGCCTTTGAGATCAAAGTGATCATCATCATCCGAATCTTCATCAAAAGATCATAACAAGGGCACATTGGCAGAAAACTTTAGGAAGAGGTCAATTTCAGTTTGCAGGTTAGGGGTTTGGGGAAGTGCTGTGTGTTAGCTAACCGTACCCCAGTAGGGTTAAAGGCTTTGGATTTTTCAGCGTTTTTCTGGGTTAATAGTATCACATGGGTGCATGTAAAATCAGCAGGTACCGCTAGGTACCACTTGGTACCGCTAGGTACCGCTCAACCCTAACCCTGATTTTACGTGCAGTACCAAGCGGTACCTGCTGATTTTACATGCAGTACCACAGTACCAAGCTGTACCTAGCAGTACCAAGCTGGTACCTAGTGGTACCAAGCGCTACCTGCTGATTTTACATGAGCCGGTATCACATTTTTTAACGTTAGCTCGGCAATTAAGGTGAAAAATGGTTAAAAAATACAGAATTTTGCTATAATAGTACCATCATGATGCCTTCTGCCACTATAACACTATGACTGGTGAGTTTCATGTGAAAAACAACATTTTTTGAGTTTTTGCATAATTTGTAGGAGCTTATATGAAAATACAGAGGTTGGGCCTTGGCCTCATTGCTCTCCCTATCCTCCTCCTCCCCCTCCCCCCGTATTTTTGGATTGAGTTTAAAATTTGACTGTGCTCAAAATTTTTTGATAAATTTGAATTTTGAAAATTTTAATTAAGACAATAAACTGTGGATTTTCGAAGCAACGAATTTGAAGTTCTAAACCATTTTGAATTTTTTCAACCAAGAACAGGGGATAGCAAGTGCCAGTCATTTTTCCTTCAGTTGCCATGCATTTTGCATTGGCGTGCAATGTCTTCAACAAAAAGTGCAAAACCTTAGGCAGTTAACACATTATGACTGGAGTGAGTATAGTTCAGTGATTGAACCTATAGACCATAATGGTATTTGGAACATGTGGAACAGTATCAAAACAAATGGGAATACTTCGAACAGTTGCAATGCTTAAAACAATTATAACACTTGCAACACTCAGAACACTTACATTACTCAAAACCAGTGTTCCCTCAAAGGTGCAAAAATCGAGAAAGTTTTAAGCGAATTTTGCAAAGGACTAAAATTAAGATTGGGTAAATCATGTTGAATCTGATGCGAACTGTTGGAAATTTTTGTCCAAAACAATGCTTTATTGTTTTAGAAACCAGTTTTCATTGCAAAATTTTGAGCAAAAGTTGTCTAAAGGGGTAAAAATTGTTGGGCAAAATTTTACAAAAATTTCCATTTGGGCAATTTCGCTGCTGTCAAAATCTTAGAGGGAACACTGCTCAAAACACTCACAAACCTTGCAACACTTTCAAAACTTACATATAACACAACACTCACTAGTAACTACACTATCACAACACTTTCAACTCGTAGATTACTTACAGTGTGGTCGAATGGTTAAGAGCGTCATTTTTACAATGGCCACAATTGTGATTGTAAGGTTACTGGTTCAACTCTCATCCTCGTCGCATTGTCTCATTCTTGGATAAGATGCTTTACGACACTTATCTCTGTTTGGTGGAATCTGGCAAGCAGCAATAAATTCTCAAGAAGACATCAAAAATTTCAGCGGAAAATAAAAATATCGAAAACTGGTAAACGGGTGTGGATTCATCCAATATGTAACGCCACTGTCGCTTGCTTGTAAGAGAAGGATAAAAATGGAACCAATCAATCACTCATAACTATTTAAAATGCTTACAAAACTTAGGAATGTGTGAACCAAATGTGCAAACGTTAAGATTGTTTTTGTTTTTCTATAAAACATGGTCAATTTCGTGACATTTTTTTCCAACATTAGTGGTAAAAGGGGTTCTCCGAATGTGTAAACTGTGTTACATAAATTAAGGCGCTATGTTAATGGGTTTCTATTGAGTTTTTGCGAGTTTATTGTTTGTCTAGTTTACGTCTTTTTATGTTGTGGTGGCCTCAGGGTTATATCCCCAAAGCCCCCCTCTTCTTTATTCCAGCCATGGAGGTGGCAGCAGATTTGGATAACCACGTCATGGTCTTTTCGCTGACCCTTGCCAAGTGACAGTGTATATATTGCATGAACTGCCAACTGCAAAGTAACCTGTGAAAGTGCAGTGTTTGTGGATTATATGGTCACGTAGAAAATAAACTTACTTCTGACTTGATTAATGTTTACCAGTATCTTATATACCTAATGTGTACAGTGCACTTGAAATGTGCTGTCGCTAGGATAATGATACTAGTAACTAAGGAAGGTTGTTTGCAGTGTTTATAGCCTAGTGTATATACCAGCACTGTATTAGTAGTCAACAACACGGCTGATCATAGTCATCCACTTATTTTTTTATTTAGCTCTGTTATAGACTATATGCTGTTTAGTGTGATAATTAAAAAGTATATATACAATAATTCGGTATGTCTCATGAATCTTGTGACCATCAAACTGTAGACGACATTGCAGGAGCAATTCTCGGGAGGGTTCATCAAATTTTGGTGAACTCTTCACTACCTAGCCCCAGTAATGTCAGCATTTCTTCAGTTCCATGCACTACTGCCAGTAGATGTGCAGCTGCACCAACCTTAGCTGCGGTAAGTATTATTATATTGTACCATGTGTGATGCAACAGTAGAAATACATGGTGCCCCCCTCCCCCTCGAAAAAAGCATAATACTGAAAAGTATTCCAGGAGAAAAGTCTCAAAAACAGTTTAAGCAAAGCCTAACATTTTTTTTCATCTAATAAAGCCCATTTTTATTTTGTACTTGGTTTACCTGTTCAACAAAATCTTGCAGTTGAATCTCATGTAATTGATGAAAATTATTTCAGTTCTGGTGTTGTGACAATTTTGACAAAATATTAGTTGTACTGGATTGGCTTGATTATCGTTATTGTAATACAGTGAATATCAAAAGTCACTCACGAGAATGGAAGGTTTCCATAAAGTCATTGGAAGGTCTCTCGAATCTTATTTCAAAAATATCATGTCTGATGTGTGATGTAACGTTAAAAATTAAAAACATTCCATTTAAAACATTTCCATACATGGTGATATATGGTGAGCAATGTTGCAAGAAGAAATTAGACAATTATTGCAGATTGAACAAGAAAGGAGTCCTCTACGTTTGCTGTAGTTCAAAAATTGTGATGGGCTTTTCAGATTTTTAAATTTCAATCTTTAAAGATTTAGATCCAAAATTTGGTTTTATTTCAGATAATTGGAACTGAGATTCAAAGCAAATTGATGGTCATTTCTGACTAGAAGTAATATTTTTATAACAGTATACCAGTACTTAGCATTATCATTTATTAAGACTACAAACGTTTCGGTGTGTACTCAAACCATTATCAATCTAAACAAAATTATACTTGGAGTTGCATAATAATATCAAAATTTTGTAAAAAATGATGCTGGTACAATACTAAAAAAACAATTATGAAGTAAAAATTTATGCAATATGATGGCATAAGCTGTTTTTGGTTTGGGAAGCTACTGGAAAGCTTGTCCTTGATCAACTGAAATTAAAATTAATGTGAATGGTAGTTGGTCCTGGGCAGGCTGTCTGCGTAGATTCGCTATCGAAAACAATTTATGTCATCATCATGCGTAAGTATTGACTTTATGATTGTTTTCTTAGTATTGTACCAGCTTCATATTCAGAGAATTTTTTTTTATGGTTACTCTCATTGTATTGCATCGTAATGGTTTGAGCACAAACCAAAACGTCTCTAGTCTTAATAAATAGTAATTCTAAGTCTTATTCTGGTCAAATTGTTTAATAAGTCCACCTACCATCTCCAAAATTTCTTGACTGTCTTTAGCTGAAATAATAAAGCTATTATTGGTATGCCTGAAAGCATTTTAGAATTGACTGATCTTTCGCTTATTACTATTAAAATCATCAGAGTGATCAGAGCATAATGTTGCGCACATACAACGTAAACAGAAATGAATAAAAGAGTATTGATTTGCACAATCATCTTTTAATCAAACAACTTTTTCTTAACTTTCTTTGGCATCATAAACCGTAGAACAGCTTATTGCAAAGCTGCAAGCCTTTTTCTGCTTTGTTGATATTGTTTGCTAACAGAATTATTCACCGGTAGTGACAAGCTTGCAGTTGGTACGATAATCCAAAATTATGGATCCAGGCCTCCTGTAAGAATGCAATACTAGTACTAGTATTTTTTTTAACAAGATTTGAAGTTGGTTTTTGTTCTTTAATCCAACTATGGGATCACCATAACAGATAGACTGCTTGACCCCGATGAAAATTAGGACACCTTTTTAATAATACAAAAGACCACTTAAGCCCAGGAAAGTAGACTGCTTTACCCCAATGAATAAATAGGACATCTTTTTAATCATACAAAAAACCACTTAACCCAGAAATGTAGACTGCTTGACCCCAAGAAAAAAATAGGACACCTTTTTAATATGCAAAAAAACACTTTTCTCAGAAATTAAACCAGAAGCTGTTGCAATCTTTCTGTTGCTAGATCGATGCTTTAACCACTGTGTCATATTTTTAGCATGTACAATTAAATCTATAACTGATCAGCTGACTGACAAAACAAGACTATGCAAAGCATTTGTCTACACAGCAATGCACTCATGATTGAATCTGAAAAAAAGTCATTCCAAAGTCTTTGTCAGCAGCATGGCCGAGCAGAATTGCGTGCTGATTATTATGCAAGCAATACTGCAACCCGAGTTCGATTATGGCTGCAGGTCGCCTGCTTTGACGCATACATGGGTGTCTGGTGACTTGAAGAGCGTGAGCTCACTACCCAGTCACCCTCATTTCTTCGTTCTTAGTTAAGTTCGTTGTGTTGAAAATCCTTAATATATTTATTTATTGAAAACTTGTATTAATAATCATATCACAGGAGGTGTTTTATTTGAAGTGCAAAAATTAAGAAATTGGATAAAGATTTTTTCACAAACTGTCCAAACTGACACTGTTAAAGTTATGGAAATCATATTGAATCAGATGCCAATGTGTATTAGACTTTGACCAGTGTAATGACATAGTAGCTAAGGGCGCCTGTCTTGCAGTTGGTTGACCTGGGTTTGATTCTCTTGAAGAGTCATTTTAAGGATGTTTTGGATACCGGATCACTATTTGGTGTCTGGCAATATTCGGAGCATTTTGATCTACCTGTCTGATATCCAGCTGGATCATAGTTGCAATCTGGCTGCATACCAGAAATTAATAAAAGCCCAATATGGTAGAAAATGGTCCGGAAACTTTTAAATTCTAAGCATTAAAATTGCATATTAGAATGCAAATTCGCTATCATCACATCATAAGAGTCTGTAAATTGCAAAATTATTGGCTTGCAACGTCAATCTGATGTATAAACAAGGCGATATTTGACTTTTCCAGCTGGATATTTGGTGATCCAGCGCCTAAACTGGATATCCGGTAACCGACTGGATAACTTGGATCAAGTTTTTTTAAGGAATATTTGGATCCGGGTATATGGCAAATTTTTGCTCCGGCACTTTCCTAAAGTCATACAATAAAATTGTAGTACTGTATTCAGTGTCAGGGCTGGCAATTAAAAAACTCACCCAAAAAAAACAAAAAAAAAACACTTATTGGTGGGTTTTATTGGGTTTTTTAAATACAGTAGCTTTTGCATGTAACAAACTAGTCAGAACCGGAAATATTCATTCATTATGTATGAGAAATTTATTAAATACAACTGTAGTGTATAATATACTACACTGTAGTGTATAGTGTATGTTGCTCAATGCTCCAGACTAACAGACAACATGCACCGAGTACGAGTGATCTAAAATTTTCATTTTTTAGTCCTGAGTGTATCTGCAGTTGGAAGTGCTTCTGCATATGATAAATGCACATAAACATTATTATACGATTAAATTATATTAATACAGCTAAAGCAGTTATATTAATAATAAAACCCAAAAAACCCAGGTGGGTTGGGTTTTTAAAAAAAAAACGGGTTTTTTCCAGCCCAGTTCAGTATACACAGCTTTTCTGCTTGGTGCTCAGTACAAAGAGATAATGTGGAACCTCCCCTTCACGTGGTTAACTTGTGGTAGATGGCAGCAACTCAAAGACTACATGTTTATTATGGTCCTTTTGCTGTCTCCTGGTTGAGCAACTTGTGAAATTAATAAATGTAAAGTTGTATAAATTTTTGTCCAAAATTGTGCCTTATTGTTTTGACAGGCAATTTACAAACATATCTATGAACAATTTTTATTTCATGACGGTGTAAACATTTTTGGACAAATTTTTGTTGTAATTTTCATTTGGGCAACTTCACAGTTCACACTCGTCAAAATCTTGTAGAAAATACTGTTCACAGCAGCTACTGAAACCCTTGAAAAAATTTGAGCAGTTGGCTATCGCACTTCACTGCTTAGAGAGATTATGTTAGCGGTTACTTTTGTGTGTTAGACACTAGGCAGGTAGCAGCTTGACTTTAAAGCCCAAAGATCACTTCAATGTCTCCTGGCAAAGGCAATTTGATTAGTAGGATATATAACTAAAAAGTTCTGTCATCATTTTATAGACTTCTGCCACACTTGCAAGTGCAGAATTGAAACGGATTATGCAAGATGCTGAAGACATGGACGATTTTCAAGTGGTAAGTTAGCTAGACTCAGCAATAACGTGCTTCAGAATACTAGAGATAAACTTATCAACCATAATATCAAGGCTATTTTATCAAATCAAGACAACTGCCATTCTTTCAGATTCAAATTTCTCTTTGTCATTCATTCACAAAAAAAAAGAGAAACTTTTATGTGAAATAAGAAGACATAAAGTCACTGCAAAAACTTGTTCGAAACTTTTATGTTTTAGAACTCATTTCAATGCTCTACTTCTGCTGCACCATCATCTGTTGGCCGGCGGTCATTGGCATACGGTGTAACTGGAAGACCTCAACGAAAGAAAAAGGCCAAGTGTTCTTCTAGAACTATTATTTGCCTTCCACTTCAGTGGACAGGATTATCGCAAGCAGATGCTATTGAGCTTGAAGAAAAACTTAAAGGTATGCACATCAAAATTCCGCGGGGAAAATCTCGCCAAAAGCTGAGTGAGCTTGGGCTCGTTGCCCAAATTGCGATTCAACACAGTTGGAATGAACAACAAACAACAAATGAAGTGAGCGATTTATTTCAAGAATCTTTTGGTGCTAGATTTTCTTTTGTGTATCTTTCGATGCTTTATGCAGCAAAGGCATTCATTAAGCCTAAGGTTTCCAAAAATTTTTCATGGCATGGGCAAGCCGTCTTAAGCTTAAATCGAAGTACGATTTACATTCTTAGCAGCATTGCCCATAAGGATACAACAATCATGGATTTTGAAGGTACCTCAAAGGTGAGTTTATCTTGAAGTATCATAGAAATTTAATTGTAGTGTTACTAATAGTCAAAATGTTACTGTAAGACATAATGCACCTGACACTCTTTTAAGTGGTGTTTGATAGCAAAACGAACATTTGGCTCTGATGTGCTGCTTAATTGCATTGTAGCTAAATAGCTCTGAGTTCCCCATAGAAATAGTATTGCATGAAAATCAAATTTACTCTATTTTTCTTCTTGTATTTGTATACGTGAAAATTACCACCATTGGGCTACATTAACGTGATGTATGCCGGGTTCTTGACTAGAGTGCGAAACTCGTTACCGACTTGATGCTGTGTACGTGCATGTCACGTCATGGTGGGAAGAGGGCAAGAGGCAGTGGTAACGCGTTGATTCAGCAGTCTTTTGGTTGTTGTTCTATGCTGATACTTTGCTTTCGTGGTTGTTGCGTCCTCAGAAAAGACTCTTTACTCGATTTTTCCAGAGCAGACGTGTTGCTAGCTGTTTCGAGCATTACAATGCAAGTTGCGAGTTTGAAACATGCTCGTTCTCTTTTGATATCCGCCAAGAAGGTCATTTACTTTGTGTAAAACCAGCATCGTTTAACCTCCTTTGAAGGGAAAAAATTGAATAAACGGATACATACTGTACATACCCAGACACAGATATTTGGTAAAAAATTGAAAACCAGATATCCAGTCAGGTGCCGGTTATAAGTTTTAGGTACTGAATAATTGGATATCTAGCCAGAAAACTTGTCAAAATATTATCTTATTAAAAAATTAAATTGATCTTACAATCCGAAATTTGCGTTTTGTAGACTCCAAAGGGATTTATTTCATTGAAGAAAATATATTTATCACATGACAATTGTAAATTTGCGTTTTCAAATGTAATTTTAGTGCTTTAATTTCAATTGTTGGGGATCATTTTTTATAATATTGGGGTTTTATTATTGCTATCCAGTATTCGACTACATACTGGACAGATCCAAAAGCGCTGGATATTGCCGGATACTGGATTGTGATTTGGTATCCGGCAGATCCCTAGTGAAAACCATTGTTGATGGACTGGGAGAGGAAGAGGACTTGGTTCAGAGTTAAACGTCTCAGATCTAAAACCAGCTTGGAGTGAGAGCGGATGTACGAGGATTCAGAAGATAAGTGAGGCTAGCAAAGACCATGCATTCTATGAGCTTAGAGACACAGGAGGTGAGAGAGATTGGTCTGAAAAAAGAAGCGGAGTCTGTTGGTTTGTGAATAGAGATCAGTGAGTCGAGATTTTCCAAATGGAGGGGAAAGATTGGGAGGTCCAAGAAAGTTTGAAGATATAGAGAGAAGAAAGTCCGAAGCAGCTTGGGAGAGAAGTTTGAGGAGTCACTATGCAATCCAATTAGGGACCATGGTGGCTGATGGCCTGGAAGAGTTTGACATCGTCGCAAGGGGGAATTTCAAACTGTCATATTTTGAAAGCATGATAGATATTGAATTATAATTTTTACTGTACCCATCAGGTATGGCGCAACCACTTCGACAAATTTTGAGCAAATTTGGGGAGGGTTCAGTAGGCTTGGCATGGAAAGATCCTTACACGAAAACGCATTAATCTGGATTTGTCACTCAATATAAGGACATTGTCACAGTAAGTGTTTCAATCTGAAGGTAATTCAATTATTATGTACATATAAATGGGCCTTTACATTGGCTCAAGCTGTTAACAAGATTTTTTCCCCAATACTTTTGTAATGTTTAGAAGCAATGTGGTAATGTTCATCAACTCATCATTAGTGATTTTAAAACTGAAAACATTATTTTTAGACTGATGATGCTGATGATTTACCATCCTTGCATTCAAAATCGTCTAACAGGCCGAGTTCTTCAAGTCATCTCAATAAATCAGATCAGTCTGTTTTCGAAATAAACAGGCCACGCCCACCACTTTGACGTCGACCGATCCTTTCGTCAATGACGAAAATTCAGAAGACTTGCTGCCCTTCGCGGCTACTCATTCTTTTAGCAATGTCTGTCCAAGTCGCCCGTCCGAAAATGCCACTGCTGAAATACGTTGTCCGGTTTGTAACATGAAATTTTCCGCTGACGAAATTGAGGAACATGCTAATGCATATTTGGAAGCACAGGAAAAAAATGCGTTTACTTGTTATGCGCAGTTTTCCAAAGAAACAGCAGTTGAAGTAATTATTGATGATGAAGAAAATGATTTAGTACCAGGCTGCCTAAAACAAGATGAGCTTATTTGCAAAGTCAAAGGTGTGCTAGCAGGAGTGATCCAAAGTGACGAAATTGTTATCATCAACGTCAGGCGAAGCTTTTGCTTTAGCGATTTTTACGATTTTTTTCAAAAAAAAGAAAACAAAAAAGCGATTCACTATCAATACCAGATTAGGTTTTTGGTGAGTTCGTGCGCAAACGAGTCTCAAAACCAACGTAATTGTTTATTATCCTCACACGTAATAATTCAATTAATTAATTTTTAGCACAGCGAAGCAGCGGTATATATACAGCAAGCAAACAAAGAAAAGCGAAAACAAAGACACGGTGAAGCTGGCATAGACACTGGGGGCTTGACTAGAGACTTTTATTCAAGTAAGTTGGATGTTATGTTTTGTACCAGTTGAAGACTACCATTCTATTAGATGTTACTTATTTTTTCCAATGTTTCACTGTTACAGTTTTCTGACATCTGCACCATGGCATACCGGTAGGCTGGCAAGGGTAAATGTTTTCCGCTAATGTTTTATTGAACAACGTTCTCATTACTTTGCATTCACACATTTTTTTTAAACGATGATGCTGATTGCTGCACATGTGATAAATGAGTAATGATGTAAATGCAGAAACACAGTCTGAAGCATTTGCACGCATGCCAGAGTGTCCTGCTGTTCGAAACTGGGCACAAGCAGTCATACAAACATTCTTACGTGAGGCGATCGCTGCTTCTCAAATTATGAATACGATTAGAAAGCAATAAACCAGATCAGCTTGAGAATGTGCCATCAGAAATCTGCCACGTATGGGGTTCGAATCTATACCCGCACCAACGGGTGAACTGAACTCGGTTTTAGGGGTCACGGCAGCTCCTAACCGAGGGCAGGCGTTCAACCACTCCGCCAGCGTGACACAGTTTTGATATGAGCATATTAGTATACCTGTCCACCGGTTAGCAGCTGCCGCAAACTTTGAAACCGAGTTCAAGTCACTGATTGGTATGGGCGTGGTTTCGAATCCAATACGTGGTCAATTTTTGCTGGCACATCCTGAGGCTGATCTGATTTATTTCTTTGTATAGTGATTTCATTTACGCTAAATGAGCAGTTGAGCATATGATAATTTTCTTCTAATCTTATATTGTAATGAATGAATGGTGGTGGATTTTTAATAGAGATCCCAACAAAATTGTACTGCCCACTTTCCACCTGCAATGTTGCACTGCCCGCTCCACCTGGAAATACCGTTTTCGAGATATTACAGAACTCAGAGTTAAAGATTTTCCCCTTAAGTCACTTTTGCCAAAGTACCAGTGCTGTGATAAAAGTAATCTTTTAATTAAATTACTCAAATATGATACTTAGAAGCTCTTAATTGGTAGCAATGACCTATTATCTTATTCTTGCATTAGCGCTACCATCAAAACTCTTTTGAAAGAAGGTAAATGACAAGCATTCTGAAAGTTTGTTTTTTAAGTGTGTTATAAGTAACGCACCCACTGTTTTTGACCATTTCTTAGCAACTTTCTTTGTTGTTTCAGGTGTCCTAAAAGAAGTAAGGCATAAATTTTTTGAAGAATGGTGTGATGGTTGCATTCCATCTATTGGTTTTCAAAGTGTAGCAGATGGAACCGCTAAAACCATAGGCCATTTGCTTGCTGCCAGTATATGCAACGGCGGGCCTGGTCCAGGTTTTCTTTCGCCATGGGTTTATTGGTATTTGGCTGATGGAGTGGGCTCAGCCCTTTGCCACATACCTCAAAAGCTGCCACAGGAAGCACAATTTTCTCGTTTGTTTGAGCAGGTACCGGTATATAAATAGCAGTATACGATTTATGTTAATGGGTACATTGCAAGTCGATCAAATGCACTGTAATTTTCGATCTTAATTTAACACACAAATTTGTGCAATGGTCTTTATCATAACTGAATTTTGTATTGAATCAGTCCGTACGTTCTACAAAATTGCAATGCAAGATAATTTATGGGCCTAGAAATACTAATACTGTTTCACTGTAAAGTGTGGTAATACATGAATAAATCAATTGAGAATTTTCAACTCAACGCACTTAATTAGAACGGAGAAATGTGGGTGACTGGGAAGTGAGCTCGCTCTCTTTGAGTCTCCACACTCTCCAGCCACCCGCGTATGCGTCAAAGCACGTGGCCTGCAGCCGTAATCGAACTCAGATCACAGCTTTGCTTACACAAAAATCTGCGAGCAGTTCCGCTCGGCCATGCTGCTGACTGAACGCAAAGTTGTGATACTTACGCAGAGATGTCGGAAGCGGTCACTTTTTTCCGCTTTCAACCATTGATTTTCTGAAATGCTTGCGAGTTCGCTTCCAGTTGCTTTTGTAATAATGCTTCCGCTTCCTCCGAAATGAAATCGCTTCCACTTCCACATGTTTGTTGGCCTTCACTTCTTTCGCGTTTGCCTCCGTTTCCTTCAATTCTAATTACTTCCGAGTTCCCTTTCGTTTGCAGTTGTTTTTGCAACAATGCTTCCGCTTCCTTTAACATGAAACCGCTTCCAACTTTCGTTTCCCCGTACTTTATGCATGTATGTGCAGTATGTATCGTTAACATTTCTGGTATGTTTCAGCTGAAGGAGGCGAAAACTGATGATGAAATCAGTAGTGTTACTTCATCAGACACAGGCTTAAATATGTTGGAAGTTGTTGGGTATAGGGGAAACCCTCGACAAATCGGAAAAGGAGAACAACAAAAAATACTCCAGTTAGTCAATGAATCTTTTTTTGATATCTTTCTCTCAACTTTCAGACGTTTACGAAATGCATGTGCGGCAGTAGCTTGATATTTAAACAACAACTGTGCGGTCGATCTTATCTGCGCAAGAACTTGGTACCAAACCAGTACTGGGACACTACTAATTTACGGAACGTCCGAATTGTCGGAATGAATCCTAATTTATAGGGTTGCAGTGCAGAAAAAGCCGTGAAGCTTTCTACTCGCTTTCCTACAATGCTGTTCGGCGTTTCTTGGGCTGTTTGGCGTACCTTCGGGCTGTTCGGTGCACCTTCTGGCTGTTCAGTGCATCTTCGGGCTGTTCGGCGTACTTTCGGACTGTTCGGCGTACCTTTGGGCAGTTCGGTGTAACTTTAGGCGGGCAGGGTTACGTTATGCTTCGGGACTCTACATTACACGATTTCTTCTGCAGCACACCCACTCTGTCGTAAATTATGGTTCATTCCGACGCTCCGTAAATTAGTGTTGTCTCAGTACTGGACACTGGTAGACTACAGCAATGTACCAAAACTAATATCCAGTTGAGGTTGAAATCAGAAAAAAATTCTAGCCAGAACCCATAATAGACCAGAAGCAGCGAATAAATTACTAGTAAACTGTAAACAGTGTGGTACCAGTAGCATCTGTCATACTGGTAGGCCGCGGTATCTTTGGGTTAACTATATACCAACACATAGGCTAGTTGAATTCAAGTTTAACTGGTACTGGTAGGGTAGGCCTAGGTCAGTTACCAGTATGTTTGAGTGAGACTGTATGGTACAATTTAACTTATCAGTACCAGATATCTGTTACCAGTACCGGTATTCTACCCCACTAACAACATGTCTTGCTGGTATCTAATCACTCTTCTAAGCCTCAAAAAACACTTTGCTGTGCAAGAATTGCCTATATACCAGTAACTGCACCCACAAGCCATAAACGTGCCGTCGGCTGGCTGGCTGGCCAGGCCCAGGACTCAAATCTAAACATTTTTCAGCCGAAGCGATCTGAGGAATGGATAATAAGTCAGCATTTTTTGGCACCCAAAATCTTGGTAACTCCAGTTTTTTGAATTGCAATTTATCCTCGACGCTTGTGTCTAGAACGACAAAATCAACGCCAAAATTTTGTTTATTAATTTAGTGGACCCAAGCCATTTTCACCTTACTCCCCCTTTAAGCGTTTTTCCTCTTACCCGTCCCTCGGTGTTGCCACATTTACAAAGTTGTAGAAAATTAGTCATTTGCCTATAATTGTAAATTGTTTTGATGACAACGCTATTATTAGAATAAAGTAATCTGTCAGGCCTGTTATTTGAGCGCTTTGAAAGCTTTTAATTGTCAAACTTTGAGTAATTGAATAGAATGTAATTGCACAGTAACTTTTGTTACAAGATCGCAGATTTTGGCAACTCTAAACTAAGAGGAAAGTTTTTGACTTTGAACTGCAATATCTCAAAAACTGTGAGGAAAGCTCAAACTTAGCGAGAGTAGTTTTAGATTTTTCTTGATTTGTTAGATGCCGGTACTAGTCAAAAATTAACCTTACTGCCCCTTTAATATAATGGCTGCTTGTTTCGGTGGGTTGGATTAATAAAGCCGAGTGGGCCACACGCTGCCCTTGATACATGTTGTATGAGAGCGATAGACGGTGCAATCTTCGACACTGGTTGGTCTACCTACTGATTACTTTGCATTTGCGATGACAACTATACTAAGTAATAACGATTGCGCTCGATCCGTGTTGTTAACTTGTAAAACGTATTTTCAAAAAGAATGTCTGTGATTACTGTATAACGGTACAGATATTGGAATAACAAACTTGTCCAGAAGTTTTGTGCAAAGTTACTGCAATAAAAAATCCAACTATTAAAATGCATGACCCTGTCGTGCTACAGTACGAGTACTCATTATTAATTTCTTGAACTGGTTTTGCTTTGCTGTACTAGTTGAACATTCAATAGTATGTATACTGCGGGAGCTACGAAGTATCATAGGAACTTAGCGCAGTAAACTCGGAAAAGTGTTTTGGTTGCCGAATTTTGACGCATGTAGTTTGTTGAGACATACTTTTTTGCTTAGTAATGAACACTGAGAGTAGTCAAACTGTAACTGTAATATGTTTGTTATCAAACTCAACAAATTAATACAATTTCAATGTAACTCGGAAAAAACATTTCACAAGTATGGCGAGGATGAAAGGTGACCGTGAAAGGACTTAATGTCGTTGGGTCGAACAGCACCTAAAGAGCAGTCCGTGAAACACGTCCGCATAAAATTGCAAAAAATGGACCCTCTTGTCCGAAAATTGCCTGCACTGCTTCAAACCCCCGTAACCCCCTTTTCCGTGTGGATACAACATATATAACTAGTTAATGAAATGTAATAATGGCCACGACAGACCCACTGCCGTATTAGCATGTCGCCAAAAACGTGTTTTACGACCATTTTTAACATTCAATAAAACAGCTGTTACTGAGTGCAGATTACGAAGCAGAAAAGAAAACGATGCACGTATTTAATGTTGCAACGTTTTGCAAACAAGTTTTTCACTGTGTTTTGGTATCATAATAGCCTAAGCCGAGCGTAAAAACGTTTAAAAAAGTTGTTGAAAGGCAACAAAATTCAAAGTTATGCAGCAATGGAGGTGACTGAATTCTCGTCTGTACGAGTATTTACAGTTTTTTGGCAAGTTATACCAGCGCCGTGGCCTAGTGGTTAACGCGTTCGCCTTGGAAGCTGATAGACTGGGTTTTATTCTCAGTCGGGTCATACCAAAGACTTCTAAAATGGTATCTGCTGCTGCACTTGCTAAACGCTCGGCATTTAAAAGTGTAGCGCGGAGAATGAAATGAACAGTGCAAAAAATACGTTAGTGGCATAATGTCAAAACTTGGTACTGGCGCTATAGGACCTTAGTTGTTAGAAAGTGCCATAAAACCACCCACATTTCATTTCATAACGCATACCTGCAGTCCTTAAACGCAATAACATTTCGAGGAAAATTTCCCCAGAACCCCACAGGCTCACAAACTAACTCTAAAACACAGTTGATCGTGAAATCGGCTCAAGCAAAGCCATACACTCAAAACATAAAAACTCGTGTTTTTTGGAATAAGGATTTCGACCGTCCGCATCCCAGAAACCTCCCTCTCTTGTCCGCAGTGGATAACTCCCTCCCCCTGACTGCGGACGTCATTTATGGACTGCCCTTTGTCATTGATTGTAACTTGTAACTACTTTTACTATGCTTATTTGTTCAATCGCAGGTCTTTGTTTCTGCATTCGATACAACACATCACTCCTATTTTGAATGAAATTGCTAGTGGATTGGCCATCTACCATTTTAATACCATGTTGAAAGATCAGCTTGATTTGTTCAAGTACGCCTTTTGCCCGTCAGAATTGTTTCGATGGGACTATGAAACGTTTTTGAACAGCCTTGTACCGGATTTCGACGATGATGGATCCAACAGAAAAAACAAAGAAACGATTACCTACAAAGCGTTTTTAGATTTTGTTCAAATGTGCTTCCATGATGGTAAGTACTGTAAGACTGCTTTGCAGTCAACTGCAGTCAGCTTCTATTGTTTTTTTTGGGAGGGGGCGTAGAAGTATGGACTCTACATCTACAAGGTAGTCTATTTAACGTGTTATTGCCTAATCATGGAGGAGGTTATCAAACATGCGAGCTTGTCCACAATGTTTGGGTGCCTGAATGAAAATGAAGCTTTTGAAAGTCTATTACAGTACTCTTGACCAAGTCGGTGCGAATGCGGCTTTGCCGATTCTTTTTTTTTTTTGCTAGAAACTGGAACATTCCTTAAATGGAACAGCATCCATGGTGCCTCATCTATATCTACTAGAATCCCATGTGACTATAGTTGCACTGATCAAGTTATATTCCTGCCTAGAAAAGTCGATGGGGGTTAACCAAAGTAAGGCAAAATGAAGCTGGGTTACTTGTGGGTTTACCAAATATAGATTAGGCATTGATAATACTGTAACTGGCATACGAGCTTGAAAACATTTCATCAGAAATGCCTAACTGCACCCACAATCGTCTTTTGCGTCGCCTTTGCGAACTTACTTTTTTTTTTTTTTGGAACAAATTTGATAGATTTAAGATGATTACTTATATTTTGGGAGGAGGTGGGGGAACCTGAAAAATATACGCTATGTATATTATTCTGAAAGCCAAATTTAATTTTATACTATTCCTTCAACTGACATCAAGAAAATTTTATTTTTGACAATACTTATTTTGCAGAAAATTCAAGGCTTTCAGCTGAAGAGGTTTTGAAATACCTTACTGGATCCGGTACAGTTCTACCAATGGGATTACCCGACCAACATATCAAGATTGAATTTGCACACTTGTGCAAGAATAGCTGCAAGTGCTTGCCAAAAGTGAGCACTTGCGCTATGACAGTTACACTTCCTGTGCACATATCTTCTTTGGAAGGAATGATAGAAGCGTTTTCATTATCCTTAACATGCGAAGTGGGATTTGGTTGCGTGTAATCTACTAGTCTTCCTTTGGTTGTGTAGCATATGACCAATATTATCAGACGATTTTATTTGGAGGGGCTAGTATTTTGTGGCTTTCTGCTTTTGTGCATATAGAGAACAATTTTGTTGAAGTTCACTATGAAATTACGGGTTGTATTCTTGCAATACTTCACACGTTTGCTAATTTCTTGTTCTGAATACCTTTCCTGATTGAATACGGAAGTTAGAGCTTGAATGGATTCTGCCCATTTTGGAATCTCACATACTAGTTACATATAAACTAAGCTGTAGCATTAATTATATTGAATTATTGTCCTAATTGCTATCAACACGGGCTTAATAAAAACTGCGATTTTTGCCGGCCCACGAACCCACGCCTGTAATAATATGCGGAATTCTAACGTAAAGTATGATAGTAATCGTCAACAAATAGCGATATGATACGGTACCCGAAATCGCAATTACCTAACGACGTTCAATTTCATTAGGCTGTAGTCTAGTGCATACATTCCGTCCGTTTGAGTTGGCTTTTTTTGATAACCGCACTGTTGGAACACCAAAGACCTGTTTAAAGATAGTTTTCTTGCCAGCACCTTTATTTTCCCTTAACACGTTTGTGCTGTTATTCCATAAGAACAAGGCAAGTCGGTGAATGTCGTGTTAACGGTATTGTATTGATGTAGGCTATAGTTGGTGATAGCCCAAAACGACTTGTGCCAAAAATGCTTTACAAAACTACTAAAATATTTAATATAGGCCTACTAATGACAATAGTAACAATGCAGCCATCAAACTAGCTTATCCCATTGCCATCAGCAAGGAGGGATCTTTCTCCTAAAGCACAGCAGATCTTTCCCGCAAGCAGTTTTTGCAACTAGTCATAGTTGTTTTTTAATTTTGAAAATTTCTTATTTTCAGAGGCCTCTTTTGCTTAATCAAGCGATTTAATATCTGTAATAACGTTGCAAACTACGTTGTAATCACTGGAACTTAAACTTACATTATTAAGGGCTGTTTCCAATGATAATTGACCTCGCATATCCTTTGTTTGTTTTATTAGTGTGCAGATTTCGGTTCTGGGGTGGCTGAAACTCAAAGAGCGCAAGCCAAACTCTGCCAGAAGCCATCCTCCGAATATCCTCCGTTCTAATTTTGCCTATTAGTTGAAAATCTTTAGCTACATGCATTTAATTTTTCAGTTTCACTTATAAACTGAAAATTGAAATGCGTATAGCAAAGGATTTTCAACTTCACAAACATATTAGAACAGAGAGATGATCGGAAGACGGTTTTAGCAAAGAGTTGGGCTTTGCGCTCTTCGAGTTCCAGCCACCCCTGAACGCGGCCACCAATTAAAACAAAATCAAGGATAAACCTGGTGAATTATTACTGCAAACAGCCTTTTTAGAACATAATTGAAATCTCTCGTGGCAAAGGATTTACTCTCAGTTAAAAACAGCAGAGCCTAAACGTTAAAGATTATTGGAATTTAAACGTTTTGATAAGTTCGTTGTATTTAAGCATCATACAACATTATCAGTAGCCTAATTGTATTCTTGCAACATCTAAATTACAATGATTGTTCATATTAAATCTCGGTGTTTTTAATCAAGATCAATATATTTGCCGTCCGTTTTGTTCCAAAGGTTTACTCTCACACTGCCTTGTTTAAATACCGTAATTAGCGGTTTCTTTGAACACTATACTCTGTCAAACAGTTTAATTTGTATCTGAAATTTGCAAATTTTCGTTTTTTACATATTGTACATTACCGTATGAAAGTTAAGCTGCGTTTACCTACGGGCGAAAATTCGCAAGCGAATTTTTTTTAGCATTGTTAACATTACTTCGTATGCGCATACGAAATAATCTTAACAATGCTAAAAAAAATTCGCGTGCGAATTTTCGCCTGTATGTAAACGCAGCTTAAAGTGCATACAAGCAGTGCTTTTTTTCTTCACTCACTTTTCCGTGAGGGTTGTGGGAGTAGCAGCTCAAGATTTACAAGCAGTGCGTGCTATCATTCGGAATAGCCATGGATGACAGTCATGTAAAGCATCTTATTCAAAGACGCAATAAAAGAGCAAATTAGAATACCTTGAGCATTTTTTTTAATAGGACGCACTTAACACATACGAAACAACAACACAATTTTTGTGACATTTATGTGCAGCTCATCGAGGGCTCGAACTTGCAACCTTGCGATTGCGAGCCGACACCCCAGTCGTTACACCAACTTGGTGTGCAATAAATATCTTGGGCATTGCTATGGCCGTGAAAACGATCGCTCATGTCAACCGCTCGAGCACTCTTGTGTTTGCTGTAAGGCAGAGCCATAACTGGCTCGGCGTTTGCAAGAAAAGCAACTGACCAGTGCAGTAATACTGCTGTGCGTTAACTGTACTGTATCATTACAGTGTGAATAATAGTTTGCTAAATGTAGAAAACGTGAAGAGGACGCTGCATTTCCAGTTTTATCGGTGGCAAAACACAATATGCTTAACTGAAAAACTGCGTCTTCCGACAGAGCAGTTTCAATTTTGTCGTCCTTTGTTTAAATTTGAATTGCAATCGACTAATTTTTTGCTCTTGTTGCTTTCGTGTTTCGAATTTGCTATGATTTTACTAAATGTTCTTATTGAAATTAATGTTTGTGGTTATTACAAAAGATCGAATGGTGAAAGTTAGCTCTGGCAATATGCAATTATGCGTATCGGTAATGGTGGCATAAACGGCACAAACCTTCCCATGGTCAAAGTGCTAATCCTTGTGCTGCAGAACCCGAAGATCACCGCGGGATAAGAGCGTAGAGTGACTCCAGTGGCCTTCCTTTTTCTTCTGAGACGACCATAACATATTGGTTTAACAAAACGTCTTTATTTGGTCAGCCCAAACAAAAATTGTAGAGACAGGCAAATAAAATCAAGGTAAAAAAAAGTAAATCTTAACCGAGGGTGTATCTGCTACAAAGTAATATTAGATGACGGAAACAGGATAGCGGAAAAATAAATAACGTAGTCCGTGCAAACAGAAAATGAAAGAACTTTAGTAATCTAAAAACCTTATTCAGAGTCGATTGCGTAATTAACTAATTATGTGTTGAAACAAACACGGTGCGTGAAACTGCAGCTAAGCGATATGTTTCGAACTGACTGCAAATTAAGTTATACATGACATGAACAAAAAAGTGAGGGTTTAGAGTCCGACGCGGAAACACCGTACGAAATTGTGTTAGAGCAGTGAAGGAAACTCATCCTGCCTTGAAATTTTGCGTCTAATACGATCTGTTTTGACGGTCCTTGGTAGGGGAGCATCCAGAGCACAATTTAAGGGGGGCCAAATATTTTGGTCAAAATATGACCTTGATTTATGTGAACAACACAACCAGAATCTCGAGACGCTGATGAGTTAATGATATTTTCGATAAAAAAAAAATTTATAGTGCAGTTTTCATTAAAAATATGCATTTTCAGTGGCAATGCTTAAAGTTTATGAGGGCTTGGGGCAGAGACCCCAGCCGCTGATATTTTTCGAGACTTGGTACCCAAAAATGCTTAGTTTTAACGCACTTTTCACTGCAAAAATGCAGTCACGTTTTGAAAAATTTAAGAGGGGCATGGGCCCCCTGGTTCTTGGCTCACCATAATTCGGGTACTTAACGAAAATGCAAGGCAAAAAATAATGAAGACGCTTCTTACAATCGGATAAATAGAGGGTGATGTTTTTGTCGAGATCCCCTTCTGTGAAAGTGCGGAAATTCTGTTCTATGGTGTTTTGCAAAAAATGATTCTCCTATGTTCAATTTAGATCGATTCGATGAGCACTTTATTAATTATCATTTCATTCTCTTTTCGCTTTGAAACGGACACTCAAACTACACCGCCATTGCGACGGTTGTCCTCTCAATGTAAGTTTATCGATTTAATCCCCAAGTCACATTTTCCAAGTAGACAGCTTTTATTGATGTCGATTTCAATCGCGGAAGCTGCAGTGTTATTGTACATATTTCACTTAAAAATATTTGCAGTAATATAATTCATACACATCAAAATTAAGTCGGTTATAAATTCAGTTACTCGTGTTTAAGGTGGAGCATAAAATAAACGTTATGAAGAAGCAATAAACGTTGGAGCAATCAATGTACGAGGAACGTACATAAAGTCGTTCAAAAATCTTGCGGTAACAGCGCGGTAGCAATTTGCATGTGAGTTCTGCATGCGATATACAATGACTGAGTATCACAGTGCGCATTTCTTGCAATAACAACATGGAGTGACTCGAGAACAGACCGAGAAGGAAGCGAAATTGTAGGCACGCGAATATGATTGTTACCAGATATGTTACTTAAATTAATTGTTCCAGCAGGATCCAGAAACTGTAACTGCAGCAGTGAGCGATTGAGCTGAAACAATTGTCGAGGGGAGAAATTACGTTCAGATGAAATAGCATGATCGTTATATGCATGCCTAAATTCGGACAACCTTTTGTTAATTTCTGGCAAGTATGTCAAATGAAGGCAAAACAAGTCATTTTCATTCATAGAATCAAGCATATCGATATCTTCCAAATGCATAAACTGATTAAAAAAGTGGTTAACTACTTGGTAATTCACGTCTCTGTTGAATCGTTCTATCCGTTGATTATGTACGGAGGACCCCAAAATAACTGCATTCGTATTTTGTCGTCGTTGTATCATGTAATCCCATACACGAACATTTTCAACGCCGTAATCACTTCGAATGCGTAATGGCAGCCCATAATCCGACACCGCTCGCTGAAATAAATCGAGAACTGTTGCTGCTTTATTATTTGTAGAGCAATGGCAATAAACCACAAGGCGACTAAATCCATCTATCCCGGCGTGAACAATGAATCGCCATCTTACCAGCTTGTGGGTGCCGTCACTGTGCCAGACATAATTTGGGCATGGGCAGGAATATTGTCTTCGCTCAATAGTGTGAAGCTTTCTAGAAGCGCATTCTTCAGGGTTAACTCGATGCAAGCTCTCTCTCAAACGTTTTCGTTGTATAAAAATTTTCTTCGCGCGTAAATGACCGTTTAACATAATTTCTCCAGCGGACGTATGGTTTTCGACTAGTTCTTCGACGATTTTATCCAATTCCATATCAGATAAAGACCTGTGCACAATCAATATAAAAACTTTTTACCAAACTTGTCAACCGCTAACTGCGTATCATTACCGCAAAGTAGAAGCGTTACTACAGTGCAGCGGCATCTCAAGACAGATAAATCGTGTGAACATGGCCAGCCAATGGCAACCATTGCAAAATTGCATCGAGGTGCGCACTACGATAACGCAGGGGCAAAATGTCAGACTATGGAGCTAAAGGTCTAGAGTTCTATGCCCTCTACTGCTGCCTACGCCACTTTTTTGCATGTACATACTCGCTTTATGCAAAAATCATCCTGCGTTAATTTCAATTTACGTTCGTCCTGTTTAAAAACAAAATGCATCGAGATGTACTGTATGACCTTCAGTGGTAGCTCTTCGCTCACTGCATGCTTAGGGTGATGTTATGCTAGATACCGTAGTATGCGGTTGAAGCTGACCCATTGTTTTGTTTGTTGTACACACTGCGAAAACAAATAACAAACATGCTTACGAAAATTGTTTTCGCCAAAGTTGATGCCTGCGAATAATATTTATCACTGTAGGTCGTGAAATTTGCAATATATCACAAATTTTTGTAATAGATAAATCGAGATCCAGCAGTGATTGTAAATACGGAATATCCACATCTTTTCTTTTTCTGCCCTAAAAGTTATTATGAAATCATTAAATATAAAGCTAATAGAGAGCGAACTACAATATGCCGATATAAATTAAAATACAAAATGTACATATGCCAAGAAATCACAATTATATTGTAAGGTTTTAATGTTGCTTCCCAGGCAACACAGGAATTTAAGGTTTTGTTCAAGAAGTTCAATGTGAAGAATCCAATATCCCGAGGGGATTTCCGCAATTCCGCTTTGAGACTACTGAATAAGAAAACTAGGATCCGGAACTTGAACGAACTTTAATACAATTATTGTAACTCATCGAATGCACAATTGCAATGTTATGGTAATTGTAGGTTAGTTTGGCGTTAAATTCCCATAGCTACTTTCTATAATTAAATAAAACGATTAATTAGTAAATGCTAAAAACTATAGAATACCAGTAAACTAACACAAAGTATTGTCGAACGCTTACAAGCTATTCTTGCCGTCAACTAGAGCGTCTTTTCTGCTCGAACTTAGATTCGTTATGTTCTTTGTTCACATAAAAGCTACAAATTATCCTCCATTTACAATCGCGTTGACAGATGAGCGTGTCAAAACGCCGCCTTCATGTAGTTACTTTCCGAATACGGCATAGAAAAAAGGCTTCCCATAAAACGATCGATTTAGTAAATTCTCAGACAAGAATGACAATTGGGAAACCAGAATGCTGACATGTCATGCACAGAAAAATTAGAATGCGATTAGCTTACAGTCCCCTCAAAACTTTTCAAAGTTTTCAAAAAAAATTCTGCTAATCGCTTCCGCCGTGATGTTTTCAGACAAAAAAAAAAAAAAAAATATTAATCCTACACCACACAAATCACATACACATAAGCACACAATATATACAGTTTCTTAGTATCCTAAGTATAGTTCGAATAAATTGTTCAATCGTCGCTCCCGCCACCGTCGATTAACGCGATTTTAGTGATGTCTCTATGACGTAGTTTGCCGTCACTCATCCGCGCAGTCACCGATCGAACATGTCCGTCATCTCCCGTTTTCACTTCCGTTATCACCCCGTACGGATATCGCAGAAATCTTGGGGGCTCCTCCTCACACAAAAGGATCAAATCACCAGCAACAAAGTCTCGCATCGGTCTCCTCCACTTCTGCCGCTCTTGCAGATTGGTTACGTAGAGCTTGAGCCATTTATCCCACCAGACACTTGCGATTCTCTGCGTATAGCGGTGGCCTCGTTTGAGTGCATCTGCGGGCGCAGTAATTGTTGGATACGAGCAGCCATCCTGTGGATCTAGTGAGCCAACCATAAGATCAATCGGACGCAATGGAGGTAGTCCGTCATCTGAAGGGGATTTCGTCAACGGTCGACAGTTGACAACGTATTCAGCCATTTTGCTAATTGTTAGGAACTCGTCCTCAGTTGGGTTTTTGACATTTGAGGGCTGTAAGCCATTGATAGCTTTCCGAATGGTTCGAATTTGCCTTTCATATACTCCGCCATGATGTGATGCTTCAGGCGGGCCAAACTGCCATTCTACTTCCCATTCGTCCATTTTGGATTCGATTGTTGTGGTTTGGAGATCTCGCAGAGCATCTCGAACTTCTTTCCGGATTAAGTTATTGGCCCCGGTGAAGTTGGTCCCATTGTCCGTCCTGATGAATTTTGTACGGAAGCCTGTGGAGCACAAAAATCTTTGGAAGACATTAATGAACGAGGTGGCGGAGAGATCGGAAGCGACTTCTATCCGTATAGAAGTGGTCACTAAGCATACAAAGATGCAAAGCCAGCGCTTCACCGTGCTCCTGCTAATGCTCACGCTGAACGGCCCAGCCAAATCCGATGACGCATACGCAAACACGCTACATCTAGGTTTTAACCTAGCACTAGGCAAAGGTGCCATTAGCTGTTGTCCCCGAGATTTTTGTACTAACAGACAACGCAGACAGTTACTGGTATAAAATCTAACCGTTTTAGCATTACCGACCGGCCACAAACCCCAATCCTGCTGAAGAGCCCCAAACACTAAGTCTGGCCCCAGATGTCCTAAATCCGAATGTTTTTGTTTCACATACAAACCAGTCACCCAGTGTCTAAACGGTAAAATCAAAGGATGTCTAAAGTTGTGTGCCAGTTCCGAGTAAGCAACCCTTCCCCCAATCCTAAGTACTCCTGTCGAATCCAAAAACGGAACGTATTTTTTCAGCTGAAGTAGGTGAGGATCACGCTGCTTCGTCGGAATGTGATGCAAAGCTTCTTCAAAGGTAAGTCCGCCTTTCATTCTCTTGATTATTCCTCCCATTGTCTCTTCTTGCGCCAGCTTGATCAGCAAAATGCGAGCATTCTCTCTAAATTTGTGTTGTGAAATGTCAAAATCTTCAGAAGTAAGCGATCGTAGAGCAGCAAAACATTGCATTACCAATGCGAGCTTCTTTTCAGCTTCGATGCGTGTAGAGCAACTAGACAAGAATCGCAGAATCCGGCTAGAATTTCCATCTATGCAAACGGAGTTGATCTTTGCGCACTGTGTAACGATTTCAGCCTCCAGGTCAGCGTGATTGACTGGTGGCTGCAAAGTCTTCATACCGACTTGCCAGGAATCCGTGTCTTGGCGAAGAAAGATCGGTCCTTGTGTCCACAAAGTGTATTCCTTTTCATCTTTTACCCGTATTCCTCTACATGCAACATCTGCCGGATTTTGGTTTGATGATATGTAGTCAGGAACCAGATTGTTGCTAGCAGTTAATATCTTATCGACTCGGTTTCTCACAAACTTTGCCAATTCTCGTTTATGGCATTGGCACCACTTGATCACTGTGGTTGAGTCAACCCACAAATAGATTCGTTCCACTGAAATCGTTAAGCTTGACCTGCTTGTTTGCAGAAGGTCAACGCCCATACATAAAGCCAACAGTTCTTTTCTTGCAATCGAAAATTTCTTAACTTGCGTAGAAGGAAAAATCCTGCATTTTCCAAGGACAAGCGCTGTGTCAATCATATGATCATTGATCTTCCGGAGGTAGACACAAGCTCCCATAGCTTCCTGCGTTGCATCACTGAATACGTGTAGCTCGTACACTCCGTCTTCAAGTGTAGAATAATGTCGTGGGATAGTAAGAGACGAGAGTTGGTTCATCTCCGATGCTAGCATGTTCCATTGTTCTTGCAGTTCTTCGGGTACAGGATCATCCCAGCTGCATGTTCTACTGACTATAAGAGAATAGCACAGTTTCATTTTCAGCATGAATGGGCACCACAAGCCTAAGGGATCAAAGTATGAGTTCAGTTGGCTCAACGCTTTCCTGCGGGTAAGATTGTCGTCTTTCTGCCGTGCAGCTTTTGCATTTTGCAGTTCCATCCTGTCATTTGCAGTATTCCAGACCATCCCCAGAGTTTTTTGCTCAGGCAATCCTTCTTGCGACGAGAAACTTATCTCTTTTAATGTCGGTGCTAAACGATCCTGTCCAATTGACTCGAGCACTTCAAGGCTATTGCTAGCAAACTTTGTAAGAGTAAACCCAGTTGTTGACAAAAGCTCCGTCACTTCATAAGCGACTCGCTTGGCATCTTCCACAGTAGGAAGGGACGTAATAAAGTCATCCACATAGAAGTCCTGTTCCACTCTTCGGACAGTGTCCTCTGATGCTCTTGAATAGTTTCGCTTAGCTGTGTACTTTACACAGTATCCGGCAATACTTGGAATAGAAATTAGACCATAAGGCATCACAGTAAACCTCCAGTGTTCTTCACCATTCTGTTTGTCCTTGGCGAAGGGCAAGAATCGAAGCATGTTTCTGTCCTTTGGATGCAGCCTAATTTGAAAAAACATATTCTTGATATCACCAATAACTGCATAAGCATGCTGCCGAAATCTGATCAAAATTCCAATCAATGACTCCAAGAACATCGGTCCACGATACAGCATGCTGTTGAGGCTAATTCCATTTACCGGCAGAGCTCCGTTGTACACAACTCTGAATTTTGCTTGCGATGTAGCAAAGTGAGTAATATAATGAACGGCTTTTTCTTCAAAACTCCATTTCTCTTCGTCTTCCACCTTTTCAGCTTGTTCTTCTCTCTTCATGGCTTCAAAGGTTTCTTCATATTTTTGGGCCCTTTCGGGTTGTTTCGACAAGCGTTTGCTTTGACTCGCCAGTCTACACTTAGCAGCTTGAAAACTCTCAGGCACTGACACAGGAAAGCCTTCTTTCCATGGTAGCGGCATTTGCAGTCTTCTTTGACCTGTTGAATCCTTGATTTCTTCTACGTTCGCCTCATAGAAAGCCAAAATCCTTTCATCATCCTTGCTCATAACCATTTCGCCATGGTTTGGCTCTAGAACAAGTTGATCTTTGTAGTAACGGTGCAAGTCATGTTCCAGAAGTGGCAACAGCTCCAAACATTCTTCATTAGATATGTTGTGCTCAGCGGACACAATATCCATAACCTGCTCAAGATAGTTGGTCCGCCTTGTTGTTGTCACTGCCGAGATGCAATGCTCATTCTTTACATCATCACTCCGCACTCCCCAAAGGATACTTCCCAATGGATGAGTCCCAATTAGAAGTTCAGAAGAGTCACTTTCCTGCCACACACAAGTTTCCAACACACGAAATTTTCTCAAATCCTGTGCTCCAAATATCATGTCCACCCTGCGCTCATCTTGCACGACATGACTGTGGTGTTGTTGAAGTCCGTACATACCTAGCAGTTCATCACTTGGTATGCAGTCACTATATGGCAGCTTTGCATCAATAAATGGAACGTCATGCAATTCCACTACACCTGTGCTCCCCGACTTTAAACACAGTGTCCTATTCATGCACAAATGATCTTCAGGAGTTTGCTCCAAAAACTTGATGCTGATCGAAGCTCGAGGGTCCCATTCAAACAACCTCTCGGCTAATTCCCGATTACATATAGTGGTGTCTGCGCCAGTGTCTACAAGAGCATAAAACGGCACTTCTACCTTTTCAGAACCCTGTGTTTTTATAGCAGTTAATCGCATAAGAGGCACAGAGGCAAAATATTCTTTTTCCAACGACTGCGTTCGCCCACTGTCTCTGGCTATGTTAACACGACGAACTTTCTTCGTGCCTGAATTGCTGTTCTTTTCCAAATCTTCTTTTTCGTTTGGTGACGTTGTCGACTCCTTCTTCCTCTCCAAATGAAGAAGATCGGAATGACTTCCTTGGCATTTGCTACAAAGCTTTCCAGTCGGACAATTCCTAGCCAAATGCTTTCCGAGACAAAGATAACACAGCCCTTTGGTTTTGACGAGGTCCCGCCTTTTCTCAACATCCATTCCTAATAATTGCTTGCAGTCCGTAGTCACATGGCCGCTGGTACAGTGTATTGCGCACTCCTCCTTCGCGGTGATACGACTCCTGCTGTCGTCACTTCTTTCCTTTCCGACAGGTCGTGACTTGGCAGATTGCAGATTATTTGTCCTTGCCTGAAAACCGCGCTTTCCAGGATTATCTTTCGATTTTGATGGGCCACTCCTCTCGTCGCCAATAATGGTAGAAATATCATACAAGTTGTGCTCCTTGAATTTCAGATTATCTAGTTTTTCATCCAAGAATTCCAATACCATGTCGAATTTCCATTTCCGAAAATCTTTGTTTTCATGAGCAAATTCAGCGTACAAATCAGCATTAAAGCAATCTACGATTCGAAATAGCAACTTGGGTCTTGAAAGCTCCTCCAGCATATTAATGGACCCAGCAATACTTCTGAGATTGCGAAGTTTCGTCCGATAAGCCTGCATCGATGCTACCTTGCTAGCAAGTGATCCTTTTGCCCACTTCACGTCTTGAATTGCAGTCTCAATTAATCCTCTTGGGTCTCCGTAGAGGTCCTCTAAGATTTCCCAAATCCGGTTTAAGGCTTCCTGCGGGTTCCTCATAACCCAAACTCCTTTTATGTGCTCGTACACGTTATCGGAGACAGAATCGGCCACTCTTTTAAGCAGAAGATATGGATCAGACTCCCACAGCAAATGGTAATCTCTCAAGAGCTGCTGCCTAAACATTGGGTAGTCTGACTTCTTTCCGGAAAAACGCCGATTTGATTCCTTTCCTGGGGCTTCGAACATAGGAGTAAATCTGTAGGTAGAAAACCTGCTTGCATGAGTCAAGTTCTCTCCAGTCTTTGATCGAAATTCGTTGTATGGTCCCCTCGATGGCATCCACGAAAAATCTGGTTTCTCTTTCCAACTAGGCAATCCACTCACAGTGTAGTCTCTTGTGGAGTACCTTCCCGAGTGTCCAAATTCTTTAGGATCATCGCATTGGGCCCCTAGCCAAGTAGAGTGGTAGCAAGATTGATCCAGAGATGCGTAGGGCTTTGTCGGTTCCTTAGAAATAAATTCTGGGGCACCAAAACGCAGCTGAGTCTTTTGTGGTGAGTTCCGATCCACTCCAGACGCTTCTTGCGTTCTTTCTTCCGATTGACTTCCGTTCGCATTGGCTGTCTCTTTCTGATCTCCAATCCTACAGCTAGCTTTGCAATTCCCCATCCCTAATCCTTGACCGCCGTCCTTGGAATCCAATCCATTCCTATCCATTCCAGATGGCGTCGATGTCGCTATTGCTGGAGTTTCTTTGTTAACAGATAAGCTTAGTGTCGCAGCATCGGGAAACATCGCAGCTTCAGCCAATTGCTTGTATTGGGCAATTTCCTTTTCCATGCGATTTTTCTGCTTCAAAAACTCCCCTTTTTCTTTTAAATAGAACTCTCTCTCTTCTTGGGTCTTGTTCCAAAGAAGTTCTTTTTCATCTTCTATATGCTTCTGTTCCTCCTTGGCACGTTTTCTTTCTTCTTCCGCTCGTTCCCGTTTCTGCTGCTCTAATTGCGTTGCCACTGTCATATCCACAATTTTTTCGCTCAATTTTGACATCTCTTCGTCATGTTGCTTCATCATGCTGTGAATGAACTTATGGGATTCGTCGGAGAACCGCGAAGCAGCGGATTTTGATGTGCAGGAAGAGGAAGAAGATGCCATGCTTCTTTCCCACGGAGAACGCAAGGCTCTCTCATAGTATTTTTCGATTTTGTCCTTTAACGAAGGATTGTAGAGGCCCAAAAGCTTCTGAACTCTTGGAAGCGCTGGAACGGAAATGGCTTGCTTTTCCTTATGCTTCGCATCGTCAATCCAAGAGTACACAGCGTCAAGATAAGTCGATAGAGCGTTCATAATATACTCGTACACAGCCTCGATAACCTTTTGGTTATTCTCTTCATTGTTATTGGCGTAGTCACGCAGAGTGTCTACCATGACTTTCAGCTCGCGCCAATATTTAATCAGGCTTCGATGATTGGAAAAGTGAGAGGAATTTTTTGACAAAACCCACGGCTGTCTAATTTCATCGAGAGCCTCGTCAATCTCATCCGAGTCCGAATCTAAGTTTGATTTGTGAGTCTCTTCCGCGTTGCTGTCTTCCTGACTTCCATCTTCTAAGCTTGGTCTTTCTTCTTCGACTCTAACAGTACTTTCACTTGCCATTGCCAAAAAATTAAAGGCCCCAAACAGTAGAATGCGCTCACAAAAAAATCAAAAAATCCCGAAAAAATCCACTGAGACCGCCCAAGGCTTACCAAAATCCAGCACAATGCACGTACAAACTCCTAATAGCTACTACCCGAAAATTCTTGCTCCTGGGCCAGTAGTTACTACAACCCAACCAAAGGCCGAAAGAGTACAATAACTGTCTGGTTAAACAGAAGACTATCACCCACGAAACACCCGTTAAGTAACAATTAATGGCTCCTTTGCCAGTTAAAAAGTTAGCGTATGCAGCACCGAACCTAGCCGCGCCAAACAGCAGAACACCATGCAAAAAACACGAAAAAGCACTGACCTGCAATCCCTGAGAACCCAGTGTTCCACTTCCGTAGACAGGCAGCGAATTTCGTAATCCGTAATCTGGTTAAATCCAAAGGTGTTCTTCGGTTAAATCCGTAGACTTCCGAGTAAGTCCAATAACTGAGTAAGGGTGTTCTTCCGTAAACAAAGAGCAAGACTTCCGTCGCGTCCGAGTTTAAGCGTGCCCAATAGTCCGTTCTTGTTCCCAGCACCAAGAGCCAGGAATTTAATGTAAGGTTTTAATGTTGCTTCCCAGGCAACACAGGAATTTAAGGTTTTGTTCAAGAAGTTCAATGTGAAGAATCCAATATCCCGAGGGGATTTCCGCAATTCCGCTTTGAGACTACTGAATAAGAAAACTAGGATCCGGAACTTGAACGAACTTTAATACAATTATTGTAACTCATCGAATGCACAATTGCAATGTTATGGTAATTGTAGGTTAGTTTGGCGTTAAATTCCCATAGCTACTTTCTATAATTAAATAAAACGATTAATTAGTAAATGCTAAAAACTATAGAATACCAGTAAACTAACACAAAGTATTGTCGAACGCTTACAAGCTATTCTTGCCGTCAACTAGAGCGTCTTTTCTGCTCGAACTTAGATTCGTTATGTTCTTTGTTCACATAAAAGCTACAAATTATCCTCCATTTACAATCGCGTTGACAGATGAGCGTGTCAAAACGCCGCCTTCATGTAGTTACTTTCCGAATACGGCATAGAAAAAAGGCTTCCCATAAAACGATCGATTTAGTAAATTCTCAGACAAGAATGACAATTGGGAAACCAGAATGCTGACATGTCATGCACAGAAAAATTAGAATGCGATTAGCTTACATATATAATATCCAAACAATATTCTGTGGCGATATTTCTGATCAAAAACGACAAAGTTGTTTCGGCCTTAATGGTCTCATCAGGTAAAAGAAAATTAAATCGCATTACTGTCTACAAAAAGCACTAACCATTTAAAATGTAAAATTATTACAAAAAATTACATGAAAAAATTGAACCAGTTAGCCTACAAAATCTCAAAAGCAATTTTAAGCTGTCCAGCAGCCTATCACTTGAAACAGCACTGACATAGCCTCCAGATTATATCAAGTTAACACATACATCGCTTGTTGATAGTTGGTCAATATACCAAACGTTATTGTTTCAGTACCACTAGGTCTCTAACTGGAGAAAACCGGTATCCAAAACATCCGCATACCCAGGTCAGCCAACTGCAAGATGGACGCTCTTAACTATTATGCTATTACGCTGGTGTAACCAGGGGCGGCGCCAGACCAAAACGAGTGGGGGGGACAGCGCATAAATTTGGGTCTCCAAGTTATAGAATGTGGATGCAGGTCTGTTTATCAGAGCCCATTCGCTGGAGCAGGGGAATAACTTAGCCTATCCAGCCAAAAATCTCGAAAGAAACAAAATCAATGTCACAGTCAGGATTTTAACTATCAAGACGATCACAGTAAGGGAAAACTTTTGATACTTTTAAGCTAAATAACCGTTTTGGGGGCAGTTTTAACCCAAATATAAGCATGATTGGTACTATACAAGTCTCCAATTTGTAAACAGCTACTACCGAGGGGCGTAAACATGTACTTAAAAGTGGGGGATGATGTCATTGGAATAGTCAAAACTTTGAAGAAACTATTTCACCATGGGATACAAAAAACAACCTTGGCTCCTGTTATGAACAAATCTTCTCTGCATAGATACAGCCCCTTGCCAAAGTAAGCTACTTTTTAAGGCATCCATATTTAGTTTAGTCTTGACCAGTGCAGTCACGCCTGGTGAATTTTCACCAGATCTAGTGAATTTTGGTCTAGTGTAGTAAATTTTTCAACGACTAGTGAATTTTTTTGGTAAAAAAACTCCTCAAAAATTGTTGTTCTCCAAAAAAAAAGGTCTTTATGTTTTTTTCTGATATAGTGAATTTTTTCGTAAAAAAATCTCTCAAAAAATGTTGTTCTCAAAAAAAGGAAAAAAAGAAAAGAAAACATGATCTCCACGTAAAAATTTCTCAGAAAATGTTGTTCTCCAAAAAAAAAAGAAAAAAGAAAGGCCTTCATGAAGAAATTATTGCATCTAGTGAATTTTCTTGGTAAATCTAGTGAATTTTGGGACGTAGCCTGTGGCAGCAATGGTCTTGGCTTGATATTGTGTCTTAGGCTTAGTGAACCTGTAGGACTTTGCCACGTATCGGCGTAATATGAAAGTACAAGTTGGGACAAGCTAAATACAAGCATTTGTGGCAGCGTGAATGAAAAGCGCTGGACTGGTGACGTCAAGCGCCCCTCCCCCCTTACCCCAAAAATTTTCTCATCGTTTCTGGGCGATTTACAAAATTGATCTCTATGATGAGTGGGGGGGACTGTTCCCCCTCAGTCCCCCCTGTGGCGCCGCCCCTGGGTGCAACTTTAATACACGTGAGACATCTGATTCAATATGATTTCCATAACTTTAACAGTGTCAGTTTTGACAGTTTGTGTGAAAAACTCTTTCTCCAATTTCTCAATTTTTGCACTTCAAAGAAAACACCTGCTGTAAATTGAATATAAATTACAAGTTTTCAAGACTTTGGTTTGACTTGTTTCAGATTTAATCATCAGTGCATTGCTGTATAGACAGATGCTTTGTACAGTCTTTTTTGTCAGTCAGCTGATCAGTTTTAAATGAAATTGTACATTTTGAAAATATGACACAGTAGTTAAAGAATCGATCTATTAACAGAAAGGTTGCAACAGCTTCTGGTTTAATTTTTGGGTTAAGTAGTCTTTTGTATGATTAAAAAGGTGTCATATTTTTTCATTGGGGTCAAGCAGTCTATCTGTTATGGAGATCCCATAATTGGATTAAAGACTTGCAACATAAACCAACTTCAAATCTTAATAAAATACTGGTACCGGTATCGCATTCTTACAGGAGGCCTGGATCCATAATTTTGGATTATCGTACCAACTGCAAACTAGTCACTAAATAATTCTGTTCGTAAAAAGATATTAACAAAGCAGAAAAAGGCTTGCAGCTTTGCAATAAGCTGTTCTACTGTTTATGATGCCAAAGAAAGAAGAAAAAGTTGTTTGATTTAAAGATGATTGTGCAAATCAATAAAATCGCCAATAATTAAACAACAAGTATTTTCCATAACTTTGTGCATTCAATTCTCTTTTATTCATTTCTGTTTACGTTGTATGTGCGCAACATTATGCTCTGATCACTCTGATGACTTTAACAGAAATAAGCGAAAGGTCAGTCAATTCTAAAATGCTTTCAGGAATACCAATAACAGCTATACTATTTCAGCTAAAGACAGTCACTAGGAGCAAGGTAGGTGGACTTATTAAACAATTTGACCAGATATAGTATTGCCAAAACAGTACATAGCATTATCATTTATTAACACTAGAGACGTTTCAGTTTGTGCTCAAACCATTACAATACAATACGATTAGAGTTACAACATAAAAAGAAAATTCTCTGAATATGAAGCTGGTATAATATCAAAAAACAGTCATAAAGTCATTATGACGACATAATTGCCATTTAATTTCAGTCGATCCTGGGCGGACTTTTTGCATAGCTTAAGTATCTAAAACAGCTTATACGTCTTAACTTCAAAATTATTTTCTTAGTATGGTACCAGCACCATTTAAAAAAAAATTTTGATACTATTATGCTACCCCAATCGTAATTTTGTTTGGATTGATAATGGTTTGAGCACAGTCACAAAGCGAAACATTTCTAGTCTTAATAAATGATAATGCTAATTGCTAAGTATACTGTTTAAAAATATTATTTCTAGTCAGAAATTACCATCAATTTGCTTTGAATCTTTGTTCTGATTAATCAAAATATAACCAGATTTTGGATCCAAATCTTTGAAGATTGAAATTCAAAAATCTGAAAAGCCCATCACAATTTTTGAATTACAGTCAATGTAATGGGCTCCTTTTTCGTTCCATCTGCAAAAATTGTCTAATTTCTTCTTGCAACATTGCTCACCACATATCAGCATGTATGAAAATGTTTTAAATGGAACGTTTTTAATTTTTTCTGTTACATCACACATCAGACAAGGTATTTGTGAAATAAAATTTGAGAGACCTTCCACTCCCTTGAGTGACTTTTGAAATGCCCCGTACAATAATAACGATAATCAAGCCAATCCAGCACAACTAACATTTTGTCAAAATTGTCACATTGCCAGAACTAAACTAATTTTTATCAATTATACAAGATTCAAATGTGAGATTTTGTTGAACAGGCAAACCAAGTACAAAATAAAATTTGGGCTTTATTAAATAAAGCAAATGGTTATGCTTTGCTTAAACTGTTTTTGTGACTTTATGTATTATTTAAAAAAAAATTTTTTTCAGTTTTATGCATTTTTTTTGGGACACCTTGTATTACGTACTGTTGCATCACACATCGTATAATATATATCATACTTACCGAAGATAAGGTTGGTGTAGCTGCAGATCTACTGGCAGTACTGCTTGGAAATGAGGAATTGCTAACACTGCTGGGGTTGGGTAGTGAAGAGTTCACCAAAATTTGATGAACCCTCCCAAGAATTGCTCCAGTAATGTCATCTACAGTTTGATGGTCACAAGAATCATGAGACATACCGTAATATTGTATGCTTATTAGTTGTCACACTATACAGCATATAACCAAACACAGAGCTAAATAAAAAAGAATGTGGATGACTATTATCAGCCGTGTTTTTTTATATAGCATTTCGCTCGTTGCCACATTGGTCAATTAGCCCTTCCAGGCTACAACTTACATTAGCTGTTCGTGACAAGAAATGGAATATAAAGACTATTAATACAGTGCTGGTATATACATCATAAACGCTACAGACAACCTTTCTTACTAGTATCATTAGCCTAGCGACAGCACATTTCAAGTTTGTATGTGCACTGTGCACATTAGGTATATAAGATACTGGTAAACATTAATCAAGTCAGAAGTAAAGTATATTCTCCAAGCGACTGCAATTTCACAAACAATGCACTTTCACAACTTGCTTTTCAGTTAGCAGTGCATGCAAGATATAAACTGTCACTTGGCAAGGGGGCATTGAAAAGACTATGAGATCATCGAAGTATGCTGCCACCTCCATGGCTGGAATAAAGGAGAGGAGGGGGCTTTGGGAAATATAGCCCTGGGACCTTGGCAACATAAAAGGACGTAAACTAGACAAACAGTAAACTCGCATAAACTCAATAGCAGATAGAAAAGCATTAACATAGCGCCTTAATTTATGTAACACAGTTTACACATTCGATGAAGAAAGGCCTCTTTCCACTATTTTTGGAAAAAAATGTTATGAAATTGACCATGTTTTATAGAAAAACAAAAACAATCTTAACGTTTGTACATTTTGGTTCACAGATTCCTAAGTTTTGGAAGCATTTTAGATAGTTATGAGCAGTGTTCTCTCTAAGGCACAAAAATTGAGAAATTTGAGAAAGTTTTGGGCAAATTTTGCAAAGGACTAAAATTAAGATTGGGTAAATCATGTTGAATCTGATGCGAACTGTTGAAAATTTTTGTCCAAAACAATAGTTTATTGTTTTAGAAGCCAGTTTTCATTGCAAAATTTTGGGCAAAAGTTGTCTAAAGGGGTAAAAATCTTTGGGCAAAATTTTACAAAAATTTCCATTTGGGCAAATTCGCAGCTATCAATATCTTAGAGGGAACACTGGTTATGAGTGATTGATTGATTGGTTCCATTTTTATCCTTCTCTTATGAGCAAGCGACAGTGGTGCTACATATTGGATGAATACGCACCCGTTTACCAGTTTTTGATATTTTTATTTTCCGCT
Organism: Trididemnum nubilum; assembly: GCA_963965965.1. Lineage (NCBI taxonomy): Eukaryota > Metazoa > Chordata > Ascidiacea > Aplousobranchia > Didemnidae > Trididemnum > Trididemnum nubilum. Next base: position 26,089,060 of record OZ014481.1, on the reverse strand, counting down.
GAAATTTTTGATTTTTTGTTGAAAATTGTCGTAAAGCATCTTATCCAAGAGATAAGTGTATACATCTTAGCAGAGATAAGTGTCGTAAAGCATTTTATCCAAGAACAAGACAATGCGACGAGGGTGAGAGTTGAACCAGTGACCTTACAATCATCATTGTGGCCATTGTAAAAATGACGCTCTTAACCATTCGACCACACTGTAAGTAATCTGAGAGTTGGAAGTGTTGTGATAGTGTAGTGAGTGTTGCGTTATATGCAATTTTTGAAAGTGTTGTAAGCTTTGTGAGTGTTTTGAGTAATGTAAATGTTCTGAATGTTGCAAGTGTTTAATTGTTTTAAGCATTGCAACTGTTCGAAGTATTCCCATTTGTTTTGATACTGTTCCACATGTTCCAAATACCATTATGGTCTATAGGTTCAATCATTGAACTATACTTACTCCAGTCATAATGTGTTAACTGCCTAAGGTTTTGCACTTTTTGTAAGACGCTGCACGCCAATGCAAAATGCATAGCAACTGAAGGAAAAACGATTGGCACTTGCTATCTTGGTATTTGCTGCATCTCTGGTTCAACCCTACTCCAAATGCAACCCAAGCATTAAAACTCCTGTTCGCGGTAGAAAAAATTCAAAATGGTTTGGAACTTCAAATTCGTTGCTTTCAAAAATCCACAGTTTATTGTCTTAATTAAAATTTTCAAAACTCAAATTTATCAAAAAATTTTGAGCACAGTCAAATTTTAAACTCAATCCAAAAATAGTTGCTGGGGGGGGGGAGGATAGGGAGAGCAATGAGGCAAAGGCCCAACCTCTGGATTTTCATATAAGCTCCTACAAATTATGCAAAAACTCAAAAAATGTTGTTTTTCAAATGAAACTCACCAGTCATGGTGTTATAGTGGCAGGAGGCATCATGATGGTACTATCAGCAAAATTCTGTATTTTTTAATCGTTTTTCACCTTAATTGCCATGCTAACGTTAACAAATGTGATACTTTAACCCAGAAAAACGCTGAAAAATCCAAAGCCTTTAACCCTACTGGGGTACGGTTAGCTAACACACAGCACTTCCCCAGACCCCTAACCTGCAAACTGAAATTGACCTCTCCCTAAAGTTTTCTGCCAAAGTGCCCTTGTTATGATCTTTTGATGAAGATTCGGATGATGATGATCACTTTGATCTCAAAAGCAATCAATTATTTACTATAAAAAACATATCAAGAAACATCTGCTCATCTGTCCTGCCAACCCTGCAGAGCCCCCTGAAAGAAATAGCCCTTGGTTCCCCAGTGTCTTAATCCAGCTGGCCACCTCTCAAAACATATGGCAAAAATCAATTCAACAAAACTTACACTGTTACAAGAAGGAAACAAAACACTCAAAAACAAAACGTAAACCCATTACAACAAGATACACAGACTAACAGATAGCCTATACACATGTAAATGATAAAATTAGGCTAGACCTACAACCACTGAAACTTCAGCAGATGGAAGACAAGGCTATCGGTTCATAGTCTATGGCTACGGTTTACAGCGTAACTACCGATAACCTAGCTCTACTAAAAATATTGCATTAAATGCATACAACTTCTTGGAACAGAAAACCCTAGGCCTATACTTTTTTGAATTGATTTATGCGTTTTTTTCTGGGGAGCCACTCCATCAGGTCATACCAGATACAGGTACCCACTACCTAGCCTACTAGGCTACTCAGTTGAACCACATTAAACAGTTACCTTCAACGGCTACCGCTACCAGCAAATGTCAACAAAATAGGCCAGGGGTGTGCAATCTTTTTTAATAGCGGGCCAAATAGCAATAAACTCAATGTTCTGCGGGCCGCACCTAAAATAGGATGATATTTTACCAACTATTGATATTGCCAGCGGTAAAAATAAAACTGCAATAATTTCAAAAACCGTAAAACCAGTATTATTTGAAAAAAAATGTTTAGTTTAAAAACAAAAACATAGCAATACGATTTAATCTTTGTAGAAATAATTCAGTATGAAACATGCAGCTGGCTTTTTATCTGAACCACTCTATTCAAATTTACTTTAGTTGAGGTTCTGGCAACCCTAAATCCATTTTCCAAGTGTTCGCCTGTCATTACTGCTCGACAAGCAAATTTCATGAAACCCAGTTTAGAAAAAAATTGTTCACACGAATAAGTTGAGCCAAAAAATACTTTATTATATGCCATAAAATTTCTTAAATTTGGGAACTTTTCTTGATCAAGATATTTCCGATAAAATCCACCAAGATCCATTTTTACATACTCAGTATTCAGGTCAGTCCTATGCTGAAGATCAATCAGTTCCAATTGAATATCAACTGGGGCTTTGTCAATGTCTGTGTGAAATGGAGAAGAAAATATTTCATATGAATGTTCATGGAATTCGTAATCTTTAAAGCGAGTAAAAAATTCCTTTAACAATTTTTCAAATGATCTGCTAAGTCGGTTTTCTTTGGAAGCATTTCCGTTTGTTTTAAAGTAGGAAAGTAGGAGAGATTCGCATTCTGTATGTGTGCATAAGGCATAAACAGAGGGGGCGGGTCCCCTCCCCAATTGTCTAGTTAGCAATAAAGAAGCTGTTGCCAAAACGGCTAGTGGTTGTCAGTACGTGATTTAAGTTTGGTTTGTAAGTTTACCGCAGACCATGAAGATTTTTTTGGTCCTCACCTAATTTGCGGGACAAAATAGGCTTTTCAGCTCGTGCTGACCTTTACTTCAGGCGTTTTTTAAGGTTGGTCCCCACTCTGTATCTTGAGGTTTGCCCCCCCCCAACCCACCGTTGGTTTCCAATTAAATTTCGGCCCCCCTCCCCCCAATTACAAATCCTAAATCAAACCGTGTTTTGGTCTTCACCTATGTAATTTCTGGTTTGGGCCCCCCAATCAAAATCCTGGCTAGGCCTATGTTTGTGTGGTTGCCGAAGTTTCAACTTGTTCATAATGCCTTTCATGTGATACTCATATTGCAATTTTTAGAAACGCACATTTTTGGGGAAATTTCTGCAAATACGCGTTGGCACTTTAAGGGTTAATTAGTCAATTAGCTCTCATCATCAGCAGTGCATGCCAGGCTGTACAAAACTGCACTAGATAATGACAGCTATATCTATGTTGTTTAAACGTCGAGGCACTATGAAGAAAATTACTTGAGCTTTATTGTTCCTTAAGCTATTTCTCTTCCCATATTTATTGTATTCAAAACGCTTAATTTGCTCTTCTCATATTTTGTCAAGCACCTCAAAAATTATGTGAAACGTTCGCGGGTCGCACTGTATTCAAAAACCGCAACCCTTCGCGGGCCACATAATTTCTGGAAGTGGGCCGCATTTGGCCCGCGGGCCGCAGTTCGCACACCCCTGAAATAGGCGGTACCTTTCCAGTAATACAACGGTCTCTAGACTACCGTAAACTCTCCATAATAGGTTATTCTACAAACGTTTCATGAAATACAGTCATATCCAGGGCCTACGACGACTAACACATGGACCTAGTCAGATGCCTAATAAACTTCTGCTCCTATCCTACCAGGTACTTACAATCTCCCATTTTCCGCGTTGCAAACAACACTTTTTGTTGCAAATACCAGTCGAACAAAGGGCAAACTCGCCGATTCACTTTAATGAAAAGCAATGGACCATAACAGTTTTACATCATTTCTTTCCAACTGGTTGATGGCGGCACGTGATTTCTTTCCAAACGGCGTGTTGATATAATTTTGCACTATTTAACGGTTTAGTTCTCTAAAGTGCTTAAAAAACAACAGTACAAAATTCCGCAATTATTTTCGAAACGGCGTGTTGATATAATTTGCACCATTTGACTAACGGTATCAAATAAATCGAAAATTATGCTCTCTAAACTGTTTCAAAAACAGCAGTGTAAAAATTTGCAAGTTTTCATATGCAACAGCAGTTTTTTTGATGCAGTTTAGAAAACGAAATAGTCCATATAATTAAAACGTTAAATAGTAGAAATTGTATCGCTAATATTGTTTTCTAAAGTGCTTCAAAAACACTGGCAAACTTGTGGACGATATAGCGGTATAAATTATACCGTTAACCCTTTATTACTCAACAGTAGGGCTTCTGAAGCCCACACTCGTTACAAACAGTAATTACTTAAAATTGGTTTCCAATAAAAACTTGAAGTTTCCTGACTTTTCCTGTTTGTTTTTTCCAATTACGATGAAACTGTTTTTGTTTATACAACATAAGGGGTTCAAGCGTAAAATGTGGGTGTTTGACAAATTTTTTAAAATTTTACCAATTTCTAGCTTTCGGTGTAAAATTTTAATTTTATGCATAATATTTCTGGTAAAGATTAAGAGGATTAGAGTAAATTGGTGTCCCAGATTAGATGGATTACAATAATTAGTGTGACTACATTGCGAACGAAAAGCTACTACGCCCGAGGCAATAAACAAAAATTAGGTTCCTTTGTTTTTGTTTTTACGCTAATTTCGATTGAATGGAGTTACAATTGGCTTGCAATGCAATGACTCCTTGCTAACTACAATCGAACAAAACAATATATTACAGCAGAACACGAATCATGATTCAATGCAGTCACAGGTTGCGTTAGCTATACGCCAATGCAAAAAATCAAAACCAATTCCTCATTTGGCACTTCTAGCAACATTATATCGAAATGCGTGACAAGATTTGCGTTGCCCAGCTCCGAGTCATTGCCACTGGACAGAACAGTTCCTTTTGAATAAATGTAGCAGCGGTTGCGAGCCGTAACCAAATTGTGTCGAATTTGACCTGCCCGGGAATTGATTTTTAACTTCCCGTTCCATTAGCAATTGCGTAACATTAGCAATATGTGAGGTAAGTGCTACCTCACAGTCGTGGAAAAAAAACTTGAAAAAAAAAATTGCGTAACTGTTCAACTAACTGGCCAATGCTAAATATAAACTAATGCTCAATATAGTCTAGCTTTATTTTTGATGCCCTACATCCGATTTACAAAATTGAAAATGAAAAGCTTTGTTTTTATTTTTACTTACACATAAAGCCGTCAACTAGTTCAATCACACGCTCCTATGTTGATGTTTTTTCATTATTTATTGATTTTTACAAATACAATGTTTTTGTAATTAATTTTAGGTGACAAATAGTTCAAATTAAATCAATTAAATCTTCATTAAACTTGCTGTATTACGTCGAAGGGTGTAGCGAGTTTGTGGGGCCCATCTTCTCGTCATTGCACACGGGCATCACAGTTCCTTCCAAAGAAATGTCGCAGAGGTGGCAAGCCGTTCACAAAACTGTGCCCGATTTGATCGGCCAGAGATTTGAACCTCAGAACTCCCTCTCTAGAGACCAAAACGTTATTGCTACTTGATGATAATAATAATAATCAAAGGATATTGCTACTCAAGCGTAAATAATCATCAGAGAAGTTTTCAGTTTCTAAAGTTTTGCATCTCGCATTGCAGTAATATCTATAAAGCTTCTAAACTGCTTCGAAACTTGCTTTTATTAGGCCTTGCCAGGTGACCAAATCCTCAGAGAGAAATTTTATCAGGGTACGAAAATTGATATTGAGCTCTTTTGCCAAGACCAAGGCGGGACCTAAGGTGGAAGAACAACAGCTTTTTATTTGGCTAAAGACAAAAAAAAGCTCTTCATCGCAAACTCGGCCAGCTTTTGTTAAAAATTGCGTAAAGATCAAGAAAAAGATCTCAACCGGAAATCCGGCCGGCTTTTACATGCATGCTCACCGAACTACTACTAACTTAGTGCGCGTGAACTTATAGACCCTCCCGAGATTTCTAAACCCAGGCTTGGGTACGATGTACCCCCTAGCCCCCTCTCACAGACCCTGCTGGGTGCCCCCCTTACCTTAGGATATTTGAAAACTAAGCCCCAAGAACGATCAAAAGTTTTTTACGTTTTTGGCGTATTTTTACATTGTACAGAAAGTGTTTCACATGATTAGAAAATCATAAAAAATAATAGGAATGCCGATAATTTTGTAACGCATTCTACTTTTTATTGAACGAACACCCAGTTTGTTTTTTTTTTGCAAGCTATAGCAAATACTGTATATTAGGTAATTATTGTTATGTTGTAATTTTGTACGACAAATTAGAAATCGTTAACAAGACGATATTAATTATTAGTGTAATGCGCTATGCTTTATACAGATCGATAAGCTATACTAAAAAATACTCACTTGAGTGTAAAAACCAACGCCTAATTGCTATTCCATATTGTTTATTTAGCGCTTATTCTAATTATTGTTTTTGTCTGTGGTTTGACTTTAATTAGTATCTCTATTGTTAAAATCATTATCTGAGAACTTTGTCAGCGATTACTACTTGTTTCGCACGAAAATGATTTTATTTGTTTGATTACGTTTCGGAGTAATTTTGTGGTTGATTCCAAAAACGGAGATCACAATAAATTTACGATTTTAGGATCGAAAACAATCATTCTTTTATATAATATGAGCAATTCCGCAGCATTTACTCGGAATGAATGATAGAATATATCCTTTATTAGTATGAATTGTTTCAGCAAATTTTTAAAAAATAAGTAAAAAACTTGATTTTTCCAACTTATAGTAAAAAAAAACTTTAACCGCATTAACTGTATTAATTTTTTTTACTGAGTAAAAGCACAGTAAAATATTGTAAATTAAACCGCAATAGCCGTTATTATTCAAATAATACGTTAGTTTGTTGTTGCAAACATTTTGCTCCAAAAGTTTCAAATCTTAACAAATCGCGTTTATTTCTGGAACGGTAGGACTGAAAGTTTAAATCTTGAGCCGGTCAAATTGGACACAATGTTACCAACGGCTCACCACCGTTGCGGCATTTCTTTGAATGAAGCTGTGTTGTCTGGGCTCAATGACGCGAAGATGGGCCCCGTCAACTCGTAACATGCTTCGGCGTAATGCAGCAAGTGTGATCAGAGGTTTGATTTGAATTAAATGCAATATGACAACACGCCAAAATTGAAGTAAACGAGGTCAGCTTGCAGCTTATTGCTGTATTTTATGAAAAAGTAGTGCATTTGGTTTTGCAACATTTTGTACGTACATCAGAATTGCAAACCTTTTGTACGTACATCAGAGTTGTAAACGAGTCGACTAATTCAGACCCGAACCCGGCCCGAACCCGAAAATATAAGCCCGAACCTAAAAACTAATTTGAATTCCAAATTATGCCCAAAAAACTCTAAAGTTTATTTAGGTCTGAAAAATTTAGCAATGTTGCCAGGTTGTTTTGATTATATTTTGGTACACCGAAAAAAAAAACAGTACGCCTTAGGCCGGACTTAAGCTCGAAATTTTTGTCAACTTTAGGTTCCAAACCCGACTCAAAAAGCCCGGCCCGATTTCGATCCTGACGTACGTTGTCTTCAAGTTTAGGGAACTATCATTGTGTGTACAGTATTTTACCCTAAAAGTAATTCAATTAATTTATTATACTGTGGGGTTTTACTTTACGGTACAGTTTTGTCCACACTCAAGAAGAATTTAATGCAATTTTGCAATGTATATCAATTCATACAACGCATGAATAAAGCATATCATATGTCATGCAACTATGTCACATCATTAGATCAGTTCAAATAATTAAAATTGTCCGAAATTTTTGCGACTCTTGAACAATTTCGTCGACCTTCAATAAGCATATTGTGCGTCATTATCTTGATTACTGTACTAACATTGCCACTTCTCACGGCGAAGCAATTGTAATCTCATTTCACGCTCCACTATAATTGCGCACTACCATTATAATCCCTTTTATCGCTTATTAAGTAAGCGCTTAAAATCAGAAACTTGACGACCTTAAATAAAATGCATATTTTATTAACTTTCGGGAATAAATTCCAAAGTTGTTTTTGCTATATTGAAAGATGAATAAATGCTCTACCATGCAGTGAAATTTTGAAATTTCTAGATTGGGTAGTTTTCAAGTTATTATTGAAAAAACATGGTGGGCTTCAGAAGCCCTGCCGTTGATGAGTCAATGCCCTGAAAAAGGTTGAGGAACATAGGGTTAAATAGTACTAATTATATAGACAATTTCGTTCTCTAAAGTGCAACAAAAACAACTGTAAACTTGTGGAAGATTTAACGATTTAACGATATAAATTAAACGGTTAAATAGTCGTAATTATTTCGACAATTCTGTTCTCTAAAGTGCAACAAAAACAACTGCAAGCTTGTGGAAGATTTAACGATTTAACGATATAAATTAAACGGTTAAATAGTCGTAATTATTTCGACAATTCTGTTCTCTAAAGTGCAACAAAAACATCAGCCAGGTTGTGGATAATACAACGATATAAATTATATTGACAATTTTGTTCTATAAAGTGCTTGAAAAACCGGTGTAAAATTTTAAATCATTTTTTTCGATTCGGCGCCCCATAATTATGAAAGCTATAAAATACAATATGAGGAGTCCACGTGTTGATTATAAATACATCTAAAAAGAAGGGATATCCATTTTGCAAAAAGATTTTTTGATATTATAAAATTTTTCAAATATAAACTTACTTTCATTTTTCAGATCTTGAACCTCTTTACGAGATATACCGGTATCGCAATCACGTCCACAAAAAGGGCACGTATCTTTGCAAGTCACCTGCAAAATCATCCATTTCAGTTTCATCTGGTTATCACATTAAATCTAATGTTTTATTATACTTGGTCTATTACGCCGAAGTATGTAACAAGTTGGCTGGACCCATTTCTACGTCATTGCGCTTGCGCGCAACACAGTTCCTTTCGAAGAAATGTCGCCACGGTGGCGAGCGGTTGGCAACACCGAGCCAAGTCAACTGACCGCGACAAACTGACCGCGAACAAACTGACCACGAAGCAATAATTTCGTTACATGTTTTCGTCACTGATTTCATCGCAGTGATTTCGTCACAAAGTGAGGGTTTGGGCAAGATGGCTCTGGGGATAGTAAAAATATATTTAGGATCGCCCTTCCCAGCCAATCGGCGTTGTTCGCGGTCAGTTTGTCGCGATCAGATGTCGTGGACCCGGCAACACTGTGTTCAATTTGACCAACCCAAGACTTGAACCTTAGACTTCAACTTAAAAGAATAAAGTGTTACCGCTCAACCAACTGGCCGATTCCTTCATCTGGTTACCAACTCAGAATATTATATTATATATAACAATACAGCGCAGTGAACCTTAGCTCTAATGCCCAATATGCAATAATCAGTATTCATCACCCACAATCTCTTTTATAATTTCTGATCTTAGCCTCAGTTTGGTCACGTATGTAGTTACCTGCCGCAGGACTGTACGCCTACATATGACCACAGGCGTAGCCAGGGGGGCCCAGAGGGCTTGCCCCCCAATCAAAATGTTACCAATGATAGAAATGTGACAAAAAGCCTTGTTTTTCTTCAGTTTCAGCGTCTTTTAGCATCTTCGCGTACAACAGTACATGTAATCAACAGTAATTAACAACGCCTAGCGGCTGGGGGCTTCGCCCTTATATAGGCCATGCATGACCAGGTGAATGGGATTTCTTGGGTTGAATTCATGATCATACCCAATATAGGCCATACTTGAACAGGAAAACTTTTAAATAATCGCAACCCATCAATGTTTATTTCCAAAAAAAGAGTAGCAGCATTGTCATAACTTAAAGTGCCCATAGTAAAGAACTTCTTATAGTTATGCAAATTAAAACAAATTTCAGATTCAATACCTAAGTGATAATATTGACCACCAGCTTTACGAGATCAGTACATTCAGATGGTGTTTGGCATAAGGTCCGAGAATCTTTCGGAAGGTCAGGATGATGATGGCGTAATACTTGCAGCAAAGATTTCAAATTATTTTGAGTGCCAGAAGCTTGCTTTACCTACTTACTTAAGTCTTCTGGAGATTGTGAAAATTAACCTCTTTCCCATCACTGTTGCTGAAATCATCACTCAGCATCGGTACCTCAAGATTTTGAAAGAATTTGCTTTCATCATGTACTAGTACTACATGTGCAATTTCTTCGCATGTTTTAAAATCATCCTCAGTAGACCTATTACTTTCTGCAAAATGTTGCAAATCTACCGATCACTTAAATTGTTTTCAAATTTTGATGATGTGCCTTCATTTAAGCTTAACGTGTTAAAACCTGAAGCAATTTGAGGTCCATTGGACTGGCCACTTCGTCAAGCGGTAACACGTTTGTCTGTGGAGCAGTAGGTCTGAGGTTCAAATCTCGGGCCGGTCAAATCAGACCCAGTGTTGCCAACGGCTCGCCACCGTTGCAACATTTCTTCGAAAGGAGCTGTGTTGCCCAGGTGCAATGATGCGAAGATGGGCCCTGTAAACTCGTTACACACTTCGGCATAATACAGCGAGTATAATAAAAGATTTGATTTATCAGCAAATTCAGATACTGTGCTTATGGTCGTTATTGGCAGGCCTAGTACATCACTTCGTGGATTACGAACAGCAGCAAACTTAAGAGTTTAGCTCTGCTAAAGCTCTTCTATGCTTAGACCACCAGGATAACTTTTTTTCAGACATACAATAGTTATGCCAGTTATCGGCATATAATCAGTCTACCACGTTAGAATGGTCACAATATAGCCTTACATTAAACTTATATCATGATCATAGATAGGGTATATAACTAATGGTTATAGATCATAGTTAAATGAAGTTGTCAGATATTATAAGAATGAAAATCTGTAACAACATTTTCCCATATTTCTTTGAGATGCCTACGCTCTACATGTCCAACAACTTTTCAAAATAGCAGACAGAGTACCAGTATACTGGACGACTCTGAGTGGTTTCAACTTTTCTAAGCAGAGTATTCTATACACTCTAGCATTGTGGGCTTGTGGCATGCTGATTCAGCTTAGCATGCTCTTTATATCACAAAAATGCAACAAAACTATGCAAAATCAGCATGTCACAGTACTTACATAGCCTAATCTACTGATTCAAGCCATGCTGTCTTGTTGAATTATGATATTAAGTTTTTCAATTTTTTGAAAAAAATAGCTTTTTTAATGCCATGTGGATCACATTTTGCATGCTTTCAGCAAATCACCTTCAAAATCTTGCATTTTGGGGTTAAATTTTGTAAGTGACTTCGCCCAAGTCAGGGGAGCAAGGTACATTGCCTTCTGCAATATTTTTAGCATTAAATAATAATTCACTCAAAGATTTGCCTTGATGATTTTTGTTTTATGATGAAAATAACCAGTTTTAGTGATACACGTACGACCAGGGGCCCAGGCACCCTCAATTCAAGTTCAATAATTTGTTCAATAAAAATTTCCTCTCGCTAGGTTTTTTTTTCGAAGAATTTTTCCATGTGAAAACTGGTAAGGTGGAGGTAGATTTTAAAGTTATTTAAAGTTGGTACATTACATATAATTAATAGATAGTAACTAATCATTTCAATGCAATATAAAAGTTACTTAGGAATGGGGGCCTAAACATGCTATTGCATAAAAAACTTAAATGAAGGCTTGAGATTGTACCTTTTAGAGCAAAAACACTGAATTTCTCCAGGCTTTTACATTTAAAATGGTTGGCAAAAAATTAAATTGAGGGGTCCGAGCTTCCTGGTCATCAGTACTAATATTATTGCTAATTACTGTAATACGCGTGTACTGTTGCACTGGAAAAATGCAAAAAAAACACACAAAAACTGAAACTAAAGAAACAATAGGCTTTGCATAATCATTTTTATCATTGGTAACATTTTTGTAGGGAGGTGGCCTGGCTCCAGGGTATGGTATGGAATAGAAATTTTGGTAAGGAATAAGGAAGATGCCAGAATGAAATGGAAGACAATCTTCCACACCAATTCCATACTAGATTTCGCTCATGGAATTTGCAGAAAAATACATACGGATAGTGATAACTAAAAATATGTAAAAGCGTTTAGCAGTTAATAATTCGTCGACAAATTAATACGCTAATTCGGTCATGAACATTACACAAACAGTGTAGGCATTGCAATGATGCTGACTGGGTAATTTTTAATTTGAGAATGAGAATTTGCCTAGTGCCATCACCAGAGTAAACAAAGTGAGGGGCGCTAAAATAGACTGAACGTTTGACATTAAAACTGATCTTGTTTGGCTACAATTTATGTGCAATTTCAGAATTCTGCAATCATGTCTAGAAAAGAGATATGTAAGTCCAGTAGCGTTTCCTAGCTTTTTTTGTTCTTGGCCCATAATTACTTGAAAGTATACATTGTTTAGGTCGCAGTCACTGGTGCTAATAGACTTTTCAAGTGATTATGGGCTGGAAACAAAAGGAGCTAAGACACGCTACCGGACTTTTAGACATGATTACAGTATTTTGAAATTGCGCATAATTTGCAGTCGTAAAAGATCAGCTTTAACATGCAAAAGCTCAGTCTATTTTAGTGACCCCCCACTTTGCTTGCTATGGCGACGGCACTAGGCAAATTGTCATTCTCAAAACAAAAATTAAAAAGGTTGGGAACTACTGTGCTAAACGCTTCCACATATTTTTAGTTATCACAATACAAATATATTTTTCTGTACAAGCCATGAGCAACATCTAGTATGGAATTGGTATGGAAGTACGTATTCCATTCCAATCCATTCTGGCATCTTCCTTATTCAATACCAAAATTTCCGTTCCATTCCATCTTCTATTTTATATAATTCCATGCTCTGCTCCTAGCTGCGCCCTATGTCACCACTAGGCCGATTTTTATCAGTGATTCAGCTTTTTTATCAGGCCCAGGCTGACACATTTTTGAATTTTTCATTGTTTGCTCGTGCAAATTAGCCAATAGTTTGGGCACATAACGACTCAAAAAACCCAAGACAGAACACTGGCTGCGCTTATGGTTTAATGATTAGACAACCGTATAAGTTTGCTTTCTTACCAAACATAAAATTTGGCATAACCAAACTTCTAAAGAACATTGACCATATTTGAAATACCAAGCACTGAGCAGCTTTAATACTAAAAAGAACAACTACAAGCTTAAAAACTAAAAATATAGGCCTAAAAAAAAAAAGTTATTCAGACATCCATCGCAACCACCGGTCTGCAGACCGGTGCTGGTCCTTGGAAAGTTCGTTCCAAACTGTACTTTTCCAGGTTGAATACTTTTATCAAATTTTACAGTTGTAGAAAAACAAAAGATAGGTTTTGCAATACCATATTCATTCATATGCCAATGAGTAAAATTTTGTTATAGTAATTACGTTAGTACAAGAAAGTATTTTGTCCAAAATAGTTAAGTATTTAAAACATTTTATCTGAAAATAATTTTTAGGACAAAAGCTGAAAGCTGCAAACTCTTTCCAAACAATATCAGAAACAATAAACCCATAAAAAAACAGATAAATTTACAAAAAGTGAATAAAACCACCAACTACCTCTTTATAAACTTCTATAGTTTTAGTAACTTACGAAAGGCATAGGTGAGCAAGTTAATGCAAAACTTTAGCTTCGCTAACCACTAGTCCGTTAACAAACTTCACACCTCCGTTAACGTTAATCCGTTATTTTCAGCTTTAATTAACGGAAGTTAATAAAGTCCGTTAATTTGTTAACATTTTGCGTGTAATTTTTATTTCGTTTTATTCACTCGCTTCTAGAACACGTATTGACGCTGTTGAGCTGATTGTAAGGAAATATTTATTACTATGGTGGTCTTTTTGTGTTTTGGAAGTTACATTTTACAGTCTAATCTAATTTCAAGATAAAAACAAGTTCAAATGCACAACGAAGCTGCAAGATATATTAACGATAAAAACCTTAACGGAAGTTAACAGAACTTAACGGAAGTTACTTTAGTCCGTGAACAGCACTTAATGAAAGTTAATTTAGTCCGTTAACATGAAAAAACTTTTCAACGGATTAACGAGTTAATGAAAAAGTTAGCTTCGTTATTAACGGATTAACGATTAACGGACTTGTGCCCACCTATGACGAAAGGTGATACAGGTTGGCAAGGCCAAATTTACATTGCGCTGGACCCTTAATCACATTTTCTGCACAAAAAATTCATTGACCAAAAAAAAGTTTTCCACCACTTAGAAGTCGCATTTTCCATCCAAATTACAGAAAACCACCTAAAAAAGTCTTCGCCACCCAGGAACGCAATATTACTTGATATACAGTGCCATCATAGACTTTTTATTTAGTGGACTACAAACAGATCGCTGAGAAAATGAGTCGAGATTGAAGAAACAACATTTGCTTATGATGCGAGAGTATTTTGTGGTCATGCGCATTCGACTGATTTGATTGGACATATTTATAAAAAGAGTTGACTGTGAAGAAAAAAGTCACTTTGATTGGACAAATCGACATATTCTATAACAAATAAACCATGAAGAAAAACAGACAAAACTGTTATTTTACAATCTACTAATAAAGAATATATGGTAACATTTAGCCACAAAGTAACATTGGCTCTGTCAAAAAGTACTATCAAGAAAAAAGATTAAAACAGTAGTATCAGAATGTGATAGATAATTACTGTAGATTAATCATATAGTAGTTTTTCAATCTTTTATGTTGATATTATTTTTATGTGAAGATTAACATAAGCGTGTTACAAGATTTTCAGCATATGTTTAGCAACCTATTGGAAATTATTTATCAAAACCTGAGGAAGTGCAACAAATTTGGAGTTAATAATAGCATTAAGTTTTTATTGCTCGATTTAGCTTCTTCAATCATAACGTATGCATGATATTGCTTTAACGCACGAAAAGCAAGGTAGCCAACTTGTTATGATTTGACCTTAACCACAGAAACAAAAGACCCAAAGTTTGAAATCTGCTTAGTTTTAAAAGAAATCTGTACTCACTCAGCCATAGCCTAATACAGTAGCTATCCAAAATAATATTTCTGAGCACTGAACCGTATTGAAGAGACAGCATAATGAAAGCTATAACTTTTGATTGATGCTTGGATCATGGAATGGATGAAATCCAACAGATTTTTTTTTCATATGTTGATGCAGAATATGATTGTTATTTTGGATGAATTTGTAATGACAACTTACTTATATTTTAATCGTTTTGCGTGCTTCTGGCCTAAAGGCTACCAGCTCGGAAGCCTAGGGAAGAGCCACCAGAACGGCGACTACTTAAAAGAAGCAATGCGAAAAATTGTCTTCCCACAGGAATCGAACCTGCAGCCTTTGGATTACCGGTCCACTGCTCTACCACTTGAGCTAGAGAAGACGCCTCCTCGCATGCTAAATTTTGGCTATTTAAACCCAGCAACTTGCTTGTAGTATGATTGTAATAATAAGTCAATTAAGATGTTTTTTGACGTTTGCAGACCAGAGTTTTAATATTTTAATCGTTTTGCGTGCTTCTGGCCTAAAGGCTACCAGCTTGGAAGCCTAGGGAAGAGCCACCAGAACGGCGACTACTTAAAAGAAGCAATGCGAAAAATGCGAAAAATTTCCCTAGGCTTCCGAGCTGGTAGCCTTTAGGCCAGAAGCACGCAAAACGATTAAAATATTAAAACTCTGGTCTGCAAACGTCAAAAAACATCTTAATTGACTTATTATTACAACTTACTTATATTTCCTACTTTTTCTGAGAAATAATGACTACGGTAATTTTATTACTTTTTTTAAGTAAATTTTGGTGAAGTATTGTCATTATTTCAGATTTGCCAACTAGGCCTACTGCTACCATGGTAATCCTGAACCAGTAGCCCAATAGTTTACTGTACAAGCCTATACCTGCTCTGCATGCTACCACAACTTACTACACTTGCATCACAGGCTACCTTTATATTGATAAAAACAACAACGTTGCAGCCTACGGTATATACAGTAGGCCTATGGGTATTGGGTAACTAGCTAACTTTTCTGTGAACCCTCTAACCCTAGCAAAAACATGTCAATCAATCAATCAATTAATTAATTACCGGTACATTTATTTGTGCTCAAATCAAAATAATCAGATTTCAAAATACAGCACAGAAAAATAAAGCACCAGGAGATGGCGAAAATGACCATCCGGTCTTCAAGTCAACCACCACCTGTCACAAATCATGTAGCGTGAGAGTATGTTTTGAGAAAGTACATTTACACAAATAAACAAAAACAAAAAAATAAAAAAATCAATGAGTAAAGAACAGCAAAAAATAAAAACAAACCATAGTTCAAATATTTACATTACATGACTCTGATAATGTCACATTTATTTTAATCTAATCAAGAGTATATTTGCTAATGAAATGGAATTTTAGTTTCCGTTTGAATTGACTGAAAGGTAATAATTTGAGTTCGTTAGGTACAATTTGCCATACTTTTGGTCCCACAAAAGAAAACAATTTTTTACCAAAATCTGTCCGTTTCCGAGGAATGAAGTAGTTATTCTTTGATAAGAGTCGTGTATGATGTTTGTGCATCTGCGTTGCAAGGCAAAAGATTTGGTTATTGTGCAATGTCATTTTGTTCTTTATTTGAAACATATTTTTTGCAATTTCTAAAGGTAGTGACTATTTCACCGAAAATTTTCAAGTTAAAGAGAATAAAACGAAAATGAGAAATATTCATCCGCGCGTTTTTCATTTTCTTTTTTAGGGGTTAAGATTAGGGTTTAGGTTAGGGTTTGGGTTAGGGTTCAATTTGGGAATAGTTTTAGAGTACGCATTTGAGTTTGGGTTAGATTTAAGTGAGAATTAATAAAAAACTAGATAAAAATTTCCGGTGAAATAAAGCCTTCCATTTCTAAATTACAAATGTCATGTATTTCTAATAAATTTAGTTTGAAAAAGAGTGGAGTAGTGTGTTCAAGATATGAGCTACTAGTTATATTTCTGATAATACGTTTGTGTGATTTTTCAAGAGGATTGAGTGTGTTTGCGTGGGCCAGTCCACACGTGGAAATGCAGTATTGCAAATGCGACTATATTAAGGAGAAATAAACAGTTTTAAGTGTTAGAAGCAGGGTGTCGAACTGAACCTGAATCGTAAACCCGAATAAACCGTTTCATTTTGGTGAACCCGAACTGAACCTGAACCAGCAAAATTTTAATTCAATGAACCTGAAACCTAAACCCTCAAAACTGTGCTCAAGTGAACCCAAACCGAACCTGAACCCCTAACAAAAGTAAGAATATATTTTTCATATCCGGATGCCGCTGGCACTGGTACACGCACAATAAGAGCTGTGGTGCATCAACAGGATCAGCAATTTCTCCTTTTTTTTTTCTGGACGAAACAAGTAACGACAGTTAAATTTTAAGTCAATGAACCCAAACCGAACCTGAACCAGTAATATTTTACTTGAGTGAACCTGAACCAAACCTGAACCTCGAAAATGGTGCTCAAGTGAACCCGAACCAAACCTGAACCGCTAAAATATTTTGAGCAGGAGCTAAACCTGAACCCGAATCGCTATTTGAAACAGTTCGACACCCTGGTTAGAAGGTCTACATATTGTCTTAATTTTAATATTGCCCGTGATCCGGAAGAAAGCTTAGAACAAATCTCTTGAATATGCGGTTTCCAAGTTACTTTGTCATCAAATGTGATTCCTAGTAAATACTTGATTTGAGAGACTTGTTCAATTTTGAGATCTGATTTGAGATACTTGTCTAACATGCTCACAAACCAGATCATTTCCGACAAAGCATAAATTATTAATTTGTATTAGTCATGAATTTATTAGATCTTGGCTTATTCTGTCATTGGGCCTTTGTATGGTACCGGTACATAGCCTAGTCTTACTACTCTACCACATTCAGACACCTACGGTAGGTACTGAAAGCCTAATGCTTGATGCGATGACCTGTCGATGAATAGGCTACACTAAACTAACTCTGTCTCTCTTAAATGTATTGCGCATGTACAGTGTACGGTAGGTTACTGCCTACTGGTTCTGGGTTTGGTAGAAAACTGTTAGGTCTATGTAACCTAGGGCTATTATTAGTCTATTGCCATAGGCCTACTGCATACAAGGGGGTATGTGCCTCAGCTCTGATGGTTGTTTCCCACAAACTTGTTTTATCTACACTTGTCTGCATTCGTTGCACCAAACCTCCCAAACCTTTCCAACTAGTCTACCCAACCAAAACCACAGATCCTACAATATACCGGTGGGTATTTTATAAGGATCCATGCCAAAACCGAAATTTTTTTGTTTGGCGGAAAAATGAGAAAATGTTTCCAATAATAAACTTTGGAAATGTGAAAGTTTTACGCAAAACAACGTTTAATTTTGCTGTCCAAAAAAACCTAAGTCCGTATATACTTGCAGTTAAAATACACTTAAAAAACACGAGAAAAAATTAATACATAAATAACTGAGTGTTTGACGTCCTTCAGCTATATGCACCATCGAGTGTTTTTCCTGAAAATCAATTTGCAAACAGAATACAAACAAAAACCTCGATAATTTAGTTCGACAACACTCAGTAACATACAACAGGAGTTAATGAAATTTAAAAAAGATTTGTGTATTTTTGGTGTCAAAAACACGAATACGTGTCACCCTACTTTTACACCACTTTAACACGTGTTTTGCACGATCCAAAGTACACAAGAAAAACACGTCCTTTTTAGATATGCTTTTGTTGGTCCTTTCAATCGTAAAAGTCAACAAATTAAATTATAACGTGCAAAAAAGACGCAAAAGTTGTTTAACTTTGCTCTCTAAAAAAGCAAAGCAAATTTGGAGTATTTTAGCACGTAAAATAAACGTAAAAAACTCGTAACAAAATTAATACATCATTGAGTGTTATTTCCTCAAAGTCAATTTTGCAAACCGAATACAAACAAAAAACTCAATGATTTAGTTCGACAGCACCCAGAAACATGAAACAGGGGTTAGTGAAATTTTTTAAAAAACTTCTCGTGTATTTTTGGTGTCAAAAACACGAACACGTGTCACCTCACTTTTACACCACTTTGACACGTGTTTTACACGACCCAATGTTTATAGGGTAAGCGCATAGCTCATTGTTGTCAACATCGCTTTTTGAAAATCGCTGAAATTAAAATTTTTGTGGTTTCATACATTATTTTTCAATGTTTTTCAGGATATGAAACAGCATCTTGAGCAAGAGCAATCTTGATAGGGATTTCGATACCACGCTGACCAATGCAAGCCATCAGAAAACAGCCTTATTTGTAAACATTATTCACACAGAAACAACTATCCATTATTAACATCGGAAAACATTGTTCTGCCAAAACACCTGACCAACATGTACTGAACTTTCAACGATACATTCGTTCTTGTCAAAATTTGCACATAAATTACAGTTTTAGAGCTGTTTAATTTTGTTAAATGCAGTGTGATATATACGTATTCCTTGAAATTTTTTTCCTACAATACTTACTTGGTCAGTTGAAATATTGAGAATGTTCTACTAATTTTTTTGTTTGAAAACTTGATTTTGACTGACAGTACTGCGTGAAAATGGATCATAGTATCAAATTAAGATAAGTATTGTAGAAACAAAGCTTTGGCCGCGTAGTGTGTAAAAATTTGATAAAAAATCGTTTCGGATTTAAATTAGAGAAACTGTTTCATCATCATTATTTTGCTCCAATAGTGTGTATCTTATTCCTGGAGCCCAGTGATTTTCCCCGCACGCATCAGTCAGCCGGTTTTTACAGCCTACTCGGTCATCTTTCACGATCTTGTGTATCCAACCTTTGCAAATCTGTGGTAATTATGTTTCATTGCAGCACTTCTATTTTTCGGCCTTTCTCTTTCCCACCAACTTCTAAGTGTAGTGTCTTTATGGACCTCTTTCTTCATCTATTCTCTCGGCATGCCCCAGCCATCGCAACCATTGTTCTCACAAAAATTCTTCAAAATCTCCACACCCGCTATCTCAGGAATATTCTCAATGTTTATCTCGTCTTTTAGGAATTTCCACATATCTTTCACAACATTCTCATTTTTGTAATCTCTGATTTCCTTTCATCTTTTTATCTCAATCGGCTACATTCAATTGAATTTATTTCGTTTACTTGAATTCAATTTCCAGAAACTTAATACCATTAAAAAAAAATCAGCTTCATAAATTGGAGCACTTCTCACAAAGCTCTTGTTTATGGTGCTTTTAACCTCTAATTCAAGCATGGCAGTACGGTAAGGTACGCCTCAATTTTTGCAAAAAAGTTTAGTACGTGCTTTTTGTGAAAGTACGGGTACGGTACTTTGGTACGCTCTTTGGATGTACGTACTAACGTACATGCAAGTACGATATGTAACTACGTTTGCCACTCGCTGACGAAGCTACGTATCGTACTTGTGTTAGTATGATGCATTGTTACGTGTCTGTGAATTATTTATGACACGTATTTTGAGTTCTGATTAATTGTTCTCCTCCCCTTTCTTCGCCAAGAATTAAGGCCAAAAGGCGTCATACGATTCGAAAAGCTCCAAACTTGGCAAAACTGATATTCGTAAATTCTATTTTAGATGTATATATGCAGTTAAACCTGCTTTTAAAGCGTGGAAAACGAAAGCTTTAATAGAACTTAGCAATGTTTTTCCTGCGTACCGTACCTCTCAACTATACGGTACGTTAAGAGCATACCATCCGATCAAAAGTACGTTGGTACGGTACGCATGCAATATTTTTTTTGGAGGGGTTTACGTTACATTAGTTTGGTACTGTAAATTTTTGAACTACGCCATGTTCAAATTTTGAACGTACCGCACTGCCATCCTTGCTCTAGAGAAATTTTATGAAAAATCAAAAATTTTATTACCTGTTTTGATAGTAAAAAATACATTAACACTAGATTAACGTAGAGTTTAGTGTCGCATGATGTAATTTTAGTTTTTGAGTGTGTTTATAGACCAGTAATTTTTAGTCGGCAGCGTGGCCGAAAAGCTAAAGGTGTCGTTTTTATGACGACTCTGATTCCATGATATCTGCGTTTAACCCGCACCCTGGTCACGTTGTTGCGTCCTAGGATAAGACGCTTTACGACAATTATCTTTACTTGGTGGCTTCGACCAAGCAGCGAGTTCATTGGACAAGAATTAGAAGAAATAATCATCCAGCCAGTTCTGGTAGTTCGAAATATAATGTTTGAGTTTTTTGATCTCATTTTGGGGCTGCGGTTGCGAAAAAAAGAGAAAGCCCTCTACAAAGTTTTTTCCAAATTCCGAGTTTATTTTCCCAGCCTGAATTTCAAGAAAAAGAGGTTGGTTTACCAAATTTAAATTGGTCAGTTAGTCACGTAATGTTACGGGAAATGTAAACATTATTCAGTCTTTTTCCTTGGAAGTTGAAGCTGAGAAAAGCGATTCAGGATTTTGAAAAGCTTTTTAGGGGGGAATATCTCTTGGTATTTGTTAAATATCTTTGCAACCGCAGCCCCAAAATTAGAACAAAAAATATTTCAATTTTAGCCACTTTAAACTACTTGAATAGTGAATTGGCTGGATGATTTATCCCCCGTTAACCAGGTGCAGATTCCTCCAATCACGAAGTAGTTATTGCAGCGAAAAGTGTGTCGATCCTTCAATAATCATCGTCTGATGTTGTCCGATGACAGGAGGATAAATATGCGCTACAACAAGACATCTTTGTAGCTGTTCCAAAATGAGTATAATTTATTTTTGACGTTATGCCAATGCGAACTTGCCCTGAGAAGTTCAAACTGAAAGTGAAAATGATTTTTCCCTGATCACTTTTTGTACTGCATAGTGTTTATTTCAGTTTGTCAAATCTGCAATAACTTCTTGATACAATGATTTTGTAAGCTGTCTGTATATTATGCTAGTTTGTGCATTCAAAAAGGAGAAGTTTTGCAGTTAGATTTATTCAGCTCTCATGCATGTTTAATCACGCCTACTAACTCTTTGGGATTTTGTTTGCTCTGCTGAAACATCACGACGGATAAACTGCAGCAGGGTCATAATCAGACCTTGATAAGCGCAAATGACTTTTATTACAGAACACTGTGCGCATGATTACATTAGATGTCAAGTTAAGGTAGACTCGGGTTCGTTTCTAGCCAGGGCTTCGAACTCGAAAAAACTTGATCTCTTTGCGGAACTCAAAGCAATAATTTTTCTGAACTCAAATCATGATTTAAAGAAACTTTTTTTGCTAGATATTTGCGGTTTTTGTGTAACTCAATTGGGTATAAGTTTTGCTCATGTAACATTTTTTCTTGACTTGTCAATATTCGCGGAAAGCGTTTTTGAAGTTTTTTCGTTTTTTTTTTATTTCGTCTCTGGTTTTGCATTCCTCTTCATCATAAAGATTTTTGGAGCGGGGTTTCATTTTTGTTAATTTGTTCGAAAATTTATAAAATCGTTTTTTTTTGCGCGGGAATTCCATTCATATAATGAGTTTTGTACAATTTTTGTTTCGTATTGATAGAAATTAGAAGTTTTATGAACTAAGGGTTTTTCTGCAGTTTTAAATGCTTTCGAGGGACCTTTCAAGGGGCAGGTTGGCCATAAGACAGCAAAGAAAATTTTGCGCTTTATGTGTCAAGCTGCCCAACTGTTTACCACAGGCGTACGATTGAAACTTTGCGTTTGTCTCTTTTAATGCTGTACATCAAACAGAGCAATATTGTGACTATCAGTTTTCATAGACTTTGGTTTGACCGGATCGGGAATCAAACCCGAGTTTACCGTTTCAGTAGCAAATACTCTATCCACTCGACGTGTTGAATAAATTGCAGCACGTTGAAAATACTTCATGGATGACATCTGGGAGCAAGGCCCCGGGTCGCAAGATGATTTTTGCGAGTTGGTGGGAAAAAATTGCCATTTTATCGCAATTTGAAAACAGTTTGCACTTTTTTAGAACAATTTCAAAAAATTGAATTGTTAAGTAAGTTCATTTCCCAACTTTTAGGTCGGATCCAAAACACGTTTAACAGCTAGCTTATTTGGGTAAACTTTTCAAATTACTTGGCTAAAGAAAAAGACCTATAAGCCACCCTAAACGCTTGTTATCCAATAGCTCCACTATTGAACACATCTCGGACAAACTACAAGTTGGTCTTTGTTCTGAAATGGAAACTGCACGGTGATTAAAATATAAATAATAAAACGAAAATAGTTGCAGCGTAGCTTATGTAGTGGCGGACAAAACGCAAATTCGCTACTTTTTCGTATGCTCGTCGAGTCGTAATAGCGTTTTTGACTAAATAACATTTACGTAAAACTGATTGAATTAATGTTGGAAAAACACAGCATCAACAAATTTCATAAAAAGTTTAAAAGAAACTTAAAACAAAGCCAAAGTCTAATTGCGGACCGCAAGCCCACAGCAGCACTGACACATATTTTATGCCCACATATATGCTCTGACACATATTTTCAATAGATCTTTTGCTGAAGGTAATTTCATTACAGCATTTAAGAAAGCAAAAGTCATTCCTGTTTTCAAAAAAGGATGTCATAATGATGTGGCCAATTGCAGACCTATAAGTATTTTACCAGTTATGTCTAAAATTTGGGAAAAGCTAATGTATGCCCGAGTGATTTCTTTTTTAAACCAGCAAAATTTGTTTAATAATTTCCAATTCGGCTTCAGAAAAAATCACTCTGCAAGTCATGCTTGTTCTTTAATGATTGAGGAAATAGTTCATGCTTTTGAAGATAAACGCTATGTACTCGGGATATTTTTGGATCTATTAAAAGCATTTGACACTTTAGATCATCAGATTTTATTGAATAAATTACATCATTGTGGCATAAGAGGTTTGGCGCACACCTGGTTCCATATTTATCTTACAAAAAGAACACAGTAGGTTCAAATTGACTATCAGCTTTCTGCCAGCAAAAGCATTGATTTTGGTGTTCCTCAAGGCTCTATTCTCGCTCCGTTATTATTTTTAATATACCTTAATGATGTTTCAAATGCATTATCTGTAACCAAATCTTTACTGTTTGGCAATAATACTATCATTTTTTTTGAGTGAATACTGCTATAAAACACTTTATAACAATGCAAATAATGAACTAGAAAAAATTGATAACTTGTTGATTGCTAATAGATTATTTCTGAATATCATAAAAACTAAACATATGATATTTCGAACTCCAAATAGTAAATGTCCCTCTCCTGATTTAAAACTTATGCTTCGAAACAACTCCATAGAAAAAGTGACTACAATAAGATTTCTTGGCGTAAATGTGCACGAGCATCTCAGATGGAAACCCTATATAGATTATTTGTCGGCAGCGTGGCCGAATAGGTAAAGGCATCGTTTTTACGACTACTCTGATCGCAGGATCATGAGTTCAACCCGCACCCTGGTCACGTTGTTGCATCCTTGGATAAGACGCTTTACGATGATTATCTCTGCTTGGTGGCTTCGAACAAGCAGCAAATTTACGTGGGAAGAAGTCAAAACGTCAACAGGAAAGTTTGGAAAATGGTCAACTCCTAAGCGGGTGCGGATTCGTCCAAAATATAGCGCACCGTCGCTTTCTCGTGATAAGAGGATAAAGATGCACCAATCAATCAATCATCAATCTGTTGCGGAAACTTCGTATTGTCTATGGAGTAGTTAAAAAAGCATCTCCTGTTTTAAATTCTAAAATTTTGAAAATATATTATTCAATGATACAGTCTCATCTTTCTTATTGTATTTGCACATGGAGCAACGAGAATAAAACTGCATTGCTGTGTTTACAGCGCACTGCTAATAAATTTATTAGAATGATCTATAACATAAATTATCGTGCACCTGTAAATGATGTAATGAAATCTAAGGAGCATCTCACTATCGAACAATTAGTCAACTTAGAAATAGTCTGCTTTATGCACAAATATGAAAATGATAATTTACCTTTTGCGTTTTGCAATTTTTTTGACCAAAACTGCACAAATATTTCAAAAAATACAGCCTCACTTTGTCAAACAAGAAGCTATTCTAATTATTTTCCAAGTTATTGCAGAATCAGTATCATAAAGCAATCCATAAAATATAAAGGCCCATTAATCTGTAATAGAGTTCCCTCAGACATAAAAGAATTAAAAAATTACAAAAAATTTTGAAACAATTTGAAATCAAGTTTATTAAAATGAAAAATGTTGTGATTAATGTTGCCATAAATTTTGTGCGAAAGCTTTTGCTGCTGTATAATTATTTTACTGCGTTTTATTGTTATTATTATTTTTTAGGGTTAGGGTTATTCTCAACACCCAACACCTCGATCTGTGTCCTTCATCCAACATCTTTGTCTGCATTCTGCACAACTGCGCTTTAAAGTCATTATCCAAACCTTTAGACTAGACTTTATAGTCATGACATTGAAATCTACTATAAATCTTACTAATCAATTTCAACTCAACTAACCAATCTTAACTCAACGAATTTCAAAACGCTGTGGTTTTTTACTTGAAACTTGAATCAACTTAAAATTAATTGGACTCATTGCGTTTTAATTTTAGCATATTTCTTTTTCCTCCTTCTTTTATCAACAACATCATCAAAAGCGTTTAGCTTATGAACTGAGACACTGACAGGCATCTAAATCTTTCATTGTGGCAATTATGCATTAATTTGGATTCTTTTCTTTTTTTTTTCTTTCGTTTTGTTGAAGTAAAAGCAATTCTAAGTTTTTTATTATTGAAGGTGCAGTGACCATGCCTTTTACGTATTATTATCAGAGCTGTAGTCTCGCCCAAAATCTTCGAGACCGAGACGAGACATTGACGTTGCGAGACCGCGACTTTGAGCAAAAACTTGAGATGAGACCGAGACTTGAACGTTCCGAGACCGAGACGAGATACGAGACTTTTGAAACCAAACGTTTGCAATATTTTGCAAATATTTTTGACACTAAATTTTGGACATTCGGTGAACTTCCCAACACATTGCAATATAGATTTCTAGGCATTTTGGTATTATATTAGGAACAAGCTAAATAAAAAATTTATACTACTTAAAGATATACGCTTGTTTTCACAAAATAATGAAATACAGACAAAATAATGAAATACAGATCATTATTTTGTTAATTGCTCTGAGATATCATCGAGCACTTTCTGAAAGCACCGACCTATTTTACACTTACGTTTGTTTTTAATTAGAAAGCTTTTTGGCGTCGCTTATGGTTTTTAAGATTTAATACTATCATGATCATCACAAAATTTTGTTTACTAAATGTGCAAATTACAAAATGGAAGTAAGAATATTTATGTAGAACTTAGAATAATATTTCAGTCCTAACTGTTCCGCTGTGATATTCACACGACAAATGTCACATTAATTGTTATAAACAGGGTGTCGAACCGTTTCAAATAACGGTTCGGGTTCAGGTTTAGCTCCTGCTCAAAATATTTTAGCGGTTCAGGTTTGGTTCGGGTTCACTTGAGCACCATTTTCGAGGTTCAGGTTTGGTTCAGGTTCACTCAAGTAAAATATTACTGGTTCAGGTTCGGTTCGGGTTCATTGACTTAAAATTTAACTGTCGTTACTCGTTTCGTCCAGAAGAAAAAAAGGAGAAATTGCTGATCTTGTTGATGATCACCACTGCTCTTATTGTGCGTGTACCAGCGCCAGCGGCATCCGGATATGGAAAAATATATTCTTACTTTTGTTAGGGGTTCAGGTTCGGTTTGGGTTCACTTGAGCACAATTTTAAGGGTTCAGGTTTGGTTCAGGTTCACTGAAGTAAAATTTTGGTGGTTCAGGTTCGGTTCGGGTTCACCAAAATGAAACGGTTCATTCGGGTTTGCGGTTCGGGTTCAGGTTTGGTTCGACACCCTGGTTATAAACAACACCTTTATCGCCCAAGGTGTGATACTATAGGTGTACGCTACCATTACTTTGGGCTTTTCGTACAAATGTTGTCTTGATGGTTCTTTCAAAGAATTGTGATTTTTGTTTAGAAAAGCTTATTTCTTTGAAGAGCGCAAGCTTTTCAAAGAAATCATTTCTCCACGTTCAGTTTATGTTTGTTGATTTGAAAATTTTGATTTGATTTGTTTGTGATGAAAAAGATTTTGATAGCAACTATAGCAAAATTCAAACGTCAAACCGCTTTTGAGGTCTTCTTGTTTAAAATGCAAAATATTTCGTGTTATTTCGTGAGTAGAATGCGACTGCACTCGGCGCAGCCTATCTCACTGCTTGATTCCTTTTTCACAAAGTCATGGAGATAACTTCGGTATTCTTCCGGACACAGAATAAGCCAAAGAGTAAAACCGGTACAAGAAAAGCAGGAGCCGTCAAATCAAAACACAGAAAACTTGCAGTTGTACCACTAGTATAAGAATAAAAAAATGCCAAATTTATTGATAATAATTTTTGTCTAAACCAGTGGTGGCGAAATGTTTTATATCTCAGACGCTCTGTACCCCTAGTCCATATTATTGTGAATCAAAATACCCCCTTTTAGGGTTTTACAATATATTAACTCTGTAAAAAATATCTTTTTTTGATATATTCAACCCCCATGGGGTATTAAGGTATAACTTTAAGAACGCTTGGTTTAAACAGGAAGGGATTTTTTTTCAGTTAAAAACTTAAAATTATTGTGGGTTTTTACGCTCGGATTGGAAATATGGCCAAGGCTTGCCCATTTTCCGAGACTTCGAGGTGCCGAGACCGAGACGAGACAGAGGCTTTAGACCTTCGAGACCAAGACGAGACCGAGACTTTGAAAAATAGTGTCTCGAGACTGTTTCGAGACCGAGACATGTCTCGAGACACTACAGCTCTGATTATTATTGCATATACATATTTTTATTTTCTTGCATGTATAACGTACATCGTTTTGTTGCTGTATCCTTTTTCTGGTAAACTGTTGTTTGAAACTGTTACTATTCTATGTTCTAAGAATTGCCAGAAATAAATGAATTCTACCACTACTACTGCTACTACTACTACTACACTTTTGCAGTTCTTGCCTTGGTATACAAAATCAATATATTGTATAGAAGAGTAACAAGAGAGAGATTGAATAATCCATAACAACAACGATGTGTCTCAATAATTACCAAAAGGCCTACAGCTACTTGAATTTGTCCTTTTTACAGTAGGCCTATTACAAATTGAAAGCAGTATAGGAAAATAAGTATTCCAAAAATTATCAGAAATCAAGCCATTAACATTTTTTCGTGATAAATCCCTGCAAAAAACGCTTTTTTATTCAAACTAAGTTGAGTCTGAGTCAAATTTATACACAAATAACTCATGAAAATTTACATTTGCTAGGGCAAGAAGAAGTTTTCCAATTTTGAGGTTTTCCGAAGCCACTTTCTGAAATTTGAGCAGTTTTTGGTTAATCTTTATTATTTAACTTAAATGATGTCATAAGACCTTTTATTGACGCAACTACTTTGACTTAGGCATATTACAATTCAGCATGAAAACAAACACATGCATAAAATTTAAATCGCTTTTTGAAAATATGCTTCTGACGTCAGAATGTCATCAATTTAAAGCCAGTTTTTCTAAAAAAATTTGGTGAACACCAACCCGCATTCCAAATTTGGTGCGCTTATGACTCTTAGTTTAGGAGTTAGATAGAGGGGATTTTTGCCCCCCTTCAGTTGCGAATCTGGCAAGACCGTTTGATGTAAATGGGATCGGCTGATCCAAATCAACCAATCGGGATACTACTAGGTCTATATTCAGATTCATGGCACGAAACTGTCACCTGCGATAGCGCAGAAGGTTTATGAAGGTTCGTTAACTCCGATTACTGCTGAGTTTCTCTGGCTTGAATTATCACAATATCAATTGGTTAACAGATAATAATTCTATCACAGTACTTAGTCATAACTAGTTTTGTCTTATTCAAATAGAATTAAAAAAAAAAACACACAAAAAATAAGCAGTTAATTTAGACGCCAACACACTGCACACACACTCAGTGGTGTAAAGTAACGAAATACTTTTACTCGAGTAGATTACTCACGTAGTTTTTTCCAGTAACGAGTACTTTTTGAGTAGTTTTTTTTTGTGGCTACTTTTACTTGATTACTTTTAGAGTGAAGTAACGCTACGTAAGTAGTACTTTGATTCAGAAAAGTAGAAAGTATTATAATTTTAAATTTGAACAACAAATTCGTCAGAATGGTTGATTTTTCCACCAGCAATTGTTCAATTTAGTTAAGTTATTTGTCTTTTGCTCCTTTTTCAGCTGGCAACTCTTGCGTCACAGGTCAGACCATAGACTCTGTCAGACCATCACAGCGACTGCAGCATGCCTTTTTTCCACGTGTGCGCGTACGTATCAGATCCAGTCTGGCGAAAACCAGTTCAATGTTCAAGACAGTTTTAGTTTCACGTTGGTTGTTTGGTGTCTGCTGTTCACCGCATACTGACATAGTTGTTTACTATATTAAAAGTAACTCATGAAAGAAGCAATTAGACAAATAAATTTTGTCAAAAATGCGTCCTATGGTAACTGAACGTTTCTATTGCTAAATTCTACAGAGTAAGTCAAAAATCACTCACCATACTGTATGTGTCATAAACGTTATTGTACCGTACTTTGATATATTGTGCAATGTAATTACAAAATGTCTTCAATATGACGATCAATTTTGTCCAAGTAGAGACACTGACTATCTAAATGGGCTATCTACAGAGGCGCCCACAGAAATTTTTTCAGGGGGGGGGCAAGCGACGTATCCATTATGTACTGGATAAAATAAAACCTTACAACCGCAACCAGGATTTTGCTAAGGGATTTGAACCAAAAGTTAACATGACCCAGTTTTAAAAAATGCTGAAATTCGGGCGGCATGTTGAGCAAACTGATGCAATTCAAGTGTATTATGGAGGGGGGTCTGGGAGCAAAGCCCCCAGTCGCTGCGCAATTTTCGCAATTTCTGAAAAAAATGACCATTTCAACGTCATTTGAATCACATTTCGAACGTTTTTAAGGCCATTGGATAGAACAAAGATGCTGATATTAAGAATCTACTTGAAATTCTTAAATTGTTTAGCCCTTTCAGCCCTCTTTTTGTTTGCAGATCAAATTCAAACCACGTTTAAACGTTCGTAGCCAAAAATTCGCAATGGGGGGAGGACTGTTTTGGTAGTCTGGGAGCGGAGCCGCCGAAAGCCATTGGAGGTCCTGGAGCTAAGCCCCCAACCGCCGGAGGCTGGAGGTATGGGGGCAAAGGCTTCACCCGCCAGAGGAATGGAGGTCTGGGGGCGGAGCCCCCAACGCCGAAAATTTTGGATATTTTTGCAAAAATAACTTAGTTTTAGGGCTTTTTTAATAAAAAATAATGCTTTCAAAACGTGGCATAGAAATTAGCAGTGCAAACATGATCAAACTGGTTGCATAAATGATCTATGTGGGGGGTGGCTAAGGCAAAATTTTAGTTCTCTTTGCATGCTGGTAAATCATAAAATTCTATAGTTCAATAAAACTCACAAGGAGTAATCTATTTCGTCCATATTTTATAGAGCAAAATTAATTGGGAGGGGGGCTAATGGAAAGATATTTGAGAGAAGTTATTGGTAATTAACTAATCCTGAATAGCCTCCCTCTCCCTATTCCTGAGTTTATAATATATTTGCTGACAAAACGTATGTTTAGCGATTTTAGACTAGCGATCAATTTAGCTGAATCTCTTGTTCAGTGGGGTGGTTAGCTCACGCGACACCTTTCAAAGCTAATTTGGTGACGGTAACTGAAAAACAGTTACAAACATAAGCAAAAGCTCAAACACAAGATGCAAAATATCAAACACAATAACTAGAAGGTCAACTATAAAGCAAAAGTAGTTTAAGTCATGAGTCATGAATACACAAATTAGCATATAAGATCTAGAAAAATTCACATTATCCAAACTTAGAAAAGCTAATGAATTAAGTCAAAGATATAGCTTAGCACTGGTGTCTCAAGTAACTTAAAACTATAAACAATAATTGACTTATACCTGCTTTATAACCCCACTGCGGTCAAAGCAACTCTGGTCCAAGGAATTAATTATCACTAAAGGCAGAAATGTAGCAGGCAATCTAAAACAGTTAAAAACATGCAAACTAAGGTCTAGAACTTGGTTATTACAATCAGTGGTGTAAAGTAACGAAATTTCTTCCGGTAACGAGTACTTTTTGAGTATTTATTTTTAGTGGCTACTTTTGCTTTTACTTGATTACCTTTAGAGTGAAGAACGCTACTAAAGTAGCATTTTGATTCAGAAAAGTACAAAGTACGGTAATTTTAAATTTGAACCACAAATTCGTCAGAACAGTCCACTTTACCGCGCAATTGTTCGATTCAGTTAAGTTAAAACTGAAAAAGCTTGACGTTCTTCGTGGCCGACTCTCGCAAAGTCAGAACGACTTCCTCTGGCAGTTTGATGGCAATATCAACCACCAACCCTGCAGCTGCAAGCAGCTCGAGTCATTAATGTACAAAGCAGGACAGCGCTGTTTCAAGCTTTTAGCTCTCATCAGCAGCCCTCAGCATATCTAAACCAAAGGTATTCTTTGAAGGACCACGAAGGACGTCAAGTTTTTTCAGTTTTGATTTTCTTGGTCACGCAGAGAGGGAGCTCTTATATTAAGGATAGCTTATAGCTGTCCTTAATATAAGAGCCCATCGGTTTTTTACTTGTTGTTTGCGAAGTACCACAAGCGAAAAATCGATTATTTCTTATGAACCCTCTGTCACTGTGCAAGCCCTTAAGGTTTGATTAGTCTGGCCAAAATATGTCTGGGGAGTAACTTTGGTTTCGGTATGCTAAGGGCTGCTAATGAGACCTTGAGGCTCAAAACAGCGCTGTCTAGCTCTGTATAAATCAGTTACGTTAGTTGTATTTCCCTCCTTTTTTGGCTAGCAACCCTTGCGTCAGAGGTCAGACCACCACAGCAACTGCAGCAATGCCTTTTTTCTACGTGTGCGAGTACGTACCAGATCAAGTCTGGCGATTAGCAGTTCAAGATGGTTTTAGTTTCACTTCACGTTCGTTGTTTGATGTCTGCCCTTCGCCGCATACTGGCATGGATGTTTACTTCATTAAAAGCGAATCATGAAAGAAGCAAACAGAGATATAACGTAAATTTGCCAAAAATGTGTTCTACGATTATTAAACGTTTCTATAGCTAAATTCTACACAGTGAGCCATAAATCACACATTGTACCGGTATATGCAATAAACATTATTGTACAGTGCTGTAATTTATCATGCAATGTAATTACTAAATGTTCTCAATATGATGATCAATTTCGTCCCAGTGGAGACCCGGACTATCTAAATAGGCTACCTAAAATAATTTTGTGCGATTTAGTGACGCAATGTTTTTCAGGCTTCTGCCTGCCTTCATATGTCGTGAAATAAAATTCAATTTAAAAAAATCCACATTAGTTTTTATTAACTAATCCAAAAAACGTTATCGCAAAATATACTGAAATAGCTGTGGTACATAACTTTTGGCTCACGCTGTAGATTCAGCGGTAAGACACGACCACGGAGTTTTTAAATTTTAACATAATTTAACAATGACAGTGAATGAATATTTGAGCAAAGATGTTATAAAGTGATCCCATGGCATGATTATCAAATCTCAAAGTCTTGCTGTTGTTCTTTTTGATTAATTGTCAGGAAAATAACAACAA
Source organism: Trididemnum nubilum (assembly GCA_963965965.1). NCBI lineage: Eukaryota > Metazoa > Chordata > Ascidiacea > Aplousobranchia > Didemnidae > Trididemnum > Trididemnum nubilum. The sequence continues at coordinate 26,056,528 of OZ014481.1, read as the reverse complement.
AAAACTTGCAGCAATTAGTAAATTATGACTTCTTGGAAAAATTAGTAATTTATGAGTTTTTGGGTTAGAAAACCAAACGCTATGTGGTAATGATGTGAAGGGAGTTGATCAGTTGTCTGTCCGATTAAATAGTTTGTTTTTTTTTGCTTGATTACTTTCGGAAATACTTCTACTTGAGTAGTATTAAAACGACTACTTTTTACTTTTACTCAAGTACTTTTTTTGGTCAGTACTTTACTTCAAGTAGTTTTTTTGTCAGTAACGAAACTTTTACTTGATTACAATTTTCGAGTACTTTTTACATCACTGATTACAATACAGTCATAAAGTTGTAGAATTACTTCCATTTGCGGTAAAATAACAGTTTTGCAATCATTACTAAAATACAGTCAACATAAATTCAGTAGTTTGGGACAGCTGCATCACTAAATAAGGCACCATAAGGCAATAAATGCATTTTAATTCAATGACAACTATTTAGGCTACCCATTCTTACATCAGCCTACATCAATTATCACATTTTATCTTACCAACTGTTGCTGGCCTTATGTCAGAAACAGAAGAAACTGAAGATGAGCTTGACACTTTGACAGGTTCCCAAAAGACATCTGCAAACGGCACCGGTAAGCAGGGTTCTACCTAAGCATCACTAACAAACAACTTAATACACAATAAATCGTATCATTGAAGGCATATAGCACTATACTGCAGCAGCCCATCTATCAATTGCGGTAAACACTACTACCATATCTACAAAAGATAAACTGCAATTCCAAGATTTCAGCTACGAATAATCAGCATCAAACAAGTCAAGCAAAGGTAAGGGAAGCATTATGTTCCATTAAGTAACTCAGGTTATTAACTAACATTTCACAATATTAAGCGACATCAGCTAGCAGCAATATCAAAAGCAGTCATTTATACGTCTTAGGCTATTGAGCTATCACCATTATTGCACAATGCACATAGCCTACCTGTACAATAATTTACCAGTCTGACACACATTAACTAGCATTATAAGGTAAAGATTACGAACTCAAATTTACGGTTGTCTTTCAATTGAACTGAAGAACCAATAATCCAAATTCAACAACAGCAAACATCAGTTGCCTTGCTTTTTACAAAAGGAACACATTTTTGTACACAACTCGCGAACTAATAGCAACAAGGTTGCTATTAAAAAATCACAAACACAGGTAAGCGAATACAGCAACAATCAACTCTGATTGCTTAATATTATTTCTGGGCAATTTTCAAAGTTTTTATAGATTTGTGAGTTTTATTTTTGACAAATTAGCTCTCCTGAATATATGTTTTAAAAGATGCTATAAATCACTTTTTAGTCCATTTCAGTGATTAAAACAGTTTCAGAGGAGCTAAAAACGTGGTATTTTTCTTAATCTGCATTTTGGTCGACAGGCCAATTAGGGGGGAGGGCTATAACCCCCCCAACCCGACTACGCTACTGTACGTGAGATAAGTTTTCCAAGTGATTTGAAAAAGGGAGGATAAGCTACCTTAGCCTCCTTGGTTGCCCCACTGATTGCAACCTGAATTTTGTTTATGAAAGGGGGGGATTTATCTAAAGATTGAATTTTTTTTTTGCAAAATGCCTCAAATGGGCAGCGTGCCGAGTATACAGGTGCAACTAAAGCATATCACAGACCGGGATCTTGGGGCAAAACTCTAGCTGCTGGGCAAATTTGGTGATATTTCAAAAAAAAATTGCCATTTTAACGCTATTCTAATCAAATTTCGCATCTTTTTAGAGCCATTTAAAAAACTAAATTGATACACTTTGAAAGCCGTTTAAAAGAATTAAATAGCTCAGCTCCTTCAAACCCCCACGTTACTCATTGGTCAAGTCCAAAACTTGTGGTAATTAAATAAACTATATGCTGAATAGCCCCCCCCCTATACTCTTTTTTTTTCTATGAAGCTTACGTTAGGCATTTTGCATTAAGCGATCAATTTTGACTGCAAGTTTTTATCCTTGTTTTGAAGTTTATATTGATTAATTTGTTAGCTGTATTTTTGATAATTAAGTTAATACCCCCCCCCCCCCAAAAAAACAAAAAACAAAAAAACTAAAGATTATAATTGGAATAATAAAAACATTAATAATAAATGTTTTAAAAGTGGCTTTGAACAACTTTAGAGGCCATATTACTGCAAAAGACTGTCTTAGAAGGCCAAAAATTGTGACGTTTTTCGTATCGTGCACTTTGGTCTATAGCAGGCCTATGCAGAGCTCATTGACAAAATGCTGAAACGTTTGATAAACGTTTGGTATTAATAATTATTTCATCAAACAGTTTAATGCTTAATCCTGGAGCATTGCTTACGCTCGCTTTTAAGAAAATGCTGTGTGAAAATTTACGTAAATGGGCAAGGAAGGCTTTATTTCACCAGAAATTTTGATCTACTTTTTTATTAATTCTGACTTAAATCTAACCCAAACTCAAATGCTTACTCTAAAACTATCCCTAAATCGAACCCTAACCCAAACCCTAACCTAAACCCTAATCTTAACCTCTAAAAAAGAAAATAAAAAAAGCGCGGACGAATATTTCTCATTTTCGTTTTATTCTCTTTCAACTTGAAAATTTTCGGTGAAATAGTCACTACCAGGGCGTGGTATGAAATGGAATTGTAATTGTAATTGTAATTACATTTTATTCACCAACTTGCCTTGGCCAGGAGACAGCGAAGGGACCTTTCGGTCTTCGAGTCAAGCTGCCACCTGCCCACCTGTCTACCACACACGGCGGAGACTTCACACTGTCCCTTTAATTGCTGAACGTCAAGCAGGGAAGCTGTGAATCCCAATTTTTATAGTCTTTGGTTTGACCCGACCGGGGATCGAACCCGAGTCTACCGCTTCAGTAGCAGACGCTCTATCCACTCGACCACTATTTTTCCATACTCCATACTGGCAATTTCTTTCATTCCATTTCCATTCCATATCTAAAATCTTCCATTCCATACTAAAATTTTCTTCCATATTCCATTCCATACTAAAATTTTCTTCCATATTCCATTCCATACTTCCATACCAAAGAAATTTTAGACTGGAAGCAATACAACGTATATTTTGTTGCTTTGCGCCGTTGCAATGTTGTAAGCAACCACTCGTGAAGGTGCGCCAACAATACTAACATGCAACAACCGGTATCTGGTATACATATTGCTCATAGTTTAATGCATAGGTGTAGCCTGGATTTTGAATTGGGGGGAGGGCTAAATCGCAAATCACATGCAATGACGTCATCAGAAGTTTTTGAAAAGTGGGACTTTTTATGGGACAAAGAATGAAAGATCAAAAGCTGAAAGCTTGGGGTCTGATTTGGTTTGTAACCTGGATTTGCTATAGAGGAAGAACTAGAACCGCAAGTTAAAAATTTTTCTGTCCTATTAAAATTGAGAGACGTGGTGAGTAAATTAGTGCAACTCAAACATGTCACAGAGGGGGCATGGGGGCGGAGCCCCCTGGCCGCTGGGGGATTTTTCGTAATTTTTTGGAAAAAAATGGCTATTTTAATGCGATTCGAATCACATTTTGCACGTTTTCAGAGCCATTTGAAACAACAAAATTTTTGATGTTTGAAAGCCAGTTGAACAAATCACTCCCTTTACTTCATGTGAAGTCCAAAACACGTTTAAAATCTTGCATTTTGGGATTAAGTTTTGTGACTTGGCCCAAGTCAAGGAAAGGTACTTGCTTTCTGCAACATTTTTAGCATGCAATAATGCACTCGAAGATTTGCGTTTGACGATTTTTGTTTTGTCATGGAAATAACCAGTTTGAGGAATATATGTACGACCAGGGGCCCAGGCACCCTCGATTCAAATTTAATAATTTGTTCAATAAGCATTTACCCTAGCTAGGTTTTTTCAAAAGCATTTTGTCGCGTGAAAACTGATGAGATGGAGATGGATTGTTATTTAAAGTTGATAATTTAAAGTTATTTAAAGTTGGTACATTAAATGCCATAAACGGTTACTAATCATGTTATTGTAATATAAAAGTTAGTTGGGGGCCTAAAACATATTATTGCATAAAAAAGTTGGATGAGGGCCTGAGATTGCACCTTTTAGGACAAAAACACTGAATTTCTCCCGGCTTGTACATTTAAATTGGTTGGTAAAAATTTAAATTGAGATGGCATGGGCCCCCTGGTTGTCACTATTAACATAAAGTTATTGATAATTGCCGTTGTACGCATGTACTGTTGCACTTCAAAAATGCTAAAAGACTGAATAAATAGGCTTTGTGTCATCATTTTTATCATCGGTAGCTTTATTCGGGAGGGGGGGTAGGCAGGGGGCCCGGACCTTCTGGCTATGTCTATGGTTTAATGATTACAGCACTAGTTTGCTCTCACATCAACTTCTACATTTACCGTGATAGAAATACCAAGTTTTAACACCAAAAATAATTACTATAAGCTTAAAAACTAAAAATATAAATAAAATTAAGCTGAAACGGGGATGAAATACTAAATACAAGTTTTCGTGACGATGTAAGAAAACAAAATTTACGACTAGGCAAATTGTCAGCCTCAAAATAAAAAAAAACAGCGAGTCAAATCTATCAAGGTCGTCAACTGTAACATCAATGCTACAATTAAATTGTAATGTACTGTTCTTACAACGATGCATTACGTACACTGTTTGTGCAATGTACACAACCAAAGTACTGCGATTTGTCAACAAATACTATGCGTAGATATTGAAGTTGCATACTTTTGTGACAATATTATTTATCACTACCCGACATCGGTATGTATTTTTCTATAAATACAATGCACAAATCTAGTATGGAATTGGTATGGAAGTATGGAAGATTGTCTTCCATTCCATTCTTGTAATCTTGCATTCCAATCCATTCTGGCATCTTCCATATTCCATGCCGAAATTTCCGTTCCATTCCATTCCATTTTCCATTCCATTTCATACCATGCCCTGGTCACTAACAATGGGCAATCCTGTTTCTCCAGCCTCCGCCCTCTGCACCGTGGCAAAAAACGACAAAAAAGGTCCACAAACGGTTGTTTTCTTAGTTTATATAGATATATTTGACTTATTTTGCAAATTTAAACATAAAAAATTCTTGATATCTTAATTTCCGGGGGGGGGGCAAGTACCCCCCCTGCAGGCGCCCCTGGCTATCTTCAATGATTTTGTGTGATTTAGTGACGTAATGTTCTGCCTCGTAACGTAAGGCTTCTGCCTACCTTCACATGTTGTGAAATAAATTCAATTCAAAAAATCCACAATAATTTTGATTAATTAAATCCACAAAAGGTTATCGCGGAATACATAAAAATAGCTATGATGCGAACTTTTGGCCCACCCTGTAGATACACAGTAGATTATTATACACTGATAAGACACGTCTGGAGTGTTTTTAAATTTTAGCATAATTTAACAATGACAATGAGTATTTGAGCAAAGATTTTTTTAAATGATTCCTGTAAATTCTACGCGCCAAGATTTTCAAATCTCAAAATTTTGCTGTTGTTGTTCTTTTTGATTAATTGTCTTGAATATAATAACAAAAAGCTTGAAAAAATTAATAATTTATGACTTCTTGAGAGAATGAGGGGTTAGAAGACCAAGCGCTATGTGGCTGTGATTTGAAGGTATCGACCAGTTGTCTGTTATACTTGTCGATTGGATATTTTGTTTATTTTGCTTGACTACTTTTAGAAATACTTTTACTTGAGTAGTTTTAAACCGAATACTTTCTATTTTTACTCAAGTACTTTTTTTGGTCAGTACTTTGTACTTTACTTCAAGTAGTTTTTTCGTCAGTAACGAAACTTTTACTTGATTACAATTTTTGAGTACTTTTTACACCACTGCACACACTAAAGCAACAGCAGATACTGATTCTGCCTCAGCTATAATTATGAATTTATAATATGGTACACAAAACAATTATAACATTTCTGCTCTGTTCATATTTTATAATATAACATCCGGGTCAAAAGGATGCGTCCCATTGCGGTCAACCAATTCGGTTGAACAACCTTTCTAGCTATTCTACAGCTTGACCTAATAACCAATTGACCTGATTAAACTTCAACTTGTGGCAATGTTGGAGTGTGACGTTACATTTATTCCCCTCCCTTTACGCTGGCGACGGCACTTCAACGTCTCCAACCAGCACATGGGAGAACGTCCATCACTCTAACGTCCTGGCGTGCTCGCCATTGTAACTTCCTGGTCAAAATGACGCGTCCCAATGCAGTCGACCGGCTCCGTTGAACAACCTATTGAGCTACTCTCGGTGTTAAGTTAAAAACTAATTGATCCAATTAAACTTCCACTTGAGGCTACGTTGGAGTATGATGCTGCAGTAACAAGAAAACTACAGCGTTATTTAATCAAGAGAGAGAGACTTTAGCTAGCATTGCTGCAGTAAAATATGTGCTCGAATTGACTGAAGCGTTACTCATATGAGCATTAAATCGATTTGTCACAAGAGCGGTGGACCAAGGCCACGTAGAAAGAGAAGGTCTTTCGCGTGCGATATGACGTCACTCGATGTAGTGACAGATAGATTCACTAGTCACTACACATTAGGCAAAAGCGGGAAACCCAAAAGCGCATAGCTCGGCAGAACTGCGTAGTAAAACGTTAGAAAGTAGTAGCTTTGGAAACTGCTAAAAGATTGAAGTTTTGTATGTGTATAGGCTTTTGTGAAAGTTTTCTTAAGGTAACGTTAGCCTGTAATCAGTGGTGGGCAAGTTACTTTCTAAAAGTAACTAGTTACAAATTACAGTTACTTGGCAAAAAAAGTAAATAGTTACAGTTACAAATTTGAAAAAGTAACTAGTTACATTTACAGTTACAAGTTACAGTTACTTTTAGTGATTAAAAATTTGGACTAAAAACAGGCCTGTCGGCACTTGCCAGATTACGTCTGTTTGTCTCAAAAGTATATTACGACCAAACCAAAAATGTTTCTTTGTAACAAAATTTAGTTTTGTCAAAGTGTTAAATTTCATGCATCAACTTTCAAAGTCGCATTTGTGTAAGAATGCAAAGAAAAAAGGACTAGCTAGATCTAAAAATATGCACTGATAGTTACAAAAATTTTAAAAACAGAAATCAGTTAATTGTCTTTCAAAAAGGCCATCATTTCAAAGTGTACAGCTGTGCAGTAGGCCTACTCAGCACTGAATCCCCAAACGGTTTCAATCACCAGAAAGCGAAGTTGGAAAATTATCACTGCCTTCACTTTAACCAGCAACCACGTGTATAGTCCAGTGAACACAGTGAAGAAAAAATGGATAAAATCATAAAAGGTTATGGTTGATCAGACATGCAACTGTGCGTCCTGTGTTGCCAGTGTAATACAATTATTTTGAATAGAATTCATAAAAAATCTGTAATTTGCTTCAAAGCATGTAGTACAAAAAGTAACTGTAACTGTAACTTTTTTTAGGGCTCTAAACTGGTAACTAGTTACAAATATCGTTACATCTGAAAAAAAGTAACGAAGTTACAGTTACAGTTACTAAAAAAGTAACTAGTTACAGTAACTAATCACAATTGTAACTAGTTACTGCCAACCACTGCCTGCAACCGACCTTTCAAGATTGCCTTAGAAGCTACTGCTGCTACAGAAATAAGTTTTAATGCAGCTTGTCCTGTCATGTAGCAGTGTAGATAGTATTTGTACCGTGAATGTAGAAGTTATCAAGGCATAATAGTTGCAGCAGTAGTTGTACAGTTAATATTCATTTTTACTGTTGAGGATTACAAGTATATACACCATGTGAAGTAAAATATTTAGCAATATACCGGTACATGGTGGTATAAAATTAGGCACCGGTAGGTAATGTATACACTTATGATACAATTTTAGTGCAGTAGTTTTTTTTAATATGGGTGTTCTAAGCACCATAGCCAGCAGGGTGAACCAAAACACAGTTTTTTAATCAACTATTTTAAGCCTATGCTTTAAAAAGTGCTTGATGATACACTGTATAAGCAATTAAGTGCTATAAACCAGTAGTTATGATCTAAGCCAAATCCCCACTTTTAGTAATTGTATGAGTGTATCTACTTTTTGCCCACCCTGTATATATCTGTATACAGTAGCAAAGCCAGGGGGGAGGGGTCGGCTATAGCCATTGGCATGTCGACCAAAATGCAGAATAAGAAAAATACCACGCTTTTAGCTCTTTTGAGACTGTTTTGTGCACTGAAATGGATTAAAATGGAGCTTTAAAATATTTTTTGAAACATATATTCCGGGGTAGGGGCTAATTTGTCAAAAATAAAACTAACAAATAAATAAAATATTTGAAAAATGTCCAAAAATAAGCAATCAAATTTGATCGCTAGTGTAAAAATGCTGAACATAGGTGTCATCAAAAAATATACTATAAACTTAATTAGGAATAGGGGGGGTGCTATTCAGTATTAGTTAATTACCAATCATTCCTCTCAAATCTCTTTTCATTACCCTCCCCCCCCCAATTATTCTAATGTTAATACGATTTTCTCTATAAGCTCTATAAGCTGTGATGCTTGTAATAATGTTTATTTCTCTGTAAAATAAATATATTTTCACTATAAGCTGTGGACGAAATAGATTGCCCCATGTGAGTTTTATTGAACTATACGATTTTATAACTTGCCAGCATCTAATTACGAGAATTAAAATTTTGCCATTAGCCACCTCCTTAATACCCCATTTATGCAACCAGTTTAATCATGTTTGCTCTGCCAATTTCAATGCCATGTTTTAAAAGCATTATTTTTTTATCAAAATTGCCCTAAAATTAAGTTATTTTTGCAAAAAAATCCTACGTTTTCGAGCGCTGGGGGCTCCGTCCAGAGACCCCCTTGCCTCCGGTTCAAACTACAATCCGAATTTTATCCGAATTTTCCAACAAAAACTACAATTCGAAGTAAACAAATGATATCATGGTAAATTGTTTGAAAAAACAAAACCAAGATAACCAAAGTTACGTAACTTATTACCCGAAATTTGAAACAAGCAAACATCTTGTTAATCTCAGTTTGCTGTCCCAATTTCAAGTAGCTAGACTAGATGTACTTGTTCTTGAGTTACAGTATAAGCACAGTGCTGGGCAATTCCGCAAATCATCATCATCATATTTATTTATTTACCAAGTGACGTCATATCACAAGAAAATACTGCAACTTCCTCTAGGTCTATCAGCAAAGCATCGAAACATGCAATTCCTTCAAAACCAACTCACAAACTTGCAGAGTCAAAGCGATATTTAGTCACTTGGTGAGGAGAAGGAACCGAAGGACAGCGAAGGACCGAAAGGTCATCTAAGTCTACTACCACCTCACCAAGTTAAAGTTAAAAAGCAGCTTTTAGATTTTCTCAGTCTACTACTTTCTATGATAAAATATTTTATGTAAAATTAAAACAAAGTGTTCCAAAGATATGTACACTTTGTACAGTATGTACACAAAACTCACTGTCAACTTGTAAAGAAAATGCAAGGCAACATTAGAATCGTACTAACTCTGAGCATACTAAAAAAATAAAAATAACACTGTAATTATACATTGCATAGAAAATAAGTCAATAAAGTTCATAAAGCTTATTTATGTTTTATTGGCTGTAAAGTGGGCAATTGTTCTGGAAAAATACTCCTTGCTATGTTTTGTATCGTTTGCCAATGCGTCATCAGCACCGGTACAATTTCCAATACCAGTATATATCAACCTCAGTCAGTTACTGCAAAAATACTTATAATTGAGAGGCACATCAAAATGAGAGATGACGTATTGTATAAATCTGTGATAGATGAATGCACCAGCTCCACCATTCAATCAATAGAATAGGTTATTGTTGAACTCAAGCATAAATATGCAACCATGTTTACTGTAATTACTACTGCATTGCTGATAGAAAGTTGTTATTCTAGCTTTTATCGGTTTCATTGGTTGATAAAAAAAAATGAGTTTTAACAGCTTTTTTAAATCTGTAGAATGAAACTTCTTTTAAACTGCTTGGAATTTCATCGATACTATAGGTAGGCTTGCCTACTAACTGTTTTTCCGGTAAAAGTCACGCGATTGGCATAACGCTAATTTATTACCTTGACGTTTCGTTCAGCTGAAAACGCCGAGCATCTTCAGAAGTTGAAGAATCCACTGTTTTAAAATATGTTAATAGTTATCGTAGACGGTTAATTGCTGAAAATTGGTTTATCAATGCCCACACTAACGTTATCAACCCTTCGGATGGTGAGACATTGCCATCAGCGTACCGATCTTTAGCCAAAAGTGCTCAGTAAATGCTGTTTTTTTTGTTTTTTTGTTTTGTTTCTGGCTAATTTTTTTACCATATATGACTTAGCCACGTTCTCTCGTTTCATCACAGTAAAGCAATTGAATTTTTACGTTTTGTTGAATTAGTCCTAACTCGCAACTTGTTCATTATGACGTTATAATCATCTATAACTCACTTAATTTATTCGGTTCTTTTGATATTTATTTTGTTGTAACTTATCTGCGAGATGTACTGTTTGTGCTAGTATTGGAGGAGTGCTCGACACTCCTCCAACTCAACTTCTGAAGATGCTCGGCGTTTTCAGCTGAGCGAAACGTCAAGGTAATAAATTAGCGTTCTGCTAATCGTGTGCCTTTTACCGGAAGAACAGTTAGTAGGCTAGCCTACCTATAGTATCGATTTTCATGCCCGGTAGACCAGATGGTTCTAGAAACCACTCTTATTCAGTTTTTGGAATTTCATTCCAAATTTTAATTCCTGCGTATAATAGAGACTTTTGCCCTAATCTTGTTCTAGTTCTAAGAAGAAAGAAGTTGTTTTTGTGGCTCAATCTTGTCTTATGTGTATAGCAGTTTTTTATTAGGTTAAACTTATCTAAATTTGCAAAAGATACATTATTGTGAATTTTGTACATTAGCTTTGCAAATTCAAGAGAGTAAATATCCTTGAGTTTTAAGCATTTAACTCGATAGAACAAAGAACTCGATTGCTCTTGATATCCACTTCCAGTTAACATTCTAATGCTTCTTTTCTTCAGAATGAAGAGAGGTGCTAATGTTGATCTTGAAGCAGTCCCCCAACTACTTATGCAATATTGTAGCTGAGAGTATATGAGGCAGTGGTAAACAGATCTTAAGGTTTGCTCATCTACAAAGTGTTTTAGTTGATTTAGGGCCCAAGATCCCCTTGCTACCTTTGAACATTGTTCCTTGATTTGTTGTTTCCAGTTTAGATTGTCGTCTATGAGAACACCTAGATACTTTATGTGATGTGATTGCTTAATTGGATTATTATCTATTGATACTTTGAGTTCAGGTTTATTTTGTTTTGTTGTCAATACCATAAACTCAGTTTTATTAAAGTTAATTGATAATTTATTCAACTTGAACCAATTGCTTACATTGACTAATTCATTATTAATATTTTGTTGCAGTGTTGAAACATTGGAATGGGAGAGAGTAAGGTTTGTATCATCTGCAAAAAGATGAATTGTGGAATTTGAGGCAAGTGGAAGATCATTGATATAAATATTAAATAACAACGGACCTAAGGTTGAGCCCTGAGGAATACCGCAAATAACATCTCTTGACTTGGATTTAAATTGATTTACAATTGTATACTGTTGACGGTCAGTCAGGTAACTTGCTAGTAACTGTAACGGTAATCCTCTAATTCCATACTTTTCTAGTTTTTTTATCAGTATTGTGTGATTGATGGTAACATATGCTTTTCTTATATCTAAGAAAATAGACCATGTAATGAGCTTTTTATCCATACTATCAAGTAGCTTATTGTAAATATCTAAAACGGCTTCATTTGTTGAGCAACTTTTCCAAAAACCATACTGGTTTGGACCAATCAAATTATTGCTGACAAAATAATTATTTAGTTGATCAAGCAGACACTTTTCAAATAGTTTGGCAAAAGGATTTAACCCTACGTTCCTCAACCTTTTTCAGGGCATTGACTCCTCAACGGCAGGGCTTCTGAAGCCCACCATGGTTTTTCGATAATAACTTGAAAACTACCCAAGCTAGAAATTTCAAAATTTCACTGCATGGTAGAGCATTTATTCATCTTTCAATATAGCAAAAACAACTTTGGAATTTATTCCCGAACGTTAATAAAATATGCATTTTATTTAAGGTCGTCAAGTTTCTGATCTTAAGCGCTTACTTAATAAGCGTTAAAAGGGATTATAATGGTTGTGCGCAATTATAGTTGAGCGTGAAATGAGATTATAATCGCTTCGCCGTGAGAAGCGGTAACGTTATTAATTAAGACAATGACGGACACAATACGTTTATTGAAAGTCGACGAAATTGTTCAAGCATCACAAAAATTTCGGACAATTTTAATTATTTGAACTGATCTGATGATGTGGCATAGTTAGATGACATATGATAAGCTCTATTCATGCGTTTTATGAGTTGATATACATTGCAAAATTGCATTAAATTCTTCATGAGTGTGGACAAAACTGTACCGTAAATTAAAACCCCACAGTATAATAAATTAATTGAATTACTTTTTGGGTAAACTACTGTACATACAATGATAGCCCCGTAAACTTGAAGACAACGTACGTCAGAGTTGTAAATCGGGCCGGGCTTTCTGAGCCAGGTTTGGGACCAAAGTTGACAAAAATTTTGGGCTTAAGTCCGGCCTAAAGCGTACTGTTTTTTTTCGGTGTACCAAAATATAATCAAAATAGCTTGGCAACATTGCTAAATTTTTCAGACCTAACTAAACTTTCGGTTTTTTCGGGCATTGGACTTCAACGTAGTTTTTGAGTTCGGGCTTATATTTTCGGGTTCGGGCTTATATTTTCGGGTTCGGGCTTATATTTTCGGGTTCGGGCCTGAATTAGTCGGCCCGTTTACAACTCTGACGTACGTACAAAAGATTTGTTGCAAAACCAAATGCACTACTTTTTCATGAAATACAGCGATAAGCTGCAAGCTGACCTCGTTTACTTCAATTTTGGCGTGTTGTCATATTGCATTTAATTCAAATCAAATCACTCATCATACTTGCTGCATTACGCCGAAGCATATTACGAGTTGACAGGGCCAATCTTCGCGTCATTGCGCCCAGACAACACAGCTTCATTCGAAGAAATGCTGCAACGGTGGTGAGTCGTTGGCAACATTGTGTCCAATTTGACCGGCCCAGATTTAAACTTCAGTCCTCCCGTTCCAGAAATGAACGCGATTTGTTAAAATTTGAAACTTTTGAAGCAAAGTGTTTGCAACAACAAACCAACATATTATTTGGATAATAACGGTGCTCTTGTGGTTTAATTTAACGTATTTTACTGTGCTTTTACTCAGTAAAAAAAATTAATACAGTTAATACGGTAAAACTTTTTTTTTACTACAAGTTGGAAAAATCAAGTTTTTTACTTATTTTTTTAAAATTTGCTAAAACAATTTATACTTATAAAGGATTTATTCTATCATTCATTCCGATTAAATGCTGCGGAATTGCTCATATCACCGTATATAAAAGAATGCTTGTTTTGGATTCTAAAATCGAAAATACTGTGATCTCCGTTTTTGGAATCAACCACAAAATTACTCCCAAACGTAATCAAACAAATAAAATCATTTTCATGCGAAACAAGTAGTAATCGTTGACAAAGTTCTCTGATAATGATTTTAACAATAGAGATACTAATTAAAGTCAAACCGCAGACAAGAACAATAATTAGAATAAGCGCTAAATAAACAATACGGAATAGCAATCAGGCGTTGGTTTTTACACTCAAGTGAAGGCTTTTTGACACATTTTGAAGGCTTTGGTCTTGGCCATGGCCTCGAAGGTCAAGTCCTTGGCCTTGGCCTCGAGGCCTCAAGTCCTCGAAAATTGGCCTGTCCTTGGCTCGAGGACAGCAGTATTTTTTGAATTGTTAAAATTTTGTGGAGAGCTTGAAAAATTTTTTGGAAAACGTTTTTTTGTGGAGATCGCTTGAAAAATTTTTGTGAAGACCTTTTTTTTTTTTGGAGAGCACAAGCGCTCGTGTTCTTGGTCCTTGGCCTTGGCCTCGAGCATTCCTGTCCTTGGCCTCGAGAGAGTCTGTCCTCGGAAAGGCTGTCCTTGGCCTCGGATTTTTTTTGTGTCCTTGGCCTTGGCCTTGGCCTCGAGCCTCGTGTCCTCGACTTCACCTCTGGATCTGGTCACCTGTCAAGGCCTAATAAAAGCAAGTTTCGAAGCAGTTTAGAAGGTTTATAGGTATTACTGCAATGCGAAATGCAAAACTTTAGAAACTGAAAACTTCTCTGATGATTATTTACGCTTGAATAGCAATATCCTTTGATTATTATTATTATCAAGTAGCAATAACGTTTTGGTCTCTAGAGAGGAAGGTCTGAGGTTCAAATTTCTAGCTGGTCAAATCGGGCATAGTATTGTGAACGGTTCGCCACTGCTGCGACATTTCTTTGGAAGGAACTGTGATGCCCGGGCAGAATGACGAAAAGATGGGACACAATCTCGTTACACCCTACGACGTAATACAGCAAGTTTAATGAAGATTTAATTGATTTAATTTGAACTATTTGTCACCTAAAACTAGTTACAGAAACATTGTATTTGTAAAAATCAATAAATAATAAAAAAAAAACATCAACTTAGGGGCGTGTGATTAAACTAGTTGACGGCTTTACGTGTAGGTAAAATTAAAAACAAAACTTTTCATTTTCAATTTTGTGAATCGGATGTAGTGCATTAAAAATAAAGCTAGACTATATTGGGCATTAGTTTATATTTTGCATTGGCCAGTTGGTTGAACAGTTACGCAATTGCTAATGGAACGGGAAGTTAAAAATCAATTCCCGGGCAGGTCAAATCTGACACAATTTGGTTACGACTCGCAACCACTGCTACATTTATTCAAAAGGAACTGTGCTGTCCAGTGGCTATGACTCGGAGCTGGGCACCGCAAATCTTGTCACGCGTTTCGACATTATGTTGCTAGTATTGCCCAATGAGGAATTGGTTTGATTTTTTGTATTGGCGTATAGCTAACACAACCTGTAACTGCATTGAATCATGATTCATTTTCTTCTGTAATATATTGTTTTGTTCGATTGTAGTTTGCCAGGAGTCATTGCATTGCAAGCCAATTGTAACTCTATTCAATCGAAATTAGTGTAAAAACAAAGACAAAGGAACCTAATTTTCGTTTATTGCCTCGGGCGTAGTAGCTTTTCGTTCGCAACGTAGTCACACTAATTATTGTAATCCATTTAATCTGGGACACTAATTTACTCTAATCCTCTTAATCTCTATCAGAAATATTATGCGTGAAATTAAAATTTTACGCCGAAAGCTAGAAATTGGCAAAACTTTTAAAAATTTGTCAAAAACCCCCCATTTTACGCTTGAACCCCTTATGTTGAATACACAAAAACAGTTTCATCATAATGGGAAAAAACAAACAGGAAAAGTCAGGAAAATTCAAGTTTTTATTGCGAACCAAATTTAAGTAATTACTTTTTGTAACGACTGTGGACTTCAGAAGCCCTACCGTTGAGTAATAAAGGGTTAAAATAGAAATAGGGCGATAGTTACAGCATAATTCTCTTTCGCCTTTTTTGAAAATTGGAACAACTTTCGCGGTTTTTAACACTCTTGGAAAATATCCTGTTGATATGCATGCATTAAAAATGTTACTTAGAACTGGAGCTATAACAGAGCCTGACATTTTCATATACTTTGCAGAATTCCATTTCTTTCTGTACTTTTTGATGGATTCATAACTCTGATGTAATTTACTACTTCTTCTTCAACTATTGGTTCTGGAAAAAACGAATTGCAACTACTCTGAATCAAAGACGTGGCATTAAATTTGCCATCAATTATAGTTGGTGTTTTGATTGCAGATGCAAGGTTAAATCCTATCTCTGGGAAATATTTATTGAACAAGTTACTGATGGCCGGTGGACCTTGTGCACTTTCACTTTTGGAAGCATACATTTTATTAGGAATGTTATTTTTCTTCACATTTTTCAAGTGAATAATTTTATTTATAATTTTCCAAAGCGACGAGGTGTCACGCTTATTATCATTCACTAAATTTTTAATGTAAAGTCGTTTTGCATATTCCTTAACCCATTTATGCCTAGCCTCCTATATGTAGGACACCTACTCAAACTAAAATTGCGCATCGCACAACCCATTTATGGAGGTAGATGAACTTGTAATGCAACTATGAGTATTTTTTGCCCAAGTTTCATTTTCATTTTTGAAAAAATTATTTCTAGTTAGAATATGGCGTGCTTTTGAAAACGCGCAATTTTGCTTCGGCCAAAAAATAAAGGTGTACTTGGAATTCTTTAAATTATCGAATTATTGCAAATAAGTTTGGAAAAATTTTTGTTGTTGTATTTATTCTATATATAACAGCCATTTCTAAGAGAAACTTTTGCTGTTTTATTTTCTCTACCGTTTTCGGTATATTTTGTGTCAAATATCGGTGTCCTATATGTAGGTCGCTAGGCACAAGCGATAGCAAAATGGCGGTCCCGGCAGCGGCAATGATTCTCACGCTGTACAAAAGCAAGCGTTAGATTCCAACCGCGATTCCTACACTTACACTCTGATAAGTGGTAATTATCTGAACAATGACATCATTTGACATCAATAAAATTATTTTTCATCAATTGTCAAGCATTTTTATTGATCTTACAATAAAGCTGCGTGCAGTTTTTAAAGTTGATTGTCTTCTCCAATAGTTCAAAAGAATACCGTACCTACCTGAAGTTACAGTGAATTTCGTAATTATAAGAACAATAAAAAATTATTTGCCATCAAACCTTTGATGTCAAATACTTATTGTTGATATAATTGATTGCAAAATAATTTTATTGTTCTTCTACAGTAATTATTTCAATATTACCGGAATTCTTTGAACTATATTGAGAAAAGAAAACAACTTTGAGCTTTGCTTGCAGATTTATTATGAACACTGTCATTTACATGGGTCACGCCATGCCCATGAAGGTGAGCGCAGATTATCTGAATTACCATACTAATACTCGTAGTTTCGTTGGATTTTCAAGTTATATACCTCGTAGTATGATAATTGATAATGCAGCTTACTGTATCGAAGTGATATGATTGAGTTACTGTACTGTTGTTGCATCGACAAAAAACAATAAGTTGCATTTGACACAATTTCGAAAAAACGATTGGCACCGTATTTGCGTGGTCAGTAAATTGGAAAAAGTCTATTTTTAGCTGAAAAGTTTCGCAATTATAAGGGCATATAAAAAATAACGCTTTTTTATTACAGAATATTTGAAAATCTAACATGAAATCTACTCGATTTTATGGTAAGAGTAAGACTCCTGCAACATTGAGTAGACTATTAGATTTAGCAGAAGAAAACGCTCGCTATATCGAAATGAAGACGGACAATTTTCCGTCACAATACTTCCGCCGACAAATGCCACGGGTTATATCACAGACGAAGATTCAGGAGATGAAGATGGAGCCGGAACTGTCAATATGAAGAACGTGAATGTACTGTAAGTGATGCATTAGATTGTGGACTGCTTGCTTTGTATATTTCCTTTGGTGTAATTCGGCTTACGTTTATCGTTATGTTACAGAATCAGTTCTCGAAACCTTTTATCGTTGCAAATTCCTACACTGCACGTTGACCCTTGCAGGTGCAAGCTTTAGGGCAGAGTTTGTAAAGATTGGCATTTGGCATTTTGTGTATTAAATCAATTTTTGGTGTACGACATATCTTGTCCTAGTTTGGCAGTTAGGAATAGGCGCGCATAATTGGGAACACCCTCTCGCAGCGGTCGCGTAGGACGTAGACGGCGGATGTGGGCTAGCGCTGGGCGCAATCCCCACACAGTATTTTTGGCTGCTTCGAGCTTTGTCGCAGGTTAGATGATTGCAAGTGCCATTAGTAATTTTTTAGAATTTTTTTGCTTTTCTTTTGGCCTTGTTCTTTCATGTTGTTGAAAAATCCAAATTTAGATCTTTGTTTTTTGGTCATTTAACGGTCACTGACCTAAATTTTTAGTGAATTACCAAAAAAGAATTTAACCATTTTGGACTCAATGACCAAAAACAGATTGAGAGTGTTCTGCTTATTTTTTAATGCAATCCCAAAAATTGCCAACTTGGAATCGCAAAAATGACCTTAAGATTTTTGAAATAACAACAAATTTACAAAATCGGACATTTGACCTAAAAGCTTGAGTGAAAAATAAACCAAGACTCCGATATCTGCCAACGATCTGCTTTTCCATAAGCATTCTGCACAAATTTTTCAAAATTTCAATGCACTCTTATCAAGCAGATTTCTTCTGTTTACCGTTATGTTTCAAAGTTTGAGCCTTTAATTGGCGCTTCAATCTACCATAGCTTTCAGCTTTTTTTTATACAGCAACTGCGTAATTTTTTACAGCGCTCATGCAAAGAACAAGTTTGATATGCAAATTAAGCCTTGCTAACTTAAGAAATATATACCCCTACCAAAAATCGAACAAAAAGATTGCAACAGCCAACATTCAGCCGTATTTTGTGGATCTCGTTCGCAACTACGGCTTTACTTTATCGTTGTATCACTTTCTGCTAAACATAATGATGAAAGAACACTATCACTAATAAAATTTTGGCTATGATGTAGAAATTATAAGCCCAGCAACTAGCAAGCTTATCTAAGAGTTGAATTTTTTAAACATTTTGTTTGCTCTTTGCTCTTCATTATAATTGCAAGAAAATTTTTGTTAACACGAAAGTTTACCTCAGCTTCATTGCTTATATCATCAGTCTCCACTGTTTGTAAAGCTTGGTTCTGATTCTTTGTTTTATAATATTAACCAGAGCCGTAGACAGAGCCCATATTATCAGGTGAGGCTCATGAATTACAGTGGGAAAGCTGATCAATGCTATACGAAAAAAGAGTTTACTTGCAGCTAGCGAGACCCTGGGCCATAGGCGTAGCCAGGATTTTTGACTGGGGGGGCCAAACCGCAAATCACATGCAATGACGTCATCAGTAACTTTGAAAGAGGAATTTTTTGTGCCAGCAAAGATATCTTAGAATGGAAGATCAAAAGCCGTAGCCTGGTGTTGGCATGTAACTAGGAATTTGTTCAAAGGGGAGGGCTGAAACCAATAGTTAAAATGTGAAAATGTTTAAATTGGCAGACATGTTGAGTAAAGAAGTGTACTGTAATTCAAACGTATGAATGACGGGGGTCTGGAGGCGAAGCCCCCAGGGCTGGGCAATTTTTTGTAGTTTTTTGAAAACAAAGCTGTTTTAACGACACTGGATCACATTTCGCAGGTACTCAGAGCCATTTGAAGATACTAGATTTTTAACATTTGAAAGCCAAGTGAAAAAATTAAGTTGTTCAGTTCTTCTTTTGCTTACTATTTAAGTCCCAAACACGTTTAAAATCTTGCATTTTTGGGTTAAATTTTGTAAGTGATTTAGCCAAGTAGGGGGAAGTAAAGTACATTGCCTCCTGCAATATATTAGCAATAAATTTGGGTAATTAATTCTCATGGGTAATGTGAAATTTCCTCGATATCGAAAGTACTGGCAACCCGTATTGTTGTTATGCCAGTCAACGGGTTTTTTAAAATTCGAAAAAAAATATTCATATTGTGTCTGCAAAAGATCCTCCGGAAAACAATTAATACTTATAAGTTTTGGAAAGTAGCACTCGTCATTCAAGCAGTTCGAAATGGTTGCATTAATCTTCCCAGGGAAGAATTTTGCTCAGTTGATGAGCAGATGATTCCCTTTACTGGGCGGATGCCTACTAAGCAAGTGATTAAATCTAAACCTACCTTTGTTGGTGTTAAAAATTGGGTAATTTGCGGAAAATCAGGCGGTGTTCTTGATTTTGAACTTTACCAGGCAGCTGGAACTGGCATTTCTTCAGAATACAAGACCATGGGTTTGGGCGCTGCAGTAGTTCTAAGGCTAGCAGACTCCGTAACAAAAAACAAAAACTACAAATTATATTTTGATAATTATTTCACAAGCATTCCTCTTCTCAGAGAATTAAAGGATAAAGGCATACTCGCTTTAGGTACACTAAAAAATAATCGTACGTACAACTGCCCTCTTCTTTCTAAAAAACAAATGAAAATGCGTTTTCGAGGAGAAATCGATTCTAAAATTTCTGCTGAAGGGAATATTTATATCAGACGTTGTTCGAGTAACACGTTGGAGTGAGTCCAATAAAGAGCATATTAAAGTTGACCGCCCCCATTCCATTGCTGTTTACAACGAATTTATGGGCGGTGTAGACAAAATTGATTTTTTTATATCTCTTAATCGTTTTGTGCAAAAACTAAGAAATGGACTGCACGCTTTTTCTTTAATTTTCTTGATCTGGCACTTGCCAATTCATGGTTGGAGTATCGCGATTTCGAGATGTAACATGGAACTCCCAAATCAAATATTCTTGATTTACTAGGTTTCCGTGATGAAGGTGGTCGAGCTTTGACAGTGGCAGGAGTGCAAACAAGACCTGTGGGCAGGGCCTCAAAGAGAAAATTTTCCAGGGGGTACGAAGGTCGATTCCGGGCCCCCAAATCTTATTGGGCCCCCAAGCCTTATTGGGGCCCATGGCGTTAAATTATTTTTTGTTCGATGGGTGTAGATCTTTATTTAAAAGTGAGGGATAACAATATTGGCATACAGTTAGGACCTATGAAAAACACAACTAGACATAAATTTAGTTTAAATCCAGCTAGGGGGTCTGGGGGAGCACTACGAGCGGGTGTCGTTAAGTATGAGCCGTAGCTTTTTTTTGGAAGCTCTGCAACTTGTGTATGAGCGCGCTTGCGCTCTTTTTCTCCGATCTAAGCTATTCCCCAAATCTAGCCCTAACCCTAATGAGTGCATGCTTGAAAGGAGCAAGAGTGCGTGCACGCTCATACACGAGTCGCAGAGAATCCGAAAAAAAGCGTACAGCTTCTACTTAATGACACCCCTGTGAGCTCCCCCAGTGGGGTCCGGGGCAGAGCCCCGGAAGCTTTAGCACTTTTTATGTTTCTCAATGGTAAAATACAGCATTTGATCAACATCCCAGCACCAAACTTGCTTAAATTGACAAGCAGAAAACGTGATATACTTGAAAGAAACTATGTGAAGCGGGGATGATGACATTGATACAATATGATACAATATAATGATGTTGATACTGCAAATCCAAATATTTTACTGATGAAAGTTTTAAGAAGTCGTCTGCAATCATAGACTTCACAAACCCAAATATCTATTAAACTCATACAGATAGAGGGAGTTACTTAATGATAGTAGTATAGTACGTCAACTTTGACTTCGCTCTCTGAGGTTGAAATGCTTTTGGATCACGGGAAATGTGGGCCCTCGTACATTGTTATATCGTAAAATTAGAACTCTCAAGTCAGAGAGAAGTAACAAAACGTTAATTTCGGAGCAAGTGCACCGGTATTTTTTGTATAGCGTTGATCAGCTTTCCCACTGTAATTCATGAGCCTCACCTGATAATATGGGCTCTGTCTACGGCTCTGGTTAATATTATAAAACAAAGAATCAGAACCAAGCTTTACAAACAGTGGAGACTGATGATATAAGCAATGAAGCTGAGGTAAACTTTCGTGTTAACAAAAATTTTTCTTGCAATTATAATGAAGAGCAAAGAGCAAACAAAATGTTTAAAAAATTCAACTCTTAGATAAGCTTGCTAGTTGCTGGGCTTATAATTTCTACATCATAGCCAAAATTTTATTAGTGATAGTGTTCTTTCATCATTATGTTTAGCAGAAAGTGATACAACGATAAAGTAAAGCCGTAGTTGCGAACGAGATCCACAAAATACGGCTGAATGTTGGCTGTTGCAATCTTTTTGTTCGATTTTTGGTAGGGGTATATATTTCTTAAGTTAGCAAGGCTTAATTTGCATATCAAACTTGTTCTTTGCATGAGCGCTGTAAAAAATTACGCAGTTGCTGTATAAAAAAAAGCTGAAAGCTATGGTAGATTGAAGCGCCAATTAAAGGCTCAAACTTTGAAACATAACGGTAAACAGAAGAAATCTGCTTGATAAGAGTGCATTGAAATTTTGAAAAATTTGTGCAGAATGCTTATGGAAAAGCAGATCGTTGGCAGATATCGGAGTCTTGGGTTTATTTTTCACTCAAGCTTTTAGGTCAAATGTCCGATTTTGTAAATTTGTTGTTATTTCAAAAATCTTAAGGTCATTTTTGCGATTCCAAGTTGGCAAT
This sequence comes from Trididemnum nubilum, assembly GCA_963965965.1. Classification (NCBI taxonomy): domain Eukaryota; kingdom Metazoa; phylum Chordata; class Ascidiacea; order Aplousobranchia; family Didemnidae; genus Trididemnum; species Trididemnum nubilum. The sequence goes on along the minus strand of OZ014481.1, from coordinate 26,034,255 downwards.
TTTTGGGATTGCATTAAAAAATAAGCAGAACACTCTCAATCTGTTTTTGGTCATTGAGTCCAAAATGGTTAAATTCTTTTTTGGTAATTCACTAAAAATTTAGGTCAGTGACCGTTAAATGACCAAAAAACAAAGATCTAAATTTGGATTTTTCAACAACATGAAAGAACAAGGCCAAAAGAAAAGCAAAAAAATTCTAAAAAATTACTAATGGCACTTGCAATCATCTAACCTGCGACAAAGCTCGAAGCAGCCAAAAATACTGTGTGGGGATTGCGCCCAGCGCTAGCCCACATCCGCCGTCTACGTCCTACGCGACCGCTGCGAGAGGGTGTTCCCAATTATGCGCGCCTATTCCTAACTGCCAAACTAGGACAAGATATGTCGTACACCAAAAATTGATTTAATACACAAAATGCCAAATGCCAATCTTTACAAACTCTGCCCTAAAGCTTGCACCTGCAAGGGTCAACGTGCAGTGTAGGAATTTGCAACGATAAAAGGTTTCGAGAACTGATTCTGTAACATAACGATAAACGTAAGCCGAATTACACCAAAGGGAATATACAAAGCAAGCAGTCCCACAATCTAATGCATCACTTACATTCACGTTCTTCATATCAGCAGTTAGGTTTACGATACTTCGATATCGGAGTATGAGTTACGTACGATATCTTGATTTCTAGACATTATCGGCAAAGAATACTACAAAAATACATGAAAGACTAGCTGGGAGTTTGCCAGCAAACCCAATGAACGACCGACGCATAGCTAATGCTGTGACGCTCAAAAGTACTTTTTGTCTACCGTAAAATCAGCAATTATTCAAAAATATCTGATTATGGATCCTCCAGAAAACTAGAGTCAAAATATTTGTCTGTTAAATATCTGGTGATATCAAAACAAACTGGCACCCTAATTTGAGCCATTCAAAAAATTGATTTTTGGGGGTCCATTTGGGGGTTCCCCGGGGGATGGCACCCCCAAATTATGTCAAAATACAGTATTTGTCTGTTAAGTATCTGCTGATCTCAAAACAAACTGGCACCCTAAACTAAGCCATTCAAAAAATTGAGTTTTTGGGTGTCCATTTGGGGGGTCCCGTGGGGGTGGCACCCCCAAACTTTGTCAAAATATTTGTCTGTTAAATATCTACTGATATCAAAAAAGTAGCACTCTAGCTTGAGCCGTTAAAAAACTTGATTTTTTGAGGCCCCATTTTGGGGGGTTCCCGGTGGAGTTGCCTCAAAAAATTTTGGGAGAAAAAATTGCGTTTGCAGCTCAATAACTTTACACAAAAATTAGATTTCGATGTTTTGTGGTTTAGGAGAAGAAGAGCGTACAAAAATTAGGAAGGAAAAAAAGAAAAAAAACGAAAAAACAAGAAAAAAACTTCATTGCGGCCAAAAGTGGGTTGGTTGGAATGAAAGGGTATCTTAAGAAATACTACCACATGAAATATTTTTTGCCGTACTTAAGCCGTTTTTGACTGAGACCGCTTTTTACTCCAAACTTGCGGGGCGGTTTTTGGGTTTTAAAACCAAAGTCACGTGACTTATTGCCTCGACATTCGGTATAAACATACAACTCATTAATCTCAAACTGCTGTCAAAATTTCACGTAGCTAGATCTAACCGTTCTCGAGTTATAAGCAAAAGTTTAAAATTTCGCACCCGTTAGTTGGTAAATTGCCGAGAAAAACAAAGGAACACGCGACGCGAGCGTCGGTTGTTCCAATAACTCACCGACAATTTCGGTAATGGGCTTCGTATCCAAAAACTAAATCACTGCAACAACTCTGAAGCTAATTTATTAACTACCTAACTGTATCAGGTCGAGCCCACGATAAAAGAGAGCGGCGAAGGAAAAAGCCGTCAATATATAGAAGCCAGGAAAGTAACTCAAGCGCGAAGGACGTGCGCGTAAGCTTAAACGCACGTCAGCACTTCCATACCTTCCGGCTAGAATGTTAAATTTGGTCACAACATAAATTAGCTCCATATAGCTATATAGACGTAAAAAAGGGCTTTTGTGGCTAATTTATATATTTTGATGGATGGTCTCTGAAAAATTTTTGCTTGCAAGTGTTTTAATTTTTCGAACCTTGTCAAAGGTTAAATTGTTGCCGTTACAGGACAGCAACAACATCTTAAAAAAACTTATTAAGCAAAGGCGAAATTTTTCAGTTAGTTCAAAACAAGTCAGTACAAAATCATCTGTAAACCGTAATTGTGAGAGCAGAAGCTTGATTTAGCTATCAGTATTACTAAAAGAAATAAACATTGATATTCTAACCATTAATCAAGCTCTTCTTTTACTAGGGTTACTAACTCTTCATAGCATGCCCAAAAACACTGATATTCAGACTCATTGCATCGATGTTCTATCAGCAGTTGAGATAGTACGATAAAACGTGGTAGCCTACAGAGAAATCAGCATCATAGAAAAAAAATTTTTAAATCGCCAAACATTACAAATATTTAGGGATATATAGTTTTTGAAGTTTCAATACTTCTCTTCACTAACAAATTTAATTCTTATGATTGGGTTTGTCACTTACTGATTCAGTTATACATGCTGTACTTAGCTATTTTCGTTCTGTTTTAATAGGTAATTTAAATATGATTTTTCAGTGAATTATAAGATTTTTTCGGGGCATGTTTGCGCTAGGTTTTTGTAATGTTAACAAAAAAGTGATATTCGTCATTAACATGCAAAATTTCATCACTTCCAACATAATCATTCTTTCACTTCCAAAAAAAATCACTACCCTAATGCACATAATCATTTTCAAGAACGCAAAAACGCAACTTTGTGCGACTAGAGTTTTTACGTACCGCGACTCAGCAAAGATGTGTTCATTTCTGTTTATCCCATATCATAAGCAGGCCTACAAATATGTAAATCAACTAAGGATCTTCAACTCAACGTACATATTATAATTAGAAGTTAGGCCGAGCGATGAAAGTGACTGACTGGTGAGGTTCCGCTCTTCCAAGTCTCCTCTCCAGCCACCAGAGTCGCTGCTGTAGTTGAACTTTGGTCGCAATTTTGTTTAATCAATAAACCTGCATGCATTTCCACTCGGCCATGCTGCTGACATGTATTTTATAACTTACAAAACCAGGATATTAAACAAATAGAAGAAAACCTACTGGTGTTTATTACAGTTCTATAGCCAGTATGGGAAATATGAAGGATTGTTACTGCTATAGGTCTCCTCTATTTATCAAATCAGGACAAAATAGCGCAGGGGCGTCGCCAGCTTAGCGAGATCGGGGAGGCAAAATTAAAATCAGGGGGGCAAAGGTTTTCGCCGAAATGCGAAGGCTTTTTCTGGCCGAAATCACAAATTTTCCGACCAAAAGCAGGTGATCTCAAAAAAAAAAAAGGAACCGAAAACTTGCGGATTTGCGGTTGCGGACCACCCACTGCTACAGTATTTTGTGGAATTTATGGTTGCGGAATAGAGTGCAAATTTGCGGTGCCCAGCAATGAGTATAGGCAAAAGTCTAAAACTTGCTAGTAGCAACATGGGCAAACAAAACAAAGGAACACGTAACGCGAGTGTCGGTCTTTTTAATTACGTTGTGCAGCCGTAACCCGGCTACAGGTTTTCACAACCACGTTGAAAACTTTTTTCTTTACAAAAATTGACTTTTCAGACCACTTTGGCTAAGGACATGGATACCTTATCATCGCATCCATAGCAATAACGTCTCTAATTGAGTGAAACAAAGGCCGTCACTCTTGCCTGCCATCTTAACAATAGAAAAACAAGCCGACTACTGAACAGTCTGAACCTCTATGTCACCTGCCGAACTCTTCCCTTTTCAACATTACCAATTTACTTGGGTGTATGACGTTCCCATTCACTCCCCCTATACACTGACTTTCCGACCGTACCTGGAACATCTGCGTAGAAAAGTGTCAGCCAGAACTGCTCTTTTGAAGCGCCTATTTGACACAAGATGACGTGCAAGTTTTTCAGCCCTTAGAAAACAGCATTAGCCTTGGTTTATACTCCTGCAGAGTATTGCAATGCAACAGGGTGCAGAAGCGCATAATCATACTGACCTTTCATAACCATTTTTAATTCGACGAATTTATTTATTGATTTGACTTTCGCCTCCCAAACCGGGAGGCTTCTTCAGAATAATTTTCGGCAGTAAGAATTTATCTTTTTGTAACTGCAAAGGCAGCACTGCCGAAAATTGTTCTGAAGAAGCCTCCCAGTTTGGGAGGCGAAAGTCAAATCAATAAATAAACTCATCGGTAGTACGAAATGGTTATGAATAACTATCCCGATAAACGCAATGCGTCCGTTATTTTCATAATGACAATGTTGATGCACCAGTCAACAACTACCTGCGAATCATCGCCGGATGTCTTCGACCTACTTCAGCCGATTGCGTACTCGTTCTTGCTGGCATCATTCCCTCAGCACTGCAACGTTATTGACCACTGCGACCATTGAGTCGTAAAGCTCAAAACCCAAAACATTTCCTCTACGAAACTCTCTTGAGGAAATTTCCCTCCCAGCGCTTAAAATCTAAGTTAGAAAACCTTTTACCAAAGCCACTCAAGATCTACAAGCAGACTCTGAGGGTTATCCGAGTAGACAATGGTTTTGACAAAAATGGGAACAACAGAGGTCATGTAGCAACATCTTCACTGCGGTATACAATCCCATCTTCTTTTTAGGTCCTAGTGAGCGCAATCTCCCTGACTTGACTCATGCAGATCAAATTGTTTGTTGACCGCCTTTGGTTGCTTTGGTTCCAACATGTTCTGATTGGGTCTAACAACTACTGCAATGTGTGATGGCGGAGACTCAAACTGCCAGCCACATTTTCCGGGCCTCTTCCAAGTCTAAACTATCCCATGAAATAGAGGAACTAGTTTCCTTGGACCCCGATACCAAGCCGAACAACTGATTCCTCCAACATTTGAAGCAATCGATACGTCTAACACGACAAAAGACAATTTTCGAAATTTAATGCATCGTTTAATTTACAATAGCATTAAAACAACATAATTAAAGAAATAGAACCACTAATTGTCATTCAAGATCATCAAGTACCATTGCTGCTTTGATAATTGCGAAAAACAGTATTCCAAGTTGGTTCGATGGCTTGGCTCCAAAAATCGAAATCTCTTTTCCAAGCTGCAATTATTTGTGTCGTAGTGTCTGAAAATTTAAATAAACTTAAACCAAACGTGTAATAGAAGTAAATATAAAATAAGAACGGTAACTAAAAGGATATACTGCAGTGCTACCTGCCTAACTCACTGATAGTTGATACTGCATTTTCTAATTCATCGTTTGCATGTACCATATGTTGGAATTATCATGCCAAACAAAAAACTGAAAAACATAATGGGAACAGATTCTCTCCGTAGAAGTTTAGTTCTAGAGTATAATTGACCAATTTTGTGGAAATTAAATATATTTGGAAGTTACAAAGCAGATTTTCAACACAAACTTTCCCTAAATGTGAGGTTGCACTTCACTCTCATATCTGCTTTTTCCTTCAAGCAAAGTTTTTCATCAGCATGTGTGAATTTAGATGCTGATGAAACACAAGCTTGATAGGAAAGCAGATATGTTAGTAAAGTGCTACATCACTGGTGTGCAAAATTTAAATATATTTCACAAGGAAGATAAAGACGCTGGAAATAGCAACAGCAAGTTTTCGACTAGGCATAGCAGCAAAGAACTGAAGTTGAGGTGCTATTTATTGGCTTGAAATTTGAACCTTAATATATTTTAAGTTTTACCTATCTGTTGTATTGATTGCTAAAGTTTACATTTGCCTTTCGATTCTTCGCGATTCAGATCATGTTGACGTTCCGTAAGAATAACATCTATGTATGTTGTCTTGCCAGGGCAAGGTACTCTTCGAAATCATTATCACTGATCTCATCTGATATTTTAAATTGCCTCCACTGTAAAATAGCTTCTTTAGACTACTATTGTTTTCGTTATTTGTCTGTTGTTTGGTTTTAATTAGTGTCTTTATTTATTTCTGACTCATACTTGCATTGGCAGAGTCTAGTACTAAAATGTAGAGCAAAACCTAAAATCTCGGTAAATTGATGATGATTCACTAGAGCGCCAATTTACAGAGGTGGAGTCCTCGAAAACGTCCTTGGCCTCGAGGACGTCCTCAAGGACACATTTTGAAGTCCTTGGCCTCGAAGCCTCAAGTCCTCGAAAATTGCCCTGTCCTCGGCTCGAGGACAGCACTATTTTTTGAACCGTTGAAATTTTGTTGGAAAACGCCAAAAACCTCGCGGAAAATTTGCGGAGACCTTTTTCTTGTTTTCTCAAGTTGAGATCGCCTGAAAAACTTTTTTGAAGACCTTTTTCGCCTGAAAAATTGTTTTAAAGACCTTTTTTTTGAGATCGCCTGAAAAAAATTTTGAAGACCTTCTTTTTTGGAGAACACTTGTGCCTGTGTCCTTGGTCCTTGGCCTCGAGAGGGTCTGTGCTTGGCCTTGGCCTCGGATTTTTTTTGTGTCCTTGGCCTTGACCTCGAGCCTTGTGTCCTCGACTCCACCTCTGCCAATTTACTCCAACAATTGTAGGCTACTATTGTCTGTTGAATCGTGGTTTCCAGCAAGTCCAACAGCAAAAAACTACTAAACTATATAGTACCGTTTTACAGCACTTATAAGCGTGACTGGACTCTTCTAAAGTAATCTGAGATACACAGTCACACCATCAACAATGCCTAGACAACAATTTGGTACCTCACATGAAGAATCTGTACACCTGTGTTCCATTTGAGATATCAAAGAAACAATAAGTTGCGGTACTTGCGCACCTCACCAATTTTTCCCCTTCGGTCACCATACGTACAATTATACATTTTTTTTTCGGCATTGTTTGTTCGTCTAAGCGTAACAGTAGGGCATTTGTATCATTATAGGTATAATTGTACTTCTAACACTATCACGTAACAGCAGTTTTGGCTTCAAGCGTGCAGTAGTGACACTGCCAGTCAACTTTCAATCAAGATGGCTACCAACATGCCTGTTGCAAGTGAAGATAAGGAAAATAAGTTTTAAAATACTTCGAAACCAAATAAGTTAACGAACAATTAGGCTTGTATGTTGAATAAGTAATTGTTTGAGATTTCGCAGCAAATATTTTCGTTTAGATTTTTGCTTTACACTAGCTTATAGAATTTTTTTGTTGAAACCATGTACAATTGTACATTTTGTATCTCAATTTGGTTTTTTCAATTTCTAAGAAACATAACCTACCTATACCATATTTTTGATAATTTTTTTTCAGCTTTACGTAAAAGACGAAGATCAAAAGTAGTGTCTATGGATGATGTACTAAGTCAGTTGGATGGATCAGATATTGAGTTGTCCGATGAAGAGAACTTTGATGATAAAGAAAATGACGTTGATTATGCTCCCCAGAACTAATTAGGGTCGAGCCACTTTTATATTTATCTAGTTCCGATTCTGATTCTAGTGACACAGAAGAAGCTGGGCCTAATTTAGTTCGAAACACTGGTCTATCTAATTTGGTACAACAATCAAAAGCAAAGCAAAAAGAAGAGATAATTTTCGATTGGGCTAGAAATGACTTTTCTTCAGGTACCACCAGCTGGGAAGACCAGTTTAACATTGGTGAGGAAAAGAAATTACCGCTGAAGATTTTCATGAAATACTTTCCAAATAAACTTTTCAAAGGTTTTTCGACTGAAACTAACCTTTACTACATGAGAGAAACTGGACATGCTCTCAATATCAATACTGCTGAAATTCGAAAAATTTTTGGAATGAACATTCTCATGGGTAATGTGAAATTTCCTCGATATCGAAAGTACTGGCAACCCGTATTGTTGTTATGCCAGTCAACGGGTTTTTTAAAATTCGAAAAAAAATATTCATATTGTGTCTGCAAAAGATCCTCCGGAAAACAATTAATACTTATAAGTTTTGGAAAGTAGCACTCGTCATTCAAGCAGTTCGAAATGGTTGCATTAATCTTCCCAGGGAAGAATTTTGCTCAGTTGATGAGCAGATGATTCCCTTTACTGGGCGGATGCCTACTAAGCAAGTGATTAAATCTAAACCTACCTTTGTTGGTGTTAAAAATTGGGTAATTTGCGGAAAATCAGGCGGTGTTCTTGATTTTGAACTTTACCAGGCAGCTGGAACTGGCATTTCTTCAGAATACAAGACCATGGGTTTGGGCGCTGCAGTAGTTCTAAGGCTAGCAGACTCCGTAACAAAACACAAAAACTACAAATTATATTTTGATAATTATTTCACAAGCATTCCTCTTCTCAGAGAATTAAAGGATAAAGGCATACTCGCTTTAGGTACACTAAAAAATAATCGTACGTACAACTGCCCTCTTCTTTCTAAAAAACAAATGAAAATGCGTTTTCGAGGAGAAATCGATTCTAAAATTTCTGCTGAAGGGAATATTTATATCAGACGTTGTTCGAGTAACACGTTGGAGTGAGTCCAATAAAGAGCATATTAAAGTTGACCGCCCCCATTCCATTGCTGTTTACAACGAATTTATGGGCGGTGTAGACAAAATTGATTTTTTTATATCTCTTAATCGTTTTGTGCAAAAACTAAGAAATGGACTGCACGCTTTTTCTTTAATTTTCTTGATCTGGCACTTGCCAATTCATGGTTGGAGTATCGCGATTTCGAGATGTAACATGGAACTCCCAAATCAAATATTCTTGATTTACTAGGTTTCCGTGATGAAGGTGGTCGAGCTTTGACAGTGGCAGGAGTGCAAACAAGACCTGTGGGCAGGGCCTCAAAGAGAAAATTTTCCAGGGGGTACGAAGGTCGATTCCGGGCCCCCAAATCTTATTGGGCCCCCAAGCCTTATTGGGGCCCATGGCGTTAAATTATTTTTTGTTCGATGGGTGTAGATCTTTATTTAAAAGTGAGGGATAACAATATTGGCATACAGTTAGGACCTATGAAAAACACAACTAGACATAAATTTAGTTTAAATCCAGCTAGGGGGTCTGGGGGAGCACTACGAGCGGGTGTCGTTAAGTATGAGCCGTAGCTTTTTTTTGGAAGCTCTGCAACTTGTGTATGAGCGCGCTTGCGCTCTTTTTCTCCGATCTAAGCTATTCCCCAAATCTAGCCCTAACCCTAATGAGTGCATGCTTGAAAGGAGCAAGAGTGCGTGCACGCTCATACACGAGTCGCAGAGAATCCGAAAAAAAGCGTACAGCTTCTACTTAATGACACCCCTGTGAGCTCCCCCAGTGGGGTCCGGGGCAGAGCCCCGGAAGCTTTAGCACTTTTTATGTTTCTCAATGGTAAAATACAGCATTTGATCAACATCCCAGCACCAAACTTGCTTAAATTGACAAGCAGAAAACGTGATATACTTGAAAGAAACTATGTGAAGCGGGGATGATGACATTGATACAATATGATACAATATAATGATGTTGATACTGCAAATCCAAATATTTTACTGATGAAAGTTTTAAGAAGTCGTCTGCAATCATAGACTTCACAAACCCAAATATCTATTAAACTCATACAGATAGAGGGAGTTACTTAATGATAGTAGTATAGTACGTCAACTTTGACTTCGCTCTCTGAGGTTGAAATGCTTTTGGATCACTGGAAATGTGGGCCCTCGTACATTGTTATATCGTAAAATTAGAACTCTCAAGTCAGAGAGAAGTAACAAAACGTTAATTTCGGAGCAAGTGCACCGGTATTTTTCGTATAGCTTTGATACCGTACATTTTCCTCTTTTTTTAATCAAATTGGCCACTAGTGAAAGCCCTAAAGGCTGCGTAGCAAAAATGGTGACCAATTACCAGTACTGAATAGGCTGACTGATATTTTTGTTGTAGGCAAGTTTGATTACGGTGTTGTGGTGCGATACGAAAACTTAACGAGGAAATCTGAACTTTTACGGGCTCCTTGAGCCCGGGCCCGGGTACAATGTACCCCATGAACCCCCCTCTCGTAGGCCCTGCCTGTGGGAAGGCCTAGATCCTTAACAAACCCGGACAATGATGGATCGCTTGCACCTATATATAAGAAAGCCAAAAGAGCAATTATGCCTGTACAAGATGTGAGATAAGATTGCTTTGACCATTGGCCGGAGTGCATTGGTGGTCTTGGGCAGACTTGCAGACTGGAAGCTTGCGGCGGTCGAAGCAGAGTTCGGTGGATTAAATGCAAAGTTCATCTATGCCTAATCAAGCAAAAAAATTGCTTCAAAAATTTTCACAAAAAGTAACATGTGGACTTCCTTTATTTCTTGCAATTCGAGTTGGTTTGGGTTTCTTCAATCCCATACGAACAAGAGACTATTCTGAGACTGTGAAAATGTGAAGTGTTTTGATTTTCAAGAGATAACAACTGAATTTCAATAAAAAAATACTGTATTTTGCATGTGTTTGATTAACTAAAATAAAACATATGTTTAGGCCTGTTGAGTCACAAGCAGTATAATTGTACAACCAAGTTAGTCACAAGTCGTTCAATCGTACGTCCCCCCTAATTTGCATATTAGCAAAAGAAAATCAGAAATCAAATATTTTTTTGAGTTTAGTAGTCTATAAGAAGCTTTAAAACAAACCATAATTTTTTTTAAAAGAACTACAATACCGTGTCCGAAGGGTTTATTTCGGATGCAATGTTGATGATGTGATTCACTAGCGCAGTATGACGTGATTGTTGCTGGGAACATTCAGAGAATCATACCCCGACAGAAAAAGTTTAAGATGAAGATTTTGTGGAGACGGTTCATAAACAGTGAAACATTAAGTGCATTTACAAAATCAATCTAAAATTCATAAAAGCAACTGAATTTATTTAAAGTTTTACAAAAATGATAAAATAATAAAATCAATTTCGGTTTCAAAGGAATATCGCCAGTTTCTTATTCAAAAAATAAAACTTATATTTGAATAAGAAACTGACGATTAGAATACAAAACTGATGATGGTCCTTTGAGACCAAAATCAGTTATGTTATTTTATCATTTTTTAATTAAATTTAGTAGTTTTTAAGAATTTTTGATCGGTTTTGTGGATACACTCAATGTTCATCATAGTGCAGTATGAGTTATATTTAATGCATATGCGTAGGTTACACAATTATCATTATTATCTTTTCACTCTGCTCAGCTGCATCTTGAAAGAGTTTCCGGACCTCATGAGGTTTTATTTTCCGGGTGGTTTTGGTTTTCTCATCATGCTCCGTTGAGCTAAACTTTTAAGGCCGATTGCGCTACTTATTGACCACCTACTTAACCGCGCCTGGCCTCGCACTGATCATTACCCTTTTTTTCTTTATCAATTATTCTAACAACTACTCCAGCCGTTAGATTTGTAGTATCTTGTGTGCCTGACGTATGTTTCGATGAGTGTTGTGAACGCCTGTTTATACAGAGCGCGGACGCGAACCTGAACTCGAATTACGCAGAAAACCAGGGGATTTTCCGCGCGAATTGCTATTCCAATCGAAAGCGATTTTCTGCGCGAAAACCGCAAAACGTTTTGTATTAAAACCCGATCATTTGCCAATGTAAATTATCATTAAGCACAAATTATTGTTAATTATAAAAACGGCTTGTCGGTCATGGCGAATTCCACCCTATTGCAGAAGTTGTAGCCTATTTGAAATTTTGATCCTGATCAATTTGGGAATATTTTGTTGTCGACGATATTTAAAAAACAATACTAAATAGCTACTTCAGAGCAATCACTTTTTTGTTTTAGGTCATTTAAGAAAAGAGAACAATTTTTGATATTTCATTGAAAAGAACAACTTAGCCTACTCTTTATTTCTTCAATCTCACACCTGATTTATTATTTTGCACTATTTTTATAAGAACAATACAACAAAAACAAGAGTCAAATTAAAAAACAAAGAACGATAACTTCTGTTTTACAGTACCGTATCGTAACCATGTTTTAACAATCATAGCCAGTTGATTATACTGTTTTGTTCAATAATCAGGATCAATAACAAAAAGCAATCTTTAATTAAGCAAAAATGAGTTTGTGTCACTCCAATAAAATTTAAGAACAAATGAACCTAAGATTTGTGAACATTTAAAAACTGTCACCCTCGACCTAAATTTGTTGGTTCGTATGCAGAAAAATAAGATTATACAGCATTATTGAAATTTAGACTGACAAGAAAAGGTTTATTGATATGAAAAACAACGAAAATGATATTATGAGGTAACAACGCTTAAAAAGTTTTTGTATTTTACCATAAGAGTATAACCACGACGTTAGCATAGTTGTTTAATAATAGATTTCAGCTGGAATTAAGGGTTCGAGAAAACAATCGGTCGGCCAGTTGAAATTAATTTCAAACTTAATACAATGTCAAATGCTTATTGCAGTAAATAGTACGCGAATAAATAATAAAAAAAATCGTTTTCGAAAATTTCTATGCCCGCATACATCACATGATATAGTTGCGTTAAATCACATTATAGTGTTTTATTTGTCAGTATGAGCGCAGTGACGTAGTATACGTGGTGACGTAGCCTAAATTGATAGCGCTGATTGGTTGAACATAGTAGCCCTCTTAAACGCCTTTTAAAATTTCGCTTTGGAGGAAATCTACGCAGTTTTCCGCGCGAACTAAATTTCGTTCGTGTTCGCGTTTTCGCTCTGTTATAAACTAGTTCATTTTATTTTATTATGACCTTACTTTCGCAAACGCCGCCTTCACGTTTGCGCCGCTTTCTGCGTCCGCGCTCGATGTAAACCGAGCCTTTTAGCTTACATTGTACATATAATACAGTGTCATAGGTGCAGCAACCGTGCAAATAAAAATCGCTTGTTCTTAACTTCTGCATGTTTTAACGTCTGAAGTTGTGTCGCTACTTCCTTTTCCTGACTCTACAAGCTTTTTTTGTTCTATTTCCATTTGCTATTATTGTAGTGGTCAAAAACAAAAAATAAATGCGATTGAAGCTTGTTTATCGTGACACAGCGAATAAACAAAAATTTGTTTAAGTTTCCATGGTTTTGGACAATTTAAGAAAATAGCGAATGTCAACAAACCTGTTTCTGCAACTTCGCAATAGCAATAAACGCAGCTTTTAACATCGGATAAGCATTGTGGATTTGAACATGGTGGTAGGGGCCAATTTCGACAACGCTGTTGTGTTGTTGATAATGCTGTAAATATTTCTGCCAAAATTTTGCAATACTTAAAAGTTAAAACTGTTAGCACAATAAGCACTATAACCGCTTTTCACGACTATCATTGTGGAGCAATTGAGGCAATGATTGCTTTAGTGTCCCAAAATTGCAAAAGACCATTGCGTCGCAAATTTCAACCGTAAGCACACCTCCTGTATTACATGTTTTTGTAAAGCCACATATGGGTAAGCCGACGCCTTTTTTGGCTTTTTTTTAACGCCCATTTTCGGGTTCCCTTTTACCACTGTTCTTGAAAAATAAAAAAAAGGACCAAAAATGAAAAAAGAAAGAAAGCCAGGCCGAAAACAGATGGCATGTACATTGAAGGAAAAAAAGTGCGTGCAAACATTGTTGGGTAAACACGTAAAAAAAAGCAAATTGAAACGATTAATACGGGTTGATACTCTTCACAATACTCAAAATGTCACCCTTTATTTACATTTTTAAACATAAACTCAAAGAGTTATAATTCATCAAGGACATTTGTCTTTGAAAAAAAAAGGAATTATAACTGCAATCCGTAATTAATCATTTAATTTCTCTGCTTGATTTTCTGACTTTTTATTTAAATACCTCACCTGTATTATTAACATACAGTCTTAATGCTGGAAGCCAAGAAAGCAGCAGTTTTTGTCTCCATGACAGGAATTTTTTCAACCAGTTTTGCTTTTCTCGATCTGTGATTGTTGTTTCGTTGGTTATGGTGCCTAAAGTATATATGTACATAAAACCTTTCCCGTAACTTTGAGCTTACTGTACACCATAGGCGTAGCCAGAGGGGGGGCCAGGGATCCCGGGCCCCCCCAATCAAAATACCACTAACGATTAAAAGTTATAACAACATAGCCTAGCGATGTTTTGTTGCAATTTTTTTCTGTAATTACGCACATAACAGTAATTAACAATAATAGTAAAGACAACAAGGGAGTCCCGGGCCCCTAAATAACAACCAGGGGCCCCTTACTTACAACTAGAGGGCCCTGGGATCCTTAACCGACAACCAGGAGGGCCTGGTACCCCTAACTGAAAGCTAGTGGGTCCATACCTGACAACCAGGGGGCCCTAGGGCCCCTAACTAACTACCACGGGGCCCCTAACCAACAACCAGGGGGACCCCTAACTGACAACCAGGGGTCCCCTAATTGACGAACAGAGGGCCTTGGGTCCATTAACTGATTACCAGGGGCCCCAAGGTCTCTAACTAACAACCAGGGGGCCTAGAGGGCTCCTAATCGACAATGAGGGGGGACCAGGGCCCCTAAACGACAACCAGGGGGCCCAGGGCCTCTAAACGACAACCAGGGGGCCCCAGGGCCCCCTAAATAACAACCAGGGGGCTCCTAACCAACAACCAGGGGGCCCCGGGGCCCCCTAACCGACAACGAGGGGCCCTGGGGCCTCTACCCGACAACCAGGGGCCCTTCTAACTGACGACCAAGGGGCCTCGGGGCCCCTAACCAACAACCAGGGGGCCCTGGAATCCCTAACTAACAACCAGGGGGCCTGGGGATTCTAATCGACAACCAGGGGCTCCGGGGCCTCTAACTGGCAACCAGGGAACCCAGGGCCCCTGACTGACGACCAAGGTTCCCGGGCAAGGGGTTCCTTAATTCAAATTTTTAACAACTTATTTTCAAAACCTGTGAGAAATCTAAGAGTTTTGACCTAAATGTTGCAACCCCAGGCCCTCGTTTAACGTTATTATGAACTTAATGCTATAGCACAGGTGGTAATGCTCACCCCCCAATTGAAATACTACCAATGATAAATATAATGAGAGCATAGCCAGTATGTTGTTCCTGTCCGGAATCGCAGTTTCTTTAATTTAGGATTTAAGCGTATAAAAGTAAGCAATAATAATGAGCACCACATGTCCACATCATAATAATATCATGCAATTCTTGGACGTTTCAAAAACTGTCGAGTGACTTGACTTGAGTCCTTCACCTTTTGGAAAAAAGTTATTTTAGTTTTGATTTAAATGTTTTTTATAAAAAGAACTTATTAGGGGAGCGATCTTGTCTCAAAATCATTGGCGTAGCCAGGGGATGGCCAAGGGGACCCGGGCCCCCTTAATCAAAATGCCACCAATGACAAAAATTTGCCAAAAAAGCCTTGTTTCTTTATTTTTAGTTTCTTTTAGCATCTTTGCGTACATCAGTACACGCGTACAACAGTAATTAACAATAAATAATATTGACAACCAGTGGGCCCGGCGCACCCCCTTAATTCAATTTTTCCCACCAATTTAAACGTATAACCAGGGTGAAATCAAGGGTTTTTGTCCTAAAAGTTGCTACCTCAGGCCTTCATCTAAACTTTTTATGAACTTAATGCAATAACCGGCCCCGTATTTGCCTTGTGGCTCAGTGCCAGGGCCCTGCTCTCAGATCAGAGGCCTTGCTAAAAATGATGGCACCCGGGGCGGGATTTCGTGGTGGCACCCTTTTTCGTACCAAAAATAGGGGAAACCCCCCCCAAAAAAAGGTCTTCGCCCAAAAATCAGTGGGTTTTTAGTCTAAATGAGGATGGGGACGACCAAACAAAGCGAAAAAAGTAAGGTATTTACAACAAATCGGTGGAGTTATAATTTCACATCATAATATGGTGTCACTCCAAAATGGTCACACCCTGGGCGGCCCCTCCCCTAGCGACGTAACTGCCTCAGATAGTAGGACTGGTTTTGATTTTCATTTATATTTGGCAGGAAGATGTTGCAAAAATCCCCTAAGTGCCAGGGGCCCTGTGCAATGTAAATCCGGCCCAGGAATAACATGTTTAGTAAGCGTAACCATCTATTGTACCATTTTTCAATACCGATTCACCTCCACCTCGCCAGTTTTTACGCACAAAATACTTTTAAAAAAATAGCTAGGGAAAATGCTCATTGAACAAACCACTAAATTTAAATTGAGGGGGCCTGGGCCCTTTGGCCGTACATGTACTCCTATAACTGGTAAACTTCATGACTAAACAAAAATCTCTAAGAAAAATCTTGGAGAGGATTATTATTTACTGCTAAAGTATATGTGCCTTACTTCCCCTTATAGACCAAATCACTTACAATTAAAATTTTACACCATAATGCAAGATTCTAAACGTGTTTTGGGATTTAACTGCAAAAGGAGGATTGAACAACTAATTTTTTTCGATTGGTTTTGAAATGTTAAAAATCTAGTTCTTTGAAATGGCTCTGAACTTGTGCGAAATGTGATCCAATGGGATTTAAATAGCTTTTTTTTCCAAAAACTTACAAAAATCGCCCAGCGACTGGGAGCTTTGCCCCCAGCCCCCATAGCCACCGGAAGCTGGGGGGCTCTGCCCCAGGACCCCCGTCTGTGATATGTTTGAGTACATTAGCTCACTCAACACGTCTCCTAAGTTAGTCATTTACACTTTTTTAATATTAGTTTTTGCCCTCTCTCTTTACCAAAATCCTGGTTAAGTGCCATCAGGCTACTGCTTCAGATCTTCCATTCTACGATATCCTTGCCCCTCAAAAAGTTACTTTTTCGAAAATTTCTGATGACGTCATAGCATATGATTTGTGGTTTGGCCCCCCCCCCCAATCAAAAATCCTGGCTACGCCTATGCTGTACACAAAGCATTTTAAAAGTTTCATGAAACAATTTTTAACATCAACAAACGTCATTAAGATTAAGTAATCAAATCTGCATTAAATTTTATGATCATTTTAGATCTAATTTAGTATTAGGCTTTACCTATGTTACATCTAATTCCTTCTACTTGTAAAGGTAAATGGTCAATTTAATGTTTTCTGTACTTAAGCCATTAACCCTTAGTAGAGTTACAGTACTAATTAGCTTAGATTGGTGTTGATTCCATTCTTCTTGACCAGCCGTTCCAGAGATATTCTACTTCAAACAAGACATATTGTGGCCTCTTTAATTTTAGTTTACAGTATATGGCCAAACCTGACGTTGATAGCATCCCAGTTCTTTCGTAAAACAACGCCGCAACTAGTCTACCGTACATGTATTGAGCCATTTCGGTGAGCACTTATCAGTTCGATTTGTCAGAAGAACAGATCCGAGTTGGGAAAAAGAGTAGACTCTTAAGTCTACAGTTTGTACTGTAGCCAAGCGATCTCAGTAAAAATTAGGCTGTCAAAATGTGTAACAAACGTCTAAGAACAAGCGAAAGGCTAGAAGGCCATTGTTTGCAACTTGATTTGATAGTATGTTTCAGAATCACAAAATAAGAAAACTGCTAGTGTTTTATCAGGTATGAGTTGGTAACTCAGTAATAAGCAAGGTTGGAACGTGTCTCTTCTTTAACGACTCGGCATTATTTCATCAATTAGAAGAAAAAGTTCAAGAATTATTGAAAGAGCAGAATTTGACTAAACTACAATCGAAACGAGAGCAAATTAGCAAAGAAGCCTACAGCAAAGGGTTAAACCTGTTTGTACATGGCTTAGGGTGCGTTTAGACTGGACGCGAAGCAACGCGAAGCGACGCAAAACAACCAAAATTTGACGTCATCGACAGCTCGCGAAAGGTTGCGACCGCTCGCAACCTTCGCGAGCAGTTGCGCAACAGCGCTTGCTTGCAGGCAGTAGTAAGATAACCAACTAATTCACTGATTTGATTTTTACGATCGCAGCAGATCGCAGTTTGCTAGAAAATAATATAAATAGTTTATTTGTATGGTTTAGCGCCTATTTATCAGTCCAAAGAGTTGGCCTAAGTTGTTGGCAAAGTTAGATTCGGGATAGCTCTAGGCTAGCCAAGTTAATTTGGATCTAGACAGCTAAGGCTGTAAATCCTAGAGTGATTTTTCATAGCTATGCTGGATCTCAGAGCTTCATTATAATGAATACACAAAAGCAGTAGGCCTAGCCCCACGACATCTAGCTTTTAAACCAAAACTTTTTATTCTGTGCAGCATAGCAGAAGACCAGTCCAGTAGTTCTTTTGGCTGAGCAACTTTTGCTTTTTTGTCTTAAAGTAAACTTAAACTAACATGATGTTTTTTTTTCAGAATATAAAATAACCCACCTACAGGCTAGTTTTGAGTGTGTTGATAGTGTTTTTACCCATTGTTTGTTAGCTTGTTGTTTTAAAAGTAACCACAATTGAACAATTCCTTGAATACTGGAAAACTCGCAAAAGTTTTTTCACTGCCTTTTTGACCAAGCCAACTTGGTGAAAAGAACTGTTTTTAGAATTGGTTTCAAGCTACACTGCTACATACAAGAGCTAGATAGATACAAAAAATCGAAAAAGTCCTATGAACTTTTGGATTGGCCTAGTTAGTAGTCACTTCTTTGAATAGCTACAAACATGGAATTTTTTCTTCTGAATGTCCTCTTAAAAGTCTTCTTGTTTCTGAAGGTTTGTGACAGTGATCAAGTTGAACTGGAAGCAATGGTTTTGGACTACCCCAAGTTTTATAATTATGAATATTGTAGTCTGGTATTGATTTTTCACTCCAGTCCTAATTGATGAAAATAGAAATGTCAAGTGTGTTAAATACCGGTATTCATTTACTGCGTCTTTGTGTAATATCTGAATTTAGTTGTTTGTGAATTTCAAAACATTTTTACTGTCTCTTAAAATTTTTACTGCTTTACATGGTGAATAAAGTGACAAAGTAAACAATTTTAAGTCTGAAGTTCAATCATTGCAATTGCAGTCAGTGTATTTAGATGAACTAGAAAGCCAATATATATCTAACCAGTAGAAAGTGAGTTCTGTTTTTTTGCTGAGGTGACTATTATTGGTAGAGAAGTACCCGCCAAGCAAGTTCATTACTATTGTTCCATTCTCTAAACTAAACAAAAAACTTGATACAGCATTTATAATAAAAATAATTGGACTGGGGAAGGAAGCGTCAGTTACATAAAAATGTGAGAACTAACAACACTTTTATTCAGATGCTTGAGTAACAATTTTCAAATGAAAAAATCTAAATGTTTGTTTTTTATCAGGGGCATAACCAAAAACATGCTAAGAGGGGGCTTGACCTTACTGCTATAAATTTGTCTGTATCTTACAAACGGTGGTTTAAAGCGAAGCCCTTTGAGGTAAACGCAACCGTCGCAACGTAGCCTACTGGTACCGCAAGAAAATGCAAACTAATAAAATGCTCTCGATAGCATTTAACTTCGCACTAAACATCGATAAGCGCTCCGCTTGCGAATAAAACACCAAACTTAGTTTTAGAGGCTGACTTTTCCTCAAAGCAACTGCTGGTATCAGGTATCACTGTGCTAAATTCTTGTCCTTCGATGATAGTGTCAAATCATGCAAAAACTGCTATGTTTTTTTGCTTTCTCCAGCAAATCAACACAGCAATCCATTGCACAATAAGCAAAAAATCCACTACATAACTGATGACAAATCCAGCTTTCAGTTTCACTCATAGCGTTAACATTGGGAGTCTTCATAAACAGCACTAAATAACACATACAAACAACTGTTTAAGCTTACTACAGGTATCATAACATGCTTGCCTGAAAAAGAAAAATCACATCAAAAAAACAACATAGTTAATGATTTAAATGTACCTGTAGACTAGCCTATTGGTTTACACTCTACAAGATACCGATAGATCTACCACAACCATAATGAGACATGGATGGTGAAAGCGTTTAAGGATTTGTTAACTGAGTAAACACCTAAAGAGAACTTTTGACATCTGCTTCCAGCTTTTTGCGTTTCTGCATTAAAACCCAGAACTGTCATCGTAAAAACAGATTAGGGCAAGTTTTCAGAGGAAGGATCTAAACAAATCATTGATAGCTATGTAAATAGGCTAACTACTACTACGTTTTTGAAGAAATGACTTGTCTTTTCATTTCCAAATTCGATCTACTGTACTTCGTTTTTCACTTAAACTTTACAAATTTTTTTCTCAAGATTGTTTTGTTACCTGAGCTATTACTCTAGACTCTTCTTCACGGTTATTGCATGATAACATAATATAAACTCAATCTTCGTTTTACCGGTAATTCCAGCGCGCTATGACGAAACAGAACCTGTGATTACTATAATAGCGCTTCAATAATAAAGTACACAAAGCTTTCTGCTAATTGAATACATTTTAAAAGTAAGTTGTTAAAATTAGTCTATGAAGTGACCAGTCGCGAAGATTAGCAACCACTCGCGAAGGTTGCCAACCTTCGCGAGTGACGTAATCGACCACTCGCGAAGGTCGCCAACCTTCGCTTCGCGTTGCTTCGCGTCCAGTCTAAACGCACCTTTAGTTGAAGATGAATCTGTAGTTTGGGAAAAAAGAGAAGAAACAGAAGCAATTTTAAACAAATTTTTGACTGAAGCTTTACAACTAAATCCTGAACAACTTAAACTGACTGATTTACATAGGTTACCTCAACATCCAATTTATAAAGACAAGGTCAAAATAAACTGCCCAATCATATTCAAAGTCGCTAGTGTGTTTGACAAGCACACCATAATGACTAGATTAAAAATGTTAAAAGATTACAATGAACGACAACAGGAAAGCTGTCCAACTGCACCAAAGGTTTATGTAAGTGAACATCTGCCAAAAGAAATGTATGAGCAAAAAAAGTTACTGATGCCACACTTCAAAGATGCGAGAAAAATGAAATTAAAAACTACATGGATGGTGCAAAATGAAGAATATTGCCTATTTGTAGACGATAAAAAAGTAAATATTTAATGTAGTCTCATAAAAGAAAGTTACAAATCTGAGTCGGCTAATGACAGGAATAGCCTTAAAGCTCCTGTACTTTGATAACAAACTTAAGTCTTATTTGTCTGATTAAATGATCTCACTATAACTTTAAACTCTCTATAAACTATAATTTAGAATTGACAGAGCCAATTTGAATTTAGTTTCTGTCAGTGGCTGAACTGAGTTTTGTATTTTCGTGGGTTGATGATGCGTGCATTTTATTTGTGTTTTCGTCCTGATATGTTAAGCCTGCCTTTTTTTTGCTGTTTGACTAATGGCATTGATTGGCCTACTGATGATTTACAGCCATCTTCGAGTCGAGTGGATTCAACTAAGCTTAATCAAACAACAAATTTGCAAAACAAAGATTATACGGACTTGGAGGATTCTAAGTTATTGAATTTAAATTAAGTTGACCCTGATAGTCTTTTTAAAATATTGACTGAAAATGTAGGTGAATGCTTATATCATGACGCTAGCAAAACGCCCCCAACAGCTATCCGAAATAATCAATTTTTTATCATTCACATTAACATTCTTTCTCTCCACAAACACCACGATGATTTGGTAAATTTTTTTTGCCCTTTGCCGATCTCCACCGGATATCATTTGCATAACGGAAACTAGACTTCAAGCTGAACCTTTTATAGATGTTGGTCTGCCTGGATACACCTTCATACATGAAAACTCTCCTGCAATTATCGGTGGTGTTGCTATGTATATAAAGAACTCAATTAAATTTGAAAGACCTGGTAAATATAATTTTGAAGTATCGGGATGTGAAAACATCTGGATTGACGTTAAGCTAAATAATAACAAAAACTTGGTAATTGGGACAGTATATAGACATCCAAAACAGAACCCTTCCTTCTTTATAGAAAAATTTAGCGAAATCCTACATCTATTAAATGTAGATAATGCTACGTGTTTTATTCTAGGGGATATGAACATAAATATTAACAGATCAAAAATGTCTACCCATGCTGTGGACTACACCAATATCTTGAAAAGTTACTCCCTTTTTCAGTTAATTGACAAGCCAACAAGAGTTACCGATCTTTTTCAAAGCATTATTGATCACATAATTACTAATGATGATAATTCGCATATTGCACCGGGAGTAATTGAGTATGGGGATTTAAGCGACCACTATCCAGTATTCGTTTCGATAGACAAACTTAAGAGTTGTAATGCAACACCAACAGAGCAAATGGTTTTTTGAAATCGGAGGAATTTTCAGGCTGATCAATATTGCAATGATTTAGAATCTAATTTAAATCAACTTTTTGCTGGCTTTCCTTTTATTGATGCATCAAATGTAAATGACATTTTTTCAAAATTTATGGAAATGTTAATTCTAATTACTAACAAACATGCTCCCTTGAAACAACTATCAAGACGTCAAATGAAATTGCAACAAAAACCTTGGATTACCAAAGGAGATCTACATGTCGATTTGTCACAAGCAACAAATATACAAATCATTTTTCTTATCTGGTAATCCGGCTTTTGTTGCTTATTTCAAGAAATATGCTAATCTTTTAACAAAAATTAAATGCGCCGCAAAACGTTTATATTATAAGAAAAAGATTGAAGAAGGAAAGTATAACTCACGTACTACCTGGCAAGTACTGCGTGAGTTCATTTCAACAAAGAAAAACCTGAAGTTACCTACTTTTATTCGAGATGAATCAAACGTCTCACTAAATGATCCAAAGCTCATCGCTGAAGCTTTTAATGAACATTTTTCAGATATTGGAGATAAGCTTGCAGCAAAAATTTAAACAAAAACATCCTTTAAAAGTTTTTTGAAAGGTCGAAATCCAAATTCAATGGTCTTGTTTTCGCCAACGTTTTTTGAAATTTACAATGTAATTCATTCTCTTAACAATAAAAAGTCCTTTGGAGTAGATACTATATCATCGTATTTTTTAAAAGTAGCCTCTTTAGTGACCACCCCATATCTGATGCATCTATTCAATGTATGTTTTAATAACGGTTTATTTCCGGAAGTTCTGAAGGTATTTAAGATAATTCCTATTTACAAATCCGGAGACAAATCTAAAGTTAACAACTATAGACCAATCTCTTTACTGCCATCATTATCAAAAGTTATGGAAAAGCTACTCGTTGAAAGATTGACAAGTTTTCTAAATGCCAGTGGAATTCTGTATGATCGGCAATATGGGTTTAGAAAAAAACGTAACACTACTCAAGCTGTATTAGATCTAGTAACTAATTTGTATGATAACATTTCTAAAAACAAACTTTCTAGTCTTGTGGCAGTAGATTTAACTAAGGCCTTTGACACAGTAAATCATAAAATTCTTCTCGAAAAACTTGATTACTATGGAATTCGTGGTATATGTAATGATTTAATTAGAAGTTATCTTTCAAACAGACAACAAAAAGTGTATATTGCTCAAGAAAGTTCAACTATGCGCTTAGTCAAATCTGGAGTACCACAAGGCTCTGTTTTTGGTCCTCTGCTTTTCATAATATATATCAATGACTTGCACTTTAAATTACTACGTTCTACAGTACAACTATTCACTGACGATACTTGTATGCTACTATCAAACATCTGCAAAAAAAAATCCACAAGATGAAGCAAAAACTGAACTTGAAAATCTCCATTTTTAGATGGATGCAAATAAATTGACATTGAATTTACCTAAATCAAATGTTATGCTGATCAATTCTAAATTAAGAGATAAAGGGAAATTCGACAATATAAAAACAAAAAAATCTGAAATTTGCATAACCTCTACAGTAAAATATTTAGGTATTTACATTGATGAAGAATTAAATTTTAAGTACCACATCACATCGATTGTGGCAAAAATTTTACCTGGTGTCGGTATTTTTTACTAGATTAAAAAGTTTCTTCCAACCTCGACTCTCTTATGTGTATATTACAGCCTTGTGCATACACATCTAAGCTATGGCATCATCATATGGGGATCAACATACAAATCACACTTAGAAAAATTAACATCGCTCCAAAATAAAGCAATTCGGCCTGTTGGTGGTTCAGAGTGGAATGAAAGTTCCTCTCCTCTATATTATAAATTTAAAGTTTTAAGATTTCATGATATTTATAAATATGAACTTGCAAAATTCAAGCATCATGTACAAAACAAAACTCTACCTACACCTTTACTGAAATTTTTTGACGATGTGAAAAATGATTTAAATCTCAATACTAGGTCTCTAACACGAGAAAAATTAAAAATCTCTCTTTTTAAATCGTCAAGAACTCAAAAATCTGTGAAGTATCAGGGTGTAACTTTGTGGAATTCACTATCGTTAAATTTAAAAAAATTATCTTTTCAAAAATTTTCCACTGAATATAAATCCAATCTCATCCAAAACTATAAATTATAATTTCATCAGATAATTTCGACGTTAGTCTGCACTATTTCGATTATGTTTGTACTATCATTAGAATGACTGAGAATAAATATCTCTTTTATTATATGCTAGGTTGGCCGCTCGACTCGAAGACTTCATGTCACTTCGCGGTCTTCCTTCCGCATTATTCGGAATTTATACTTGTGTTGTTTTGAGTTTACTCTTTATTTTATGTGTACTTTGTGCGGTGAAAAATAAATTTACCTTACCTTATCATTCATTTTCGCACATTCTGGTTCTGTGGGTATCTATGTTCTTACCTTATGTTCTAACTGCTAACATTTACGTACACTTACTAAATACATCAGTACCGAAGTCAGGGAACTTTTAATGTTATTTCTAGAACTAAGAGGAAAACATTTGCTATATTACAGCGATTGTAAATGAGCCAGTAGCCTTGTTTTGTGTAAGGAGAGAAGGATGGAAAAAGACTAAGAAGCGATAACTTCTTCAATTTTCGTGATGATGATCTGACTGAAACTGAAAATAAATCTCTGTCAGTACCGCAGCGTATTTAGGTGGAAGAGGGAGCATTGTGCCACCCTCTTTAGATGCACAGAGCTGGACGGCGCTGCTTCTAGCTTTTAGCTCTCATCGGCAGCCCTCAGCTTCTCTAATCAAATGTATTCCCCAACTGGACAAGATTCTTGGCCAAACTGTACAAACCTTAAGGGCTTGCACAGTAGCAGAGGCTGTGTAGGGAATAAACGATTTTTCACTTGTGGTACTTACAACAAGTGAAAAATCGCTGGACCCGCGTAGTAAAGACAGCCATAGGCTATCCCTACTACAAGGGTTCCACTCTGTGTGACCACGGAAATCATAACCGAAAAGTTTGACGTCCTTCGTGGTCGACTCCTGGGAAATCATAACGACTTCCACTGGCAGTTAGGTGGCCAGATCAACCACTAACCCTGCAGCCGCAAAGCAGCTCGAGTCATAAGATGCACAAAGCTGGACAGCGCTGTTTCGAGCTTTTAGCTCTCATCGGCACATCTCAGCTTCTCTAATCAAAGGTATTTTCCAGCTGGACAAGACTCTTGGCCAAGACTCATGCTTTGCGGCTGCAGGGTTGGTGGTTGATCTGGCCACCTAACTGCCAGTGGAAGTTGTTATGATTTCCCAGGAGTCGACCACGAAGGACGTCAAACTTTTCGGTCACCCTTTTTAGAGTAGAGGTACAGTATAAAAAGACACATTTAAATAAAATTATCTGAAATAAAAATGGAGCAGCTTATAAACTTTGGTGACTTGAAGTTTTTGCAGCCTTTTATTCAACTAGACGGTGGCAGCAGTGGCGTAGTAGCCACTTGGCGATTCTGGCTCTGCGCCAGGGGTGGCTGACTACAAGGGGCCACAAACGAGGCCTAGCAGTACAAAAATCAAAAAAGTAAAACAAGAAAATGATTTACAAAGAGGCAGCTAGCGCACAGGAGTTGCTCTTTGTTTGGTGAGGGATAGCAGTGCTGTACTTTGTCTGTTGTTTAATTCATAGTAACATTTATTATGTCATAAATCTGTTGTTATAAACAACGATTCATTTTCTCTGTATCAGCAGTCAGCACGCCACAGTAGTTTCTGTAGTCAGATCTCGGGTGCAGTAAGGCTGAGATATTGATGTATTTTATTGTTTTAACGATGGCAAAGCACTGAGTTAGCTGTGGAAATTGACAGATTTTAGAGACTGGTGCGAAGCAGTGAAAGTGCAACAGCGTTTAATGTTTTACAGTGGTTAGCAAAATCATGCTTACTTGATTCGCACCATGTTTATGCTTGTGTCTGAAGCTTTGTCTTACCGTTGGAGTTTCAATTGCACGCTCTGAGAGGAGTTTCTCAAAGCTCAAAATGATAAAGCCGTATTTGCGTTCTATTATGTATGATGATCGGCTATTGGCTCTATCGATTCATTCTATAGAAAGAGACTACGTTCAAAAACTTGATTTTGAAGATATCATCACTGATTTTGCTTCGGCGAAAGCTCGAAAAGTTGGCTATCGATCTTTACTGAGGCGGTTATTGATAAATATTGAGGCGGCTATTGATCTTTAATTTACCTAACACATTTGTTCACCATTCTGTCTTTTATTTTTGGCTGTAACCTTGAAACAGTGAGGAGAACTTAATAAGAACGGAGAAATGAGGGTGACTGGGAAGTGAGCTCGCGCTCTTCGAGTCTCCAGCTACCCGTGTATGTGTCGAAGCAGGCGGCCTGCAGCCGTAATCGAACTCGGGTCGCAGTATTGCTGACGCAATAATCAGCGCTCAGTTCCGCTCGGCCATGAGGCTTCTTTCTCAAGCAACATGGAACTTCTGAGACCCGGCAGATTATTTGTAATGATTTCATTGAAAAGATTGTTTGAACGTGAAACTATTTGAAAATTTGCTACAGCTACTTAGGGTGGCATTTTCAACAAAAGCCAGGGGCGGCAACAAATGCTCCAACGCCACTGGGTGGCAGTGGACAGATTTTCACCTTAGCTATTTATACAACAGCATGACAAAATTTTTGCTGCCTTAGCAATTATCTGACTCGGTGCAAATAATTTTATACAACGCGGACATATTAGTCATTGAGTAAGCACTATTATACCCAGCAATAGCAATCATGTTTTAGCCGAGAAAAATGTCTCTTCGTTAGAGCCGTGACTCAAAATTCTGTAAAAATCTGTAACCACGAAACGTTTTACGGAAGCTTAGCGATGACCAACGCTGTGTCTTCTATTATTTTTTCGGTCATGACCTAATAACACTAAGGCAGTTCGTAAATGCGATAGCATTTCAAGTAGCTAGTCGGGTACGTATTTCAAATATTTTCCAGCCAATCCCAAAAACACCATTGCGCTTGTTGCCTTGTTTGTTGCAAAAGAAAATATTATTGTCACTAATCGTTAAAAAAAATCTCATTTCATTTCTTGGCCATATGCACGTACAAAAGCACAAGAAAGAACAATTAATGGCGACTGAAATAACTGTCGCTCTGCTAATTATTTTTATGTTTATTTTGTGTGTTTCGTCCAATTGTCTTCTAAATAGATATTTGAACAAAAATACTCTCAAAATTGAGTTCTTGGTGAGTTGGGGGTGAAGGTGTTTTGACTTCGCCTATTGTGAAACCATTTCGCAAAATTAAATTTAACATACATGAAGCATTGAACACGTATTCCACAAAAAATGCATAATTGTTGTTAAATTTTTGATTGTGAATGAATTCTAAAATATGACTCCAATCATTGGGAGAAAATTCGAGTCGAATTATGAGCATAAATGTGAGTGAAGTCGAGTCCCAGTCATTTCCCCTCAAAACAAAAAAGACTTGAGTCGAGCCTGAGTTATTAAAAATGCGAATCGAATTGTTCCGTCTCTGGTAATAAGCGGCCTTACTGCCAGTGGTACAAAGTAACGAAATACTTTACTTGGGTAGACTACTCAAGTTGTTTTTTCCTGTAACGAGTACTTTTTAAGTAGTTTTTTTGTAGCTACTTTTACTGGCTTACTTTTGGAGTGAAGTAACGCGACTTAAGTAATATTTTGGTTCAGAAAAGTTCAAAGTACTGTAATTTTAAATTTGAACCACAAATTTGTCAGAACTGTTGACTTTTCTACCGGCAATTGTTCAATTCAGTTAAGTTAGTTGTCTTTTCCTCCTTTTTCGGCTGGCAACTCTTGTGTCAGAGGTCAGACTACCACTGCGACAGCAGCAATGCCTTTTTCCTACGTGTACGCATACGTATCATAGCCAAGCTGGCGAAAAGCAGTTCAAGATGGTTTTATTGGGAACAATGTAGCCTATTGAAAAATGAATAATAAGCTATAGACAGTATCCAAAATCTTAATGGCACAATCAGCAAACCTTTGATTAACAGCCTACAACATGTTGTTTCGGAATCGACTTTCGTCTTTCATTCCTCGTGAGTATAGCTAGGACTTTTGTCCTCGGCGGTATAGCTAAGATGGTTTTAGTTTCACGTCGTTGTTTGATGTCTCCCCTTCGCCGCATACTTGCATGGATGTTTACTCTGAAGCAAATCGTGAAAGAAGCAAACAGAGATATAAATTTGCCAGAAATGCGTCTTAGAATTACTAAACTTTTCTGTAGCTAAATTCTACAGAGTGAGCCAAAAATCGCACACTATATATGCAATAAACGTTATTGCACGTTACTGTAATTTATGGTGCAATGCATATAGATCAGGGGTCCGCCTCCCCCCAATTGAAATGCTACCAATGATAAAAATGTCACAAATAGGACTATTGTTTCTTCAGTTTCAGTTTCTTTTAGCATCTTCGCGTACAACAGTTTACGCGTACCACAGTAATTAACAATAATATTGATCGAGGGGGCCCAATTTAATTTTTACCAACCAATTTAAATAATCCCTGTATAATAACATTTAAATGGTCCTCAATTTAAATGGGCCTCCAACAATAATATTGGTCCAGGATGCCCGGGCCTCCTCAATTTAATTTTTACCAACCAACTTAAATGGGCCCCCGACAATAATATTTAAATGGCTACAATTTAAATAGGCCCCCAACAACAATATTGATCCAGGATACCTGGGCCCCCTTAATTTTTCCAACCAATTTAAATGGGCCCCCTACAATAATATTTAAATGGCCCTAATTTAAATAGGCCTCCAACAACAATATTGATCAGGGGGCCTGGGCCCCTAAATTTAATTTTTGCTCACTAATTTAAATGGGCTCCCTACAATAATATTTAAATGGCCCCAATTTAAACGGGCTCCCCAACAATAATATTGTTTCAGGGGCCCAGGCCCTTTCAATTTTTATGCAACGAAATACTTTTGAAAAAAAATTAGCTACAGCAAAGGGAATGCTCATTGAAGAAACGTTTGAATTGAGAGGGCTTGGGCCCCCTGGCAGTATATGTACTCCTATAACTGGTTATTTTCATGACCAAATAATAATCATAAAGAAAATATTCGACTGGATTTTTTTTACTGCTAAAATCTTGCAGGAGGCAATGCAGTTTACTTTCCCTTACCTGGGCCGAATCACTTACAAAATTTAACCCCAAAATGCAAAATTTTAAACGTAGTTTGGACTTAAATTGCAAGCAAAAGGAGGACTAAACAACTTAATTTTTTTTAATTGGCTTTCAAATGTTAAGAAACTAGTACTTTCATATGGCTCTGACAACGTGCGAAATGTGATCCAATGGTATTAAAACAGCTTTCTTTTCCCAAAAATTACAAAAAATTGCCCAGCGGCCCCCAGACTTCCGTCTGTGATACGTTTGAATTACAGTAGATTTCTTCACTCAAACACGTCTCCCAATTTAGACATTTTCACATTTTAACTATTGTTTAAGTCCTCTCCCTTAAACGAGTTCCTAGTTACGTGCCAACACCAGGCCACGGCTTTTGATTTTTCCTTCTACGATATCTTTATCCCCACTAAAAATTCCTCTTCCAAAGATTCTAATGACGTCATTGCGTGTGATTTGTGGTTTGGGCCCCCCCAGTCAAAAATCTCGGCTACGCCTATGGTGCAATGTAATTGCAAAATGTTTTTAATATGATGATCAATTTTGTCCCTATAGAGACCCAGACTATTCGAGAGGGCTATCTACAATAATTTTATGTGATTTAGTTACGTACTGTTTTTCAGGCTTCTGCCTGCCTTCACATGCCGTGAAATAAATTCAACTCAAAAAAATCCACAAAGATTGTAATTAATTCATCCAAAAATGGTTATCGCAGAATATAATGAAATTTTTATGAAGCATAACTTTTGGCCCACTCTGTAGATACACTGATAAGACACATTCCTCAGTGTTTTTAAATTTTAGCATAATTTAACAATGACAGTGAATGAGTATTTGAGCAAAGATGCTATAAAATAATTCGATGTAAATGCTGTGTAGCATGATTTTCAAATCTCGAAATCCCGTTGTTGTTGTTTTTTTGTTGATGAATTGTCTTGACTATAATAACGAGAAACTTGCAGCAATTAATAATTCATGACTTCTTGAGAGAATGAGCGTTAAAAGACCAATCGCTATCTGGCATTCAAAGTTTTCTCAGAGAGCTTGCTGAAGTTGTGCGAAATGAAAAGCCGTATGAGCTCCAAAAAAAAAGGTTTGCGCCTTAAAAAATTTCAAGAAGAGAAAAAGAACACAAAATTCGAGCTTGAACGAGTCTCTGGATTTTTTATGTTGTGTTCCTTTAGCACTCGGTTGTGCAAAAGTTCTTTTTGACAAGGTTAATATTAGTAGAAAAAGTATAAGCTAAATTACTAATACGCTGAAAAAAAAGGCGTTTGTTTGGTTTGTAAAATGAATGCCTGAATAACTAATATATTGATGTCCGCTGCTACTTCACAAATTTATGTAGCAGCAACTTTCTTGTGTTGTTGAATGTTAATGACAAATTTAACCCCCAATAGCCTGTTTCACTCTGTTAAGAATCTTCAGGTAGAGTTCGAGAATATAAATTATTTAAAAGCAATTAATGTACAAAAGTTTTCCTGAAATATGTTCTCATCACCAAACGGAAGTAGGTTTTGAACCAGACCCGACGCCAGAGTAGCGTGACTGGAAGGGGGGGGGCAGAAAAATATTTGGGGGGGCACAGATAAACTTTTCTCTCAAATTCGGCAGTGAAGACCAAAAAAAGGTCTTCATCCCAAATTACGCTACGCCACGTGGATACGGACTATTTGCCTTCTTTCGCGGAACAATTTTCCCTCGGGGGGCACGTTCTTAGCCTCATTTTGCAGGCGTTCAGACGCTTCTAGAGCAGCTGTAGCGCCGTTTTGTTGTTTTGCTTATTTATTTATTTATTTACTTTGTGTGAGTTTCAAACCCGGTTTCATTATTTTCGTTAATTTACATTTGAAAGCCACGACTCGTTCCTCAAGGCAAGTATTTAATCTGTTGAATCGTTGCAAATGTTGAAATCTGTTAAATCCGGTTGCCGTGAAGATGTTCTTGTTTCTTTTTATGTGACGTAAGTTACTAATTTTCGCGTTGACCTAATTAAGAGCAAATTTTAAACTTTGCAAGCTGAAGCCTTGCAATGTAAAAATCACTATTCAGTTGAGCGTCTGCAGTAAGCAGCGATGATTTTTGTTACTAAATTTAAAGGTTGAGTCAGCAAAGAACTACAGTTTGAAATTTGAGATATCGCTGCCTTTGCAGCTCGTACTGAAGACAGCTGATCTTCAATCGATTTTCGAGTGCCAATTGCCTTGGTTCCTATTCAGATAGTTCGCTGACTCAATCCTAACAAATATTATTTTTCAACATTTCCCTTTTTTGTGAGCATTAACTGCAGCGAGTTTGACATCGGCCAGGCTTCAGTTTAAATATTCAACATTTGATTTGATCGCATTTGGAATTCTCCGTCTGCATTGAAAAATTCATCAGTAAGTACAATGTATTATTTTGTTAAATTGTTTGTTAATAGTAAAAATAGATTCTAAATTTGAATAAGTTAATGAGATAACGAGTTGTGTGCAAGGTCATATTTTGTTTTCGTTGAAGCATTAATTCCAATTTGTTTTGCTTTTGATTCAAATTTAAGCTTGAATTTATTTTGTAAAATATATTATGTGTTTTTTTTTGAGTGTCTAAATGTTTATTTTTTCTCAGAAACCGCTTCCCATTTTCGCTTCCGCTTACTCATACACCAACAAGTAAAGAACGAAGTTTCGAACAAGAACAGCGTGTTACGAATTCTCGAGGCAGACGGTAGACAAATCGAATCCGTAACAAAGTTTTGATGAATTGAATAATCTTTTAACAATCAACTGGAATTTCAAGCTTATTAATATTGCAACTACAAAGCAACTTCGGATAAACGGTAGGACTGAATCTTTATATTTTTCTCAGCAAGCGCCCAGAGCAGTTGAAGACGATTGGCTATTTTATGGTCACATGAGTATAAGTGAATCTATTTGGACTGTGGAAGAGAGCTGGATAAGATTAAATCCGTTCTCGAGACTGTATTTATTAGCTAAAGGTTCTGTTGTTTGGATTGGTTTTTTATATCTACAATTGTTGTTGTTTTGCGATTGTGTAGGCTTAGACAAATGGCTGAATTCCTATCTAAATCCGACAAGTGTGAAAATGAAACCCCAAGTCAAGACTTTGATTTTAGCACTGATAGCGTTGCTAAAGCCATCGATCAGCTTAAGCACACCTTAAATCAAAACTATCTAAGGGCTGAAAAATTAATGGCTTTGCGTCGACCAACACCGACGAACTAAACGATGTTTGGTCGGAAATTGACCAAAATTATAAAGAATTAATCGAAACGATGACGATCGCTAAGGTTGACTTTAAAGTTGTTGCTACGGCCTCTAAAAATAAAAGCGAATTTGAATTGCGTAAAAATGAGTTTCTTTAGTTCAATTCTGCCACCTCATCCAGTGAGACGCCCTGCTTTTCGCTTCCTCCAGGGTTTAATTTACAATCTGATCATGACGTTGCGAGTGTTTGTTCATCACTAAAAGCTGAAAGTACTAAATCCTCAAAGTCAAATAAATCCTCTCACTCGACGGCCTAGACTCTAAGTCTTAAATGTCTTAACGCCGAAATTGAGTTGCAAACTGCACAGCTAGAAGCGGAACAATTAAATGAGCGTTTAAAAGAGCAAAATGCTAACGCCGATCTTGAGATGAAATTGCGTGTTGAAATGCGAGAACTTGAAGCACAAGTTCAAATACGTGAAGCTAAAAGAAAAATTGAACTAGCTAAGAAAAAACGTAAGGTTTTAGATGAGTTTAAAATGAGAACTGTTCTGTAAAACCTAGCCGAAATGTCTTGTCTAAGCACTGTAAGGTTTCTTCTGAACCCGTTCTTCCATTGACGAACAACAAAAGGTAAGTATCGGTCAATATTACCCCGGAGGCTTACCCGAAGGGGTTGTTAGTAGCTCTTCTATTTCTGTTCCTACGATGGTCTCAGGCAATATGCCTAAGGTAAGTGTTGGTCGAA
This sequence comes from Trididemnum nubilum, assembly GCA_963965965.1. Classification (NCBI taxonomy): domain Eukaryota; kingdom Metazoa; phylum Chordata; class Ascidiacea; order Aplousobranchia; family Didemnidae; genus Trididemnum; species Trididemnum nubilum. Next base: position 26,000,991 of record OZ014481.1, on the reverse strand, counting down.
TTATAGAACAACCTCAGTCGGTCGAAAAGCCAACTAGTACTTTACTTTCTGCTTCAGCCAAGACTTATGAACCTACGGTGAGTGTGGGTCACAATTGTCCACTAAACCGACCGCGGGTGGCCGAGTATCCAGTCTCCTCTGCCCTACCTCTTTCCGTTACTCAAGTTCCATCTTACGAGCACACGATGCCTGATGCAAGACAATACGTGCAGAATTCGCAGTGGGCGCCGGATCCAAGATCATTTCCAGAAGTCACTCAGATGACGTCCTACCAACCCCTCTATCAGCATCAGATGACGACTTCGTTCGAACGACAAACCAGTCAGGTAAGTGGCCCGGTCAACTCTACTGCCAATCAATTTGCTTCTTGCTATTTACCCTCCAATTCTTTGAGAGGCGATATTCTAGCAACGGCAAATAGTTATGGCAGCCCTCGGATCAGTTCCCAAACCTACGGCAATTCAACTGTAGTTGAGAGCTTGCATCCGACTCTCGATTCTCAGAGAAATTCTCGTAATTCTCTCCCTCTACCCGCCAATAATTAAACTTTCATGCCCGGTCAAAGAACCATGTGCTTGCCAGGTCGGGTCAATTATGACAGCATGTTCCTGCCGCGACCGGAGTTTCCCAAGTTTTCCGTAGACCCACTGCAATACCGGACGTTTATTACGAATTTCGAAACTCATGTCGAGTCGCGGATCAAAGACCCAAAAATGCTGTTCTGCCTTCTAACTCGACATTGTGTAGACGCGGTGAGAGAGGGGATACAACATTTGGAGGGAAAGGGAGAGCAGTGCTACAATCTCGCTAAGCAAAGGTTAACGAAGGAATACGGTTCTCCTTGGATCGTTTCTAACTTCTGTGAGCAAAAACATAAAAAATTTTCCTCTATCAAATCTGGCGATGCTAAACAAATTAAGTATTTGCCGAACTCCTTGAAAAATCTTATATCCTGGTTGACATTAATAACTTCGGAAGTTTAAATTCCCTCGACTCGCTAACTGCTTTAGTCACCAAACTGCCTCACGAATTACGGCGTGGTTGGGTGGAAAAGGCAGTTCATATCGGAAATTCAACGGGAATCCTTGCTAAATTTGAACATTTTGTCCACTTTGTTCAAAACGAGTCTGATAAATTGAATTTACTGTTCGGTTTACGAAATTTATCAGTTAGAGTTAACAAACCAGAGTTTAAAGTAAAGGCTTCTTTTTATAGCGTCTCGAGTAATAAACCTACTCTAAAAAAGGATACGAAGTCCTTCCTTAAAACCGGAGTGTGTTGGTTTTGCAATGAGACCTCACACAAGTTATTGGAATGTAACGCATTTCTAAGTAAGTCTGTCAAAGACCGTACTTCTTTTGTTAAGAGTCGCAAACTTTGTCTTAAATGTTTGAGTGCAAGACATCGAACCCCAGAATGCACGAAGGAAAGGACTTGCAACGTTGATGGGTGTAAGGGCGCTTATCATCATACTTTGCTGTACTATCCGAGAGATATCAAACAAAAGGAAACGTCGTTACGAGACACCAGCTCCGAAACTTCATCAGCTGAAGGTTCCTCGGAAATGGCGTCTTCGTACTCTATCCTGAATCAGCAACCACAATTAGATTCTGACGTTTATTTGTGTGTTGTTCCCGTGTTCATGAGGAATGGGGACAAGGAATATTGTACCTATGCCTTTTTGGACCAAGGGTCTTCACATATCTTTTGCGATGATCATCTGATCAAAGTTTTGCAAGTTGATGGTTCACAAAGCGAGATGAGTTTGCAAACGCTTAACGGTCTGACTAAAGATAAACCGACTAAGATGTGCGAACTGTAGTGTCGGATTTAAATAAACAGTTATCTTTTGTACAGTCAAGCGTACACTCAGTTGAAACCATTCCTGTAAAACTGAACGCTATAAAGGGTAAATCCGTAGCAGAAATGCCTCATCTTCGTGACATCAGTTTCAGGGAACTTCGTGGCGCAAAAGTTTCTCTCTTAATCTGGGCAGATGTACCCGAGATGTTTTGCATTAAGAGCTACAGGAAGTGTCCTCGTGGCACACCTGTAGCCATAGAGATCCCTCTTGGATGGTCTCTTCTCGGCTCTTCTTTGTCGCCCTCCTTCAATATAAACTGCAACGTGAACTTCATCCGTAAACGTGATGAAAGTGTCGAACAACTGGTACAAGACACGTCGGAAGCCGATTTCCAGAGGAGAACCGGTGTTTTAGATGTACCAAAATCCAGCGAAAGTCGAGAGGCCTTTCATAAACTGACATCATCTATCAAAGCCACTGATGGTGGGCACTACCGGCTTCCATTGCTTTGGAAGCAAGAGAAGATTTCGCTGCCTAACAATTTAAACATGGCGAAACAACGACTTTCTTCTTTAAAGGCAAGGCTGTCTAAGGACCCAACTTTAAAGGACAAGTACACAGAAGTTATTAATTCGTACTTGTCAAAAGGGTATGCCAAGCAAGTGGACTGTGATGCGCAGAACGAGCAGTCGAAAATTGCCTGGTACTTGCCTCACCACCCAGTAATCAATCCACACAAATCTAAGATTAGAGTGGTGTTCGATTGCGCCGCGAAATATCATGGTATTTCACTGAATGACCAACTAGTTAGAGGTCCTGATCTCATGAATAGTTTGATAGGCGTCTTGATCAGATTCAGGAAGGAACGTATTGTAATGGCTGCTGACGTCGAACAAATGTTCCACCAAGTGAATGTAAGTCCTGAACATACGGACGCTCTACGCTTTTTGTGGTGGCCTGATGGTGACTTGCAAAGAGAATCATTGCCTCACCAGATGATCGTGCATATTTTTGGGGCTAAGTCATCCCCTTGTTGCGCGAAATTCAGCTTGAGACAAATGGTCGTCGAATTCGGCCATCTATACGAACCGTTGATATCAAAGATTGTCTATAGTAGTTTCTACGTAGACCATTGTTTGGTGTCCTTGCCCACTATTCACGAGGCAATTTTAGCACAGCAGGGCTTACGCGAGCTCTTAGCTAAGCGTGGTTTCCGTCTTAGAAAATGGATAGCAAACAGTGATGAAGTCTTGCAGAGCATTCCTGAGTCCGAGCGTATTGAAGGTTCCCAAAGGCATCCCTTGGAAGATTCGGCAAGCGAGAGACTTCTTGGAATGCTGTGGAGATTGAAGGATGATGTACTTGCTTTCACAGTGGAAATGCCTCAGAAATCTTTGACTCGAAGAGGAATGCTATCCGCGTTAGTTTGATCCTTTGTTTGATCCTTTGGGATTTGTGTCACCTGTGATCTTGGAAGGAAAAATGATGTTACGTAACTTGTGCAGGAGAAAGGCAGGTTGGGACGAGAAGGTTACTTCCTCGGAAGCCGAGCAGTGGCTACAATGGATTAACAGCCTACCTGCTTTAAATGACTTACACATTCCTCGCTGCTTTAACCCGACAGGCTTTGGAAATTTAAGGTCAATTGAAATTCATAATTTCTCAGACGCGTCTTTGTTTGCCTGGCGGAGCTTGCGCATATTTGCGACTCTTGGACTGCAATGGTTCTTGCGATTGTTCATAAGTCATTGGTAAGGCACGTCTAGCACCAAATAAAGCGGTGTCTATACCACGACTTGAATTAACGCCTGCAGTTTTGGCGGTGAGACTAAATGATACTGAGGTAAAGGAGATAGATTTTGGTTTTACTTGTGAATCTCACTTTTGGACGGACTCCACGGCAGTGCTGCACTGTATTCACAATAAAGACAAGCGTTTTCCCAGCTTTGTCGCAAACAGGCTGGCTATTATCGAAAAAGACAGCGATGAATCTTTATGGCATTATGTACCATCAAAGTTTAATCCCGCAGATATAACGTCGAGAGGTATTCCTGCAGAAGACTCTGCAAAACTGCGAGCTTGGTTGAGTGGTCCAGAGTTCTTATTAGACTGGACCGCAAGAACTCATTGGGAAGAGCCAACAACTTTGAAAAACGTACCTCCCAAATTTTTACCAGTACGTAAACAGGAAAATTTTTCGTGCCTAAAAGTTAAAAATGAGATTGCCTTTGATCGTTTTTTGACTTTGTATAAACTGAAACGAGTCATTGCTTTAGTCTTAAGATATAAGACTATTCTCTTAAGTCTCATTCGTAAACAAACGGCTGCATTCACAAAAAATGTTTCTGTTGAAAAGCTGCAATGTGCCGAAACTGCTATAATTGTGTGTTTGCAACGTCAACATTTTCCGATGTTATTTGAATTTCGTGATGACGAAGTATCAACTAAGTCCTTACCACGTTATCTTCAAAAGCTTTGCCCTAATATAATTGACGGAGTTGCTCACGTTGGCGGACGCCTGAGTCGGGCACTTGTTGACTTTAATATGAAGCATCCAATTATCTTGCCTCAACACTCTCATTTTACCGAATTGTTGATACCTCAACATCATAAGGAAATTGGACACTCAGGTGCTAGTCACACTTGGGCGGCACTTTGCTGCAGGTATTGGATCATCAAAGGCGGAAATGAAGTACGCAAGTGCATTGGGAAGTGCATATTGTGTAGAAAAAGGAAAACTTCTGTCAGCAAGCAGTTAATGGCATACCTACCGACTTGCAGACTGCAATTCGACCAGCCACCTTTTTCCAGCACAGGAATGGATTATTTCGGTCCAATATTGGTAAAGCAGAGACGTTCCACCGTCAAGCGTTACGGATGCGTCTTCACGTGTCTCACAATGCGCGGAGTGCATATTGAGATTGCGAATTCGCTCGATACTGACTTGTTCATTAACGCTTTAAGGAGGTTCATCGCTCGACGAGGCAGACCCAAAGAAATCTTCAGCGACAATGGAACAAACTTTGTTGGAGCTAACAGGGTCTTTCGTGACGCTCTGCAAACTTTTAACCAAGATAGGATCCACAGTCATTGCTCACAACAGAACATTGAATGGAACTTCAATCCACCTACAGCGAGCCACTTTGGAGGAGCGTGGGAAAGGATGATTCGCTCTATTTGCAGAATACTGGGAGGACTTTTTGGAAACCAAACTTTGAATCAGGGTGTCGAACCGAACCTGAACCCGAACCGTAAACCCGAATGAACCGTTTCATTTTGGTGAACCCGAACCGAACCTGAACCACCAAAATTTTACTTCAGTGAACCTGAACCAAACCTGAACCCTCAAAATTGTGCTCAAGTGAACCCAAACCGAACCTGAACCCCTAACAAAAGCAAGAATATATTTTCCATATCCGGATGCCGCTGGCGCTGGTACACGCACAATAAGAGCAGTGGTGATCATCAACAGGATCAGCAATTTCTCCTTTTTTTTGTGGACGAAACGAGTAACAACAGTTAAATTTTAAGTCAATGAACCCGAACCGAACCTGAACCAGTAATATTTTACTTGAGTGAACCTGAACCAAACCTGAACCTCGAAAATGGTGCTCAAGTGAACCCGAACCAAACCTGAACCGCTAAAGTATTTTGAGCAGAAGCTAAACCTGAACCCGAACCGTTATTTGAAATGGTTCGACACACTGCTTTGAATGACGAAAACTGTGTGACCCTAATGGCCGAAGTTGAGTCAATTCTTAATTCGAGACCACTAGTTCCGATTTCTTTCACTGATTCAGAGCAAGAACCTCTGACACCAAACCATCTGCTTCTTTTACGTGAAAGTCCAAACTTGCCTCCAGGCATTTTCTTCAAAGAATCTTGCTACTCACGTAGACGCTGGGCTCAGGTTCAATACCTCGCCGATCAGTTCTGCCAACGTTGGATTAAGGAATTCTAACCTAATCTTCAGCACAGGCAGAAATGGTTCGATGTGGAGAGAAACTTGAAAGTAGACGATATTGTGCTTTTAGTTGAGGACTCGCAGCAACGCTCAAAACGGTTAATGGGGAGGGTTTTGGAAACTTTTCTTGATAAACGAGGTTTGGTACGCACGGTGTTGAATAAGACGCACACAAATATGTTTAAACGCCCCATTGCCAAATTGTGCCCCATATTAACTGCTGATTAATGGAACTTTCTATGATGTTTGTTATCAATTAGTAAACAGCGCTCAATTATTCATGATTGTAAATGTACCAAGAGCACATTTAAGAGGGGAGTGTAGCGCCGTTTTGTTGTTTTGCTTATTTATTTATTTACTTTGTATGAGTTTCAAACCCGGTTTCATTATTTTCGTTAATTTACATTTGAAAGCCACGACTCGTTCCTCAAGGCAAGTATTTAATCTGTTGAATCGTTGCAAATGTTGAAATCTGTTAAATCCGGTTGCCGTGAAGATGTTCTTGTTTCTTTTTATGTGACGTAAGTTACTAATTTTCGCGTTGACCTAATTAAGAGCAAATTTTAAACTTTGCAAGCTGAAGCCTTGCAATGTAAAAATCACTATTCAGTTGAGCGTCTGCAGTAAGCAGCGATGATTTTTGTTACTAAATTTAAAGGTTGAGTCAGCAAAGAACTACAGTTTGAAATTTGAGATATCGCTGCCTTTGCAGCTCGTACTGAAGACAGCTGATCTTCAATCGATTTTCGAGTGCCAATTGCCTTGGTTCCTATTCAGATAGTTCGCTGACTCAATCCTAACAAATATTATTTTTCAACATTTCCCTTTTTTGTGAGCATTAACTGCAGCGAGTTTGACATCGGCCAGGCTTCAGTTTAAATATTCAACATTTGATTTGATCGCATTTGGAATTCTCCGTCTGCATTGAAAAATTCATCAGTAAGTACAATGTATTATTTTGTTAAATTGTTTGTTAATTGTAAAAATAGATTCTAAATTTGAATAAGTTGATGAGATAACGAGTTGTGTGCAAGGTCATATTTTGTTTTCGTTGAGCATTAATTCCAATTTGTTTTGCTTTTGATTCAAATTTAAGCTTGAATTTATTTTGTAAAATATATTATGTGTTTTTTTTTGAGTGTCTAAATGTTTATTTTTTCTCAGAAACCGCTTCCCATTTTCGCTTCCGCTTACTCATACACCAACAAGCAAAGAACAAAGTTTCGAACAAGAACAGCGTGTTACGAATTCTCGAGGCAGACGGTAGACAAATCGAATCTGTAACAGCAGCAAGTTCGGTGCAATAAGCTGCACAAAAACTGTACAACTCTGCATTTGAGCAAAAATTTGTATCTGTCTGCAGTTTACTGATTCTTAGTATTGTAATATGGAGAAGAAAATCGATGCAGTTCTGTCAAGCATTAAAGTTTTAACTAAAAGAGTGAAAATTATAGAAGACAAGTTTGAACGTTATAAATCAAGAATTTTGTCAATTGATCGTAGATTGGGTCAGCAAGATGAAAAAATTAACAACTTAACCTATGAACTTGATACCGTTGTGAAGCTATCCGACTTTAATGAAATTCGCGACAGGGTAAAATGCTTGGAGAAAGTAGCTGACGATGCTAGGAGAGAAGCCTTGCGACAGAAATCATACAACGAAAGGCTCAACCTGCTAATTCACGGCGTCGATGAACTACCAGATACTGTATGGGAAACCAAACTCCAAACTCACATGAAGGTGTATGAAGTTTTTAAAGAAGGGCTTAAAATTGATCTAAATTCTATAAAACTGGTTGATATACAGCGTTTGCAGCAAAGGCCAATTTACGATAATCAGCATAAAAGAATCACACCCCAATTATCATTAAATTGGAGAACGCTTTTGATAAAGACAGAACCGTGCGAAATCTCGGCAAACTGAAAATGTATAATTCGAAGAGAAAAGAAAAACAAGAAGAAAAAATGCCAGATTTTTCAACATTATTTCTTGGAGTGCATGTTTCCAACCAACGCTCGAAAGCCAATAAATTCGTTACTGAGCATTTGCCTAAAGTCTTCTACGAACACAAAAAATTACTTTTATCGGCATTTCGAGAAGCATGTAAGGCAGGAAAAACAACAAAGTGGACCGTTCGAAATGGTAACTATTGCCTGTTTGTGGATGTCCAAGTATTTGTCTGATTTTGTCGATTTTCATGCTTCTTCCTAAAACCTGCAGCATTGTAGCCTATACAATTACATTGCTGTTGCTCTATTTTCATGTGCATTATTTGTGACTAGCAAACTATATAATTTTTTTTGCAGCGGTATAGGCTTAATAGTTACTAATTAATGAATTCTAAATAATAGCACTGCATTTTAATGACATTTATCAATTATATGCAGCAGCTCGCACCGTACTGTGCTATGCTGTGTATCCTACTCACTGCTTTTGTGTTTTTGCCGTTCGTTGACTATCTACTTTTGTGATTTTCTGACTGTGTTGCATCTTAAGTCAGTAGTCACAGCTTTCATTACCATTTCTGTACCTCTTCTTTTGAGACCACCTTTGTGTTTTTTTTCTTTTCTTTTCTTTTCGTTTTGTGGATTTTAGGAATTGTTCAACAGCTTTTCCTTGTCACGCAGCCACCTATTGTGATGTAAGTCCAGTTGATCTCAAAGAACGTAATTTACCTGATGTTTTGTTTTAACCCCTTAAAAATAACATCAAACGTTGTGAAACTCATAATCACCGTCAAAAAACATTTATTTTTGACCATAATTCCTCGTATCTTTTCATCCATCTCAACATTGCCTCTTTACAAGCTCATTTTGAAGACTTATACGAATTTCTTCTAAAATTTTCAAATCCACCTTCTGCAATCTTCCTATCCTAAACTCGCATTAAAACCAATCCTCTTATTAATATAAATATCCCTAGGTACACATTCTTGCTTTATCCTTCTCCTACTAATACTGGTGACGCTATGGTCTACATATCCAACGTCATAACTAATTCTGAAAAGCAAACTTTTCGTTTTGAAGTACAGGGTTGTAAAAATCTTTGGCTTGACATTGAATTTCCTGGCTATAGAACTACATACACATTTGCAGCCATCTATCGCCATCCTTCTAGCAATTATGTGCTCTTGATGAAAAATTACAACTACTAAACAACAAAGGCAATAGGGCCATTTCGCTTGGTGATTTTAATTTTAATCTAAATTCCTCAAAAGTTTCCACGCGTAAATATTTGCAAATTCTAAACACGAACGCATTTATTTACTCAATTAACAAATCAACTAGAGTAACTTCAAATTCCCAGACTACAATTGACCATATCCTCACAAACGATAATAACTCTTCCATTTCACCTGGTGTCTTCCATTTTTCAATTTCTGCCATTACCCAATATTTTGTCTATTCTCATACTATAGATTTAAAGTTCCTGAGAGTAACGGCATTTACACTTTTCGAAACATCAAATCCGTTGAGGGAGAAGAGTTTCGTAATGATTTAGAATCTGCCCTTTCCCCCCTTACACATGAATTTATGTGTTCCAATATATCCCATAAAAATTTTGGTACTCATTTTGATCAGTTTGTGCAAACAATTTTCTCAGTAATTGAAAAGCATGCCCTCCTCCAAACAATGTCCAGAAAACATAAGAGGATCCAAAAAAAAACCGTGGCTTACCAAGGACCTGCTTGAATTGATTAAAAATAAACAAAAACTTTATCAATCTTACTTTTTAAATGGAAATGTGTACAAAAAGTCCTTTTACAAATTATACTCCAACAAGCTAACACGCGTTAAAAACATCAAAAAAAATATAATATAAGGCTGCTATCTCGGAGCGAAAAAACAACCCTAGAGAACTTTGGAAACTAATTCATTCTGTCATCTCCAACAAGCCTTTTTCAAAAAAAACCTTCTACCTTTATAATAAATGTAGATGATCTTGTTATTGATGACCCATCTAAAATTTCCAACCTCTTCAATGACTATTTCACGAAGATTGGTCATTTAATTGCTAATGCAATTGATAACACTGATAATGTTAAATTTACTACATATCTTAGGAACTCTGTACCTCAAACCATTGTGCTTACTCCTCCCTTTCGTACTGAAATCCTCAACATAATCAAATCTCTAACCCCAACACTGCCACTGGTTATGATAATATTTCCTCTTTCTTTTTGCTCTTAGGTGGTGATGTGTTAGCTCCTAAATTATCCCTGAATTTCGGCACCGCATTGAATTTGATATATATTTCCACAAATTTTTGAGATTGCAAAAGTAATTCCAATGTTTAAATCTGGTAGTAAACAATTCTTACAAAATTATTGGCCAATTTCCCTCCTTTCCAGCCTGTCTAAAGTTCTTGAAAAATTAATAAAGAATCGCACTATGAATTTCTTTGTTAAGCACAAGGTTTTTTTACGACTCCCAGTACGGTTTTAGGGAAAAGCATGGTGTGATACATGCATTACTTGAAGTCTCAACCCTCATATACAATCGAATTCAAGAAAATCTCCACACCGGAATACTGCAAATGGACCTCCGAAAGGCGTTTGATACTGTGTCACATCCCATTCTTCTCCATAAATTGTATCACTATGGCATACGTGGACCAGCATTTTCTTTACTCGAGAGTTATCTCTCTTATTGCTGTCAGTTTGTGCCTTTGAATAATTGTCATTCTTACTCCAAACCAATCAACATAGGTGTTCCTCAGGGCTCCATTTTGGGGCCTCTCCTTTTTCTCATATATGCGAACGATCTTTCTAATTCCACATCATGTAACCCATGTCTTTTCGCTGATGATACCTGCTTGGTTGTAAGTAACTCTTCTTTTTCTTCTCTTGAACAGAGATGTAATGCTGAATTGGAAAATCTTAAAAACTAGCTCCATGCTAAAAAATTGCAAAAAATGCAAATAAGTCTATGTCAATTTATGTCCCCCCTAAACTAAATGTAAATGAAGCAAAATTGTAGATTCTATATAATAAATGTACGTTAGCTTGTTGTGATTCATCTAAATATCTAGGTGTAATAATTGATAATAAGTTTAACTTCCAATCTTACATCCATGCTACAGAAAACAAACTGGCCAGAGCGGTAGGAACTTTAAGTAAAGTACGATATCCGTTACCTTCTTCTACATTACTTTTGCTGTACTTTGCCCTCATTCACCCTCATCTACTCTTTGTTCTTGTGCTCTGGGGGAACATCTACTCAGCCTAAATTGCTAAATTACAACGCCTCCAAAATAAGGCCATTCGCCTTATTTCTAACTGTAAGTACCGAAACCCGATAACTCCTCACTTTTATAAATTAAGCGTTTTAAAAATTACTGATCAGTATGATTTCAAGTTGGAAAAATGATGAACTAATATTCCAAACAAGCTCTTCCTCCCTGAATCTCCTCCTTTTTTTTTCTCGTATTTCTTCTATCCACAGTCGTCGTACCCGATCCACAACCAAGAAAAACCTGTATATTCCTAAATTCTCCTTTTCACGATGCGAAAAGTCTATCAAATACCAAGGCGCCGAAAGTTGGAATGCTATTTCCATTAACATAAGAGATCAAAATTTTAATAAATTCAAAATTAATTTTAAAAACTCATTTCTCGAGAATTACCAAGAATAATAAGCAATAACATTTATTTTTAAGTATTTTTTACTTTATTTTACAATGAACGATGCTTGCACACACAGTTTTTTTTTGTGTTTCGAAACTCTTTTGGTCAATGTTGCTTTTACAGTAAGTTACTGTTTGTAGATGCTTCAGCGTCTGTTCTTCTGGGTGGCAGCTTGATGCGAAGACTTTTACCGGTCCCTTCGCAGCCTCCTCTGAAACATGGATTGTCTGAATTTATTTGAGTTATTGTTTTATGCAGCATTTTGTCTTGGTCCACTAAATAAATTATTTCTCCTGTTCCTGGCTGGCGGGATGCAACAGAATATTATTTTGTGGATCTCCGTTCTTGCCCACAAATTCAGGGGGGAGACCAAAAAAAAATAGGTCTTAGGCTTCGTCCTGGCGTTCACTCGTGTTTTTTATCCTGGAACGAGACTTTGCTCACGCTTTAGTGGGCACAAGCCCCGAAATCCACTCCAGTGGCACCGGGCCTGTTACTTTCTTTTGGGGCACTCTCCTCGCATGGGGGGCATATTTATCGCTTGGGGGGCATATTTATCGCTTTGGGGAGCACAAACAGTGATTTGGGGGCACGGCCCTGAAATGCCTCCTGTGGAGCCGGGCCTATTTTGAACCCCTGAAGCCGTGACCTCGGTAAGTGGAGCTGTGCACCTTATCACTCGGCCACGAGTGCAGTTGAAATTCAAATTTGATTTCAGGTACTTATGCCGTAAGCTACCTTGTGTCCACACTGTAGGTTAGCAACGGTATCTCAGCGATTTTGCAAGCAATTTTAATTCCTGGCCTACAGAGTGGACACACGGTAGCTTACGGCATAAGTACCTGAAATCAGATTAGGATTCATCTTAGATTAGGATTTAGCTTAGAGGAATCGTTGGTGGCAGTGATGTGAAGGTAGTCGACCAGTTGTCTGTCATATGTAGATTGAACGGTTTGTTTATTTTGCTTGAATACTTTCAGAAATACTTGTACTTGAGTACTTTTAAAACGACTACTTTATTTGTACTCAAGTGCTTTTTGTCAGTACTTACTTCAAGCAGTTTTTTCGTAAGTAACGAAACTTTTACTTGATTACAATTTTCGAGTACTTTTTACACTACCGGTACTGCTTACTACTAGGCTATGTTTAGAACTGAAACTGAGATCGCTTGGCTACTGTAACTGTACAGTATGCTCTTTTTTCCAACCCAGATCTTTTCTGTTGACAATCAAACTGATTATTGCGCCGTGAAACGACTCAATGCAGTAGCCTAATCGTATATTGCCCTAGAATAGAACTGGAAAGGTGCCACCAACGTTACCAACTTCAGGATTGGCAATATACTGGAAATTCTACGTTGTGTTTGAAGCAGAATATCTCTGGAATGGCTGGATGAAAAAGAATGGAGTTAAAAACTGCCTAATATGATTGCCCTAATCAGAGGTGGAGTCCTCGAGGACGTCCTCTAGAAGATATTTTGAAGTCCTTGGGCTTGGCCTCGAAGCTCAAGTCTTGGCCTCGAACCCTACAAGTTTTCGAAACTGCCCTGTCCTCGGCTCGAGGACAGCAGTATTTCTTGAGTAATGAAAAGGCATTATTTCTTGATTAAATCTGCAATCAAATCAATCAACACTTTGCTACAATTGGAGAAAAACTAGCTGCTAAATCTACCAATCCTGCCCAAAATTATAATCAGTTTATATTTTTTGGTAAACATAGTCCATCATCTATTGTTCTGCAACCAACAGATGTATATGAGATCGTAGAAATTATCTCCAGCTTAAACGATCACAAATCGCCTGGTTATTTAGGCATTCCGATTCGTATAATTAAAGAATCTAAATATCTAATAGCCGGATACCTTGCGGATTCTTTCAATGAATGTATAGAATCAGGAAACTATCCGGATATTTTGAAAATTGCACAAGTCATTCCCCTTCAAAAAGGCGGATCCGTACTTGATTTAGGTAACTATAGGCCTATATCCATTTTGTCTCCAATTAACAAAGTGTTTGAAACTATTCTGCATAAACGTTTTTCCAAATTCTGGGATAAATATAATTTATTTGCTAATTGTCAATTTGGCTTTAGAAAGAAACACTCAACAAATAATGCTATTACATACTTAAATGAATTGATATTAACTGAACTTGACCAAAATAAAACAGCTTGTGGAATTTTCTTAGATTTTGCTAAAGCCTTTGACTGCGTAAACCACCATATATTGCTTGACAGATTAGAACACCAAGGCGTTAGAGAAAATGCATACAAACTGCTTAATTTATACTTGTCAAATTGCTCTCAGGGTACAGTTAACAAAGAAGAACGGATTTCATCTGGCTTGCAACCTGTCTCGATCGGAGTGCCGCAAGGTAGCATGCTTGGGCTTTTTCTTTTTCTTGTTTATATAAACGATCTAACTAATTCTTGTGAATCCAAAACGATTTTATATGCTGACGATTCGGTAATGCTCTGTAGCGATGTAAGTACTGAAAAACTCAAAAGTAAATGTGAGAAATCATTTCTCCAACTTAAAAATTGGATTAGTTCGAACAGACTTACACTAAACTATTCTAAAACTAACTGTGTATTGTTTTCTAATTTAAAAATTTTAACTAATTATGATTTTTGTATCAATACCCCAAACGGTCCTTTACCAAATAAGAGTGCTGTTAAATACTTGGGTGTTATAATTGATTACAGGCTGACCTGGGAGGAACACACGAGACATGTTGTACAAAAACTATCTACCGCAAGAGGAATACTTAGTAAAATAAGACACCATTCCCCTCAATCTGTACTATTAAATGTTTATTATAGCATTGTATATCCATATTTATATTATGATGTCAAATCATGGGACAGCGCTGCTGCTAAATATACCCACCGTATTCAGATTGAACAAAACTACATTGTCAAAGTCATCACTAAATTGCCTTTTGTTAAAACAAAAATTGCCCCATTATACGACCAACTAGATTTGTTACGATTAATTGACATTTACAAATTAGAAGTTTTGAAATTTATGTTTAGTTTAAAAAAAAAGATTCTTCCAAAATTTTTTAACGATTACTATACCATTCCCTCGGAAATACACGAGTATCCTACCAGGTTTGCTTGTAATGATGATAACTGGGCAGTAAATTTTCGATGTATTAAATCCGCTGCACAAAGATCAATAAAATTCACTGGTTGTAAACTATAGAATGAATTGATTTAATCTCAGTTCATTTTATGGTTGTAAACTATAAAATGAACTGAGACTAAATCTATAAATGAATCTAGTTTAAAATCTTTTTTAAAAAAAATCAAAGTTTTACGAAGATAACATCCTCAACTTTCTATTGGTATTCGCTGCAAAATCATTTATTGCACCATGTTCTGTTGCTTATTTTATTGATTACTTTTTATCGTGTGGTTGCTTTTGTAATTTACAATGTATATACTCTGTACATATATCGTTACATCCAATTTTTTTTTTTCGTACTATTATTGAATTATTGAAAAATGTATCTTACACTAAGTAAATTACTTAACTATTGCTCACACTTGTATTTATTACGTCTTCCGATTGCGAGAGGCTGCAGACTCGATGACTGCGCCATTTCTTTCCGGATATGGACATTTGGTCCTTTCGCAGCCTCTCACAGGAAAGACCATAACACTGTGTTTCTTTTTTAATTTTTTTTTCTCTTTTTTTCCTTTTTTTTCTGCTTTAGTGTGTTCTGTGTCTTTCTACTCAAAAATAAACAAATGAATGAATATAACCAGACAAAAAATAATCTAAACTTGCAGCCTGTAAATTCGTTTCATTTCTTTATTATTTAAAAAAATAATATAATGTGATAGCCAAGTTATTATACACCTTATTTTAAATGGCATTGCGTGAAAGCTCAAATCGGAGAATGAGTTGGCAAAAAGCAGTATAGATTTCTTTTTTATTCCTCCAGTGCGGTTGGTACAAACAACATAGCACTAAAATGGTCCAAGATCACAACAAGAGATCCGTGGGTCCATCAGACACAAGCATTTTTGAGTCGCTGAAGCGAAAGCGTGACCGTGCTTATCTGAATGCGGATTCAGAAAAAAGTATGTGCTTGATGATGAAATCTTATGCAGTAACCTCTTATACTAAATGGGTTGGTGTGTCCCTGATTTAACTAACAAAACGTATCTTGAGAACTGAAAATACGTCAGCGAATATTGCGAAGAATTTATTTTGAGATATGAAAGAATAGTTCTGTAATCACTGACAACCGGTCTGGACACAAAGCCACATCCGCTGAACGATTTTTGTGTTGAAAATTGCTGCTAAGAATTCCATGTAATAAACTACTGCATCCGTATCAAAAAAAAACAAAAACGCTGCATGAAGAATTATTAAAAAAGCGAGCATGAAATTAAATATAACTATAATTGCTCGAATGCCTGGAAAGATGCGTGCTCTACTTGAAATCAATTTTTCACACGACGTCATAGAGATAAGGAGGCGAAGTTCCCGCAAAAAACTTGGACATTTTAGAAAAAACAGTTATTTATTATTTTTACGTTTCTACAAATTGTGAGCCTTTCGAAGAGGGCCCCGGAGAAAATCGCAATTGTCGTTAATGCCTTCCTCCGTAATACAGCCCTGTGAGGATCTTCAGGTTACTCTTTGCAGTCGATCACCTTACGTTAAATTTTATAAAGTGTATTTTCGCGGGCGAAACGTGCTCGCTCATTCATTGATTGGCAATAGGCATTAGATGCGAGAATAAAGAGAAACATCAGGTGCACTGAAGTGTAAAGAAAAGATTGGCTTAAAATTAAGATAGGGAAAATGTGGGAAAACTAAAGTTTTTCTAACTTACGTTTTACGGGTATTTTCTTTTTTCATATTGCTTTCAAATTCTAATTGAGTAATTTATTTTAAAAGTCACTAAAATTGCTATTTTCTGAAAAAAAATCGCTAAAATTGTACAATGGAGGCATGGGAACTTTTTCCTCTTCCCCAGAACCCCACTATTTTTTCGAAGGATTGGAGCTTGCAAATACCGGGTACGGTACCTCAATTCATTTTAAAAACATAAATTTACAATATTTTGCAATACTTTTGGATAATAGATCATGTTCGCTAACCATTATCTAATATTTAAAAACTCTGACCATATTTTTAAAAAATTCTGTAAAAAGAAGTCGGTTAACCAAGCAATATGGTTTGTGTTGAAAAAACAACAAAAAAGTGGGGATCTTTAATCATCAATCAGTGGATGTTTGCCCTGGGGTCCTAACTGATGATGTTAAGGCCTTAAAATTGACTATTTAAAGGTTTAGATTTTAGCTATTTCCATTCACCAGTTACGGCCTTAGTTGTTTCATTACCACGATACCGTTACGGAACACAATCAACATTGCTGCTAACGAGTTAAACTTCAAAATAACATTCGTTATTTTTAGAAATTACTATTTTCGAATTATCATTAAAAACTTAACGAAATGCAATTATCGCAAATACTTTCGCGCTAAATAATAATAAAGAATTTGTCGACCGTAATTTAAAACATTTGCCGACCATAATTTAAAAAATTGTGTCTTCGGTTCTTCGCCTTGGCCTCGAGCATTCTTGTCCTTGGCCTAGAGAGGGTCTGTTCTCGAAAAGTCGGTCCTTGGCCTCAGATTTTTTTTGAGTCCTTGGCCTTGGCCTCGCACGTTGGGTCCTCGACTTCACCTCTGGCCCTAATTACAAAATTGATTTTGCTTGCTGTTCTCATTTAATCAATCAAAGTTATTTTTTATGTTTGTTCAAATGTCTAACAAAAATGAGTTCACTACAAGCGCTTCATTTAAATTTCGTTAAAGCTTGAATAGAATAATAGATGCAACAATCAACCGCAAATTTGCAAAATTCACAAATTTATTACCTTTCTGACCCAATTTATATTGAACGTAAAATTGTGACGTGATTGGTAATCGTATTTTTAGTTAATTTTACACAGAAATTCGGTACGCCCGGCGTACCGTCTTACCAGCGAAACAAATTGCTACTTGGTTAAAATAAACTGAGGTTACGTTTGAACGCTTTTATGCACAGTGTAAACCGGGCCTAAGACTAACACATTTTGTTACAGTTGCTCCATATTTCTGGCATTATCTGCAATTTAAATTTTGCAAGCAAATTTGTTATTTTTGATGATTTATTAAATAGTAATGGTAGTATAGTAATCAAGTTTATTTATCAACGAACTCTAAACATGAAACCAAAAAAAAAAAAAAAGTTGCAAAAATATATTCGTATGAAGGAAGACTGCGGCGTGGCCGGTTTGGCTTTTGAAGTCAAGCAACATTTTTAAGTCAAGCAACAACCCAATTAAAACTCAGCAAGTCATCAACAGAAGTAAACAAGATTTATTGGTTTGTCAAAGTTGGAGTTATTTAAATTCAGCCAAACTTAAAATAATCTACCTGATGGTTTACACTTCAATTTCTTTTATTAATATTCTTGTATCCTTGTATTAAAAAAAAAATAGAAATGAATCCTAGTATTATTGAAAACAGAAATGAAATTTCGTTCACGCTTTACAATGTACCACCATTTTTGTCCCAACATAACTTTAAAGTGTTTAACAGGTGATAATATTTTTCTAAAAGGAACTCTTTTTGTTTTTGTTTAAATTTGTTAAAGGATAATTTGCGCTAATCATAAGATATAACGTTTTATATTTTAACAGTTGATATTTGATTGACCGTTGTGTTCGTGCAGTTGAATATCTAGGTAAATATATTAATTGTTTGTTTTTGATGCGAGTATTTATGTCACGTATTGAGTCTATCTAAGAAAAAAAGTGACAATAATAAAACACCAATAAAATCATTAAAATAGTGCCCCCAACAGGTTGTTTGGCCGTTAGGCTCCTCAGGAAGTGGTGGCAAATCGTATTTAAATATACTTAGATTTTATTTGCCACCACCCCCCTGAGAAGCCTAACGGCGAAACAGCCAGTTTGGGAAATTATTTTAATGGTTTTATAAGTGTTTTATTATTGTTAACAGGCTCTGACCTAGCGTATCGAGCTCTTTGGTTGGTTCGCAACAAAAAACACGTATTAAAAAAAAATTGAATGTGTTTCCAGTAAAGTATCAGTTTCGGTTTTGTACATACGTACGTTTAGCAATTTTACCATTGTACAGATTAGCGATTTTTAGAATTTTTGACTTTTTAAAAGTTACGGTACGAAAATCACGCCTACCTGAACTGAAAATTAGTTTGATAGCTTTATTTTGCAGTAATTTAAGTTATTGAGAAAAGGAAGTAAAAGTACATTCCCCAACAGTGATTCCATATAAAAGTTGAGAATGAAAAAATGATAAATATAACAAACGTAATGCATGTGATGGCAAGCAATCTTTTAATTTACTCATTGCACTGTACTTAGTGCTCTGCAAACCTTTTTTCTGATAATTTGATGTGGTACCTGAAATTTAAGTTGGAATCAATCATAAAGCCTAAATACTTGTTTGTTTTTCACGATGGAAATATAGCTAGCATAATGATAAATATTTATTCGTTTACGTGCTATCTGGCCTAAAAGCTAACAGCGCGAAAGCCTAGGGAAGAGTCACCAAAACGGCGACTACTTAAAAACAAGCAACGCGAAAAAGTTGTCTTCCCGCAGGAATCGAATCGAATCGAATCGATTCCTGCCGGAACACAACTTTTTCGCATTGCTTGTTTTTAGAAATTCCCCGTTTTGGTGACTCTTCCCTAGGCTTCCGCGCTGGTAGCTTTTATGCCAGATAGCACGCAAACGATTAAATATTAAAAGCTCTGGCCTGCAAACGTCAAAACATCACAATTAAGAGCAGAATAACGGGACGATGTGAAGAGCTTAGATAAAAAAAAAACAGAGCCAGGATAAAATGAATCATTCTATTTTGAGACGTTTCGACTTAAACTAAAGTCATTATCAGTCTATAAAAATCATGACGTTAGAATTGTTGAAAGACCATCAATATAGACCAAAACGATAAACAGGAGGTAGCAGTTAATAACCGGGTCAAGGGTAAAATCTAAAAGAATCAAAATCTAAAACTAAACCAAAATAGAAATGGAAAAAACATATTAATAATTTGCCACAAATAACCCAAATTTAATGAATTCAGGCAAAAATAAAAACCCTCTAACCACGATGGTAAAAAATAAACAAATAAAAATAAATAAAAAAAAATAAAAAAAATAATTACAAAACGTACCTAGGGTATTAGAATTCCAAGTGAAGACCTGGTTATTAACTTATCTCTCTTTTTTTTTTGAGAGAGAATTTTTGAAAGAAAAAAAAAATTTTTTTTGAGAGAAATTTTTTTTGAGAGAAATTTTTTTCTTGAGAAAAAATTTTTTTCGAGAAAAAAAATTTTTTTGAGAGAAATGAGAAAAAAAATTTTATTTTGAGAGAAATTTTAGAGCTCTGATTTGTTGAATATCTTAGTTCTTGAGCATTTTACTGTTCCATAAGTGTACTTGATTAGTTCAGCTATTAATCTTTTCTCTGAACTGTAAGTGAGTTGCCAGTTTGAGCTGTAGGTCTTTGAATTTAACGCCAAATTTTATTGACAGTACAGTACAGATTTAAAAAGAGAGATGTTAATAACCAAATCTTCACTTGGAATTCTAATACCCTAGGTAAGTTTTGTCTTTTTTTTTTTTTTCTTTTTTTTTACCATCGTGGTTAGAGGGTTTTTATTTTTGTCTAAATTCATTAAGTTTGGGTTATTTGTGGCAAATTATTAATATGTTTTTTCCATTTCTATTTTGGTTTAGTTTTAGATTTTGATTCTTTTAGATTTTACCCTTGACCCGGTTATTAACTGCTACCTCCTGTTTATCGTTTTGGTCTATATTGATGGTCTTTCAACAATTCTAGTATCATGATTTTTATAGATGATAATGACTTTAGTTTAAGTCGAAACGTCTCAAAATAGAATGATTCATTTTATCCTGGCTCTGGTTTTTTTGTCTAAGCTCATCACAATTAAATTATGACGATAAATATTAATATTTATATCTGCTTGATTTAAATTGGGTGTAATAACTATATTTATGGAAAGATGAATCGCATCACACCGTACTTTAAGTTTTTTAAATTTGTGTTCGTTAATTTAACATTCTACTTTAATTTTATAAAGCAAGAAAGAAAAGGAATCTGTTTGTAAAGAATGAATAAAATTAATGTCAATGACGTAATAGACATGAATGTCATCATCATTAACTTGAACCCTCAAAATCTGCTGAACACCAAATTTGAAACATCTAACGCCTTCCAATTTTGACCTGTACAAGGTTAACTAATGCTGCAAGCTCTACCATTTTAACAGTCGTATGCAGCAACGTGGATTAACTTTGATCCGCGGATTAACAAAATTTCAGGAGGTAAATTTGAACAAATGACCGGACAAATTGCTAAAATTATTATGCAATTCAAGGATAAATTCTCCGAACTTGCAAATTCAGTTTATTTTAATCTAATAAATCCCAACGGTTTGGAAGATAGAAAACTGATAATCCAAAATCAAAGTAATTCTGCGTTGGTATATACGAAACTAAACGTATCAACTGGTGAATGGTTACGTATTGTGGTTGTGCTGGTGGCTGATATTGTCGCTCTGCAATTTGATTCTTCGCTTCTCCACTTGAGAATTCTTCCACTTGTAGAACACATAATCTCTTCACATTCGTTTGATAGTATCAATGTTCCTACATAAAATAAATGCATTAGAATACTACAGATAACTGGACAAACAAGTTATGTATCTTGTATCATAACAATGATTCTGAAAAGTCAGTTTTAAATCATTTCGCATGTTAACAAATTTAAAATGGCGTAACTGCCGGTAGAGTACGGGAGCAAATGCACCCTCCAAGATATTTGTCCCCTCAGAAATGCACTGTCAGAATTCTCCCCGTTCAGGAGCCAAACCTTTTGGAAAAAGTCTTGCCTGTAAGTCCGAACTATTAGTTCGACGATACAATCTATCGAATTCCTGGGGAAGACGTTTTTTTACTTTGATCTTTGCCTAAAACGCGGCAAAAAATAACAATGCATTCTTGGCAAAGACCTTTTTTTGGTCTTCACCCTCACCTAATTCGACAGAAATAAACATCAAATTTTTGGTGAAGCCAAATTTATGTTGTAGTCTCCATCTAAATTTTGTTGAATTATAAGCCCCATGAAAGCTTGCCCCCTGGCACAAACCTCAGTTACGTTATTTCATCTTGACATTGCGTCAACGCACCCTTTACCTCCAAGATATTGTAGATTGTCATATGCACAGTTAGGTCCACGAGCATTTTGATTATTAGGGGTTGTTTCCGCTGTAATGGATGTTGATTCTGCATTCAAAAAGATATTGATTGAAATCCGATTTAATTCAAATATAATTCAATTCAATTTCAGTTTAGTTTGTTCAATTCAAAAACTCAAAATACAGTAGCACAATGAACAAACTCTCAAGAACACAAACAAAGATTAGTCGAGCGGTAACGCGTTCGTCTCTGGAGCGGTAGGCCAGAGGTTCAAATCTCGGGCTGATCAAATTGGACACAGTGTTAAACGGCTCTCCATCGCTGCAACATTTCTTCGAAAGGAGCTGCGTTGCCCGGGCGGAATTACGCGGAAATGGGTCCCGACAACCTGTTACACGCTCCGGCGTATCACCACAACAAGAATAATTGTAAGATTTGATTTGATTAGGAAACTGCAAAGACCTCTACGGTCAACGAGTCAAGCAGCTGCCAACCGTGTACGTTGTCAATAGTCATGTCAAGCTGCTGGGCGTGTCAGGTTTTATGTTGAATTGATTATGTTGCGAATAAGTACTGTGGTAAAAATTGATTATGTTGCATACGCGGTATTGGGTGAAAAATTAATTTTTGTTCTAGTTTTAATCAATTTCAGAGAATTATGAATCATTTGACATTAATTTAGTAATAAATATTTTATCCTTTTTTTGATTCTGCAAGCTATTTTTGTGCTTTTCCATTCGCTATTATTGTGGTGGTCAAGAATAAAAATGAATGAATGAATTTTTGTATTTTAATTTAAATTCTCAAATGTTAATTTTTGAAATTCATACGGTGCCGAGTTCCAGATTTGGCACCTTGATTTTTATTGTTATATTGTTCATTGGATCGAATGACGCTCGCGTTGCGTGTTCAATTGGTTTTACTCAGCCATTTTCAAACTAATGAGTACGAAGTTTCAGACTTTTGCTTATTACTCGAGAACGGTTAAGTCTAGCTGCATGAAATTTTGACAGCACTTTGAGATTAAGAAGTTGTATGTTTGTATCAAATTTCGAGGCAGTAAGTTAGGCAAATTTGGTTTTAGGACTTGAAAACCGCCCCGAAAGTCCGGCTTAAAAGCGGTCTCATTCAAAAACAGCTTTAGTACTGAAAAAAGTTTTTCACATGGTTTTATGTCCGATGAATTTGTTGTTTTTTTCCTTTTTTTTCTCCTTTTTTTTTCTTGAATCTTGTACGCTCTTCTTCTCTTAAACTACAAAACATCAAAATCTAAATTTTGTATAAAGTTGTTGAGGTGCAGACGCAATTTGGCCTCCCGAAATTGGTTGGGGACACTCCCTCTGCAACTTTCCTTAAAACAGGGCACCAAAAAATCAATTTTTGAACGAATCCAACTAGGGAAATACCGATTTCTTTTTTTTTAATCAGGATATGTGTAAGAGACAAATTTTTTGACACAGTTTGAAGGGCACCACACCTCCCTCCGAAATACCCCCAAAATTGATTTTTTGAACGGCTTAAGCTAGGTCGCTAGTTTGTTTTTTTTTTGTACCTATCAGCTAAAATTTCGGAGAAAAATATTTTGACATACTTTGGAGGTAACACTTCCAACTCCCAGAAACCCCCAAAACATCAATTTTTTGAACGGCTTAAGCTAGGGAGCTATTTTCTTTTTTTTTTTGATATCAATAGATATTTGAGAAAGAAATATTTTGACATAGTTTTGGAGTACCATCCCCGGATCTCTTCCAAATGGACGTCCCCTAAAACCAATTTTTTACCCGGCTTAAGCTAAGGCGGTATTTCTTTTTATATCAGTAGATGTTTCAGAGACAGGTATTTTGAATATAGTTAAGGGTACCACCCACCTACCAGCCTCTGGAAGCCCACCAAATGGATCTCCAAAATTATTTTTTTGAACGACTTAAGCTACTAACACTACTAATTAAATCAAGTTTATTGGCTCAACTGGTGGGGCAGAAAACTTTTTAGCCCAAATTTCGATAGGTTATGCTCAAGACGGATCCTACACACCTCCCCGTAAATCACCTTCCAGAAATTACATTTCCCTGAAAAACACTTGGCCGAAACAACATTAACCCAAATATGCATTCGCCTGAACCTGCACTTGCCAGAAATTACGTTTCCCTGAACGTGCACTTGCCAGAAATTACATTTTCCAAAACATGCACTTGCCAGAATTTACATTTCCCAGAAGGCTCATTCGGCAGAAATTACACTTGCCAGAATTTATATTTCCCCAAAAACTTATTTTCCAGAATTTACACTTGCCAAAATTTACTTTTGGCCGAAATTACATTTCCTCGAAACCTATTTTCCAGATTTTACACTTGCCAGAATTGACATTTGGCCGAAAGTACATTTCCCCGAAAACTTATTTTCCAGAATTTACACTTGCCAGATTTTACATTTGGCCGAAATTACATTTTCTCGAAAACTTATTTTCCAGAAATTATGTACGTCAGCTTGAAATTTCATTATTGATAGAATTTATATTACGAAAATATATGATTACGATTGTTCATTTTCAAAAATTATTAAGTTACGGCTTACGCGCAGAACAAAAGAGGCAAAGGAGGGCATTCTCTCACGTTTGCAACTAATTTTGACAAACAACGTTAGGTTTAAAATATTTTTGATTTTCGACAAAATTAAGGGCCATTTTCAGAACTATTCTTTTAAAGTTTGTAATGATATTTTGATGTTTTCTGATTGTTGATAATATTACGGTATTTTGGTAGTATTTGAATTTCACAAAAGTATCAGCAACACAAACGTTGTACATTTAAGGTATCTTGATCAGGCGCGTAGCCAGAAATCTCTGCATTGGGGGCTGTTTTGTAGGTCTGATTGCGGAGCCCCAAGCCGCCGTAGGCCATTGGAGGTCTGGGGGCAGAGCGCACCAGCCTCTGGAAAAGTTTGTATTTTTTCCAAAAATTACTTAATTTTAGGCCAATTTTGATAAACATCACTGTTTTTAAAACATGACATAAAAAATAGCAGTGCATAAACTTGATTTAATTAGTTTTAGAAATGGGCTATGTATGTGTGCGGTAGCTATAAACGGTAAAATTTTGTTTTTTTATTTACAAGCTGGTAAATTATAAAATCTTTTAGTTCAATAAAGCTCACTAGGAGTAATCTATTTGGTCTATATTAAAAAAAAAGATAATTAAATTTCAGTTCTTCAAGATAAAAAAAAAATTGACTTAAAGATTAAACTTCAGTTCTCTCATTTGCAAGGTGGGAAGTTTATTTACAAGAAACTTGAAAAAGAATTTCGGTTCTCTTATTTAAGAGCCGGTAAATCATAAAATCCTAGTTTAATAAAACGTACAAGTAGTCAGTAGCGTAGCCAGGGGGGCGGAAGGGGGGCGGAAGGGTGGCGGAAGGGGGGCTATAGCTCCTCCCATTGGCATGCAAAGTATGCAAAATACTACTTGTTGAGCACTTCTAAGACCGATTTTTGCACCAAAAGCCCCCCTATTGGCATTGTTAATCAGAATTTGTCCACTTTGACTTTGGACTGGAAAAGAATCGGTCACAAAAATCGATCCTAGTCTGGATAAAGCTCTTTTATTATTTTTCGTTTCTTTTCATTCAAATTCTGAATTAAATCGTTAAAATCGTTCAAATTAAAATTAAAATTGTTCAAATTCTGAATTAAAACCGTTTTAGGTTCGTTTTCACCTCCGAAATAGCCTCCCATTGCCAATTTCTGGCTACGCGCCTGCAAGCACTAATTTATTTCGTCTATATTTTAGAGAGAAAGCTAATTGGAGGGGGAACGGACTAATGGAACGAAATTTAAAAAAAGTGATTGACAAAATTTTAGAAAATTGACTGGTAATTAACTGCTGTGGAATAGCCCCCTGCCTATTCCTGAGCTTAAATATTTTTTTTGATGAATACCCATGTTCAGCATTTTCAACAAGCGATCAAATTTGATTGCTTATTTTCGGCGATTTTTCAAAGTTTTTACTGATTTATGTATTTTATTTTGGAAAAATCAGCCCCCTTAAATAAATGTTTTAAAAGATGCTTTAAATCATTTTTAAGTCCATTTCACGGCAAAAGACTTTAGTATACCCCGCCTACACTATTGATCTCATTTCAGACTTACACCTATGAAAAGGAAAATAAAATTTCACGACTATTACGCGCGCTTGTGCCTCTCGCACTAATTAAACAATAAAGTAGTGAAATAGTTGTATCAATAAATTTGGAGAATTAACCCATTTTTGCCGAAAGTAAAAATACTTTCAGCTTTGATTTTAAAACTAATATGTGGCATAGTTTAGACCTAAATATCTCATTAAAATTTATTTTTTTGAAATTGGGTGTCTACTTTTTGAGATAAATGCCGTCCTACATATAGGACGCTAGGCAAATCCGTTATTAAAAAATTCGTAAATTGCGCGTGCGCACAAAGCGCTTGACTGCGATGCGATACAATTACGGCATTTCCATTAGTCGTTTCTTTCAAGGTAATAAGTATGCTGATAGCATAGAATTACAAAACAAGCTTGTAATATTTTGTTTTATTGAAGTTTTGATTGCACTAAACGACAAAATCCTAAGCAACAGCATGACTAAAATAACCTACAGTCTTTACCGAATGTGATATTCTTTGAAGCATTTTACATGAAGTCCGATATCACATTTTTCACATCTTGTAGTGGTTTTTGCAAGGCAATGAGCGCAGCGGGTTTGCTTGACTTGAGGTACTACCTAGTAGTTATTACCATCATAACGAATATCAGAATAGAGTTTGTTGAGGTCTCCCTCCCAGTCCTTTATGAGACGGCTTGGCATACTGAGACAAGTAAGTCTTGGCAATATATCTTTGAAAGTGTAGTAAATCCATCGGATTTTCATCACAAATTTTTTGCAATCGCCATGCATTGTTGATGGAAATATCAAACATACAGGAAACCAGGCAAAATACCACTTTTTACCTCGCATTGCAATTCGATAGTTTGAAATATTCTGGTCCATTCTGTCAACGCCTCCCATATTTTCGTGATAGAGCTTGACGAAGTATGGCTGTTCAATTTGCACACGTTTCTTTTCAGAGGATGAATACCGAGAAGCGTTAGAAATGGGGTGAACTCCCGCCGCATTTGAGCACAAATTTACCACACTATTGTCATTCCATTTGCAAACAATTACACCATGGTTCGTATGGGTTTTGAAATCGTAGTTGCCTCTTCCTTGTTTTTTCAAAGCATCGTTAAAAATCAGCGGGCATTTTTCGGTTCTATTTTCACGAATTGTTCCTGTTGCTTTCACAAATTTGGCTTTCAACGTCGTTACCAGTTTTACGCTATTGAAGAAGTTATCGTAGCATAAGTGGAAAAATTTTCTGCCAAGGCTAGCTAAAACATCCGCAAACTTGCTGACAAGATTTCCTCCGAGCCCTAAGTTATTTTCTTGGGTCCAAGATGAATCAACTTTGCCATGATAAGGATCAAACCAAGTACCCCAGCGGAGTGGTACCACACCAAATCTTAAAACCAAACCGTATAGGTTTACCTCTCAAAAACTGCTTGCATCCATGGCGCCCATAATACTCGCACATTGATTCGTCAAAGCTGTAAAACTCTTCATTCGGCGCATATTGTTAAAACTTTTTATTCAAACGTTTTATTAGAGGTCTGACCTTCGCGAACTTATCCGTGTCATCTAAGCAATTGTGGTCAGCTAAATGAAAGTTAGCAAAAATTGCTTCAAACTTATCTCTTCTCATAGCATTTGCGTCTAGGGCATGATGCGTGTCAGTCGCATTTTCCCAGAAAAGTCTACGTCTTGCTGGAGCAAGATATCCAGATAAAACCAATATTCCAATAAAACATTTTATGTCATTTTTGTCCACAATCAAGCTTCGATTCTTTTCAGAAGCGTATCTATTTGTTTCTTCTACAATCAGAGTAAAAATCTCATCATCAAAGAAAAGTTCAAAGTAGCCTTTTGGGGTTAGCGTTTTAGCCCATTCCGGTAAGTCACTTTTCAGATCTGTTTTGGCCTAGGACCGAGATGGTGTATCAGTTTGCTTTCTTCGTTTTTTTTTGGTGGTTCTTCAACAGTCTCGTCATTTGGATTGCTGCTTTCGTCAAGAATAGCTGGCGCTAAAAGCATGCTTCCCGGCAAGTTATTGACAATTCCGGCGCCATCTTCATCTCCTGAATCTTCGTCTGTGATATAACCTGTGGCATTTGTCGGCGGAAGTATTGTGACGGAAAATTGTCCGTCTTCATTTCGATACGACCGAGCGTTTTCTTCTGCTAAATCTAATAGTCTACTCAATGTTGCAAGAGTCTTACTCTTACCATAAAATCGAGTAGATTTCATGTTAGATTTTCAAATATTCTGTAATAAAAAAAGCGTTATTTTTTATATGCCCTTATAATTGCGAAACTTTTCAGCTAAAAATAGACTTTTATCAATTTACTGACCACGCAAATACGGTGCCAATCGTTTTTTCGAAATTGTGTCAAATGCAACTTATTATTTTTTGTCGATGCAACAACAGTACAGTAACTCAATCATATTACTTCGATACAGTAAGCAGCATTATCAATTATCATACTACGAGGTATACAACTTGAAAATCCTACGCAACTACGAGTATTAGTACGGTAACTCAGATAATCTGCGCTCACCTTCATGGGCATGGCGTGACCCAAGTAAATGACAGTGTTCATAATAAATCTGCAAGCAAAGCTCAAAGTTGTTTTCTTTTCTCAATATAGTTCAAAAGAATTCCGGTACTACTGAAATAATTACTGTAGAAGAACAATAAAGTTATTTTAAAATCAATTATATCAACAATAAGTATTTGACATCAAAGGTTTGATGGCAAAAAATTTTTTATTGTTCTTATAATTACGAAATTTACTGTAACTTTAGGTAGGTACGGTATTCTTTTGAACTATTGGAAAAGACAATCAACTTTGAAAACTGCACGCAGCTTTATTGTAAGATCAATAAAAATGCTTGACAATTGATGAAAAATAATTTTATTGATGTCAAATGATGTCATTGTTCAGATAATTACCACTTATCAGAGTGTAAGTGTAGGAATCGCGGTTGGAATCTAACGCTTGCTTTTGTACAGCGTGAGAATCATTGCCGCTGCCGGGACCGCCATTTTGCTATCGCTTGTGCCTAGCGACCTACATATAGGACACCGATATTTGAAACAAAATATACCGAAAACGGTAGAGAAAATAAAACAGCAAAAGTTATTTTAGAAATGGTTGTTATATATAGAATAAATAAAACAACAAAAATTTTTCCAATCTTATTTGCAATAATGCGATAATTTAACGAATTCCAAGTACACCTTCATTTTTTTGGCCGAAGCAAAATTGCGCGTTTTCAAAAGCACGCCATATTCTAACTAGAAATAATTTTTTCAAGAATGAAAATGAAGTTTGCGCAAAAAATACTCATAGTTGCATTACAAGTTCATCTACCTCCATAAATGGGATGTGCGAAGCGCTATTTCAGTTTGAGTAGGTGTCCTACATATAGGAGGCTAGGCATAAATGGGTTAAGAAAGTACTGTACGGAACTGTCATTTTGATTTGAGTTACATGACGCTCCATGATAGAAAATTTATTTAAAACAAAATTAATATGTTTCATTGACACCGTTGTGTAAATTCGTGAAATTGTTCAATTTGAAAGATTGGCAGGAGCCTGGTTGCAAACAAATATTAACTAAAAACAAACAGAATTCTCAACGGCAGGAAATTCGAATTTTCAACCTATACAGTTGCAGTCCAGCTATCTCCGCAACGACAATCTCGACAAGACCGTTCATTCTACCTTACTCATTACACTGCATTATGCGGTCTCTTTTTGCTGGAGCAAGGCTTGTTCGTTTCAATTGTGACGTCAGCTGAAGAAATCAGTTATCTCATTAGTCATTACCTATGTAAGTAGTATATGCTGAACGAAAAGGTGTACGTTTGCGGGGGCGAGCGCGGGGTTACCAGTGCGGGGTTGCAGGGATTACCTAAATGCGGGGTTGCGGAGTTGTTCAAAATTCTCAAAATATGTTAATGCGTGGTTTGTGGTAGTCTTAGTCCAAAGTCTAACCCTAATCTTAATCTTAACTCTAACCCTAAGTTTATTCTAGCCCTAGCTAGTTGTAAAAATTGAACCCGAAACTTAGCCTTGAGCTGAAGAGTGTCTTACGCGAGTACCAAACCACCGCAGGTGGTTTGCCTGGGAACTGGCTATGGTTCAAGTGTAAAACTTGACCCGAGTGTCTTGCCTAAGAATCAAACCACCGCAGGGGGTTTGCTGGGTAACTGGCTGTGGTTCAAGTCTAAAGCGTTATTTAGTAGCTGGTTAAAGTATAACTGAATAACTAACCTGAGAATCGAACCCGGTAGTTTCTGAATCTAAAATAAAAAGGTTATCTAGTTTATTCTATGAAATATTTTATAAGTTTTGGTTTGAACTTAGTAAAGTTTCATGCTGTGGCAGAATTTTCGGCGCCGTGGCGCAATCGTGCGGTAAAAACAACCGGTGACCTGTCCAAAGTTCACCTGCGCTACCTTTTGTTAATCTTCGAATGTGGGACAAGCATGGCGTAAGAGAGCTCGTTCCTGTTTAATCCCAACGGTGCAAAGGTCAGTCCTTTGGCGCACGATGGTGCAATAACATTGTAAAAAAACTTTCAAGTTTACTTTTATAAGTTTGGTTTGTCTTAGAGTCAAACTAATGCAGTTGAAACCTTACAAGTTTACTAGTATTTAGAGATTTGGTTTGTCTTCGAATCGAACTAATGCGGTTAAAATCATTCAACTTTACTTATCTTTCAAGGTTTGGAATATTGTTAAGCTTTTATGTTTTGTAATACTGTAGTTATGAAAGACTTTAAACATATGCACACTCTGGTGCTATGAAACGGGCTATTTTCCTATTGTAATGGGTACGAAATGGTGTATTTTTATGACGTCACGATTTTAGACGTAAGTTGTAACAAAAGCAATGACGTAAAAGGTTGTTGTTGTTGTTGTTCTACTGGGCTGCTTCCGAGGTATGGCAGCCTCCAATGTCCAAAGAGGACACAAGAGAATCACCCTTAGCACAGATGTGCTACTGACATAGGATAATCCCGGAAGTAGGTGGCGATTTCGATCCCTGCACAGAGCAGGGCACTCCCACCACTCGACGGCGACCACCGTTGGTGGGTCTTAAAGAGTGCAGGCAGATGCACAAAAGGGGTTGAAACAACATCGAAAAAAAAACTTCTTATTACTACTAATAGCAATAGTAAGAGTCGCCTCGCATCAAGTTACTCTAGCCAATTGAGAAAGTCTTCTGGCACAAGAAATACTAGAAGAAAGAAATCCCAACAGGCTTGGTTTCCAGAAGGCGCCGCTAGCGGGAGGCCAATTTTGCAAGACCCAAAAGTCAAGCAGCTCAGCACCAAAAGTTGACCATGCCGAGTACCCAATAACTGCCTCTTACGGTTCGCTGGGTGGGCGGCTTCACTATTCTGCCCCGGTGAAGCATGTGGATGACATAAAAGGTCGTGTTGTATAATGGCTATAATTGTGAGTAAAAGGTCGTGTTGTATAATGGCTGACGTTTCGGCTAGTTGGCGTAATTTTATGATGTCGCTTTAAACGCAAGTTTCAATAGCACAAACATTAACACGTCTGGACTTGTCTCAAATACAAAAGCAGGTTTTCTTTTTGACTTGTGTTAAAAGTCGTACCCAGATGTCTGTTTTGAATTGTTTTAAATTCCAACCGAAATTGTAATTACCAAAGCAATAGTAGGACTCGCCTGAAAGTCGAACCAATGCAAATGGTCTTCAAAGCTACTTGTATTTTAACGTTTTTTCTAAGTTCGAACCCAAATGTCCTTAACATTTAGTTTTGCCTAAGATTCAAACCCAGTGTTAAATCTCTTTTGCTTAAAACCCAAGTGTCTTTTTTGCCTTTTCCAAGATTCGAAATTCTCAAAGAGGTCTACCTCACACTTTTCCGCTTTAACTCGGTTGGTATTTTAAGTTATTTGATAGTGAGCAATCTACAAAAACTGTCTTTTGTTAATTTCCCAAAGGGGATACCCCAAACCTAGGCGCAAATTTTTCACACAGTTGTTTCAAAAGAGCTTAGTGATCTTTGGCTAGTTTCAAAGTATGTTACAAACATAGGTTATTCTTGAAATCTCACCAAAACTCACAAGCATTTTCACCTTTGACTTACCTGAGATTTCAACCACTGCAAGGTGTTTTTTCAAAGGAAAATCTAAAGTTCAATAATTCAATGAATGTCTTGTGCAAGAGTCGAACCCAGATATTAAATTATCAACGAGATTAGAGCGTGGTTCACTTGAGAATCGGTTTTCAGAAAAGAAAATTTATAGCTTACTCGTATTTCAATTTAGGGTTTGACCTGAGTACCAACGAAGTCGCTACATTATGGAACTTTTAAAGTTTTATAAGCTGCATAGCTTTTATTATATTTGGGACTTCTTTTCAGCAAAAAGTTTATATTGCGTCTGTCTTGAAGGTATGGCTTGCAAGCGAAATATAAAACACAAGGGACATTACGCGTTTTCTTGACGCTTGTATAACGTAAAATTAAATCTACTAGACCGAGATTAAAAACTTAAATCGCTGCAGAATAATTTTAATTTTACCGGTGTTATTGTACCTTGACGTGTTGGATTTCACCTCGAAGAAGTACAGCTGTATTTGACCAAAGTTACCTCATTACATGCGTCCAGCATTTCATCCCAAAATCTATCGAGAATAAAAACTTCCATAACCGCGGACGCGTTCAGTTTTACAGGTCTTAATGCATTGCAGATACCTTCAGTTTTCACCCGAAACTGTAAATCTTTTTTTTTACCCAAGATTTAAAGCTAGCATCACACTAAGCGTTTTTTATTCGCACCCTTAACTGGTATGTAAATTCACCTGTAGTCACACATTTTTCATATTCTATCATCATGGGTGATTGCTGAGACTTCGTTGCACTACCCATTAGTTCTACTCCCTCAAACCAAAATCCGAAGTTTCAATGTCTATTCCCCAGAAATGGGCATCTGAAAAAGTACGCTGACCGATTGGAGACTTTTACTGAATCGATCTACTGGCCAGATGCGCGAATTAAGGCAACCTGTCGTGAATTTACTGACGCTGGTTTTTACTACCTCGGTGATCGAGATAGAGTCATGAGTTTTTACTGCAACGATGGTTTAAAAAATTGGAAATCGATTGATGACCCTGTTCAGAAACATGCAAAATGGTATCTGTTGTGTGAATACATTTTAAAAAAGAGAGGGGTTGAATTTGTCAAAAACGAAGTTAAAAACACCTTGATTTGAAACGTCCGATTATAACAAATCCCGCTTCAGTTCAACTTGTTGGCAATTTGATAAAGTACCTGAAACCTCAACCAGAACTTCAGACTTCTCTGGCTTTTACTAATTCCAGAAAATTGAAAATGTGGCAATCAATAAACAATGAAATGGATCATGGAGAAAATGTGAGAATTCTGAAAATGCTAGGATTTGGGGAGGCGAAAATTAGACGCGTTTTAACTCAAAGATATGAAGAACACGATAATAATTTCTATAACTTTAACGATTTCCTTCAAGCATTGTTGGATGTCCCTGAAGATCGACAAATGACTCTGGCGGAAGCAAGAAAAATTGTGGAAGAAGAAGGAAAATCTGAAAGTTGCAAGAAAGAAGAAAGGGATGTGGTCTTTAAACCGTGTAAACATTTGGGTGTTTGTTTTCGATGTAACAAATTTCTCACTCGATGTAACATCTGTGACGCAAAAATCGATAGAAAAGTTAGAGTCTATCGATCTTAAATTGCACCATCAATACTCAAACACGTTAACTGTCATGACCTATTCATTCTAAGTTTACTACGATGTTTTAATTGCAAAATTCAGAAAAAAAAAGCAGAAATTCAACAGAAGGTGGCAGTAGACAGCTATCAGCTACGCTTCAAAGTGGAAATCCTGACCTTGACGTTGTTTTTTTGTATCTTCTCAGCAACTACACTTCGCTGGTTATTAAAATAAAGAAACTTGACATCTACCTACCGTAGGTCACAAGCGACTAGAATTATTTCTGCGAATTTGTGACTGTTTACCTGCTGTGCGAAACCGACGAACAACGACTGGTGCGGTAAAGCAAATGAAACGCTGAAAAAATGCTACCGAAAATCTGAACGTTCTTTATTCAAACTTATGTTTTATTTGCAGTGTTTTTTTATTGCAATAAATCAGCGTTGGTATATTTTGTTGTGTTGAACAAGACGAAAAGGCGACTTTTTTATTATTTCTATTCACTTGACGAATCCCAAATTTGCAACATAAGTCTATTTTTAAGTGTTGTATAATTATAAGTAAATAGCGCTTGCTTCTCACGTGTATGGATTTCTTTATTTCTTCCAAAAAAACAACAAAAAAAACAAAACAAAAAACAAAACAAAAAACAAAACAAAAAACAAAACAAAAAACAAAACAAAAAACAAAACAAAAAACAAAACAAAAAACAAAACAAAAAACAAAACAAAAAACAAAACAAAAAACAAAACAAAAAACAAAACAAAAAACAAAACAAAAAACAAAACAAAAAACAAAACAAAAAACAAAACAAAAAACAAAACAAAAAACAAAACAAAAAACAAAACAAAAAACAAAACAAAAAACAAAACAAAAAACAAAACAAAAAACAAAACAAAAAACAAAACAAAAAACAAAACAAAAAACAAAACAAAAAACAAAACAAAAAACAAAACAAAAAACAAAACAAAAAACAAAACAAAAAACAAAACAAAAAACAAAACAAAAAACAAAACAAAAAACAAAACAAAAAACAAAACAAAAAACAAAACAAAAAACAAAACAAAAAACAAAACAAAAAACAAAACAAAAAACAAAACAAAAAACAAAACAAAAAACAAAACAAAAAACAAAACAAAAAACAAAACAAAAAACAAAACAAAAAACAAAACAAAAAACAAAACAAAAAACAAAACAAAAAACAAAACAAAAAACAAAACAAAAAACAAAACAAAAAACAAAACAAAAAACAAAACAAAAAACAAAACAAAAAACAAAACAAAAAACAAAACAAAAAACAAAACAAAAAACAAAACAAAAAACAAAACAAAAAACAAAACAAAAAACAAAACAAAGAACAAAACAAAAAACAAAACAAAAAACAAAACAAAAAACAAAACAAAAAACAAAACAAAAAACAAAACAAAAAACAAAACAAAAAACAAAACAAAAAACAAAACAAAAAACAAAACAAAAAACAAAACAAAAACAAAACAAAAAACAAAACAAAAAACAAAACAAAAAACAAAACAAAAAACAAAACAAAAAACAAAACAAAAAACAAAACAAAAAACAAAACAAAAAACAAAACAAAAAACAAAACAAAAAACAAAACAATCTTTGAAACCTTAAACTTTTGAGGTTAGAAGCCTGAAGTGCCTCAGACATCTCTGATTTCACTTCGAAGGAGTAAAGCTACAGTATGTTTGCCGGGGTTAAAAACTTTTACCATTACAGATATCTATTCAATCTCATCCGAAAAAATAAATCTATCAAGATTAAAAATTTCCATAGCCGCAGAAGTTTTACAGGACTCGATGCATTGCAGACACCTTCAATTTTTACCTGAGATTGAAAGCTGAAATCGCAGTAAGTCTCTCACTAGTTCCCGAAGAAAAAATCTAGTGTTGTTTGTAAACAATTTGATCGATATGATTTTATACCACTCCAAAACGAACTCCCTACATTTTAATTGATACAATACTTTCACAAAATTTTTAAGTTAAAGTTGGAAGGTTTTAAATGTCTCTGATTGAATCATTTCTACAAAGACCAGCAAATTTCTAAAAAATTTTTAAGATAAAAGCAGTATTCAAAATAAACAGACGATTTTCAATATTTTGATCAAATCACTCTGACATAAAGACAAAGTTTATAAAAAGTTAAAGTATCAAACGAGTTTTTTGGATTAGTTTTCGTTGTACATTATAAAAAATAATAAAAATTTTTAGTTAAAAGTTATCAAATTTTTGATTTGTTTGTATGAACCAGGCACTGCATATGTCTAACCACACCAACGCAGAGCACCCCTTCTTGAGTTCTTATTGCAAGATTAGGCTGGGCCACCGCAACGAGTAGACTGCTTGGTCGCAATGAGAAATTAGCGCAAAGTGTCTTTCTGAAGAACACAACGGCGCATTAGCAGTTCAATCAGGGGTCAGCAACCTTTCAATCACTAGCCCGACGCTCTACCACTGAACTATTGCCACCGCCTTATCGAATAATACGACAAAATTATCGTTAACAAAAAATTCTAAGACTTTAATTATTTTTACAAAACTATCTCTGTATAAACAAGAATATTTCAAACTTGTAAGATTTTAAGAAAGTTTTCGGTTTTTTTAGATAAAATTTTTATTCAAGTCAAAGAAATTGAACTTTGAATGTTTTTTTGATCAAACTATTCTTATGTAAACAAGGAACTTATAAAAATTTAAGATTTTAGACCAACACTTTTCATTGTTACGTTACAGTTTTTGCTCACGACAGAGAAATTACAAGGACTGAAGAGAATTTATTGAATTTGTTCCAATAAAAAGCAATATTAATTTATAAAAAACAAGATTTTAGAGAATTATTATTAAAAGTTATTGAATGATATTCATTTTTAGCATACAATTACTTTTTCACAAATTTACCTCTTTTTCACAAATTTTTCACAAATTTACTCAAAAAACTCGCAAAATGTTTAATACAAACAAATTGTATAACTTTGAAATATTTTTAAACAAATTACCACAAACAAGAAAATCGTTAAAATATTTAAGAATTTAGAAAATTTTTGATTCAAAGTATATAAACTATCTTTCAGATATGAAAAAAGGTTTAATTTTGAACGATTCTCCGGAATAACTATAAAACATATTGGTTTCAAATAAGACTTCAAGGTAAATTTTTGAAATGTTTTACAAAATTATCACCATGTTGAATATTCCAATAAAATATAATGATGAGTGGAGTTTGAATTCAACCGATTCCAAAAAAAGTTTTCGACAGCGTAGCTCAGAGTGAATAACATAACATAGTAAACGTCAAAAATTAAAGATTTAAGACCCTACAGTCTGTTCCACCCGCAATTGCGATCATCAGGATGTCTTAATACAATTTTATGCGAACTTTCGTTGTTTTTTTTTGGTTAAAACTCTTATTCAAATCAAAGAAAATGCGAGTATTTGAATGTCTTTGATCAAACATTTCTCATAAAAACAAGAAAACGGTTAAAAATTTTACTATGTTAGGCAAGTTTAAGTAAAAGTAATAAACATCCACCCAAGATTTCGATCAAATTATCGGCACACAAAGAAAAACATTAATGAAAAGTTCAGGTTTTAGGCATGCTTTTCAATGATGTATGTTAAAATTTAAACTCAGGACAAATAAAGCGTCAAGTTTTAAAATATTTTGATGAATTTATTCCTATAAAATAAGATTAAGTAATAAAAAACTAAACTTTGTGTAGATATTTAGATTAAAAATTCGTCAAACAGTATTCGCTTTAAGATTGAATTGTGGCTTGAAAAAAAGACATAAGATTTTGAGACATATCTGCAAAAAACATTTTAACGCAAACAAAAAAATCGCAAAAACTGACGTAAATTTTATAACTCGAGACTTTAAGACAAGGTTTAATATCAAATGACATCAAAAAAAAATAGCAAAAGACCTTGTTTTAACTAAAGATAGAGTGTAGTTGAATAAAATTTTACGGTATTTTAGTAAAAAAATCAGTGTAAAACTAAAAAAAGTTTAAAATGTTAGGTAAACGTTTTAGTTTCAAAGCAGAAAAAACATTATTTTTACTCAAACTTTCAATTTAAAATAAAGAAACGTAATATGTTTTGCAAAATTATCGGTACGACAACAAAAAAATTGAGATTTATGGACTAAAATTAATAAACATTATCTATTTTGGTTAAATTTAAGACATTTTAGTAAAAAAAAAATCGGTGTAAAACTAAAAAATTGTTAAAAAATTTAAAATGTTAAGTAAATGTTTTTGTTTTAAAGTAGAAAAAAAGATTATTTTTACTTAAACTTTCAATTTAAAATGACTAAAATGACGAAATATAAGATTTTTTAGAAAACTATTGCTACGACAACAAAAAAGTTGAGATTTATGGACTAAAATTAATAAACATTATCTGGTTTGGTTAAATTTTATGGTGTTTTAGTAACAAAAAATCAGTGTAAAACTAAAAAATTGTTAAAAATTTTGAAATGATAGGTAAACGTTTTTGTTTCAAAGTAGAAAAAAAACTGCGAATGAAATGTTCTAAATTGTGTGAAATGTGCGTGGCTGGAATTGACATCATAATGAGCTTTACGTAGTAGTGGCTTTCTTTATAGATTTGAAAGGGAAACTCCATGAAGCTTGTGGCGGAAGTTGTATTACAGCACTGCAGTTTCAATTTTTGTCCCGAATACAAGACGAATTACTCTGCTTTTAACAGTACTATTTTATAAAAGCCCGAGACTTATTTGTGCTCAAAATTTAAGAACAATGCCAGCCCAGCAGCAACAAAATAATTGAGAACGAAAACAAATAATTTTCAAATCTTAAAAGCAATTAACACCTGTACTAATTCAACTATAAAATTTTTGTAATTTTCCAGTACATTTACAAGCAAAATATTACAACGGTTCCGAAATAATATAGTGCTCCTTAATTCGCACGGCGCCGGCAACTCATAAATTTTTGGATGCTATCAAGTCAAAAAAAAACTCAGTATTTTTTCGCTTTTGCAATTTTAAGATGTTGGAAAAGAAG
This sequence comes from Trididemnum nubilum, assembly GCA_963965965.1. NCBI lineage: Eukaryota > Metazoa > Chordata > Ascidiacea > Aplousobranchia > Didemnidae > Trididemnum > Trididemnum nubilum. Next base: position 25,962,416 of record OZ014481.1, on the reverse strand, counting down.
CAAAAACGTCTTTGCTTAAGCTGACAGAACATTCGGAATTAAACACCAAAACAGCTTTAAAAACACGGTCGTCAGAATTGGACATGAACATTGTTCTCAGAATTCATGGATTAATATTTAGAACAAATGAAGCTGTACAATGTACTTTGGCAAAAAATTAAAAACAGCCAGTCTCAAATCAAAATGTATTGGTTCTTCCAAAAAAAAAGTGAAACCTGGGTTAAAATATACTTGCTTTTCCTCAGTGCTTTTCCTGTATGCTTACATCGATTTTTAATTGATAATTTTTATCACACTCGAAGCATCACTTATTATGGTAAATTGACTAATAAACCAGGTTATATCTCTCAATCAGCAAGCTAACTGTAATCGTTCCGTTTCTTGGTTTCAACTAAAAGTTCGTTCTGTTTACTAGAATTGAACAACACTAACATACTATAATTTTTCGCATGAAAAATAGTTTCTAGAAAATGAAAATAGAGTTTCTGGAAAATAAGCTTTCGGGGAAATGTAATTTCGGCCAAAAGTCAATTCTGGCAAGTGTAAATTCTGGAAAATAAGTTTTTTGGAAAATATGGCAGACCCGAGATCCCGAAGGAATCCAATCTGACACACAGTCTGACAGTCGGTGGCTTGTGAGAATCCCCAGACACACTTGAGCAGACATATTAGGATCAGCACCAGAATAGAAGAGTTTCCATCCGCCATCCAGATCCATAGTCCAAGAGTCACGTCTTTTGGTTGAAGAAACTCCGAAAATATTGAGATGATACCGATTTACTTCCTCAACCAATCCTAGCTCTTTTCCTGTGAGAGTAAGGATATTCCAATTGCCCAACGACAGTTGGTGATGGTTTACCCGTAAGTGTGCGACATTATCTCAATTACGAATATTCTGCGCTGACTCCATTCGCCTCTCAAACATGTAGCGGGCACATTGGTGGAGCTGCCACTAGGGCTGGCTGGTGGAGATTGTCGCTTATTTTTCGAACGAGCATCTCTGACTGAAACTCAAACGCTTTAGGGGTTTCGCTGAATGAGGACCTGGGAGTCCCTTGGCGCTTCTTCGACGGACGAGGTTCCACCTGTGAAAGTTTGCCCATCAACATCGTCCACGTAATTTTCATTGTTTGTGCTCATCGCAATTTGTTTTGTAGTTTAATCTAACTGCGCAGAGGTTTTATATCAGAGTTGTCCTTCTCCTAGGTTATATCCTTACCACAGCTGATGAGCATAACCAACCCAGGTTTTTTCAAACTTGTTTGATTTGAACTATATTTAGTCTGACTTCTATCATCAGACCTATCTGGCATGGGTTGCACTATCGTGAGAATTGAATCTCCAGCCAGTACAGCTCTGCATGTGATTGAGGCACATAGACTTTCCACCTCGTTACGGAGATAGTTCATGGAAAAGCTATGCTTTGCACGTCTAATATGCCGAACTATGTTATACTATGCCTATTGTGTTATACTATGCTTACTGTGCCATAATAAGTCCTGTACAGTATATGCCATGCTATGCCCATTCTGACATACTAAGCTGCAGTGCATACTGTGGGATACTATGCCTACTGTGCCCTAATAAGCCAACTATATGCCATACTATGATGTCATGCTATACCTACTAAGCTACATTGCCCACTCTAGCATACTATGCTTATTATGGCACAGTAGGCATTGATGTGCCTACTGTGCCATAATCAGCATACTATGCCTAGTGTGCCATATCAAGCCTACTAAATGGCATTCTGTACCTATTGTGCCACAATAAGCCTACTATAAGCCTATTGTGCCATAATAAGCCTACTATTTGCCATATAATGCCTACAATGTCATATTAGCCTGTAGCGCCTACTGTGGCATACTATGCTTACTAATACTATGCTTGCTGCTCCATAACAAGCCTCCTATATGCCATACTCTACCTACTAAGGTGTCATGCTATCCCTACTTTGATGTACTAACCTCTAGTTCCTAGTGTGGGATACAGTGCCATATTAAGCCAACTATGCCTACAATGCCATAGTAAGCTACAGAGCATACTGTGACGTACTATGCCTACTAAGGTGACATAATAAGCTTACTTCATGTCATTCAATGCCTACAATGCCATACTACGCCTACTATGACATACTACGCCTACTGTGCTATATTATGTTTGCCTTGCCATAATAAGCCTACCACAGTATATGTAGGGTTGCCAAACGTCCTTGAATCTCAAGAATCGTCCTTGAATTTGCTTTAGAATCTTGCTGTGTCCTTGATCCTTGAAAAATGGACAAATGTCCTTGAAAATTGTCTGTCGTCCTTAAAGTCCTTGAACTACAAAGAAACACAGTCAAACCAATCTTGTTGGTTTTCAGAAACTGGGCAATGAATCTAAAAATCAAAACAACCAAATATTCAATTAACAAGGTTACCCTATTTGGGATATTCATATTCAATGCAAAATGCATCCACATTATGTGTAACAATATACTCCTAATAATGAGTCTATGCCTATGGTGTAATAATTTCATGGAACAATGGTAAAATTCAGCTGACAATGGTTACAACAAAAACGCTGAGAGTAAAACAGATGGGGCAGAGCAAAAACGTTGTTGTTGTTGTAGTGTATATTTATCTTCCTGTAACGGTGCTACTGGACAGCGTTAGACGCTAACTATTGGACGATCAGTACGCTTTTAATTGCAGTAACTGTGCTTCGTGCTTGGACGAATCCGCACCTGTTTAGGAGTTTCCCATGTTCCCGTAAATTTTTTCGAATTATTGCAAAGAATTTGCTGCTTGTTCGAAGCCACCATGCAAAGATAATCATCGTAAAATGCCTTTTCCAAGGATGCAAACACGTCGCCGGGGTGCGGGTTGAGCTTAGATCTTGCGATCAGGGTTGTCGTAAGCACGACGTTTTTACTCTCCCGGCCACGCTGCCGACGAAAAATCAAAACCTAAGCCGAAAAACCAAATTTTTCTTCCATTGAGCTTCTACGCTTATGCTTTGTAGTATGTAGGTGAGCAAATGTGCAATCAAAAATCGCGAAGGCAAACATTCTTCCCTCCTTGCCTTGCACCACTAACCCCCATCCCTCCATGTACATTTCGTGCAGGCAATCTCTGCTCTACCCGTTTCTGCTATGTGTGTGTAATATTGTGTTTTATTGGACGTGTGATTCAGGCACCATGTGTAGGCTTATCATGCAATCATACACAAGACACTTTGGGAACTGTATTATAATGTTTGTTAATCTAGACGAGTCAACAATTCGGCCCTGATTAAAACATAGCAGTAACTCTCTTTCTCAGGGGCACAACGTGATATGCAGTTTGAGCATCGAAGCAATGTTTGGTAAATGTGCGATTTATGGATAGACTTCACATTTAATGATTTGTAATACTTCTTTTAAACAAACTACGCAGACACAAAGCATTACACCCTGTAGCGTAGCTAAGCGGGGGGGGGGGACGGGAGGGGGTTATAGCCCCCCCCCCCATTGGCCTGTCAACTAAAATGTAGAATCAAAAAAATGCCACGTTTTTAGCTCTTTTGAGACTGCTTTTTTTTGCGTTGGAATTGACAAAAAGGGATTTAAAGCATCTTTTGAAACATATATTCAGGGGGGAGGGGGCTAATTCGTCAAAAATTAAAGTCACAAATCAATAAAAACTTTTTTAAATGCCTAAAAATAAACAATCAAATTTGATCGCGAGTGTAAAAACGCCAAACATAGGTTTTTATCAACAAATGATATATTATAAACTCATGAATAGGGGGGTGGGGGCTATTTAGAGTTAGTTAATTACCAATCACTTCTCTCAAATATCTTTCCATTAACCCCACCTCCCAATCATTTTTCATTATAAAATATAGACGAAATAGATTACTCCGTGTAAGTTTTATTAAATAATAGGATTTTATGATTTACCAGCATGCAAACAAGAGAACTGCAATGTTATCATTAGTCACTTCCCTCATAGCCCATTTATGCAACCAGTTGAATCATGTAATGTAGTTGTACACCAGGCATTTCAAATAAAAAGTTTTTCCTGAGGTTCCTCTGGTGTTCTTGGCTAGCTTTGAGAAATCACACAGGTGCTACTCAAAAGACTAACTTTATTACTGACGTTTCGCTAGTTAGAAACAACTAGCTTCTTCAGAGCACTGCTATCAGTAGTGATGGCAAATCGCCATCAACTTCTGATAGCAAAAAACAGAAAAACGATCCCACACATTGCTGCAGTAGAATAACTAGCGAAAAAATTCAAAATAAGGCTCCGATAAAATTCATTGTTACGATAGGCTACGTCATACAGATAATGTAAAGGTGCGTATAAAAATAAAAGAAAGCGGTTGTATGAAAATAATTTCTCCGAATTAACATTGCAGCAAAACACGTTAGAACTAACACTAGGAAAGATTAAACCAAAAGAAATTCAACACTGAGAATTAAGCAACTTTCTGTAAACAACAGGGAATGATAACCCATCATTTCTATTGAGTACTTGGGGCTTTTCGTTGATGTACCAACTTTCAGTGAAAAGACGCTTCGAATAATCATGTTCCACTTTTAAAATTTTGACCTTAGACCAATCGATGAGGTGATCATTTTCCATGGAATGCTGGCAAAGTGCTGATTTTTCGGGCCGTTGGAATTTTATTGCTCGTTGATGTTCCTTTATTCTAGATTTGAGGTCTCGCTTGGTTTGTCCGATGTAAACAAAAGGACAATTCTGACAGGGAACTTCGTAAACCAAGTTGGACTTTTCATTATGATTTATTTCATCTTTAAGGGAAAGGAGAAATCTGCCAATTGTCAAAAATGGTTTGAACGCCACTTGAACACCGGTTTCCAGAAGTATTCGCTTGATTTTGTCCGATACACCTTTGATGTAGGGTAGGGTTGTGAATCCAGAAAAAGTTAATTGAGTACTAGCTGGCTTGTCGGTTTTACTCTCAGAAAAGGGATGGGTAAATCTAGCAGGGAAACCATTGAGGGTCAATGTTTTCTTGGTGAGATCAAAATGTGATTTGCGTTCAGATGGTTTTTGAATGAGGGAGTCGATACGGTGATATAAGGTTCTAGCAACAGCTAACTTATGGTGTAAAGAGTGGTGGGAGTCAAATTGTAGATAACGGCCAGTATGGGTGGGTTTCTGGTAAATTGTAGTCCAGAGTTTGCTATTAACAGTACGCTTGACATAAACATCTAAAAACGCTAACGAGTTATTATCCTCCAATTCCAGTGTGAATTTAACATTGGGGGAAATAGAATTAATATGATGGTGAAAATCATCAATTACTGACGATTTGATTACACAAAACACATCATCAACATAACGTAACCAAATTCTAGGGGGTTCTCGAAAACTAGTGAGGGCTTGACGCTCAAGGTGTTCCATGAAAATATTAGCTACCACCGGTGAAATACATGATCCCATGGGAGCACCAAAAATTTGCCGATACAAAGAGTCGTTAAAAGAAAAAACAGTGGAATAGAGACACAGTTCAACACATTTTATGACATCACTAGCTGTTAAGTTTGTACGCTCATGCAACAAATTATCAGACAAGAGCAAATTGGAAATAATCGACAAAGTTTCAGGCATGGAAATAGATGTAAACAAGCCTACAACATCGAAAGAAACAAGGCACTCATCACTTAAACACTGGAAATTATTGATTAACCGCACAAATTGACTAGAATTTTGAACAGTATATTCCAAAGAAAGCAAAGGAGAAAGAATACCAACTAAAAATTTCGCTAAACAATAAGTAGGAGCACCAATAAAAGATACAATAGGCCTAAGCGGAACATCACTTTTATGAATTTTCGGTAAACCATAAAACTTGGGAGTAACAGCTTTGTCACATTTTAATTGATGATATACGGGAGTTGTGATTTTATTCTCTTTAGCAAAACCATACACTAATTTATTTACTTTTTTCTCTGTAACCTCAATCGACTTGTCGCCAACAGGTAAAATTTGATAAACATTACGGTCGTTCAGCAAATGCATAATTTTGTCATCATGGTCCTTTTTGTCCATAATCACTGTACAATTGCCTTTGTTTGCTCTCATAATTCTGATGGTATGATCCGATCTTAATTCCTGCAACGCTTTCTTTTCTTCGGGAGATAAATTTGGTGGAGGTAATCTTGAGTTGCTCAAAACTTGGGTAATTTTGCTTCTAGCTAACTCGACCGCTGATTGGTTCCGCACATTTTTAAAACCTTTTTCAACTGAAGCAACGATGTCTAAAGACTGGGATCCGTTTTGGTGTGATGGCAAAATTTAGGCCTTTTTCCAAAACTTTTTGTTCACTTGAAGATAATTGTTTGGTTTTGCTGAGATTTTTAACCCAAAGAGATTTTTGAAAATCGAAGGTTTTCGGCCTAAAACTGTTCAGCCCTCATCAGGATAACATATCTGAATAAAATAAAAATAATCTTGCATGTGGTTGTAGGTAATTACCAAAGCATTCATTACAAATAAAATCAATTTATGATGTAATACTACCAAAAGCACATAAATATTTTTAGTGCGTTAATTCACAACAATTTAGCCATGCAGCAGTAAACACGGATATTTTGTGCCTAGTTAAAAGTCAGACAATCAAGAAAAATGAAACGAAGAAAGGCAAAACAAGCAAATTTAAGGTAAGAACTGATCAATAATGCGTACCGGTACCAGAAAATCACTAGAAATACCAAACAAAAATGAGGCCCCTTTAGCATATAACTGTTTGTTTAACTTTGGATTCAACTTTTTAATTAGACAAGCTTTTTGAGTTTTATTATCATACTTGGTGACACACTTTTTAAGAGCTTTGAAAGATTTCACTGAATATCTTATGGAAGAGCATTTATCACAATCGTAAAAATGGTCTTTGATGGCACTTTTGGTATTAATATCAGCTAGATTTAGATGCTCCCGTGCTCGAGTTCCAAGGTGTCGCCAACACAGACAAATCCGCATCACACGAACATAAAAATTGATATACGACATTGGAGCTCAGAGTGATGGAAGTATAGCTGACTCAGCTGAAAATAACGTCCAACTTTATATGTTGCATAAATTTCTCGTATATCACTATTTCTCGCTAACAATCACATAAACAATTTCTTTCACAAAATACTAAAGCAGTTTCTTGAATCATTCTCATGTGCTACTACCAACTGTGACGATAATACTGACAAACATTTCGTTAAGGTCCCTTGCGTCGGTACAGCTTCTAAGCGATTTGTTAAACAACTTTCTGTGCTTGTGAAATGCAAATTTGGCATTGAGATTTGTGCAATTTATACAACATAATCGGCAGCGTGGCGGAATGGGTAAAGGCGTCGTTTTTACGACGACCCTGATCGAATGACCTGAGTTCAACCCTCACCCTGGTCAAGTTGTTGAGTTCTTGGATAAAACGCGTTACGATAATTATCTCTGCTTAGTGGCTTCGAACAAGTAGCAAATTCGGTGGACCTGAATTTGAAGAAATCCACAGGAACGTTGGATCATCAAAAACTCCTAAGCAAGTGCAGATTCCTTTAATCACGAAGTAGTCGTTGTAATGAAAAGTGTGCGGATTGTCCAATAAGTTAGTGTCTAACGCTGTTTGGTGACAGGAGAATAAATATGCGCTACAACAACAACTATATAAAGTTGGACGTTATTTTCAGCTGAGTCAGCTATACTTCCATCACTCTGAGCTCCAATGTCGTATATCAATTTTTATGTTCGTGTGATGCGGATTTGTCCTGTGTTGGCGACACCTTGGAACTCGAGCACGGGAGCATCTAAATCTAGCTGATATTAATACCAAAAGTGCCATCAAAGACCATTTTTACGATTGTGATAAATGCTCTTCCATAAGATATTCAGTGAAATCTTTCAAAGCTCTTAAAAAGTGTGTCACCAAGCACGATAATAAAACTCAAGAAGCTTGTCCAATTAAAAAGTTGAATCCAAAGTTAAACAAACAGTTATATGCTAAAGGGGCCTCATTTTTGTTTGGTATTTCTAGTGATTTTCTGGTACCGGTACGCATTATTGATCAGTTCTTACCTTAAATTTGCTTGTTTTGCCTTTCTTCGTTTCATTTTTCTTGATTGTCTGACTTTTAACTAGGCACAAAATATCCGTGTTTACTGCTGCATGGCTAAATTGTTGTGAATTAACGCACTAAAAATATTTATGTGCTTTTGGTAGTATTACATCATAAATTGATTTTATTTGTAATGAATGCTTTGGTAATTACCTACAACCACATGTAAAATTATTATAATACGTTTTATTGTCAAACAAAAAAACTTTAAATATGTCAATTGATGCTGCGAAGTTGCTAATACTTTCAATTTGTTTATTGACAGTTGGATTCTGTTTTTGATTGGGAGTGCTTCGTGCATTTCCCCCTCATATGCTCTATTTCACTTACGCATTTCGCTAAACCGGTCTAATCGGAATTTAGGGTTTTCATCTAGGCAACTGTTGCAATCTCAAATGTGGTCTTTGATTGCTCTTTTGCTTGATTTACAGTCACTAGTATGTTCCTTCGCTTTTGTTATTAAATGGCGTGCTGAATAACCTACTGTATGTAAGTTCCGTTCACCTTCGGTAAACATGTGTATTGGTACACGATATTAATTTGACTGCAAATAAGAAGGTCGTTTAGTGGAACCAACTTTTAAAATTGCTTCGAGCATTATCATATTCATCGTTAGATCTTTTGGAGATTTTGGTAGCCGCCTAAAAAAGGCCGTTGAAAAAATTGATTCGAACGCTTTTTGTCTCGCCCGTGGCAAGAATCAACACGAGAATAAATTAGAGTTGAAAAATGTGGCCTTTTATAGTTTTTCGAGACTTCGAAATTTCCACTTAAAAATTAAAAACTATATCACGTGAATAAACTTGATTAGATGATTGTCAAACTTCGTATGTCCGCCACTTAGTGATTAGTTATTGTGAAATTTGAAGAGAGTAGACAAATTCTTTCTGCCGGCACTAAATTAGTTTCTGTGTTTTGATAAAAATAGCTTCTAGCGCTGCTAAGTAAAATTGGGTTCTTGCTTTTGACAAAATTGAAAATTGTCCATCATGATAGTGGGCAACGCAGTCATGATTTTAAAGTAAGTGTAATCCAATGGCCGAATCAGATTTCAATTGATTTAGAAAAGTCTTGGCTTTGCAGTTTCGTTTAGACAGAACCTTTGTTGGCTTTTCCTTGTTTCGAATTGATTGGGGAATGTTTTGAATGATTCTCTCCTGCAATCTTACGGATGTGCGATCCACGTACCAACAATCACAGTGGCACACGTATTGATATACGACCAAGCTTTGTTGTGTGATGGGCGCTGCATCCTTGTGAATTGAGGGTAGAATCTTGCGCCTTTGGAAAATAACGGGAGGTTCAACAGCTGAAAAACAATTTTGAATTTTAGATTCGACTGCTTTTCGAGCTTGAGCAAAATGTTGCCAATCCAGGGTAATTTAAGATAAAAAGGACATTTTTGCGGACCATCTTTGACAGGTTGATAAAAACGGGCAATTTTTTTGGAAATATTCGAATTGATTAACACTTTGGGGTAGCCATTTCGCCGCAAGATAGCTTGCATAGAATCCAGTTCTTGTTTAAGTTTGGTTTTGGAACAGATAACCAGTGCTAGGTGTGTCAGAATTCCGATTAGGTTGATTTTGTCTTATGAAAATCTTTAAAAGTTTTTCAAAAGATCCAAAGATGAATCCGATAATGATCAAAGCTGTTTTAAAATTTTGTACCACCTAGCAGCTGTTCAAATATTTTCGTCGGAGGTACAGCAACTCTCAGATAAAAAAAACTGAATAATGTGGTCAAGCTCGCGGCAAAATTCGAGGTCTTCAACTTTCAACAAAATTTTTTGAAAGAGTGCATTCTCAAGCGTGTCTCTACCAAACATATCACAAAACGTATCGAAAATTTCAAGATTAAAAACAGTTCGACGTTTGAGGGCGCCTTTTTGAGAGATGAAATCTGCAAAAACCAATTAAAATTTGTCAAACTTTACAGCAAGCTTTAAGAAATCTGGACTAAAGCTAGCCAGTTTCTCTCATTTTTTGATTGGGTACAATTTTTTAAATATTTCGCCAATGTTGAACAAAAATCAATGTGATCAATTCAAAGCTAAACACTTTCGGAATTTCCGGTTGGTAAAACAACGTTTTGGCTCAGTCCCGTCAAAGCTTGACGAAAGTATTTGCAATTTATCAAGCTACAAACTTTCAGATAACAAGGTCTGTGCTAACCTGCGATATGGAATTTTGTCCGCCACCTTCGAACATTAAACGTAAAAAGATTTTCGCCGAATTTAAAGTGTTAATGGGACAATTAAGAGGTGTGTCAAAAAGTTCTAGGTCTGTGCTCACTGGGTAAGTTACAGTCAAGCTATGCTATAAGACTACGTTAAATGGCAGACGTTTTAACAACTTCTTGAGAGTATTTACCCGCAATTTCAGGTCACTGTAACATTTCAGGAGCAGAAGAAAATAGTTCACTAATTACCTGTCGTTTTACAATTTCTATGTTTTTGCTCGACGATTTCGTAATGACAACAGAGCAACGATCCAACCTCAAATTTCTGGTCCGCTTGGGAAAATGTCCTTCAGAAGCTCTCAGCATGCTTCAACAAGTCTACGAAGAGCAGAATTTGTCTAGTTCTGCAGTTTTTCTCTGGGACGAAAGACTCAAAGAAGGAAGAGAAGATGTTGAGGATGATCCCTAGTGTAGAACCATCTTTGCACAAACTCTGCGTATTCCCAGAACTTCTGTGATTATTTGCCAAATGCTGCAGTATTTCGGTTTCATGGGAGTTCATCTGAGATCAGTCGCACAGTTAAACGACAATCTCCACGCATCATCTTCTTTACAAGCTCAACATTGGTTTAATTTCTAGTGGTGGAAGGCCTTCCACACCTTGGATCATCCTGAACATCTTCACTTCCTTCTTTAAGTCTTTTGTGCCAAAGAAAAACTGTTGAACGAGACAAAGTCTGCTCTTAGTAGACTTATTGAAGCATACAGAGAGCTTCTGAAGGACGTTTTCCCAAGCGGACCAGAAGTTTGAGTTTGGATCGTTGCTCTGTTGTCATTACGAAATCGTCGAGTAAAAACATAAAATTGTAAAACCACAGCAAATATGCTTTCTATTTAAACTATTTTCTTCTACTCCTGAAATGCTCAATAGATGTTATAGTGAGCTGAAATTGCAGTTAAATACTTCCGAGAAGTTATTAAATCGTCTACCATATAATTTAATCGTACAGCTTGACTATAACTTACATGGTGAGTAGAGTCCTAGAATTTTTTTGACAAACCTTGTATTTCACCTTACTAGCAAATCAAAAGAAAGTCATAGCGCTCTTAAACCTAAGTTAACAGATTTGGCGCATTCTTTCTGAGGTAAATCAAATAAATAAATAAATAAATCAACTGAGGATTTACAACTCAACGAACTTAATAAGAACGGAGAGGTGAGGGTGACTGGGAAGTGAGCTCGCGCTCTTCGAGTCTCCAGCCACCCGAGTAAATGTCGAAGCAGGCGGCCTGCAGCCGTAATCGAACTCGGGTCGCAGTATTGCTTACGCAATAATCAGCGCTCAGTTCCGCTCGGCCATGCTGCTGACATATCCTATTGACATGACTAACTTCACCATGCATCGTGAATGTTTTCAAGCCATCAAATGACTACGCAACAATAGTGACGTCATAATCACGAAAACAGACAAGAGTAATGGAGTTGTTATTTTAGACCAGGCACGTGCAACCTTTTCTACTGGCGGGCCATATGTAAAACATCAAAATGTGCTGCTGGCCACATCAAATATCTAAAACTAAGGCAAGATTATTGCTTTTACGAAGAGAGCGATTTTGTAGTCGAAATACACAGCAGACGCATTTTACGTTACACATTACACGTAAATACAATTAATGTAGAATTTTTAGTAATCAATGAAAGCAAGAAAATTAAACCAGTCAATCACTTTTAATAGTTAAACACTAATGTGATTTTTGTTGCTGTACATCTCTCACAACGTTGTTAATGTTTACTTTGTGGAACTACATGCAATTCTAAGCTGACTTTTTGAATGTTCGTCTGATAACTGGCCCTCTACTTTGCAATGTTTCATTTTTGAAAAAAATTGTTTGCAACAATAAGCGCTTCCAAAAAGTGAAACGATTTTCAAAGCATGCTTAGAAAGATTCACGTATTGTTCTCCAACACAGTTTTTGTAAAAAATCACAAGATCATTTTCGTTTAACGGTCTTTTTAAGTTATCATTTGACCGCATAAAGCTGAACAGAGCGGAAAAAGGTTAGTTTGTCTGCAAACTGAAAACGATGCGTGAATAAAAAAAAATGACGAGTCACTGCTATGCAGCGCTGGTTAAAGATTTATTAAATATGCTAATTGTTTCGTGGGCTGCTCAAAATAACATGGCTAGCCGCGTGTTGCACATGACTGTTACAGACAAATCTGACTATTTAACCAAAATGAAATTCCCAAAAATTAGTCTCGTAAATGAAAACGACAACACAGCAAGAATAGATGGCAGCATCTAACGTCGTCTGCTAGCATTTACGAAAAAAACTTGCTGGTAAAATCCGTTTATGAGCATATTCTACATTCCGGTTCACTAAGACCACGAATGTATGGCCTTCCGAAACTCACAAAAAGTACATGCCTCTCCGACTTATTCTGTCTATGGTAGGTTCGGCTCAACATGAATTAGCAAAATTTCTTTCGGCCACCCTGCAGCCGGGTCTTGATCTATACCCTAGCAACTGCATCAAGGGCTCATTCTAATTCGCTCAAAACGTGCAACAGTTTGAATTTAATTCTAATAATTCTTTCCTTTGCTTCTTCAATATCTCTAGTCTTTTCACAAATGCATCATTGGTTGAAACTATCCAAATCTGAACTGACACTCTCTACAATAGTCAACTGCCTCCTCCTTTATTTTTATAAGAAATATTTATTAAATTAATGAACGTTGCGACAAAATCAGCTAAATTCAGTTTTAATAATGTCATGTATATGCAAACAGATGGAGTGACTATGGGCAGTCCTTTAGGCCCAGTACTGGCTAACACATTTTGTTGGTTACTACAAAAATAAGCTTTTTACCTCCGTTGCGAAACCCGCTTTTCTTTACTAGTTACGTTGATGATGCATTTGCAATTATCAGATCAGAAGCTGAAGCAGACAAAATTTTTGCCGCCCTCAACTCCCTAAACTCAACCATAAAATTTACCATGAAAAAAGCCAATCAAACGTTGCCTTTCCTTGACGTCAAAATTGAAAAAGATAACACCAATTTTTAACCTACATTTGCAGGTTAATACATTCGCTGGGATTCATTTGGACCATCAAAATGGAAAACCAACCTAATCGGAATTCTAGTACACCTAGCACTGGTTATCTGTTCCAAAACCAAACTTAAACAAGAACTGGATTCTATGCAAGCTATCTTGCGGCGAAATGGCTACCCCAAAGTGTTAATCAATTCGAATATTTCCAAAAAAATTGCCTGTTTTTATCAACCTGTCAAAGATGGTCCGCAAAAATGTCCTTTTTATCTTAAATTACCCTGGATTGGCAACATTTTGCTCAAGCTCGAAAAGCAGTCGAATCTAAAATTCAAAATTGTTTTTCAGCTGTTGAACCTCCCGTTATTTTCCAAAGGCGCAAGATTCTACCCTCAATTCACAAGGATGCAGTGCCCATCACACAACAAAGCTTGGTCGTACATCAATACGTGTGCCACTGTGATTGTTGGTACGTGGATCGCACATCCGTAAGATTGCAGGAGAGAATCATTCAAAACATTCCCCAATCAATTCGAAACAAGGAAAAGCCAACAAAGGTTCTGTCTAAACGAAACTGCAAAGCCAAGACTTTTCTAAATCAATTGAAATCTGATTCGGCCATTGGATTACACTTACTTTAAAATCATGACTGCGTTGCCCACTATCATGATGGACAATTTTCAATTTTGTCAAAAGCAAGAACCCAATTTTACTTAGCAGCGCTAGAAGCTATTTTTATCAAAACACAGAAACTAATTTAGTGCCGGCAGAAAGAATTTGTCTACTCTCTTCAAATTTCACAATAACTAATCACTAAGTGGCGGACATACGAAGTTTGACAATCCTCCAATTAAATTTATTCACGTGATTAGTATAGAATGCTCCAAATGCATAGGGATTGCGGGACTGCGGGATATGTGTGTCTGCGGATATGTGTGTCTGCGGGACATGTGTGTCTGCGGGATGTGTGGGTTTTCGCGGGACCAAAATGGTGGCTCTAGGTCCAAGAGCCGAACCCCACTTCAAACCCTAGCTTTAATCCTAGCTCTAACCCTAGCTCTAACCCTAAGCCTAGCTCTAACTCTAACCCTAGCTCTAACCCTAACACTAGTTCTAACCTTAAGAACCGAACCCAAGCTCTAATCCTAACCCTAGCTCTAAGAACCGAACCCTAGCTTAAACCCTAGCTCTAACCCTAAGCCTAGCTCTAACTCTAACCCTAGCTCTAACCCTAACACTAGTTCTAACCTTAAGAACCAAACCCAAGCTCTAACCCTAACCCTAGCTCTAAGAACCGAACCCTAGCTTTAACCCTAGCTCTAACCCTAACCCTAGCTCTTACTCTAATCTTACTCTTAGAACCAAACCCTGGAACTTGGTCAAGACTAGAACTGTACCTTGCCTGATAATTAACACTTGGATGCCCGACGATTTTTCCTAGCTAAGATGCCCAAGGTAGTCATTTTGACTACTTTGGTTATTGCGAAGTAAATGGCGAGCTTTATATGGTTGTACGGAACTAATATCTTTCCTTTTCACGACAAATCGACTATCAGCATTAATATTAACGTCTTATTTGTGTGCTAGCGTTACTCTTAATTTACTATTAAGTGAGATCTTATACCGATGCACTTCTCCGCTTTGTTTTTAGTTATATTTGGCTAACACTGACTGTGTTCATAATCACACTCACATAAATTAAATCCTTGCTAACACAATACAGCACACGGACACAAAAAATCGACAAACTCTAACTAATTGCGTAATGCACTTTTTGCACACACGTTAAACAGGCATCGTGCAAGTTCTACATAAAGATTTTTTACATTGAATGCACACCCCAACCGAGCGATTTCTCTTACACATTATCTTCACTTGACAGAATTTTTTTGGCTCTGCTTCGTGTTCGCTACTTCGAGTTTGTGATGGCACTGCTTGGCCAGGACCGCCATTTCTCTTCTTCACTTGTGGTTCAGCCAACTCCTCCGCTAATTTGCGAATAAAGGTCCTGCGAGAAATCTTTTCATTGGTAACCTCTTTGGAAAGAACCCAGGCATTGATAGCAGACAAATCCAGTGTCTTTTGAAAACTATGTATTGGCCGTCTTCGTGTGCTAGTTCTGCAAGTGTAATTTTTAGCCATTTGGTCAACAATATCAAATCCGTACTTTGTTTCATTATAGGAGGAAACTGTTTCCGGTGTTTTCTTTGCTTTATTAGATATAGTAATGTCCTTGTGCATTGTGCTAAGTATTAGCATGTGTTTATTCACCTTTCCCTGGTATGCAGTTAGAGTAATATCTCCAGATTCGCATAGCTTGCAAGAATGAAGATCTTCTATCCTTTTTCTCAATGGTAATTGCACTTCTTTCCTGATTTTGGTTACTGTTCCCAAAAGACTTGCTTGCTTTTCTTTCAACTGATTGACTAATTTCACAGAAGCGAAATAACTATCAGTGGTGACATTTCTTCCTTTGCATAAATAAGGGCGCATGAGTTGCATCGCAACACGATTGGAAACGCGCTCGGTTGAGGAGCGCATTTCATCTTTTCCTACGTAAGAAAAGCCATTTATCACATATTTGCTCTCTTTGTCCACGGTTAACCAATATTTTTGCCCAAATTTATCTGGCTTTGAAGCCATGCATTGAGTAAAAGGGCATCTGGCTATGCTAGGGAAGAGCTACTCGTCGATTGTGATGAAAGCTCCAGGTTTATACAATGCGCAGCAATTATCCGTAAAATGGGACCAGACTTCTGAAAATAGAGCAAATTTATCGGTCTGTAGCCAATGTGAACGATTCGATTTCACATTAAAACGAAGAAACCGAAGAATTTCACAAAATCGGTTTCTGGACATAGCGCTTTTGAACAAAGGCACACCCCAATTTTCAGTCCAAAGGTCATGCAAAGGTAAAGCACTTTTTTGTAGCTCCTCAAGCATACATGACAGCGATGAAAGCTTCTAATTCTTCAATAGTAAGAGCAAATGTCTTATCTTGTAGTTGGCGGTGGGCTTCAGTAATTGTGCATTTTGCAATGTGTTTGAGAATAAAGTCATCAATGAGAAGATGCCATGCACTTGCTGGGCTGCCAGGAAACACATTTCTCTTTGTGTAAGGCGTAGGACAAGACGTTTTTCTCAAAATATCCTGCTGCGGACATCTTCCAACTGAACTGTCACCGGAAGTTATCTGAAGCCATTCTGTTACACCTGGAGCTATCAGTACGCTCTTTCTAGCAGTGCCACCAACGTCCAGAGAAGGAAGTTCGCTTTGTGGAGTGTCTGATGCCACGTCACTGTTTAGATCATTTTCCTCTTGATTGTGACATGAATTCATTTCAGCATCACTGTCTCCTTCCTGAGGAGCTTCAGATGTTCGAAATGGTGTCCGTCGTTCTTTAGAAGGAGGATCGAGTGAATCAAAGTCAGAAATCATGCTCTCTGATAACTCTGACTCATATTCGTCACTGAAGGAGGAGTCTGAATCTAGCTCGGGATCATATAAATCGTCTAATTGTGAATCACTGTCCTCGCATTCAGAAACATCATCACGAATATTACACAAAGATGAAAGAATTTCGTCAATGCTAAAACATTTTCTTTTCGCCATAACTATATAGTTTTCTCCAGTGCTGCAACTGTAAACTTTACCGCAAATTAGAAAAATATTGAATAAAAAAGCAATGGCTAGTACGATTGTACGAAGAGAGAAAACAAAAAAGAAATGCAGATTAGAAAGGCTGCCCAGAATTGCTACTATCACAAAAACTCAGCAGGTAGTCAAAATGACCACCTTGGGCATTCAAAACAATCTAGGTCTTCTGGTCCACAAACAAAAAAAATTGGAAGTGTCATTTTGTAATCCGATTAAGTTCAATGATTAAATAAAAGTCAGAGCAGGACACCTGTCTAAAAATAATAGCAATAAAGGTGTGTCAAATTAAATAACTCCAAGTAGTCAAAATGACTACACTGGCATTCTAGTGTTAAAACATTTATGGATTTTTTTTTAAGTCTAAGGTTTTGTCAGGCTTGCTTAGAAATCGAATCACCGCAGGTATTTTAGAAATGTAAAATTTGTAAGGCTTGCCTGAGAATCGAACCAGCGCAAGTGGTCAGTTAGAGTCTAAAGTTTGCTTGAGGTTAGTACCTGGGCCTTAACTAAACAAATTTAGTCTATGACTCACCTGAAAATCGAAACCGGTAACGCCCTGACTTTAAGCCTTAAACAAGGACTAAAGGAAAATTAATGGGGTATCTAAAGTTAGGCCAATCGCATAGGACTAGATTAGCGTTGACTCCATCCTTTTTGACCCATCCATTGCAGAGAAATTCTACTTCAAACACAACGTCGGAGACTCTACTGTAATGTTATAAGTTTTAATAGTTTTTACTGGCAACTCTGTCGTTGATAAGCATTAGCGTCCTAACGACGCCTTCCCAGTTCTGTCCTTAAGCAACGATTAGGCTACTGCATTGAGGCGTTTCAGTGCGCGCTAATCAGTTTGATTTTGTCAGTAGAATAGATCCGAACTGGAAAAATGAGTAGACTGTACGATAGCCTAGGTAACAAACGTTTAAGAACAAGCGAAAGTAAGGCTAGTAGAGTTATTAGAGTAGGCTAGTAGTCCCTTGTTTTCAACTTAGATGGAAAAGTTTATTCTAGGATCACAAAATACTGTAAGCAAATAGAATAGGCCTACTCAAGCATTGGTAGTCTTATTATCAGATATGAGTTTATACTTTGTAGCCTAGTAATAAAAAGCTTATTGCTAAACTACGTTAAGAGTTAAGACTGAAATATATCTGCTGGTTGATTTTTACTGAAATTGCTAGGCTACAGAAAAGTCTACTCTTTTTACCAGCTCAGATCTGTTGGGCTGATAAGGTCAAACATATTAGTGCGCCCCGAAATGACTCAATGCAGTAGCCTAATCGTTGCTTTAGGTTAGAACTGCGAGGGCGTCGCTAAGATGCTAATGCTTATCAACGACAGAGTTGCCAGTAAAATTTATTAAAATTTATTACATTACAGTAGAGTCACCAACGTCGTGTTTGAAGTAAAATATCTCTGCTACGGATGATTCAAACAGGATGGAGTCAACGCTATTCTAGTCTTATGCAATTGGCCTAACTTTAGATACCCCATTAATTTTGCCTTTAGTCCTCGTTTAAATTAAAAGATAATCTATGATTTATTAAGAACAATGTAGTAAGAAAATTAATAATAAGCTGCAGACAGTATGCAGAGTCCTATAGGCACAATCAAATCTTTGATTAACAGCCTAAGACATACTGTTTCGGAATCAACATTCGTCTTTTATTCCTCATCAGTATAGCTAGGACTACATGTACGAACATGAGCGTAAAAAGGCAAGGAATCGCAAATTAGTACCAACCAGCTCATAGCACAATTTTTTTTCCAAAAATGTTAAGCAATCACAATGTTACAAGAGATAACTATAATAGTTCAATTCAAAATGATTTCAAATAGCATGCCTTAGACAGCTGTTCCGCCCAATCTCAGGGCTCATCAGTAAGGCTAGCAAGGCCAAATATCACCAGTGACAGAAATATTCAAAACATGCATCTTTATCAAGTTATCAATCAATGAATAAATCTTTACTGATTACGTTTATAAAACATAAAGTTTTACAAATCATTCAGTCAATTTTAACCAAAATAAGTAAATCTTAACTGAAAAATCTTTACTTAATGATCCTAGAGCTATTAATTAAATCTTTACTGAATGAAGCTATTGCTATAAATCAAATCTCTACAGACAAACTACAAATCTTACCTTTATATCGCAGAATAACGATAGCCTAGCAAACAAACAAAGTAAATCTCAACAGAAAAATATTTTTTCCATGATCCTAGAGCTATTAATTAAATCGTAATTGAATGAAACTATCAGGGTGTCGAACCGAACCTGAACCCGAACCGTAAACCCGAATGAACCGTTTCATTTTGGTGAACCCGAACCGAACCTGAACCACCAAAATTTTACTTCAGTGAACCTGAACCGAACCTGAATCCTCAGAATTGTGCTCAAGTGAACCCGAACCGAACCTGAACCCTTAACAAAAGTAGGAATATATTTTTCCTTATCTGGATGCCGCTGGCGCTGGTACACGCACAATAAGAGAAGTGGTGATCATCAACAGGATCAGCAATTTCTCCTTTTTTTTTCTGGACGAGACGAGTAACGGCAGTTAAATTTTAAGTCAATGAACCCGAACCGAGCCTGAACCGGTAATATTTTACTTGAGTGAACCTGAACCAAACCTGAACCTCAAAAATGGTGCTCAAGTGAACCCGAACCAAACCTGAACCGCTAAAATATTTTGAGCAGGAGCTAAACCTGAACCCGAACCGTTATTTGAAACGGTTCGACACCCTGGAAACTATTGCTATAAATCAAATCTTTATCGACTAAAGTGCAAATCTTACCTTACATCTCTCAGAAGAACGCGATAGGCTAGCTAACTCTCTACTCTCTTCATAGATCACCTTAAATGGCTACATCTCCAGTAGGCTGAAAAGCTCAAAACTAATGCCGAAATTCAGACTAGAGCTAAACTGGGCTAGCAATCTTTAGAAATGAAACGCTATCAATACCCTCTGCTCTCCTCGTAGCTCGCCTAAAATGGCTACGTCTCCAACAGGGCTAAGACGGCTCTAAACTAGAACCAGTGACTCGTAGTACACATTGTACAGTGACTCAACAATGACAATTTATTAAGAACAATGTTCTAAGAAAATCAATAATAAGGTACAGAGTTTTATAGGCACAATCAAACCTTTGATTAACAGCCTAAGACATACTGTTGCGAAATCAAAATTAGTCTTTTATTCCTCGTCAGCACTTTAGTCGGTAAAGATATTTGATTTATAGCAATAGTTTCATTCGGTTACGATTTAATGAATAGCCTTAGCTTCACTGGGAAAATATTTTTCAGTTGAGATTTAGTTTGTTTGTTTGCTAGGCTATCGTTATTCTGCGATATAAAGGTAAGATTTGTAGTTTATCTGTAGAGATTTGATTTATAGCAATAGCTTCATTCAGTAAAGATTTAATTAATAGCTCTAGGATCATTAAGTAAAGATTTTTCAGTTAAGATTTACTTATTTTGGTTAAAATTGACTGAATGATTTGTTAAAACTTTATGTTTTATAAACGTAATCAGTAAAGATTTATTCATTGATTGATAACTTGATAAAGATGCATGTTTTGAATATTTCTATCACTGGTGATATTTGGCCTTGCTAGCCTTACTGATGAGCCCTGAGATTGGGCGGAACAGCTGTCTAAGGCATGCTATTTGAAATCATTTTGAATTGAACTATTATAGTTATCTCTTGTAACATTGTGATTGCTTAACATTTTTGGAAAAAAAATTGTGCTATGAGCTGGTTAGTACTAATTTGCGATTCCTTGCCTTTTTACGCTCATGTTCGTACATGTAGTCCTAGCTATACTGATGAGGAATAAAAGACGAATGTTGATTCCGAAACAGTATGTCTTAGGCTGTTAATCAAAGGTTTGATTGTGCCTATAGGACTCTGCATACTGTCTGCAGCTTATTATTAATCTATGATTTGTTTGAGTGTTGAACTCCTGCAGTTAAAACCTTTCAAGTTTAGAGCATAAAAATTGGTCTTGAGAAACAGTTTCACTAAGAATAAAAGAGCCAAAGCTGTCGTAAACATTTTATTTAAAAAGAAACGTTTCAACTAATTGCTAAAGTCATTGTCAATTGATTAAGATTGAATAATCTATTTGAATAAGATTGACAATGACTTTAGTAGTTAGTCGAAACGTCTCTTTTTAAATAAAATGTTTACGACAGCTTTTATTGGCTCTTTTGTTCTTAGTGAAACTTTCAAGTTTACTTTTATAAGTTTGGTTTGTCCTAGAGTCAAATTAAGGAGTTAAAGCATTTCAAGTTTACTAATAAATCTTTCAAGGTTTGGAGTTGTTGAGGTCTATGTGGTTTGTTATAGTACAAGAGTTCAAGCAAATCCATTGCACGCATGTAATCTGAAATGCGCTATTTTCCTGTTGCAATGTTCAAGAAATGACGTAAAACGCTGTACAGCTGATTTTTCGGGATGATGGCATAACATTGTAATGTCACTAAACGTTCTTAAAACAGCAATAACGTAAAATGTTGTATATTGGCTGATTTTTCAACATGACGGTGTAATAGTATGATGTCACTACAAACGCAAGTTTTATTTGCACAATCATTGACACTTCTGGACTTATCTAAGATACGAAAGTCGGTTTTCTTTTTGACTTGTCTTAAAAGCAGGGATGTGGAAGCAGAAGCTGGAAGTGGAAGCGGTGGAAGCGGTTAATTTTTTGTGGAAGCGGAAGCACTCTGATGGAAAAGGTTGGAAACGGAAGCGAACTTGGAAGCAAAAGTGTTAAAAAGAAGCTGGAAGCGGAAGCAATTTTTTCAAAATCAGGCGCTTTCGGATTGTCAAACTCTGAAACTGGCTTACAACTGTTGGGGTAAAATGTAACAATAATAATAATAATAATAATATAGAATCGACAACCAGGGGATAGCATGGAGTGGAATGGAAAATGGAATGGAACGGAAATTTCGGTATGGAAGATGCCAGAATGGAATGGAAGATCTCAAGAATGGAATGGAAGAATTTCTTCTATACTTCCAAGCTAGATTTTGTGTATAGTATTTATAGAAAAATACATACCGATGTCGGATGGTGACAAATGATATTGTCACAGACGTATTTAACTTCAATATCTACGCGTATTATTTGTCGACAAATTGCGGTACTTTGGTTGTTTATATTGCGCAAACAGTGTACGTATTACATCAATGTAAGTACTTGCAATTTGCAGCATTGATGTTATACATAGTTGACAACTTTGATAGGTTTGACTTGTTTTTTTTTTTGAAATTAACCATTTGCCAAGTCCTAAATTTTGTTTTCTTACATCGTCAAGAAAACTCGTATTTGCTATTTCATTCCCGTTTCAGCTTAATTTTATTTATATTTTTAGTTTTTCAGCTTACAATAATTCTTTTTGGTGTTAAAGCTTGATATTTCTATTACGGTAAATGTTCTTTAGCAGTTTGGTTATGACCTGTACTTAAACTGTAAAATTTTGCATGGGGGGACACTTTTGCAGCCTTGACCAAACGCATTTGGAATGCGAAAGTACTTTACTGGAAATTATGTCTTTCCGTTCCCGAAATCGAGTGAAGACCAAAAATAAAAATAAAAAAAGGTCTTCACCGAAAATTGAAGAGTGTTTGTCCACGAAATCAAGTGAAGACTAAACAAAAAAAAGGTGTTCACCGCAATTTGGGACAAAATTTGACCGGAATTTGTGGGATTTATTCGTGTAGCCAGGCCCTATTTCGTTTGTTCAACCAGTGCTCAAACATCGATGGGGGGACGCTGAATCTTGATGGGGGCACGCTAAATCTTGATGGGAGACGCTGACTCTCGATGGGGGGACGCGTCCCCCTACAATTTAAGTAGTAGTTATGACAAATTTTATAGTAAATAA
Organism: Trididemnum nubilum; assembly: GCA_963965965.1. NCBI lineage: Eukaryota > Metazoa > Chordata > Ascidiacea > Aplousobranchia > Didemnidae > Trididemnum > Trididemnum nubilum. Next base: position 25,939,525 of record OZ014481.1, on the reverse strand, counting down.
AAGAAAACTTGTGAGGTAAGCATTAAACCATAGGCTTAACCAGGCGGTCCAGGCCCTATGCCTCCACCCCAATTGAAATGCTACCAAAAATAAAAATGATGACACAAAGCCTATTTATTCAGTTTTTTAGCATTGTTTGGGCGCCAACAGTGCATGCGTACAACAGAAATTAGCAATAACTTAGTATTGACAACCAGGGGCCCGGGCCCTCTCAATTTAAATTTTTGCCAACCAATTTAAATGTCCAAGCCGGGAGAAATTCAGTGTTTTTGTCCTAAAAGGTGCAATCTCATGCCCTCATCTAACTTTTTTATGCAGTAATATATTTTAGGCCCACAGTTAACTTTTTTATTGCTATAACATGATCAGTAACCATTTATTGCATCTAATGCACCAATTTGAAATAACTTTAAATTCTACCTTCACCACCTACCAACTAGAAATAACCATCCACTTCCATCTCGTCAGTTTTCACGGGATAACTTGCTTTTGAAAAAAATTTGCTAGGGGAAATGCTTATTGAACCAATTATTGAAGTTGAATCAAGAGTGCCTGGGCTCCTGGTCGTACCTATTCCTAAAACTGGTTATTTTCATGACAAAACAAAAATCTTCAAAGGCAAATCTTCGAGCGAATGATTTAATGTTAAAAATGTTGCAGAAAGCAATGTAGCTTGATTCTCCTGACCAGGCCAAGTCACAAAATTTGATCCCAAAACGCAAGATTTTAAATGTGTTTTGGACTTGAATTGAAGTAAAAGGAGGGATCTATCCAATTGACTTTCAAATCTAAAAAATTTTGTTCGTTTAACTGGCTCTGAAAACGTACGAAATGTGATTTAAATGGTTTTAAAGTAGCCATTTTTTCCCAAAAACTTACAAAAAATTGCCCAGCGGCTGAGTGCTTCGCCTTTAGACTCCCACAGTCTCCAATGGCTGGTGGCTCCGCTCCCAGGCCTCGTCTGTGACACGTTTAAGTTGCACTAATTTGCTCACCACGTGTCCCAATTTTGATATGTTAGTAAAACTTTTTAACTTGCGGTTTTAGTCTTTTCTCTTGAGCAAATCCTGGTTACGTGCTAAATCACTCAGATCCCCAGCGTTTGATCTTTCATTCTTTGTCCCATAAAAAGTCTCTCGTTTCGAAAATTTCTGATGATGTCATTGCATATGATTTACAGTTTAGCCCTCCCCCCAATCCAAAATCCTAGCTACGCTTATGCATTGCACCATGTGCAATATTCATCCCAGATACCGGTTTTTGCATCTTAGTATTGTTGACACACCTTTACCAGCGATTGCTTACAACATTGCAGAGATGCAAAGGAGCAAAATATATGTTGCATTGCTTCCAGTCCAAAATTTCTTTGGTATGGAAGTATGGAATGGAATATTGAAAGAAAATTTTAGTATGGAATGGAAGATTTTTAGTGTGGAATGGAAATAAAATGGAAAAAAATTGCCAGTATGAAATATGGAAAAATCTTCTTCCATTCCATACCAAGCCCTTTCGACAACACAAGTCAAATAAAATAGCTTACAAGGTAAATTTGCTTGTTTTTTTTGTTGTTGTTTTGCACTAAATATAATTAGCTGCTTCATACTGAGCAGGGATGTGGAAGCGGAAGCGGTGGAAGCGGTTAATTTTTCGTGGAAGCAGAAGCGGAAGCACTGTGATGAAAGAGACTGGAAGCGGAAGCGAACTCGGAAGTGACTAATTCTATTGGAGCTGGAAGCATAAGCAAAAAATTCCAAAAGTAAGGAAGCGGAAGCTATCTCGGAAGCATAAAACTTCAAGAGGAGCTGGAAGCGGAAGCATTAAAAAATTGACTGCTTCCACATCCCTGCTTAAAAGTCGTATCCAGATGTCTGTTTTGTCTGAGATTCAAATCCAGAAATTAAATATCAAAGCAATAGTAGGACTTGCCTGAACGTCGAACGCAAATGGTTTTCAAAGCCGCTTGTATTTCAATCAGGGATGTGGAAGCAGAAGCGGAAGCTGGAAGCAGAAGCAGTGGAAGCGGTTAATTTTTTGTGGAAGCGGAAGCACTTTGATGAAAGAGGTTGGAAGTGGAAGCAAACTCGGTAGCAGAAGTGTTGAAAAGGAGCTGGAAGCAGAAGCAACTTTTTCAAAATCAGGCGCTTCCGGATTTTCAACCTGGCTACAACCATTAGGGTAAAATGTTACAATAATACTAATAATATAGAATCGACAACCAGGGCATGGTATGAAATGGAATGGAAAATGGAATAAAATGGAACGGAAATTTTGGTATGGAATATAGAAGACGCCAAAATGAAATGAAATGGAAGATTTCAAGAATGGAATGGAAGACAATTTACCATACTTCTATCCCAATACCATACTAGATTTTGTGTATGGTATTTACAGAAAAATACATACCGATGTCGGATGGTAATAAGTAATATTGTCATAGAAGTATTCAACTTTAATAGCAACGGGTAATATTTGTCGACAAATCGCGGTACTTTAGTTGTTTATATTGCAGAAACAGTGTACGTATTGCATCATTGTAAATACATTGCAATTAGCAGCATTAATGTCATAGTTGACGAATTTGACAGGTTTGACTTGTTTTTTGTTTTTTTGGGGGGGGATTGACAATTTGCCAAGTCCTAAATTTCGTTTTCTTACATCGTCACGAAAACTCGTATTTGCTATTTCCTTCCCGTTTCAGCTTAAGTTTATTTAATATTTTTAGTTTTTCAGCTTACAATAATTCTTTTTGGTGTTAAAGCTTGGTATTTCTATTATGGTAAATGTTCCGTAGCAGTTTGGTTATGACAAATTTTATAGTTGATATGAGAGCAAACTTTACGATAATCATCAGACCATAGGCGTAACCAGGGGGCCCAGCCTCTCTGTCTTCCCCCAATTGAAATGCTACCAATGATAAAAAGGATGACGCAAAGCCTAATATTTATTTTTTTTAGCATTTTTTTGGGCGCAACATTAAATTCGTACAACAGCAATTTGCAATAACTTAATATTGACGTATAGGGGGGGTCCGGGCCCTCTTAATTTAAATTTTTGCCAACCTATTTAATTGTCCAAGCAGAGAGAAATTCATTGGTTTTGTTCTAAAAGATGCAATCTCATGCCCTCATCTAACTTTTCATGCCATAATATGTTTTAGGCCCCCAGCTAACGTTTATATTGCAATAACATGATTAGTAACCATTTATTGCATCTAATGCACCAACTTGAAATAACCTTAAAATCTACCTTAACCACCTATCAACTTTAAATAACAATCCACCTCCATCTCGTCGGTTTTCACGCAACAAAGTCCTTCTAAAAATTATAAGCTTGGGAAAATACTTATTGAACCAATTATTGAAGTTGAATTGAGAGTGCCTGGGCTCCAGGTCGTACCTATTCCTAAAACTGGTTATTTCCATGACAAAACAAAAATCTTCAAAGACAAATCTTCGAATGAATGATTTAATGCTAAAAATGTTGCAGAAAGCAATGTACCTTGATTCTCCTGACGAGATCAAGTCACAAAATTTGATCCCAAAACGCAAGATTTTGAACGCATTTTGGACTTGACTTGAAGTAAAGGGAGTGATTTGTTCAATTGGCTTTTAAATCTCAAAAATTTTGTTCTTTCAAATGACTCTGAAAACGTGCAAAATGTGATCCAAATGGCATTAACGCTATATCTACCAGGCTATTTTTACATCCTATTTCTACGGGGGGGGAGGGGGGAAAATTTGCCCCACTATCTAAAAACCGATTGGTAAGCGATAGAAGTAAGATATTGTGCTTGTTGAAGCTATTTTTTGTTAAATTTTTAAAAACAAATCTTTTAAAAAGCAATAGTTTTGAATTATGATTTCATCAATGACGTAATGATGATGCAACGCATTTATCAGTAAATAAAATATTTTATTCGGCTAAAGATTAGCATCGATAATGAATACGCAATACAATGAATAGAATACGCGCACTGATAAGCATGCATTGTGCTCAAAACTGTATGAAACTTCTTACGTGCCTCTGACAAAAGCAAAAATGACGTCACTTCCGGTTGTCCGGCTGACCCCAAAGTTTCTGAAAATGTGTGTGATTAAGTTTAATTCAAAGTCAGGGTGCATCAAGGCAAAACTTTTTTTCATTTAAGAGCTATATTAAAATAACTGAGAGGGGGGCAAATTTGCCCCCTCCCCCTGTACAAAAAGAGTTAAAAAAGCCATTTTTTTCAAAAAACTTACAAAAAATCGCCTAGCGGCTGAGTGCTTCGCCCTCGGACTCCCATAGCCTCCGGTGGCTGGTGGCTCCACCCCCAGGTTCCGTCTGTGACACGTTTGAGTTGCACTAATTTGCTTACCACGTCTCCCAATTTTGTTATGTTAGTAAAACTTTTTAACTTGCGGTTTTAGGCTTTTACCTTTAGCAAATCTTGGTTACGTGCTAAAGCAGACCTCCAGCTTTTGATCTTTCATTCTTTGTCCCAAAAAATTATCTCGTTTCGAAAATTTCTGATGATGTCATTGCATGAGACTTATGGTTTAGCCCTCCCCCCAATCCGAAATCCTGGCTACGCCTATGCATTAAACCATGAGCAATACGCATACCAGATACCAGTAGTGGCATCTTAGTATTGTTGACGCATCTTCACGAGAGGTTGCTTACAACATTGCAAAGATACAAAGCAGCAAAATATACGTTGCACTGCTTCCACTCTAAACTTTCTTAGGTATGGAAGTATGGAATGAAATATGGAAGAAAATTTTAGTATGAAATGAAATATGGAAAGGAAGACTTTTAGTATGGATTGGAAGAAAATTGCCAGTAAGGAATGTGGAAAAATTGTCTTCCACTTCGTTCCAAGCCATGCCCTGTCGACAACACAAGTCAAATAAAATAGCTTACAAAGTAAACTTGCGTGCTTTTTTAAAAACTAAATACAATTAGCTGTTTCATACTGAGCAGGGAAGTGGAAGCGGAAGCTGGAAGCGGAAGCGGTGGAAGCGGTTAAATTTTTGTGGAAGCGGAAGCACTTTGATGAAAGAGACTGGAAGCGGAAGCGAACTCGGAAGCGACAAATTCTATCCGAGCCGGAAGCGGAAGCAAAAAATTCCAAAAGTGAGGAACCAGAAGCGAACTCGGAAGCATAAAACTTTGAAAGGAGCTGGAAGCGGAAGCATTAAAAAATTGACTGCTTCCACATCCCTGATTTCAATGTTTGGCTAAGTTCGAACCCCAAATGTTCTTAACATTTCGTCTTGCTTAAGATTCAAACCCAATGTCAAATCTTTTTTATTTAAAACCGAGTGTCTTTTTTGCCTTGTCTAAGATTCGATATTCTCAAAGAGGTTTACCTCACACTATATCACTTTAACTTGATTTTCTGATAGTTTCCTGTATTTGAATTCGTAACTAGTTAGTCATTCGCAACTAGTCAGTCTGGCGTGGGGACGCTTTTTTTCTGCAACAGAGTGAAGCAGTTGAGCGATGCAGCGGTGAGTGATTGCAACCAATTTGAAAATGCCTCAGTGTCTTTCTATCAAAGAGAAGATTGACAATGAACTGAAAATTGTAAACAATATTTGCAGTAGATTAGGACATTTGAGGGAAAAGTTTACTGGTTTTGATAAACAATTAAAAGAAATTGATGCCAAATTCAGCAAAAGATGCACCGATTTAGGTGAGAACTTAAAAGAGTTAGAGCTTGTCGTAAAGTTTATCGGCAACAGAACTTCCGACTTAGAGTTTATAAGAACTTCCGATTTAGGTGAGAACTTAAAAGAGTTAAAGCTTGACGCGAAGTTTATCGGCAACAGAACTTCCAACTTAGATTCATCTGCAACGGCTAGACTTAATGACTTGAAAAAAAAAATTAAGATGAATCAAGATTTGTCAATGACAATCAGAAAGTTAGAAAAGGACGAAGTGATACGAGAGTCATATTCCACACGACTCAGTATATTGGTACATGGTTCAAAAAAGCAGGGAAACGATAAAACAAAGGAACAAGCAAAAGCACTATTTGACAATTTTTTGGGTGAAGCGTTGGAGATTATCTTGGATTCTATCAAGATCGTCCATCTTCACCGCTTACCTCAACATACCATTCGTAAAGCAGGTAAAGCAATCACTCGACCTATCATCGTAAAACTTTTAACAAGTTTTGACAAAGATAAAATTTTCAAAAACATCAATAGACTTAAGCAATATAATGATGAAAGAAAATCACGTATTTTTATTATGGACCACCTGCCAAAACTATTTTACTACCAAAAAAAGCAACCAATGCCTGAATATAAGGCTGCTAAAGAAGATGATCATTTGGCTAAGTGGACAGCATACAATGGTGATTATTGTCTCCATGTTATCGAAAAGCGTACACAACCGCCACGTTAAGCTTATTGCGTGCTATTATAACGTGCAGTACTTCTAAACAAGCTTGTTAAAGTTTTAGTTTTTGCATAGTCTTGCTTTATTTTTTATTTTTTTGGCATCTATTAGCGGAATTACGTCATCCCGTAGCTGATCTTACAATATACAGCTATAATGAAATTCTATGACATTATTTTGTTTTAATGTGTGTGTGTTTTTCTTCTCTGCTTTTGAAGTTTCAGTACTGTTTTTCTAATGATCTTGAGCCAGAGGCATCCCTTTCCCGCGTTGAAATTAAAACATATAAAAATGTGTATCACTAAACAAAAAAAAAGTCAGAAATAACTTTATGAAAAAAGGGGAAAGGCTTTAGAATCAAACTGGGAACACATGCTTTGTGCTCGGCTCTGGCAAACAAAGTGCGGATCGCTGTATTTTTTGTTGAAAGATAAACCACTGCAGCGTTTACCAGCTGCTAATTCTGTGCTCAAACGTGTAATGTCTGCAAGCAAAAATGTGTTGAATGCAGGTAACAGGATGTTGCTTGAAATTCTCGGCGCTAGTCAAGTGATCAACAATACTGATGGCGTAAATCATAGCGAATTAACTAATCTGCTTTTTAATTCTTTGGTTGAAAACGTTAACGAGTGCTAATATTTTGACATTCCAAAGCGAGCTTTCTATTTTGTTCAAAATTCAAACTCACTATCCGTTTTTCATGTTAATACAAGATCTCGCACCAAAAATTTTGATGCACCGTACGAATTAATATCATCTTTGCCAATTTTTCCAGATGTCGTGTGTGTATCAGAAACACGTATAAAAGGCGATCCCTTGATTAATATTTCAATTCCTAATTATAATTTCTTTCATAAGGACTCGCCAGCCAATGCAGGAGGGGTAGCTATATATGTGTCAAAGAAACATCAGTTCAAAGTAATTCAAGAATTCAAACTGAACTTAAAAGGCTGAGAGGAATTGTGGATAAAACTATTTTCCAAAAAACATTCGACCCACGACATCATAATTGGTGTAATTTGTCGACATCCAACCAGTGACACTGAAGAATTTTATGACGCATTATACCATTCAGTTAGTAAGATCAATAAACGCAAAAAATTGTTTTATGTACAGGAGTTGGCGATTTTAATTTTGACATATCTACAAACCGAAAACAAAGTCAACCGAAACATATATTAACTGCTAAGTAAGGCTGTGGTTCGCTAACAATTCTTAAAATTTTCAAAACCTTACCCACACGCGTAACAGAAAAATTTTCAATTATTATCGATAACATAGTAACAAATGATACATCCCACTCGCTTAATCCTGGATTAATCCATTGCGACATCTCTGACCATTATCCAATATTTTGCTATGTCAACTGACATTCCACAAAATCTAAATCCCAAACTTCCTTTTTATTCAGAGATAAATTGCAATTTAATGTTGACTCTTATTGCAAAGAATTAAATTTTACATTTAGCAATTTTTTAACAAACATAAAAGAATTAAACAAAAATAACTTTGATGTTACATTTGATGCATTCGTAACACTAATACTAAACGTTATAAACGAACACGCTCCCATTAGACGTCTTTCTAGAACAAAACAAGAATTGAATAGCAAACCCTGGATTTCTAAAGATATATATGAACAAATTAGTCGCAAAAGGCAAATCTCTCTGTATTAGGGGTGATGAAGCTATGAAATTAGAATACAAAAAATTTGCTAATAACTTAACAAAAATGAAGACTCTAGCTAAAAAACAATACTATGCAAATGAGCTGGGAAATAGTAGCGGAAACCCTCGAAAAAAGTGGGAGCTACTTCGCACATTGCTTCCAGGAAAGTCACATTGTTCAACAACCTTATCATCTAATATCAACTTTAATGGTTGCATCATAAGTAACAAGCACCGAATAATTAACGAATTTAAGTTTTTTTCTCAAAAGTAAGTGAAAATTTGTCTAATAGCTTCAACGACAATGCCCCATACAACTTTAAACAGTTTCTCACTAATAAGGTGGATTCTTCCATCGTCATGGAACCACCTCGTATCAACAAAGTATTCAATCTAATTAATTCTTTAAGTTTGCACAAGTCGGTTGGACGCGATAACATTCCTCCATATTTCTTGAAAGTTGCCTCGAATATTATAGCTCCAGCCTTGTGTTATTTTTTTGATAATGCATTTTCGTCAGGAATATTTCCGCAAAGCTGTAAAATAGCTAAGGTAGTTCCATTGTGTTAAATTGGTTAGCACAGAAAACTTATCAAACTATCGACCTATATCCATATTAACATGTTTCTCAAAAATATTAGAAAAGTTGGTTTACACACGACTCTCTGCATTTTTTCAAAAACATTCCGTATTCACGAAAACGCAATACGGATTTCAAAGTGATAAATCTACAACACACGCGGTATTGCATGTGATCACTTCTGTTTATGATCAAATAAACGACAATGATTATACTAGCTTGACCCTATTGGATTTTTAAAAAATTTTTGATACTGTAAAACACTCAATTCTTATAAAAAAATTAGAACACTACGGAATTCGTGGCGTTACACTTGATCTTATAACCTCATTTTTGACAAACCGAAAACAGTATGTAGCCCACAAAGATAACTTTTCGGAAGTAGAATTATCAAATTTGGAGTTCCTCAGGGAAGTAACCTTGGGCCTTTGCTCTTTTTGATTTATATCAATGATATTTCCAATGCCCTAAATTCAACGCCCAGGTTATTTGCGGACGACACATGCATAATAATTCATCAATCTAATCAAGCAGCATTAACTGAAGAAACAAACAGAGACTTAGCAAATGTACATAACTGGACCTAAGCAAACAAAATTACTGTAAATCTTCAAAAATCATCATCTTTGGTAATACCTCCAAAAACAATAAACAATGCTTGCGACATAGAAATAAGCTTCGACAATTTATTTATAGCTTTACAGGACAGTGCAAAATACCTTGGCATTACAATGATTCAGGATTAAAATTTAATTTGCACATAAAGGCGTTGGAATCTACAATTGCTAGATCTAAAGGGGCTATTTCGAAACTAAAACAAGTCTTACTTGCATCAGCGGTACGAACTTTGTATTACTCAATGATTCATCCTCATCTCTTCTATGGCATTGTAATTTGGGGTTCTAGTTTTAAAAAATATCTAGGAAAATTCTACTTTTAAAACATACAAAATAATCGTTGAGAATAATAGCAGGAGGTAATTGGTTAGACAATGCAACTCAACATAACGCAAAATTGAATGTATTGAAATTGGATGATCTATACAAATTTGAAATTGCCAAATTAATGCACCAGCTTGTAAACAATAAATTACCACCACAATTTTCTTTGCTTTTTACTCCTATAAAAGTGGTGCACACGCGAACAACCAGACTGGCATCAAAGAACATGGCTTGTAGATTCCAAGATTTAGAACTAAACGATTACAAAATATTGCAGTTTTGAATATCAAGGAGTCAAAATATGGAACTTGGTCCCAGAAAACTTAAAAAAATTGCCGTTCAACCGATTTAAAATGAAATATAAAAAGTATCTGTTATCTACTTACGATTAAAAAATAAAGAAAATTAAAAGTAATTTTATCAAAATTAGTAACTTGCGCCAAAACAGCACTATTTTCGAATAAAATAGGAGGCTGCTTGACTCAATGACCAAGAGGTCCCTTCGCAGCTTCCTGCTTCAATTGACCAATTGCTTCCTTTGTTTGTGCTATTCAAATTTACTGTGTTTTTGAGCATTTGGTAAAATGTAAATAAACCATTGATTGATTGAAGTTGCCTGTAATTTGATTGTGTGCTAGTTGCGAGACCTGCATTTTGTTAATTTCCCAAAGGGAATACCGCAAAACCTATAAGCAAATTTTTCACACAGTTGTTTGAAAAGAATTCAGTGATCTCTGGATAGTTCTAAAGTATTTTACAAATTTTACACCGGTTATTTTTGAAAATCTTACCAAAACTCACAAGCGTTTTCATTTTTGACTTTCTTAAAGTTTGACCACTACAAAGTTTTTTTTTTCTTTTTTTTCAAAGAAAGATTTTATGGGTTACTTGTATTTCAATTTGGGATTTGACTTGAATGTTATCAACGAAGTTGCTTTACCTTAAAGTTTAAAGGTTTTATAAGCTGTACGTTTTTTTTTTAATTTTTTTTTTCGTGTTGATTTTTAGTAAAAGATTTTTGCCTTAATGTTTGAACCGCAAGTGAAATATGAACCACAAGTAAAGTCGCGCGTTTTCTTGACACCTGTGTAACATAAAACACCGTATTGACAGAGTAAATCGCAGCAGGCGTCTATCATTTCATCCCGAAAGGATAAATCTATTGACTGATTTTGAAACCTGAAATCGCCGCCAGTATCTTTCAATTGTTCTCGAAAAAAAAACCTAAAAAACTTAATCTCTCAAATAAATCTGAAATCCTTATCAGTATCGCGGAGCTGTTCTACTCGAAGATCACTCAAAGGTTACTTTACAGCTGCTTTGTTCCCGAAGAAAAAAAAAATCTAAGGTGCTTTCACAGAAATTTGACCGATATACCTTTATCCCACTCCAAAAAGAAATTCCTCGCTCTGACATTAAGACGAAGTTTATGAAAAACAGGTTTCAGACAAGTCTTTGGATTATTTTTCGCTGTGATTTTCACTCAAGACAAAGAAATTGTAAGGTTTCATTATATTTTATTGAATTTATCCCTAAAAAACAAAATATACTGTAAACCCCTGTTTAAGCGCTGTGGCGCTTTATTTTTCAACCCTTCCTCCGTAGCGGCGTTCTAGTAGAAGCGGTGATCAATTCAAGGGTGGTGCTCTATTTTTTCGACTATCTGGTCAGAAGTTTGGAAAGAGAAATTTAATTATTGAAAATAAAAAAACTTCTGACACAGTTAACATCTAAGGAAGAAGAAAAAACATCCACCGTAACACAGTGACTGGTTAGTAATCAAAAATTTACTGGTGAAAATCAAGTGACACGTCGCTGTTGTAACCGTCCTCGACATTTTTGTGCTGGTGTTGATATACCAGTAAACTATTGCTGGGCAATTATTATTTTGCGATGTAGAAAACCATTCGATTACTAATTAGCGTAATGAATTTCAAAGTGGCGTTCTGTGAGAGGTGGTGCTCAATTAGATTGATAGCGCTCTAGTTTTCAAACCTCTCCTGTAGTGGCGTTTTATTAAAGGTAGCGTTCAAATAATGTTAGCGCTCAAATAGAGGTTTTACGGTAGTTATTAAAAACAACAGTTTAAGAAAGTGTTTGATGTTTTGAATAAAATTATTATTCAAGACAGAAAAACTGCAAAAGTTGGAATCGCTTTTGATCCAACTATTCTTTGAATATAAGAAAATTACTAAAAATTTACTACGTTACGCTACACTTTTAAGGTACAAACAGTATTCAAGACAAAGAAACAACAATTTTGAATATTTTGATCGAATTATCCTGATGCAAAGAAGAAAATTAATATTAATTAACTTTCAGGCAAGTGATTCGATCATTTACGTTACAATTTTTACTCAAGGCAAAACAATTGCAAGGAATAAAGAAATTTCGGTGAACTTATTCTTATGAAAACAATATTACGATATAAAAGAACAACAGCAAGATTTTAGAGAAATTTTGATTAAAAATTATCGAATGATGTTCGTTTTAGGATAAAATTATTGTTTTAAACGAAGAAATCGTAAGACTTTGACTACTTTTGACAAAAATATCTCCATATGAACGAGATTATTTGAAAACTTATAAGGTTTTAAACAGGGTTGGAAAAATTACTTGCTTTTTCTTTAATCACAATTACAACCTAAAATTTTCATTTACAATTACAATTATTCAAGTTCAAGTAATTGTAATTCAATTACAATTTTAATTACGATTAGAACGAAAAAATTCTCAAAACATTGCGACCAATTCACTTACATAAGAAGCCTCGAGTTTTGTTTATGTCCACATTGGGGATTTGTTTTGTATTTCTATAGCAGACCAACCTATTAAAGCCCTATTTCTCTCTATCCTTGTTCTTCCATCAATCTTTGTTTAACCTTATTTTTTTCCAGTACATGATCGCGTTTGTAAGAAAATGCTATATATGTTATTGAATTTACATCGCTTTCAGCAACATTTGATTAGGGAGATAGTATGCAAAAAAAAAAAATTTGCTTAGGGAGATAGTATGCAAAAAAAAAAAAAATCACTCTGAATATATTGATAGTTTTACCGTGCTGTGTGTGTAAATTGCTTTTCGATTTTCTGTAAAGCGCCTTTGATCTGATTCACTTCAGGAAAGGGCGCTATACAAATTTCTGTTATTATTATTATTATTATTAACATTATAGTTTTATTTACTTGTTTGCGTGCTATCTGGCCTAAAGGCTACCATCGCGAAAGGTTAGGGAAAAGTCGCCAGAACGGCGACTACTTAAAAACAAGCAATGCGAAAAAGTTGTCTTCCCACAGGAATCGAATCTGCAGCCTTTGGATTACTGGTCTACTGCTCTACAATAGGCGTAGCCAGGAATTTTGATAGGGGGGGGGGCCCAAACCACAAATCACACGCAATGACATCATCAGAAACTTTGAAAGAGGAATTTTTTGTGGGGGCAAAGATATCGTAGAATGGAAGATCAAAAGCCGTGGCCTGGTGTTGGCACGTAACTAGGAACTCGTTCAAGGGTGTGAGCTTAAACCAATAGTTAAAATGTGAAAATGTCTAAATTGGGAGACGTGAGATTGCAGTAATTGGGTGACATATAAAAACATGTATTTTTGTTGCAAAGCTTCAAAAGTAGTAATACCAGATGAAACCTGTAATTCACCAGCACTAACAAATCGAGATAAAGTATGAAGAATTCGATAGGCATTATTGTAGGCTACTTTGATTCGACTGTATGACGACTTAGGAAAGTTATTCCGAAGTTGGCAAGTATAAAAAAGCATACATTAACTGCAAAACAACATACTTTTTACCGCATAAAATCACTTTGAAAATTTAGCCTTTAGTTTGTTTGCCGCACAGTAAATAGATCTCACTTGACGTAAAATATCTTCATCATCACACAAATTTGCAGAAAATTTGATACCAAGGTATGTCACACTATTACAAAAATTAATTACCTTGTTCCCTGAAACAATCTTGGAACTCTGAGAAAGAACAAATCGTTTGGATGGAAAAAGAACATCAAGTGATTTTTTACAATTAAGTACGATATTATGAGGCACCTCATAACTACTACATATGTCGACCACCACTGCGGCTAGGAGATAGTAAACATATATCATCCGAAAAGAAAAGGTGGTTGACAAGAGCATTGTCTATGACACATTCAGATTCAATAGCATTTAAATTCGTTTACAAATCATTAGGATATAGCGCAAACAGGTAAAGGCTTAGCACACCTCCTTGTCTCACTCCATTGGAGACACCAAAAAATCTGAAAAGTGACTATTCCATTTAATGCACAGCATTTGACTCTTATACCAATACAACAAGAGAACAAAGCGTAGTGGAATATTACATAAAATCATTTCCTTGAAAAGCATATAATGGTCTACTCGATCATAAGCCTTAGAGGCATCCAGAAATGTAGCATATACAGGCGTATCATGCTTACTATAGAAAGAGAGTGCTTGTTTTAGTAAAAACACACACATATTAGTACTATGCTTAGTTTTGAAACCAAACTGATGGTCGCTAGACATACACGTAGGAGAAATATGAGAGTGGATAACATGCTCAAACAGTTTTGAGATTACCGTGGCAAGCGCAATTGGCCTATAATTAAAACCATCCTGCACATTTCCATTACGATTTTTAAAAATAGGATTAATTACTGTTTCCAAGCAATTGGAGGGGATAAAACCATGTATAAGGCACATATTGAAGTACAAAGATAAGTACACCGCAATACAAGGGTCAGCGAAACTTAAAGGCCTGCAGAGGTTTTGTCAATGCCAGTAGCACAACTTTTTGGGAGCTTATGAAGCAGTGGGCGAAGCATCGCAACATCACAGTAAAAAGCTTTCATATTAGTAAAATTGCCCACTTGATTGATTTTGGATTCAACAAGCAATTTTACATTACTAATACCCTTGCAAGAATTCAGTAAATAAGCATAATGTTCTCTGCTCATGTCTGCTGTCTGCTGACCGCCAGAGACACCACTAACAGTGGTAGTGGTAGGTAACATATTTTGCCTTTAGAAACATAAGAACTTAATTTATTCCAAGAACGTTTTTTGAAGGATCCGAATGCAAAGCATCAACAACTGTATTTGCCGACAAGTTTGACGTCCTTCGTGGTCGACTCCTGGGACTCGAACTGTATTTGCCTTATGCATCTCAGCATTGTACTTATATTTGCGTAACTCACTTTTAAAGATTTTGCGATAGCTCGTCATTGCATGAAACAACTGGCCATTGTTATGCTTGCCAAAATTTCTCCATTCTAAATATGCTTTCCTAGCATTGGCATGGTGAGCTTTAACAGCTGAATTCCAACCTGGAATAGACTTAACATTGTTAATCACAGCACTAGAATGCCTTGACAACCCAGACTGGTCACACTCTTCAATCAAGGAATCATTTATAGATTTGTAAAACACCTCAATTTTAGAAATATGGCGTGAGCTGTCAACTGGTATATCAATAGAATACAAGCAAGGTTGCGTTTCACTTGAATAGCAATACTTTTGATCTTGAGTGACATTTTTCCAGTTGAAACCAGAGTTAAATTGCACCGTAATATCAGGTACCGATACAGGAAGAACTGTACAGTCAAAATACATCACTAATGAATGATGATCTGATGCGATGAAATCATAAAGGACTTCAGCCCATAGATTACAAAGTGGGCCGAGAAAGAAGAAACACAATAATCAATCCACGATGTGGAGTAACGAACTTCACTTAGATAAGTATACGAGTCCATGGGAAGCAATTGAATATCAGAAAGGGTAAAGCTGTTGTCAGTGCAAAATGATTGCAAGTGATTATAAAATGAATTGGGTGGGCCAGCATTAAAATCTCTACCAATCAAAATGTTGGAATTATTATGGCTGCAATACATAGTTTCTAACTCACTTAAGTACTGAATATATCTATCTCTATTTTCATTACAACAATATGGCAAGTAAACATTAATGATCGACAAAAAATTGGTCTTACTGAACATAACTTTAACCCCAATAATTGAACTGTCAGCATTGCTAAAGGGAGAAGCATTCAGCAACTTATTCCATAATATAGCTGTTCCACCAGATAATCCACCAGTTACTGAGTCCTCCCCATAGTCAACATTTGAAATACAATGCCAGTTATAGTCATTACTAATAGTGGAAAGAACTTCTTGATTTTGTATTGCAAGCCAAGTTTCTTGTAGTAAAATTATGTCAAATTTAGTACAAAGTTTCCGATTATCACTGTGATGATGTTAGGCTTCTGCACTCTGCAGTTAAATGATACCACATTCAATTTAGAATTCATGATGTTTCAGTGTCAGAAGTTAAATTACCAGGTTCCTCTGGGAAATTAAAAACCGTTGAAGAGTAAAACCTTTTAACAAGAGTAACAGATGGCCAATTCTCAATATTAACTGACTCATTAAACGAAACACCATTCAATATAATGCAAAAAGGTGAATGACTTGAATATTTTGTATCAAGTTTTTTACAAGTTACTGCAGTTGCAGATACAAATTGCTTAACAGCAAAATTCTTTACTTCTTCCTCGGTTGTATCTGGATGTAAGCGCGATCAAAACACTTGGGCTGGTTTTAGGATAGGTTTAACTGCCCTTAGGACCGTAGACGTTTTTTTTCCAACGAGAGGTTTCATTTTTCGTCGCCTCTTTTCTACCAGCCAAAAATTCTCAGCCTGCTGTAGCCCAGCTGGCACCATGTGGTCATCAACATCAGCAGGGTGTCTCTTTAAAAATTTCTTATATCTGGTGAGGAAGAATGAGGTTCCAAATTTGCATCAACGGTTTCTGCAAGAGATTTAACTTTTGAACTATCAACTCCATTGTCAGTCATAGCAGAAGTACACTGATCAGGGATAGGTACCGGTAGGTCTTTCGTAAAATTTACTTCCTCTTCTTTGCAGTTAGTTTCAGCTCTACCATCAGTCATGACCATAGGTCTTCTAAACTCAACTCATTCAGGGTCAGGCTTGCTGGGGACTTTTAAGGCCTTCAAGTCAAACAAAGCGTCCTTTACTTCATTTAACAAGACCACATTACATGCAGATTGTTTAATCTCTGCTACCTCTCTTTTCAATGCAAGAATATCATTGCACATGGAAAAAGCATCAGCATTAGCAACATCTAACGATGGAAAGTTTGTTGATACTGTCTCCCAGGTTGGTGAGGAAAATTTGTCAGTAATCGACATTTCATGGAAAACCAGAATCATATCTTACACATTCTTTTTACTACTCGATCACTCACTTTAAATGACTTTTTCCGGAGATTGTTTGGCCGCACCTCATCTAGAAAATTCTAATGCAGTACTTTTCTAGCAGAATCATGTTCTTCAGGAGAGTAATATCCAACAATCATGTTGGCAATTGCATTTTGCTGTAGAAACTTCATTCTGTAGTCAATAAAGGATAGTATGGTATTGACCACAAATTCAGCCATGTTTGCAAAAATCTGCAATAATGTTATGAGATTATTGTAACCTTTATGCCTTATTCAAACTCTAAAAACTTTAAGCACTCCAAAAGTAAGTATTGGAGCACTTATTCAAATACAATCTTAACTCTTAACGAATACAAGAAAGTTAATTCAATATTACGATTTATTGGAATGCGTTTGTTTAGAGTAGAAAAAATAGCTGGTTTTTACATTAAAATTATATTAATCAAGTCTTAGAAACTTTAATTGGAAAAATAACGACAATAATGAACTCTTCAGATTTTGCATATTTGTGTGTCTAACCACCAAAATACCAATACTTTGAAACTTACTGAAAGATCTAAACTTTTTGCTTTTTAATGGGTTTGAACTTCGACTTTGTTGTAACACGTTATCAAGCAAAAATCAAATTGGAACAACTCGTTTTTCAGGTTCGCTCGTATGAACCGAGCACACTGCATCTATCTAACCACATCAATAGAGAGCACCTTTTTTGCATGTTTTGTTTGCAAGTCTTTTGTCAGGCTAGACCACTACAACAGGTACAGACTGCTTGATCCGAATGGAAAATAAGCGTAGAGAGTCTTTCCCAAGGACATAACGACGCATTATTGCCAATTCGAAAATCGAACCAGAGTGAGCAACCTTTCCCGGCGTTCAACCACCACCTATCGCCACAGTTTTCTTCAGGTCAAACCATATGATTTGCTCTGTTATTACCGTATTTTTCTGAGTTTCAAATGTTTGAGATCTAAGATTTCGCTACGTATAATTGGCAATAAAGTTCATTCTCGCATTTCTTTGCATTTTGAGTCGTGTTTAGACAATACTGCTGTCGGACGTTTGATTTTCTGTGTCGCAATCATAGTCGCGTGATGTTTTTACCTAAGTCGAAGCTATACGAATGTACTTTTCGAGGTTTTCTGAAATCTTTTGCCGCTTTGATTTGAAAGTTTTTTCGCAGAAACACTGGTTTCAAGTATAAGATTTGTTTATCTTGTACATATCAGAATCTAAAGTAAAATATACATCGTTTATAGGATTTGAAAAATTTAATGGCGTACTACTCAATGTTCAAAGCGATTTGTAAACGCTATGAGATAAAGTTCTCTTCAGACCCGAACAACTGATCGAATAGATTTCAAAACGCCCAAGGTTTTTAATGTTTAAAATTACTTCAAGTCAATGACATTATATAGATTTTGTTTGTTTTTTACAAAGTGCTGAAGAAATGTTATGATCGAAAGTGGAAGAGAAGAGTATTTTAGAATGACAAGGACTGAAATCACAAGATTTTAAAATATTTTTATTGAGTCATGATCAAATACGCTAGGAGACGGGACAAGGCCAGAAGTCGCCTATAAAATTATTAAGTTAAAATTGTTAAAACAAAT
Source organism: Trididemnum nubilum (assembly GCA_963965965.1). Lineage (NCBI taxonomy): Eukaryota > Metazoa > Chordata > Ascidiacea > Aplousobranchia > Didemnidae > Trididemnum > Trididemnum nubilum. The sequence continues at coordinate 25,921,089 of OZ014481.1, read as the reverse complement.
AAAATTCATTGAATAAAATAATTTCGATTAAAATCATTGAAATTATTAAAATTAAATTTTTTTGAATTGAAAATTGTTAAAATCAAAATTATTAAAATTTACTGAATTGAAATTATTTGAATTAAAATCATTGAAATTATTAAAATTAAAATTTTTTAATTCAAGAAATTTTAATAATTTTGATTTTAGCATTTTCAATGTAAAAAAATATTATTTTAAGTTTATAAATTTTAATTTTAACAACTGTCAAAAAAAATTTAAATTTTATGTTACCAATTTTAACTTTAACAATTTTACTTCAACAAATTTTAATAATTTTGATTTTAACAATTTTCAATTCAAAAAAATTTAATTTTAATAATTTCAATGATTTTAATCGAAATTATTTTATTCAATGAATTTTATTTGTTTTAACAATTTTAACTTAATAATTTTATAGGCGACTTCTGGCCTTGTCCCGTCTCCAAGCGTATTTGATCATGACTCAATAAAAATATTTCAAAATCTCGTGATTTCAGTCCTTGTCATCCTAAAATACTCTTCTCTTCCACTTTCGATCATAACATTTCTTCAGCACTTTGTAAAAAACAAACAAAATCTATATAATGTCATTGACTTGAAGTAATTTCAAACATTAAAAACCTTGGACGTTTTGAAATCTATTCGATCAGTTGTTCGGGTCTGAAGAGAACTTTATCTCATAGCGTTTACAAATCGCTTTGAACATTGAGTAGTACGTCATTAAATTTTTCAAATCCTATAAACGATGTATATTTTACTTTAGATTCTGATATGTACAAGATAAACAAATCTTATACTTGAAACCAGTGTTTCTGCGAAAAAACTTTCAAATCAAAGCGGCAAAAGATTTCAGAAAACCTCGAAAAGTACATTCGTATAGCTTCGACTTAGGTAAAAACATCACGCGACTATGATTGTGACACAGAAAATCAAACGTCCGACAGCAGTATTGTCTAAACACGACTCAAAATGCAAAGAAATGCGAGAATGAACTTTATTGCCAATTATACGTAGCGAAATCTTAGATCTCAAACATTTGAAACTCAGAAAAATACGGTAATAACAGAGCAATCATATGGTTTGACCTGAAGAAAACTGTGGCGATAGGTGGTGGTTGAACGCCGGGAAAGGTTGCTCACTCTGGTTCGATTCTCGAACTGCCAATGCTCATTCGTATAAACAAAGAAAAAACATAAAAAAAACAACTCAGGTCAAAAATTGCAGTTGTGTAGATAATTTTGCAAAAGGAGATTGTCTACTTCAGTGAGGTTACATGGTGGTTTCCAAATGGGGCACTCCAGTAGGACTTGGGTATAGGTTTGGACTTCTGAACCACAGTCACATGCACTCGTTTTGATAAGACCCCAACAATGCATGTCGTCGGCAGATTGTCCAAATCGGCTTCGTAGTTTGTTGAGCTGGACCGAATGCTTGCGTCGAAGTTTGCATCCAGAAGGCTCTTTCGACCACTGTTGGATAAACTCAGTTAGATCTTCAGAAACTGTGTGGTCTGCTGCAGAAATTGTTAGGTCGAGGTTTCTCAGTGGATGACAAGAGCGAAGTCTTGCAAGCTTATGGGAAGAGTGCATCATCTGATGGAGAGGATTATCTTTATTATTAGCTCGACGAAGTAATTTCTCACAAGCATAGAGGCGACGGCTTTCAAGAGGCTCGATGCCAGCAAGAAATAAAAGAAAACTGACGCGTGTAGGCTTAATGCATCCACTAATGTTACGAAGGGCTTCATTAAAGGGTGTGTTTAGCTTATTAGTATGTGAAGATTGATTTGAAACCGGGCAGCAGGATTCAGCTGGCGCAACTGCTAGCGAAAGGGTAGGTATACGAAGTACATCAAAGCATGCACCCCAGTTGAGACCAGCAAGTCGTTTTACAAGAGCAACTCTACATGTCATCTTGTTCTTTAACTTTTCAATATATTGACTGAAGGTTAACGACCGGTCGAGAGTGACACCTAGAGTGACAACTAGGTGTAGGGTCAAGGGAATGGAATTACCCGACAAGTGCACTTGCAACTGGTACTGAGCAAGATGATTTTTCAGATGAAAAATGGAAGAAACCGATTTTGTTGTTGAAAGTTTCAAATGCCATTTTCGATAATATTCACTCACGCAGTCCAAGTCTTTAGAAATGGTGTGCTCAATCACCGAGGTTTGTTTGTCATAACAAGTTAGTGCCACATCGTCAGCACACATATACCTTTAGCAAGAGGTTGATGAGGAAATCTGAGGTATAGATGTTGTAAAGTGTGAGAGTTAGGATGCTTCCTTGAGCTACACCATTTTTAAGCTTATAAGGCTAACTTGCTTCGCCACCTGCAAAGAGGACGAATGATCGGTTACAAAGAAGATTCAATACGAGATCAGCAGTTTTTCAGCACGATATAGTTTTTTGGATTCTCAGATACAAAACTAAAAGCCATACTGTGTCGTATGCGGCAGTTAGATCAAGAAATACACCTCCAGTGACTTGGCCCATATCAAAGGATTCCTTGATGTCATCAGTAATTTGGGCCACTTGATGCAATGTAGAGCGGCCTCTTCTAAAGCTGGCGTGTTTAGGAGGCAGAATGGATTCGATTATTGGAGTAATTCGCGTAAGAATAATTTGCTCAAGTTGTTTATAGGGGGTGCAGAGTAGAGAGGTGGGTCGGTAGCTGGTGGGAGAGTTCATTTTTTCCCGGCTTAAGTATTGCAACAATTGAGGCAGGGCGCCACAATTTAGGAATGTGGTTGGTGTTGAAGCACATATTATAAAAACATGTTACCCATTTTAGTAGTTTTAGACTAAGATGAGTTAGAAATTCATTATGGATACCAAACGGGCCAAAGGCCTTTCCAGGTTTAAGCAAACGACAGGATGCTTTGATTTCGTGGGTTGAAAAGTCTAAACTTAAGTGTTCTTGTTCAGGTAACAGTGGTCTCATCTTTATGCGTGAAACTTCACGTTTCACTTCTCGAGTAAAAGTTTAATCACGCTCCTTGAAAATACTATTTGTTACTACCTGCTGTGCTATGGCATTTGGCGAAAGGAGATATTTTGCTTCGGTAGAATTTCAGCCAGTAAGTTTGTTGATATTATGTCACGCTTTTCGTGAGGAGTGGAAAAAAGTCAATATCAGATACTGATTCTTTCCATCTGGCTTGTCGCATTTCATTCAACTTGTTTACCAGGTTTGTAGCAGAAGCGGAGATTTCTTCAAGATCAACTGCCTCTTTAAACAGGTTGTAGAGATTTTGGCAGTCTTCATCCCATGTTGGAATGTATGACTTCCGGAAACCACGAGGGATGCATTTCTTTGCTACTGCTTTTATTAAAAGAGTAAAGACTCTGTATGCGATGTTAAGGTTTTCCTTACGAGGAGTAGGAAGATCTTCAGCAGCTTTTTCAAGTTCTTCAGTAAAGAGTTCCCAATCAACTTTTCGGAAGTTCCATTGGGAAATAGGGGCTGAACTGGTAAGTTGGGGGTGAGTGGTGTAATACGTCCTCGTCATTCACCATGGAAAATGATTTTAAATCATTTGCAAAATTGCAGCAAACGAAACAAAGAGAAAGAAAAAAAAAAAATGGCAATAATGCGTCGTTATGTCCTTGGGAAAGACTCTCTACGCTTATTTTCCATTCGGATCAAGCAGTCTGTACCTGTTGTGGTGGCCTAGCCTGACAAAAGACTTGCAAACAAAACATGCAAAAAAGGTGCTCTCTATTGATGTGGTTAGATAGATGCAGTGTGCTCGGTTCATACGAGCGAACCTGAAAAACGAGTTGTTCCAATTTGATTTTTGCTTGATAACGTGTTACAACAAAGTCGAAGTTCAAACCCATTAAAAAGCAAAAAGTTTAGATCTTTCAGTAAGTTTCAAAGTATTGGTATTTTGGTGGTTAGACACACAAAAAATATGCAAAATCTGAAGAGTTCATTATTGTCGTTATTTTTCCAATTAAAGTTTCTAAGACTTGATTAATATAATTTTAATGTAAAAACCAGCTATTTTTTCTACTCTAAACAAACGCATTCCAATAAATCGTAATATTGAATTAACTTTCTTGCATTCGTTCAAAGTAATTTTGTCAAAACTATCTTAAAATCGTATGATTCCTTTGTCTTGAATGAAGTTTTTACCATAAATATCATTAAACTTGTTTAACATATCAATGTTTTTTTGATTTCCATGGTTTAATGCAAGTCTTTTTGTAAAAATATCTTAAGTTGTTTCGCTTTGTTTGTTTTGAATTGAATTTTTTCCTTGAAAACGGTAATTCTTAACAATTTTTTAACCAAACGATTTTTTTAGGCTTTTATATTTTTACCAATGTTTGGTATAAAATATTCTAAACCATCAAAATGTCTAGCAAATCATTTAGCCAAAAACGAAAGTACTCATTATTTTTAATAAAAAATTCTCAACTTCTTTGTTTTCGCAGCGATTATTTTCCTAAAAATTTTACGTTTCTTCATTTTAAATCCAAATTTTAATAAAAACAATCTTTTTTCTACTCTGACACAAAAAAGTTTACCTGAAATCTTGAATTTTTTATCAATGTTTTAGTTTTACACTGATCGTTTTACTACTATACTATAAAATTTTATTCAAGGTTTTTATCCTGAGTTAAACTTCTACTATAAAACAAGATCTTTTTTTTTTGGTGTCATTCGATATTACACCTTGTCTTATAGTCTCGAGTTGTCAAATTTACGTCAGTTTTAGCAATTTTCTTGTTTGTATCAAGATGTTTTTGCAGAAATATCTCAAAATCTTACAATTTCTTTGATTAAAACGATAATTCAACCTTAAAACGAATATTATTTAAAAACTTTTAATCAAACTTTTTCTAAAAACTTGTGTTTTTTATTACTTGATCTTGTTTTATTGTGGTAAATTTGTCAAAATATCTTAAACCGTTACGATTTATTTGCCTTGGGTAAGAATTGTAACGTAAGTAAACCCAAAACTCACCTAAAACTTAAACTATTATTTAACTTTCTTCTTTGTGTTGCAATAATTTGATCAAAATCTTGGGTTTCTTTATCTTGATTATTACTTTTACTTTAAAACTTACCTAATATAGAAAAATCTTTAACCCTTTTTTTGTTTTCATGAGAAATTTTTGATGCAAAGACATTCAAAGGCTTGCGTTTTCTTTGACTTGAATGAAAGTTTTATCTAAAAGAAAAAAAATCTACCTAAAATTTTATTGGAATATTTAACAAGGGAGTATTTTACCTTGAATTCTTTTTTGGCAACAATATTGTTCATACTTATTCCAGGGAATCGTTCAAAATTAAATCTCTTTTTGTGACCTCGGTTATAAATTTACCTGAAAAATACAGTTTTTTGTGTACTTTGTATCAAAATTTTCCTAATCTCTTGAAATATTAGAGCGATTTTCTTGTTTGCATAGAGATAATTTGTTTAAAGCTACCTCATAGTCATAAAATTTCTTTGTATTGAGTAAAATCTTGCACAAGTTTTTTGGTTAATCTTGTTTACATAGAGTTAAGTTTGTTGACAAAATATAATTGGAAATCTTACGATTTCTTTGTTTAAAACAGTAATTCTACCCTAAAAATGAAAATCATTTGATAACTTTGAATTAATATTTCTCTAAAATCTTGGCTTTCAAGTCGTTTCATATTATTTTATCGTGATAAACTCAATGCACTATTCAGGGTTCGAAATTAACTTTTGCCCGCTTGCCCGAGGCAAGCTGAAATTGCCTCGGGCAAGTTATTTTTTGGCTTAACGCACATGACGGGCAAGCAAACAAAATGCAGCGTATTAAACAATATCAAACAAGGTTGTTTAGAGATGCAATTTAGGTCCACTTTTGTTGCAATAAAATAAAACGTAAGTAGAGAAAGCTGTAGCTTGGTTTATTTTAGCACTATGCAACCATCACAATGAGCACTTTGTTTAATCGTACGCGCACCATTAATCGCAATTAACACTTCTTAATCGCACGCAAATTTTTCGATAATTTCGAAGCGCTTTGCAACGTTTTGGCAAAGTGCTACGTTTTTTTTTTTCTGTGAACAGTTTTCCCATGCTTGCCGCATTAACCGCTGTTTCAAATATCACAAGCACAGCTATACCCTGCGCTGCATGAAGACAACGTATAGCTTTTTGAAACTTTTTGTTATGATTATTTTGAAGATCTTTTAGCTCCTATAACTTTTGCAAAAAAGTTCGTTTATTTAACTAGTGTAGTTTCCCAAATATTCGCGATTAAAAATGCATTAGAATAAAAAAATCAATTTTTACGTAATGCATTTGGAATAAGTTATTTATTACCAAGTGCTGGGCACCGCAATTTTTTTTAAGGCCGCAGTCCGCAACTCTGCAACTAAATTTAAATTTTCTTAACCCGCAACCGCAATTGCACGTTTAAAAGCTTAGTCCGCAAACGTAAATTCGCAACGACGTTTAAAGGTTCTTGAATCTGCAATCGCAAGTCCGCAACTTCGTAATCCTTGAAGCACAGAAAACTACATAAACCCAGAGAGAACACAAGGCTGTGTTACGTCACGTCACGCATGAATGAAACATGCGAATTCTTCCAGCTAAGCATCTGACTGCATAGAAAGTAAATGGAAGCAGACAAAGTCTAGGCTAGACACCGAAATAAAGTCAAATATAAAAAATTATGGATGTGTAGGTGACAAATGAAGTACAATATGAAAAAGTTGATAAAGCAAGTGATTTAGAAAACTGGTTATTTAAAAAAAAGTATTTAGATATTAGCCTACTAGAGCTTTGTTTAGGCCTTTCCATCTAAAATTTGCACTAGTCTATTCTTGCAGTCGGTGTTTCATTGCGAAGACGTAGAAAGTGAAAAGCAATTACCAAAATCTTTCTTGCTCAAGGTGTGTACTAGTTTAACAGCAGTTCTGAAACGCTTGCATCACATCCATCTCCCGTCATATCTGATATTAGACCTATGTTGTTGACTTAGGCAACCGGTATGACTAGCATTGGCCACCATAATCGTTTTTCATTGTGATTTTTTTTTTTCAGGAAAAGCTATTATGGCAGTATCGTAGTTGTAGGGTATAACCTTGTGCAGATGTTAGTAGTCTATTGTCATCTTATGATATCACTAGTAGTAAATTCAATTTTAGTTAAAGCTGGATTCACCATCAATTATACAGAAGAATTTTTGCTAATTGTGCAATGGATAGCCGCGTTAATTGCTGAAATATGTTTTATTACATGCGTTATGCTTCAGCAAAAAATAAAGCAATTTTTGCTTGATTTCATGAGCTCTTTCATCGAAAGTCAAGATAGAATTTAGCAAGAGATGACAAACTCATTAGAAAGTCAGCCTATGACAGTACGAGTCCTGAAATAATGTTCGATTATATCGCATTCATTTGCAAACAGAAATCTTTGAGGTTTTGTTCGGTTAGATATCGGTATTCATTTCTAAACGAAACGCTGTGAGATTACGTCGGTTAGGCAGCCTATTTATTCGATAACAAACTCTATGAGATTCGGTTATTTACCGTATTTGCTTGTGGAGTACTTATCGATAGTTTAGCTGCTTGGCGTTAGATCGAATGTTACTCAAAAACATTTTGTTAGTTTTTAACTGTCTTTCTGTACCAGTAGCTACGGTACGTATCTATGCGTTTACTCTGGATCAATTCGCATAAGCCTTGCAACTCATTCCTATCTGTAAAAGGCTAGTTCAATTTTTTTTTCGAGAAATTCTAGTCTAGCACATTGATGCACAGGCGCGTCGCCAGCGGGGGGCATAGGGGGCATTGCCCCCCCGATTTTTATTTTTGCCCTCACCCCCGATTTATTTCTTGCCCTCCCACTGTATTTTTTCTTAAAGGTAAGCATCGCCCTCACAGTTAAAATAGTGGAAATTTTAACTGTTCCATCCCCTATCCTGACATCGATTTTATTTGATTGATTGTAGGCTATTTGAATAAGCTGAAGATGGCCACTGGCCGAAATCGATTTTATTGAAAATTTTTTGTTAATATACGTTAGTTAAGTTTATTTTTAGGTTGACTTTTTGTTTCCTTCATGCAACTAAGTATCCTGACATCTATATTGCAATCTAGGGTACGGTACGCAGCACAATCTCTTGTCTTGGGTCAGGTTCAACTACAACAATAACAACAAATCAATTCAGTGCGGTATAATAATAATACAGCTACCAGCAGTGTGTGTGTACTGTGTAGTCGGCGTGGCATCGTAGATTATGATGTCATATACAGCAGCATTTATAGGCGAGACCTTATTACAAGTCAGGTGTTGTGACTGTTGAAGGTAATGTACAGTAAGTTGGTGTAGGCTGTAGGTTGGTGATCAGTGGTATACGCATAGTACAAACCATCCGCAATGTACCGTGCAATCAATAGTTACAGAAAGAAATATGGACTATCGCCAAATGCCTCCGGAAAAAAAAGATAAGAATTCAATCGGTCAGTTGCACTTCTTGGCTATGTAGCAAACGTAGGCTACGGGTAAGCAAACTTGCAAAAGTGAGTTGAGTTGACAAGTCCATGTCTGGAAGTGGAAGGTCTTAGCTTAGCCACTCAAACCATACTGTGCTTTGATTGGGATCTTGTTCAGCAGTTTGAGTATCGATCTGCAGAAACTCTGAGCTAACAGAGAAACAGACTGCATTCTTCCCATAAATCGGAATCCATTGACCAATTCTTTGATAGCTAGACTACGAAAATTTTCTGACTTTCAGATTTCCAAAAAGTGTCCATTACCGTATAGTTTGTTTAACTGTAGCAAAACAAACTAAGCAGTGTTCTCGGCACTAGTAACGCCATTGATATTTGAGATTTTGAGTAAACTTTAGTAGCCTATAGTACCGTTTTGGCTGTTTGGTGTTGCTATTTGTGATGATTTTTTTAGAGCAGTAATACAGTCCTGGTGCATCACCGATACAGTAATCAGTGGTGCCGATCCATATTGACCATTGAGGGATGATTTAAGGAATTTGTCTGCTTTTTGATAATTTTGAACATTGGGAGGAGAGATGATGCTCAAACTGGAGATTTTCGGTGCAAGGTTCAACGCTCATTTTTGCCAATACCAGCAAGGAAGTCTGCAGAAACGTTTACTAAGGTTTCGAAGAAGTGCTGGAGGCAATTAAAAATTTAAAAACACAAAAGCATGGTGAGACGGTCTTAAAGCCAGCTAGGAGGTCTGGGGGTAGGGGGGGCCGCTGTGTGCTCCCCAGCGGGGTCCGGAATCTTTAGCTATTCCAACGTTTTTGAAGGATAAAATGCATCGTTTACTAACGTTGCAAGTTATAACAAACACCACAGTTACACGCTGTACCGATGCGAGCTATTGGGAGGGATGCAGCAGAAATTCTTTTGGGGGATGCACTCCCGGATTGGCATTTACCTCTCTTAATAAAGTTTTTGGCAATACAGAAACAGAATAGGTATTCAAGTATAAATGCTAAACTGTTCATTTTTCTACTTTGGCTTGTAATACACAATTTTATATTATTAGCTACCGTATTCATCATAGAAGTACCGATATTAAATTTGCTCTTATTTTTTCTGGAGTTTCCTGTCGTCAGTCATTTCCATTCGTTATGCTAGCTGTAATCATGTTTAATTAAATGAGAAGATTTACATTATTTTTTGAGCAATGGTTGAGTTAGCGGCTTTGTCAATATTTCAATATGTCAGAGACAGTCTGCTTTCTGCATTTATTCAAAAATCATTCAAGGTAGTTTTTGATGCGCAGTTCTTAACTTTTTTTATTATTTAAATTAATTCTATATGTTTACCAACGCAATTGCCATAGAATATGCCTAAAATCTTTGTTGCAAGTTTGTGTCTTGCTTTAAACAATGTGGTATAATAACCGATATGATCCCATCCTGTTCATACGTAAACGATAAAGACAATCATGCACGTCAGATAGGCATTAAATAAATATATGATTTAGTAATCGTTTCCAGTCGCGTAGCCAGGATTTCGTAAAGGGGGGCTTTTTTTGTAGTTTGATTCAACCGTAAACAAACTTGACTCGAATTTTCATTAGTCTTGAATTGGATTGAGGCAATTGTTCAGGTCTTCACCGAAATTCAGAGCGTTCAAAATCAAGTGATCTCAAAAAAAAAGGTCTTCACCGAAATTCAGATCGTTTTTCTGTCCAAAATCAAGTGAACTCAAAAAAAAAAGGTCTTCTTGTGCACTGACACCCACTTCTACTCGTCATCATCATCTCACGATCTTCTCCTATTCTCACCCCAATTTCGTTTGGGGGGGGCTATTTTCGTTTTTGGAGCAAAAATCAGCCTCAAAACTGCTAAAAACATCATCATCATCATCATCATCATATTTATTTACTTACCAGGTCTATCACCAAAACATCGAAATATGCAATTTCTTTAAAACCAACACACAAACTTGTAGAGTCAAAGCGATATTTAGTCACTTAGTGAGGAGACAGCGAAGGACCGAAAGGTCATCTAAGTCTACTGCCATCTCTCCAAGTTAAGGTTAAAAAAACAGCTTCTAGATTTTCTCAGTCTGCTACTTTCTATGATAAAAAATTTTATGCAAAATTTAAACAAAGTGTTGCAAAGATATGTACACTTTGTACAGTGTGTACACAAAACTCACAGTCAACATGTAAAGAAAATGCAAGGCAACATTAGAATTGTTCTAACTCTAAGCATACTAAAAAATAAAAAAAATTAAAATGCTGTGACTACAGATTGGATAGAAAATAAAATTAATAAAGTTCATAATGCTTATTTATGTTTTATAGAATTTAAAGTGGGCAATTGGAGTAAAAAAAAAAAACCTCCTTGCTTTGTTTTGTATTGTTTGCCAATATGTCATTAGTACTAGTACAATTTCCAATACCAGTATATATCAACCTCAGTCAGTTACTGCAAAATTATTTATAATTCAAGGGCACATCAAAATGAGAGATGACGTATTGTATAAATGTGTGATAGATGAATGCACCAATCTCATGCCATTCAAGCAATAGAATAGGTTATTGTTGAACTCAAGCATAAATATGCAACTATGATTCCTGTAATTACTACTGCATTGCTGATAGAAAGCTGTTATTCTAGCTTTTATCGGTTTCATAGGTTGATAAAAAATAAGCTTTAACAGCTTTTTTAAATCTGTAGAATGAAACTTCTTTTATACTGCTTGGAATTTCATTCCAAATTTTAATTCCTGCAAATGATAGAGACTTTTGCCCTAATCTTGTTCTAGTTCTTGGAAGAAAGAAGTTGTTTTTGTGGCTCAATCTTGTCTTATGTGTATAGCAGTTTTTTATTAGGTTAAACTTACCTGAATTTGCAAAAGATAATACATTATTGTGAATTTTGTACATTAGCTTTGCAGTTTCCAGAGAGTAAATATCCTTGAGTTTTAAGCATTTAGCTCGATAGAACAAAGGATTAGTATGCTCACGATATCCATTTCCAGTTAACAATCTTATGCTTCTTTTTTGCAGAATAAAGAGAGGTGCTAATGTTGATTTTGAAGCAGTCCCCCAACTACTTATGCAGTATTGTAGATAAGAGTATATGAGGCAGTGGTAAACAGATCTTAAGGTTTGCTCATCTACAAAAGTGTTTTAATTGATTAAGGGCCCAAGATCCCTTTGCTACCTTTGAACATTGTTCCTTGATTTGTTGTTTCCAGTTTAGATTGTCGTCTATGAGAACACCTAGATACTTTATGTGATGTGATTGCTTAATTGGATTATTATCTATTGATACTTTGAGTTTAGGTTTATTTTGTTTTGTTGTCACTACCATAAACTCAGTTTTATTAAAGTTAATTGATAATTTATTCACCTTGAACCAATTGCTTACATTGACTAATTCATCATTAATATTTTGTTGCAGTGTTGAAACATTAGAATGGGAGAGAGTAAGGTTTGTATCATCTGCAAAAAGATGAATTGTGGAATTTCAGGCAAGTGGTAGATCATTGATATAAATATTAAATAACGACGGACCTAGAGTTGAGCCCTGAGGAAAAGCATGCTATTTTGCATACTTTTCAGGCCAATGGGTGGGGCTATAGCACCATTTGCCCCCCTAGCTACGCTACTGATCGCTTCATTGCAACCTAAGTAATTAGTTTGTAAAATAAAGCTGAAAATGGTTCTATGAACTTAATCAACGCCAAATAGCTGTATTACTCAAAGGCGAAACGAAATTTACAACCCTGCCATGCAAACAATCTGCTTAACTCTTAAAATACTGCAATAATTTACCGTCAAAACTTTGCCCTCCCCCCCCCCCGGTTTTCAGCTTTGCCCCCCTGATCTCGCTAAGCTGGCGACGCCCCTGTTGATGCATCAGAATTTATTAAATTTTCTTTTTCTACTTCATCTCTAATTAATTCAACACAACGACAAGTACTAATTAATGTTGCAAGCAGTTTAATGTTTAAACTTAAAAGCAATTGAAAATTACAGTCAACTACTGTATGTTCACATCTTGAATAAAAGACACCAGGCCTACTCATGGTGATAGTAAAAAGCATGACAAAATTCACAATAAAAGCTTTTAATTATGTTGACTTCAGACCTAACACCTATCAAGTCGTGGTTAAAACACTTGCATACCACTATTTTCTAATATACGGAAACAAATTGGATCAAAGTTGGAATGTCTTGATTATGATTGGAAATTGTAGGTTATGATGACTAGAAATTGTAAACTGTTGATAAAATATTGTTTTCTTGGATAACACATAATCATTCTTGAACTTTGCAGAAACATTTCAGAAGTCGATTCCATGTTTAATTTCTTGAATTGATGCAATTCAAAGAAGTAACAGTCTATCTTAAACTTCAGAGAAGAATTTGATTATTATCTTTATCCATAGGTGGGCACAAGTCCGTTAATCGTAAATCCGTTAATAACGAAGCTAACTTTTTCTTGAACTCGTTAATCCGTTAAAAAGTGTTTTCATGTTAATGGACTAAATTAACTTCCGTTAAGTTCTGTTAACGGACTAAAGTAACTTCCATTAAGTTCTGTTAACTTCCGTTAAGGTTTTTTTCGTTAATATTCTGCACCATTTATTCATCGTTCCGGTACAAACCAGTTTGCACTCGTAACACTTGTTGCATATTAGCTCGAGTTTTATAAAAGAAAGCTAAGAAAGGAGCTCTTTTTTGTGACAAATAGTATAAGCTACAGCCTCAGAGTTCTATTGATTATCGCTGTTCGCAATTTCCAAAGATTTTCTGATCGCAGCTTCGCTGGTGCATTTGAACTTATTTCTATCTTAAAATAAGATTAGACTTTAAAATGTAACTTCCAAAACACAAAAAGACCATCATAGCAATAAATATTTCCTTACAATCAACTCAACAGCGTCAATACTTGTTATTGAAGCGAGTGAAAAAAATGAAATGTAAATTACACGCAAAATGTTAACGAATTAACGGACTGTATTAACTTCCGTTAATTAAAGCAGAAAATAACGGATTAACGTTAACGGAGGTGTGAAGTTTCTTAACGGACTAGTGGTTAACGAAGCTAACGTTTTGCATTAACTTGCCCAACTATGTCTTTATCCTTTGGCTTGTTTCATAATTCACAATCATCTGTAGGCAAAATAAATAAGATTTTGTGAAAACCTCTGCCTGGCAAAGAACATTGAACAAATAAAAATATCATTACAATGCCTACTCCCCTATCTAATCTGGAAAAAATATAGTTTTTATGAAGATAAGCAGCTATCATACAGGCACTACTATATTATAGTTGTATAGGGCATAACGTTCAAAAACTATACACTGAGAAGCTATATATGCAATGAGACTAAAAAACTACTGCCTTAAAGGCGGTGAATCATCCAGCCAATTCCGGTGGTTTACAATATCTAAAATTGAGCTATAATTTTTGATATTTTTTGTTTTAATTTTGGGGCTGCGGTTACAAAGATATTCAACAAATACAAAAAGATATCCCCCGAAAAAAGTTTTTGGAAACTCTGAGTTTTGTTCTTCCCGCCAAAACCACAGTATGCCTAATAGTTTAGAGAACTGTGGTTTTGGCGGGAAGAGCAAAACTCAGAGTTTCCAAAAACTTTTTCGGGGAATATCTTTTTGTATTTGTTGAATATCTTTGCAACCGCAGCTTCAAAATCAAAACAAAAATTATCAAAAATTATAGTTCAATTTTAGCTATTGTAAACCACCGGAATTGGCTGGATGATTCACCGCCTTTAAATAGTGCGTTTAACCATCATACAGGTCCAGCATCTGTGCAAGGAAACCTCAAACTTGTCGCTAAAACTTGATTTTCTTATATAAGGACTACAATAATAAATTAAGAGTGACTTGTCATATTTTAACACATCAAAAAGCATTCTTTCCTCACACTGTTATAGCACTTTTAAGCCGTAGTACATCCAACATAGGCTAAAACCGCTTGGTCTGCAGCTAAAACGATGATTAGCCACCTTACAAACGATATTTCAACTTACTCCTCTAATCAATTTATTGTCTTTAATAAATAACTGATACTGGTATTAAAATAATGGCTAGAAACCGCAAAATTTAGCATTTGCAGCCAAAGGAAGGCGTCTATAGGCTCAAAATCCTTATACATTTGAAGAAACAAACTTTCCTTGATATCAAAGACATCACTAACTTTCTCCAATTCCATTTCGTTTGTCGCCTATACCTCCATATTTTTTTTGGGCAGCTTGCTACAATACCTGGTCCAGGCTATGCCGATATCCATTTACTTCCATTGGTTTCCAAGTGCAAGCAGGAAGAATTCGCTTGTTTCATTCATGCGTGACGTGACGTAATACAGCTTTGTGCTCTCTCTGGGTTTATATAGTTCTCTGTGCTTGAAGTCCGCAATCGCAAGTCCACAACTTTTTTTTTTTAACCGAGTGGAAGAGTTTTGCAATCAACCATGTTTCAAAGTGATCTGCTCGGAGTTGATAAGCACACATAAGTCGAAAGTTGTGACTTGTCGGGAGTATAGCAAGCGTAGAATGGTTACATTTCTCACAATAAGAGTAATTATCAAATCACACAATCGCTGATTGTAGTAAATGTATTACAGCATAATTTGTTGTTGAGCTACTTTTTCGGGATGGCAAACTTCAGAATTGTCCACCCCCCTCACCAGGCTTGGAAAAATTATAATTGTAATTGACAAAATTGTAATTAATTACACAATTTAGCTGTAATTGTAATTAAAAATTTTCAAAAGTTGACAATTGTAATTGTAATTGAAAGTTTTTTTTGCCTATTTTCAATTACAATGACTCTATTATTTACTAAGATAGATGAAAACAAAAGATGTTTAAACAATATCAATTTTCCTCCGATTGCATATCGATATCGGTATTTTCTACCAGTTGCAATCGCATCTGACGTCACAAATCGAACATCAAAGTAGGTTAAGGATAGTTAGAGTTAGTTTTAGAGATAGGTTAATCATATTCATAACTTAGCACCTACTCTAGTCATAACCAGCACTAACTCTAAGCCAGAAAATAGCCTAACACAGAACTGGCCTATGACGTCAGATTTGACTTTAACCGGGGGTAAGTGACTATTGTAACTTCAATGCTATTTGTGATATTATTGTTGTTTCTTTGTCTTGAATACTGTTTGTACCTTAAAAGTGTAGCGTAACGTAGTAAATTTTTAGTAATTTTCTTATATTCAAAGAATAGTTGGATCAAAAGCGATTCCAACTTTTGCAGTTTTTCTGTCTTGAATAATAATTTTATTCAAAACATCAAACACTTTCTTAAACTGTTGTTTTTAATAACTACCGTAAAACCTCTATTTGAGCGCTAACATTATTTGAACGCTACCTTTAATAAAACGCCACTACAGGAGAGGTTTGAAAACTAGAGCGCTATCAATCTAATTGAGCACCACCTCTCACAGAACGCCACTTTGAAATTCATTACGCTAATTAGTAATCGAATGGTTTTCTACATCGCAAAATAATAATTGCCCAGCAATAGTTTACTGGTATATCAACACCAGCACAAAAATGTCGAGGACGGTTACAACAGCGACGTGTCACTTGATTTTCACCAGTAAATTTTTGATTACTAACCAGTCACTGTGTTACGGTAGATGTTTTTTCTTCTTCCTTAGATGTTAACTGTGTCAGAAGTTTTTTTATTTTCAATAATTAAATTTCTCTTTCCAAACTTCTGACCAGATAGTCGAAAAAATAGAGCACCACCCTTGAATTGATCACCGCTTCTACTAGAACGCCGCTACGGAGGAAGGGTTGAAAAATAAAGCGCCACAGCGCTTAAACAGGGGTTTACAGTATATTTTGTTTTTTAGGGATAAATTCAATAAAATATAATGAAACCTTACAATTTCTTTGTCTTGAGTGAAAATCACAGCGAAAAATAATCCAAAGACTTGTCTGAAACCTGTTTTTCATAAACTTCGTCTTAATGTCAGAGCGAGGAATTTCTTTTTGGAGTGGGATAAAGGTATATCGGTCAAATTTCTGTGAAAGCACCTTAGATTTTTTTTTTCTTCGGGAACAAAGCAGCTGTAAAGTAACCTTTGAGTGATCTTCGAGTAGAACAGCTCCGCGATACTGATAAGGATTTCAGATTTATTTGAGAGATTAAGTTTTTTAGGTTTTTTTTTCGAGAACAATTGAAAGATACTGGCGGCGATTTCAGGTTTCAAAATCAGTCAATAGATTTATCCTTTCGGGATGAAATGATAGACGCCTGCTGCGATTTACTCTGTCAATACGGTGTTTTATGTTACACAGGTGTCAAGAAAACGCGCGACTTTACTTGTGGTTCATATTTCACTTGCGGTTCAAACATTAAGGCAAAAATCTTTTACTAAAAATCAACACGAAAAAAAAAATTAAAAAAAAAACGTACAGCTTATAAAACCTTTAAACTTTAAGGTAAAGCAACTTCGTTGATAACATTCAAGTCAAATCCCAAATTGAAATACAAGTAACCCATAAAATCTTTCTTTGAAAAAAAAGAAAAAAAAAACTTTGTAGTGGTCAAACTTTAAGAAAGTCAAAAATGAAAACGCTTGTGAGTTTTGGTAAGATTTTCAAAAATAACCGGTGTAAAATTTGTAAAATACTTTAGAACTATCCAGAGATCACTGAATTCTTTTCAAACAACTGTGTGAAAAATTTGCTTATAGGTTTTGCGGTATTCCCTTTGGGAAATTAACAAAATGCAGGTCTCGCAACTAGCACTCAATCAAATTACAGGCAACTTCAAATACAGGAAACCATCAGAAAATCAAGTTAAAGTGATATAGTGTGAGGTAAACCTCTTTGAGAATATCGAATCTTAGACAAGGCAAAAAAGACACTCGGTTTTAAATAAAAAAGATTTGACATTGGGTTTGAATCTTAAGCAAGACGAAATGTTAAGAACATATGGGTTCGAACTTAGCCAAACATTGAAATACAACGGCTTTGAAAACCATTTGCGTTCGACGTTCAGGCGAGTCCTACTATTGCTTTGATATTTAATTTCTGGGTTCGAATCTCAGACAAAACAGACATCTGGATACGACTTTCACGACAAGTAAAAAAGAAAACCAGCTTTCGTATCTTAGACTAGTCCAGAAGTGTCAATGATTGTGCTAATTAAACTTGCAATTATAGTGACATCATAATATTACACCGTCATCTTGAAAAATCAGCCCTAATACAACATTTTACGTTATTGCTGTTTTAAGAACGTTTAGTGACATCATCCCAAAAAATTATTACTCCATCATCCCAAAAAATTAGCTGTTATACAGTACAGTGTTTTACGTCATTTCTTAAACATCACAACAGGAAAATAGCGCATTTCAGATTACATGCGTGCAATGCATTTGCTTAAACTCTTGTACTATAACAAACCGTATAGACCTCAACAATTCCAAGCCTTGAAAGATTTATTAGTAAACTTGAAATGCTTTAACTCCTTAGTTTGACTCTAAGACAAACCAAACTTATAAAAGTAACTTGAAAGGTTTCAACTGCAGGAGTTCGACACTCTAACAAATCATAGATTATCTTTTAATTGAAGTTAGGACGATACCGGTTTCGATTCTCAGATGAGTCACTCTCTAGTAAACTTTAAATTTTTTAACCTGTCCGCAGGAGTTCGATTTTCAAGTGAGTCATAGACTAAATCAGTCTGTTTTGTTAACGCCCAGGCAAAGTTATCTCAAGCAAATTTTAGACTTTAACGGACCACCTGCATTGGTTCGATTCTCAGGCAAGCCTTACAAATTTTACATTTCTAAAATCATCTGCGATGATTCGATTTTTAGGCCACCCTTACAAAACTTTAGACTACAACTAACCACATTTTAGGTGGTTCAATTCTCAGGCACGCCTTACAAATTTTACGTTTGTAAAATCACCTGCTGTGATTCGATTTTTATGCAAGCGCTACAAAACCTTAGACTTAAAAAAAAATTCCATAAATGGTTTAATTCCCAGGCTAGGCACTGTTGAGTCTTGACCAAGTTTCAGGGTTCGGTTCTAAGAGTAAGACTAGAGTAAGAGCTAGGTTAGGTTAAGAGCTAAGATTAGACCTAGGGTTAGAGTTACAGATAGGGTTAGAGCTAGGGTTAGAAGTGGGGTTCGGTTCTTAGAGCTAGAGTTAGAGCTAGGATTTGGGTTAGAGCTAGGTTTAGAGCTAGGTTTAGAGCTAGGGTTAGAACTAGAGTTAGATCTAGGGCTCGATTCTCACATCTAGAGTCACCATTTTGATCCCCCAAAACCCTTATGCCCGCAGACCCACATTTCCCGCAATCCCTGTGCATTTAGAGCATTCTATACTATTCACGTGATGTAGTTTTAAGTTTTTAGGTAGAAATTTTGACGTCTCGAAAAACTATAAAAGGTCGCATTTTTCAACTCTAATTTATTCTCGCGTTGATTCTTGGCACGGGCGAGACAAAAAGCGATCCAGTCGATTTTTTCAACAGCCTATTTCAAGGCTATCAAAATCTTCAAAAGATCCAACAATGAATCTGATAATGCTCAAAGCAATTTTAAGATAAGAAGGTGTCCGGCTCCTCATATCAAAATAGCTCGAAATTTTGGTGGTTTTGAATATGGGTGTGATTTCGATGCCCAATTTGATTTTGATTAAAAGCTACAGATTTTTGAAAGAGTTTTTAACAATTTTCCCAAATACGGAACGGTAAGAAAAACTTTCTTTCTTGTGCATTAAACAAATTCAAATGTTGATTGGTTGCGTCATTATTTTGATTGATATACAGGGTGTCCATAAAGTCCTGCACACATTTAAAATTTTAATATCTCAAAAACCCCATATGGTAGAAACTTCAGATTTTCGTCAGTGAATTATACCACCATAAAGTTTTTTTGTTATTTTTCACAGGTTATTTTATTGTTAAATTGAGTACGAATAAGTCATTTTTAATAATGGAGTAAGTTTGCAACAAATTATGAAAAATGTTGACAATTCAACAAAAAGCACAATGTGTTCTTTGGTACAATGAATTGAAATCACCAACTACAGTACAACGTAAATTTAGAAATGAGTTTGGACAAGACCCTCCACACACTAACAGCATTAAGAGATGGTTTAAAAATTTTATGGAAAACGACAGCATTTTGGATCGCAAACGATCAGGTAGGCCAAGCATTGATGAAGAGACTGTTGATGCTGTCCGTGTAGCATTTCATCGCAGCCCAAGGAAATCAATTCATGTTACATCAAATGAACTTGCTATTCCTCGAAGCACAGTTCACAAAGTTTTACATAAACGACTTCAGCTCCATGCTTACAAGTTACAAATTGTTCAAGCTCTTAAGCCGGATGATCGCCCTCGCCGAGCAGCTTTCGCTGAAGAAATTCTTCAGCGCATTGATGATGACAATGGCTACCTTAACAGTGTGTGTTTTTCCGACGAAGCAACTTTTCATGTATTCGGGAAAGTCAATAAGCATAACATTCGAATATGGGGTTCACAAAATCCTTGCGAGGTTTTAGAAAGAGAAAGAGACAGTCCCAAAATCAATGTTTGGTGTGGTTTAATGCACAACCAGATTGTTGGTCCGTTCATTTTTGCTGAATCCACCATTACAGCAAACATTTATCTGAATATGCTAAAACATTACGTTGTTCCTCAATTAGAAGAGTTCCAGCCGAGGGTTGTGTTTCAGCAAGACGGTGCCCCTCCACACTGGGGTTTGATAGTTCGTGACTTTTTAAATGAAACTTTTCCAAACCGATGGATTGGAAGAAATGGCCCAACACCATGGCCGCCAAAATCTCCAGATATCACCCCTTTAGACTTTTTCTTGTGTGGTTATGTAAAAGACAGAGTTTACAGAACGCCAGTACGTGACGTCGAAACATTGCAGTCACGAATAATTGAGGTTCTCGCCACAGTAAACGAAGAAATGCTGGAGAACACTTGGTGCGAAATTGAGTATCGCCTTGACATATTGAGAGCAACAAATGGAGCACATGTTGAAGTCTATGAATAGCATGGAAAATTAAATTCTTGAAATATGGCTATTACTTAAACTGCTAAAAATTTTTATTAGTAAAACTTTAATAAACAAACTTTACTTTGCAAAAAACTGTATGATTTTATCTGCTTTAGTTATTTAGCAATACAATTTTGAAAAGTGTTCAAGACTTTATGGACACCCTGTATTTGTCCAGAATTTGATTGAAAAACGATGTAGAATATCTAGTTTTGCGTAATATTTGTCTCAAGTTACGTACTTCGGTTTGAAAGAGAAGTTTTGTCGAGCATGTATTTTTGACTCTGTGAAGCAAACACGTGATTCATCCTTTTTTCCAGTTCTATGGGCATAAAACAGAGACATTTTGTAACAGTCCAGTGGTAATTGTTTTTTCCAAACTCATGTGTCTACCTTACTGTCAGTAATCTTAATCTCGACATCCAAAAAATGAGGGTGTAGTGGTGCTATGCTCTTCGGTAAATTTAATGTCTGGATGTTGGGCAATGAGTTGATGGGAAAAAGAAGGGTATGCTTCTTGGTCGTAAAATATTGCGAAGATGTCATCCACATATCGTAAATACAACTTGGGTTTGGATGTCTGGAGTTTGTTTATTAGTTTAGTCTCTAAATTAGCCATGAAAAAATTAGCTAACGTACGTCCCAGCGGTGATCCCATTCTGACACCGTTGAATAGCTGATAGAGATCGTCTTTGTACATAAAAAATCATTGGGAAGCTCTAAACAGGGACAGAACGATGTTTGAACATGGTTTGAATTTCGTTAAAGGATAAATAAATCAAAACTCTGGAATTTTCTAAGGTTTGTGCAAAAAAATTATTCCTCTCCGTTTCATCGCTGCTGAGTGACATCATTTCAACCATCACTGATCCATTCCAAAACACAGAAATATGAGGAGCTAGTTGTGCAAAACTTACGCAGGGAGCCGCACTCAAGTGTAACAATACGTCGCTTTCGTAAGCCAAAAAGCTGTTGCTACGTAATTGCTATCCCCTCAGGCTGGCATCCCTGCCCCAACCCTAACTGCAATCCAAGGTTTTGAAGCAAAAAAAATTAGCTTCATGCATTTCCTTCCCAGTTCCTGCATACTGCATCACACATTAACCACCCAACCGTGAATCGAACCTGGGTGTGGAGGGTTGGTAGCTGAGCATGATAACCACTACAATGCGCAGCTTGCAACAATGCAGTGACAAAATGTCGTATTTAAACCAAATGTATGAGAAAAAGGCAATGGCTCATGCGTGAGCGTTTGCATGACTAGCTTCTACTATTTCTGTTACGAGGAGCTAGTCATGCAAAACTTACACAGGGAGCCGCACTCAAGCGTAACAATACGTCTCTTTCATAAGCTAAAAAGCTGTTGCTACGTAATTGCTATCCCCTCAGGCTGGCATCCCCGCCCCAACCCTAACTGTAATGCAAGGTTTTGAAGCAAAAAAAGATAACTTTGTGCATTTCCTTCCCAGTTCCTGCATACTGCATCACAGATTCACTACCCAACCGCGAATTGAACCCGGTGCAGAGGGTTGGTAGCTGAGCATGATAATCACTACACTGCGCAGCTTGCAACAATGCAGTGACAAAATGTCGTATTTAAATCAAATGTATGAGAAAAAGGCAATGGCTCATGCGTGAGCGTTTGCATGACTAGCTTCTGCTGTTCGTAACTCAAGCATGAATCAAACCCATTTGCGATGGTTGAAAGGCGAATGCGTTAACCACTACACTAAGCCAATCACAGCAATGCAACGTCAAAATACCGTATTTAAACCAAATGTATGAGAAAAAGGCAATAGAGGGTTACGCTTGATTATGGCTGCCTGCGTGACTTTTTCATGTCTAGCTACTCGTAATAGAAATTAACGTCACTAACTACCGAAATTAATGTCACTAACTCCTTGCGTCACAGGTAATACTGTGCGCTTATTCAATTCCGGTTTAGAGCTTCGCCGGTGTAGGCTAGGTGTGAAAATGAGGCGGGTAACAAAGCGAACTAAAAATAAAGTATAAAATGTTGTTTTGTACAGCCTATACTTGACCTGGATTAGGTTAGTGCTAATTAGACTAGGCCTACCGGTAGCGAGACCAATGAAGAACAGAAGCTAAACTGCTAAAGGAAATGAGTAGGCGTAATGCTGATGCTAGTGGCTGCATTCAAAGATTGGTATAGCCTAATATTGCATTGACAAACAGGAAGTGACAGGAAAAAAATGATGTCAGGCTACCGCTGACCTGTACGTGAACTTTTCTTGTTTACCGGTATAGTGCCATTTGCCGGTAAGCAATTGATGCAAGATACCGGTATCAGTTTACATGTGTCGCTACCCCTGTCCCCTACTTATCAGCTTAAGCCACACAAAATGCTAGCTGTAATTCAAAATTGCTATAAATAATTTTAATTATAGCCTAGAGGAGATCTAAGTCTCATTTGGTCAAACAATTAAATTATCTTCCTGTTTTTTATCTGTTATGGAGCACAAGATCTGAAGCAAAATCTCCAATGCCATTCCGTTACTGTTCCAATATTGTAGGGTTGCCAGTGATCCTCTGACAAAGTATGAATCCTACAATCCTACAAATAAGTAATTGTAGGATCCATTGAAAAAAGCGATCTTGTTGCAAAGTGAATTAAGATTAATTAATCATTGAAAAAACATAGGGTGTTAGCAAAACGATCCATGCTCAGATTCTTGGTATGTCTACTAACTGCTAAGTGGCTACCCAACTGTTGTATTTTTTTAGGTTATTGCTGTTAAATAAATTTACTGTGCTAGCCATATGGCATGTGGGTTGCGTAGGAGAAATTCAATACGCCGAACCAGAGGTGGAGTCGAGGACACAAGGCTCGAGGCCAAGGACAGCCTTTCCGAGGACAGAACCTCTCAAGGCCAAGGACAGGAATGCTCGAGGCCAAGGCCAAGAACCAAGGACACAGCCGCAAGTGTTCTAAAAAAAAAAGGTCTTCAAAAATTTTTTTCAGGCGATCTCCAATTTATTGGCGTACCCAGAGTTTTTGATTGGGGGAGGCCTAAACCACAAATCACATGCAATGACGTCATCCAAAATTTTTCCAAAGAGGAAGTTTTTGTGGGACAAAGATATCGTAGGATGGAAAATCTGAAATCGTTGCCTGTTAGCATGTAACCAGGATTTTGCAAAGATATAGGGCTTAAACTAACAGCTGAAAAATGCAAATATCTAACTTTGGAAACGTGTTGAGAAATCCAGTGTAACTCAAAGGTATCACAGACGGGGGCCCTTAGCTGCCGAAGGTTTTGGGGGTCTGGGGGCGAAGCTCCCAGCTGTTGGGCGATTTTTCGTAGTTTTTTTAGGAAAAAAAGCTATTTTAATGCCATTGAATCACATTTCGTAAGTGTTCAGAGCCATTTGAAAGCACTAGATTTTTGACATTTGAAAATCA
The DNA here is from genome assembly GCA_963965965.1 of Trididemnum nubilum. Lineage (NCBI taxonomy): Eukaryota > Metazoa > Chordata > Ascidiacea > Aplousobranchia > Didemnidae > Trididemnum > Trididemnum nubilum. Next base: position 25,897,133 of record OZ014481.1, on the reverse strand, counting down.
ATTGAAACAATTAAATTGCTTAATCCTCCTTTTACTAGCAATTTAAGTCCAAAACACGTTTAACATCTTGCATTTTGGTGTTACAGTTAAATTGTACGTAATTTGGTCCAGGTATGGGGAAGAAAGGTGCATTGTCTCTTGCAATATTTTAGCAGTAAATAATAATCCACTCAAAGATTCTCCTTAGATTTTTGTTTTGTCATGAAAATAACCAGTCATAGGAGTACATGCTTCACCAGGGGGCCCAGGCCCCCTCAATTAAAGTTTAATGCTGTTCAATCAGCATTTTCCATGGCTAATTTCTTTTTAAAGTATTTTGTGCGTAAAAACCGGCGAAATTGGAGGTGAGTTACTGAGTTGTTATTAAAAATGGTACAATAGATGGTTACGTCTTCCAACCATGTTATTGCCGGGTTGGATTTACATCGCGCCAGGCCCCTGGCACTTTGAAGATTTTTTCAACATCTTTCTGTCAAATATAGGTGAAGACCAAAAAATGTCATGATTTCAGCTCGGGGCCCCTAGCTGGTAGAGTGTCATATTATGGTAAACCCGGCCCTGATTAATGCATTAAGTTCATAAAAAGGCTAGATGAGAGCCTTAGATAGCAACTTTTAAGACAAAAACTCTCCATTTCTTCCGGGTTATACGTTTAAATTGACTGGCAAAAATTGAATTGAGGAGGGGCAGCGCCCCTGGTCTGTAATATTGTTGTTAGTTACTGTTATAAGCGAAAAACGCTAAAAAAAGCTGAAACTGAGGAAACAATAGGCTTTTTTGTCACATTTTTGTCACTGGTGAAATTTCAATTGGGGGAGGGGGCCGAGCCCCCTGCCCCCCTTGCCTACGCTTATACTCCAAGTAAGGAAAACGAAAAAGGTGTTCGCAAATTTTCCGCGAGGTTACTGGCGTTTTTCAACGAAATTTCAACTGTTCAAAAAGTAGTGCTGTCCTCGAGCCGAGGACAGGGCAATTTTCGAGGACTTGAGGCTTCGAGGCCAAGGCCAAGAACTTCAAACTGTGTCCTCGAGGACGTCCTCGAGGCCAAAGGCTCCGCCTCTGCGCCGAACTACAAAATTTTTGCACCAATTTGGCATAGATAATTCAAAAATAACTTTGGTGCTGAGCGAAAGCCCCTCAACAATTTAAATTAGAACATGGATGGCAGGATACTTTTTAATTTACTTACGCATACCCTAGGAATGAAGACCTGCAAATGGAGGAAAAAAAATCTCCTGATTTTGAACTTTTTTTAGCTACTGTGCGAACTGAATGTATTGTATATTCACATAGTCTTAACTAGCTGTTGCAATTTCTGATGAGAGCAACTAGAGCCATTGCAGTGTTGCATGACGATGATCATTCCAGCACTGATCATGATATTGCCATTAATGCTTCTACGTTCCTACTTCATCTGATCTCAACTATAAAGAAACCGATTGTTGTGAACTTAAAGATAAATTTTGTTATTGATGAAGCTCTCTGCTCACGTTGTTTTGTAATAAGGTATGGTTGAAACTGTTTGTCTTTGGCTAAGTTTTTGGTTTGAATCTGATCAATTAATTACTTAATTAAAAACACTTATAAACACTTGCTTAACAGTAAAACTGTAGCAGCCAACGTGCTAAAATGCATGGCTTTGGAAAGATCCAACGAAGCATACAGGAACATTAGAATCTTAAATGTGGAGGCCTTGCTGTAGTACTGTAGATTTTAGTATTACTGTACCAACATTGGGTAATGGTTGTGGGGTGCTTATTGATTTGTAGCAAACTGACATCAGAAATCAGTTGATCAAATTATAAAAATGTGCATTTGGCCTTATTGACTCAGCAAATTGCATTTTAACTTCTGTCATTGTTTCTGTGCTAGTCGTAATGATCAGCAAGAAATGCTGGGCATATGTGAAGAAACTAAACTGATGTGCAACAAAAAGGCATTCAGGTCAAAAAAACTTTTGCTTGGTTTTCTCTCAAAAAAGTTTGACAGATTTGAAAACCCACTTCATCAAATTTCAGCTTTCGACAACCTTCCGTTTTCAAAATATGATAATGTAGACTTTCCTGCAAAATGCTTTTCCCATTAGAAATTTTGCCAGGGTTGCCAATTACAAATAAAATTTCAAAAAGTTGGTGCAGGTTTCTGATTCTCAATAAGTCTTTTCGACACTGTTGCTGTTGGCAAAACAAAGTAAAGGGTCAGAATTGTAAATTAGCTGCTTTTCAAGTAAATGTAAACCAACTATCTAAAAGTTAACTGATGTTTGGTCCGCAGCGTGGCCGAATGGGTAAAGGCGTCGTTTTTACGACGACCCTGATCGAATGGTCTGGGTTCAACCCGCACCTTGGTCATGTTGTTGCTTCCTTGGATAAGACGCTTTACGATGATTATCTATGCTTGGCGGCTTCGAACAAGCAGCAAATTCAGTGGAAAAGAATTAGAAGAAATCCACAGGAACATTGGATCATCGGAAACTCCTAAGCAGATGCGGATTTCTCCAATCACGAAGTAGTCATTGAAATGAAAAGTGTGCGGATCGTCAAATAAGTTAGCGTCTGATGCTGTCCGGTGACAGGAGGATAAATATGCGCTACAACAACAGCAACAAGTTAATCTTCTGTCACAATACTGGAAAAATGGCAACACTGAAATCAGAGGAAAGTTATTATCTTGAAAATGGCAAGAGATAGAAAGTTCAAATTTCGTGAGAATGCATTGTAGGCTTTTCCCAAGCTTTTGGTCAAAAGCGAAAAACTGGAGTTGAATGCTCTTTTAAGTTCTTGGTTGGTGTAATTACATTTGATATTATTGCAGCATTGCATTTTCTAAATTTTGTGTTATAGAACTTCTCGAAATTATTTTCCATCAAATTAAGAAAATACGAGTCCTTCCTATTGAAATTTTTCAAAACAGCTTCCAGCAATGCAATCTGATACTCCTTTGACTTTTGTACAGCAGTAGCAAAATTGTGGCAAGGCCACTGCCATTAAGTACACCAAGGTAATTTTGAGTTTTTGGGTAGTGTCTGGTATTATTTTATTTGATGAGTGACGTGATAAAATTAAAATCAATATAACACTTATGAAATAGTCCCCATTGCCACCTAAAGTCTCTTGCCAAAGGGTGAAAGTAACTTGAAAATAATCTGGTGTAAATCTAGAAAAAGCTGACAAAAAAGTTTTCTCTTTCTAAATCTAAAAGTTTTTACTCTTTCATAGCCCTGATTTTGTTTAGAAGCAACTTGCCAAAGGGTGACAGTAGAGAAAGTTTATTTTCTTAAACTAAAACACAAATCAGAATTTTTGGAAATACTGTAGTTAAGACAAAAAAATTTAAGAAAGTACAAACCGGTTGCTGCATGTAATGTGTGACAGTAACTCTAAAAGAATCTCATGTAATTCTTTAAAAAAATCCTATGTAAACTAAATCTAAAAGTTTCCACTGTTGATTTTGTTTAGGCCAGTTGCTGTTGTACAGAAACTTTATTAATATGCAATATTTGTTATTAATATGCTCTGATGAACCTTTAATAATATGCCAAATCGTTCCAGCAGCTCCTCTTATGCTATGGATTTCCAAAGCTGGACGATAATACAGTACTCTCTTTCGACTTTGGAAAACGACAGCATAAGAGGAAGTCGGTTTCACTGTGATAAACACAAGCATTAGTAACTGTGCTCCAAAATTGAGTTTATTAGACTGAATATCTGACACCAAAAGCATTGGTATTCTTTACAATTTGTTCTACTGTACATATAGACGAGATTTGGAAATCCATTGCGTAAAGCTTGTAGTTTAAAATTTATGCTGTAGACCAGGGATAATCAAGCTTGTTGAGAAGCTAACTGCATGACTTTTTTTCTAAGATTTCTAAGATTTAGTTAAAATGCTTGGATAATTTTTTTCCGAATACTGCTTAATGATCATGTAAGTTTTGAATTGTCCTGCCTTATTAAATCATTGTTAAACCGCGGAGTAAACCTTTAATAAAATTAACTTCGTTTCGTGTTATTAGGGTGAAACTTTTTAAATTACTTGGCTAAGATGTAGGCTTCCCCATTACCCAAGCAACGCCTATTTCCCAGTAGTTGGACTACTGAAAACATCTTTCACGAACTGTGAAGTATGGATCTGCTGTGACATTCGTTTTAAAATGCAAACTGCGCGGAGATAAAAATATAAACAATGAAACAGAAAAAGCTACGCCGTAGCTTATGTAGAGGCGAACGAAACGCAAATTGCTACTTTTCAAAAAATAGTCATAGGGCCGCACTTTGGGCAACCCTATTATAGACAGTGTCTTTTTGAAAAAACCCTACCGGTACTACAGCTAGAAGTTCAATAAGCAAAGCTTTTTGAATCGATTAATCATATTTTCGCAGTTTGCGTCAATTTAACTGTGTTATATAGGTTTCTACTTCAATACAAAGACAACCTTTCGGGTATCGGACTTAGTCATCAGCGATCGTTTTGCCACAGAACCACATCTGCGCAATGCTGCTCAGTTTACACAGGTAGTTTTGTTTACTTTCAATTATGGAGTGTCAGCATATTATGGTAGTTTACCGTGCCGCCAGATCTTAATCTGGCTTAAAATTAGACTAAACTTGCAAACTTTGACTCAAGATACAGTCAAACCTCGGTTTTACGGATTAATGCGAAAATGCAATTGTCTTTTATTAGAAAATGTCCCTTATTCGAAAAGACACAAATTTTACCTACTTTACTTGTAGATGCGCACGTTTTAGTTAAAATTACTTTTTTGTCCAAGCAGCCTATGTGAAAATTTTAACTAGAGTCTGTTTTGGTTAAAATTACTTTTTTTGCCTGCTTGTATCTTGTATTCATTAAACCCGACCTAAAGCGACGAGAGGAAAAAATGGTGTTGCGTGAAATTGAGCTTGGGTGTCAGGATGTCTCTATAGCATCAGAGCCCCTTGATGAGTTAGTTGTCTTACATCGAGTTGGTCTCCCCAGGATGTGGCGTATCAAAAACCAAACACTCTGTCTCAACTGGAGACACAGTATTTTTGCGCTGTCGAGTTGGGAGAAACTGCGGTTATGTGGTTATGTAAAATAGTAACCAATCGATTTTTGCTGTGGCAGCTGAGAAATATTTTAGCAGTTGTTAGGCTGGCTTTGATAAACATTCTGTTTAAATCAATTGACCTTTAATCCAATCTAACGAAACAGTGAATTTTATATTATGCAGTATCTTGAAATCTCAATATTATTGAAAACTTTCGAGGGCACTGAGCACCAAAGCAGTTCTGAACAATTTTTTCATTGAAAGCAGATACCGACGGCTTTGTTTTATTCTTTTTTTATTCTCAGCAGTGTTTGGTCAATGAACCTGGTATTACGAGTGATACTTTCATATGCACCATTGCTTTGAATTACTGCGTACTATAAAAAGATGACAACAAAAATGTTTACATTAATTTGCAGAAATTTTACTTTTAAGCTTTCCTATCGTTACTACGCATGATATTCTTTTTAATTAAGTTATTTTTTTACAGTTCCGGCAACCTCCCAAGCTGCCATCATTGCGCTTTATCAAACCCATGTCCGTCACCTGAAAGGTCGCCACAGTCCGCACAAAAATCTGTTCGGAATTTTAGTTGGCGACTTTTATGTCTGCAGTTTTTCTTGCTTTTATCTTACTACCTGTTTTTTTGCAATAAATTTTATTACTTTTTAATTCTATAATTTATCAGAAAAGCAATACGCTCTAGCTAGAAAACATTGCTATAAAACTTCGTGCCGATGCTGGGCCCAAGCAAGCAATAGCTGCTTATTGTGAAATGCTGTTCCACAAAGTAGGCCTAACGCTAGTATTAACTGCAGGCTAGCTACAGTTAATAGAAGGTTTACGTACCGGTAGCCTACAGCTTATCCAGTATTTAAATTGTTGGGCGGACACGCCCCCCCATTGAGAGTTAGCAGCCCCATTGAGATTTAGCGTTCCCCTATGGAAATTCAGCGTTCCCCTTCTAAAAGAAAGCGTCCTGGCCGTTTAGATCAAAAAATCGCGGATAGAATGTCAATTTCCGGCCGAATATTCCATCAAATTACGGTAAAGGTCCTTTTTTTTGTCTTCACCTGAATTTTGGGCAAGCTTTGCATCAAATTGCTGCCGCATTCCAAATGCATCCGGTCAAGACTACGAAAGCGTTTCTCCATGCACTATTTTACAGTTTAAGTGCTGCTTGCATCCAGTATTGAACTAACCGGCAAAATATTTTCTTATTATGCTGCAACTTACGAAAACCACAATGGCCACAATTATCTATTGTTGTATTATAGATCAATTTTACCACTAAGCATCACCTGCTTGGTTTTGTTTTGAGAAAAAAAACGAAGCGATTTTCGTCTTTGCCCAAACATTAAATCGATAATTTTAAACAAAACCAAATCCGTTTTTTAAAAATTAACTAATTTGTGAATGTATGCTGCTATGACATTGCATTAACAGCCAAAAACTTAAAATCTAATTTTTTTTTGCTTGGGTTCTGAGTCACTTTAAGCATTACTTTTACAAAATGTCCTTGTTAAATGATGGGTAACTAAGATTGTCTTTAAGATATACGTAACTTGCTGTTAATGCAATTGTTTCTGCTAAAGGCACGTTTGTAAATAGAGAAACAACATCAAAACTCACTCTCACTTGGTTTTTTCGGGGAGTAAACTCATTCATCTACTGCAAAAAACCTAGAGTAAAATCCAACATATATTTGCTGAGTATGTACGGCTTACTTATTCTGTCCATGAATTTAGCTAAGTGATACTCAATCAATCAATCAATCAATCAATAATTTATTTACGCTGTCAAAAAAGTATAAGATGAAAATTAGTTAGAGACATTCTAAATATTAATAATTCTTGACAGGAGGGAGGCAACGAATTGACCTTTCGGTCTCCGAGTCTGCAGCCCCCAAGTTGAATCGAGGAAAAATAATTTATTTAAGATTGCTTCTTATTTGAAACAAAAACAAGGCAGTACCGCTATGTAAATTTTAATTATAATTTTGTAATACATATTTTTTGTATTTGTTTTTAAATAATCTTGCTGATGAATTTTGAATTTCTGGTGGGATATTATTCCAAATTTTAACTCCTTGATATTTAATGCATCGTTGCAGTCGTATAGTTGAATATCGGGAAATGTATAATTTATTGCGTAACGATTCGGTTGCTCTGGTTGCACGTGAGGAGATGTTTTTTGTTAGTGTAAAAAATCTGGATAATTTGGATGGAAGGTTATTCGTAAAGTGAGAGTGGACTATTTTAGCTACTTCCATCTTGAAAAGATCATTGAGTTTTAATATGGAGAATTTATTAAAAAAATTAGTTGGACTTTCAAGTGAAGAGCCACCTCCGATCGTTTTTACAGCTTTATTTTGGAGGGATTTAAGTTTGTTAATGTAAGATGGAAAAGTAGAGCCCCAGATAGGTAGACCATACATAAGTTGACTGTGTATGAGGGCATAATATATTTTGAGAAGAGCGCTTTGAGGCAAAAAATGGCGAAGTTTAGAAAGGATTCCGATTGTCCTCGATATTTTGTGTTCTAATAATACAATACGATGGTGTAATTTCAAGTCAGTGTCTATTGTAATTCCCAGATAATTCGCTGCTGAAGTTTGCGGAATTAAAGTGTTATTTAAATAAGTTTTAATAGTTACAGGAAGCTGTTTTAGTTTGGGAGGAATGATAATAATATTTGATTTGGAGGGATTGACTGTTAATTTGTTAGCTTTAAACCATTCGGAGATTTTCTGCTGGTCAGCATTGATGATTTCAGTCAATCTTTGCTGGTTTTTTTCACTATATACTAAACAAGTATCATCAGCAAAAAGTCTGGGGATGCAATTGACGGATGACGGTAAATCGTTTACGTATATCAAAAGCAACAAAGGCCAAGAGTTGAGCCTTGCGCTAAGCCGTAGTTATTGTTTTCAATACTAGATTTGCATCAATTCGCAAATAAAAATTGTTTTCTTTTCAAAAATGATTGCAAAAGATCTTTAGCAGTCCCACGAATTCCATAGTGATCTAATTTAGAAAGCAAAATATCGTGGGAGACCGTATCAAATGCTTTAACAAGGTCTAAGAAGATCAATCCAGTAAACAAATTATCTTTAATCTTTTCGAAGGAGGAAGTTATTACATCTAGGAGAGCATGGGTAGTTGATAGTTTGGCTTGAAATCCATGTTGGGTAGTAGTTAGTACTTTGTGTTTGGTCCAGAATTTATTTAGCCGTGTGTGGATAAGTTTTTCGAAGATTTTAGAAAAACAAGTCAAAATTGAAATGGGCTGATAGTTAGTTGGGCTTTGACGATCACCTTGTTTGAATATAGGAGTGATTTTAGCAATGGTACAATTTTTAGGAAAGATACCATTTGTAAAAAAAAATTGAACAAATAGGTGAAGAAAAGTAGTAACGACGAGGGAGGCAATTCGCAAAAAATACGGGGGAATTTGGTCATGACCATAAGATTTATTAATGTTAAGAGAGGAGATGGCATTATTAATTTCTGTCATACTAGGAATGTCTAGAAACATGTTTGACGAAATAGGAAATACGACTTGTCAAATAACTGAAATGATCTCTTTTGGATGAGTTATCAATCCTATCAGCCAATTTAGAACCAATTGTTGAAAAAAAATCATTCAGATAGTTTGCAATGTCATGTGGTGCAGAGACTGAGCAATCATTTATTTTCAGTAGGCATGGCTAGGTAGTGGTTACATTCTTACGGTTGGTTGGTAGTACTGATCTTATAGTTTAATCACAAAAATCACAGCCAATGTTATTGTAGCAAGTTTATTGCGAACGTTTCGGCCCTCTTCTGGTGCCATTTTCAACGCGCAGTAAAAAACTTACGCGAATTACATCCTGGTAGTGATTGAATTAATAACTAGAAATAGGCCTATGTCTTTCACGCATTAAAAAGGCGGAGTGGATAAGATGAGAAGTCGAGATTGAGATTAGGTTTGAGGAGTTGGATGTATAATGATTCTAGGATCAAAAGTTTGTGTTTGTCTGGGCAGGAGGTGAGTATTTGTGGATTATGAAAATCAACTCTGTGGGAAGGGTTGGATTGGAGATAATTGCAAACTTCGGAGTTGGGGCTTGATTGGTGTTCTTCCAGGCGTTTTACAAGATTTCTACGGGTTTGTCCAATGTAAAAAGATCTACATGAGCAATTGAGTCGATACACTATATTGCTTCTTGTTAGTTGTCGTTGACGATCTTTAATCAAAAATTGTTGCTTAAGTTTGTTGGTATTATGGATAAACCTTACCTTAGAGTCTGGCAAGTGAGTTTTTGTGTTGGTGGAGTTCTTTTTTGATGTGATGGGAAATGGAGCCCAGATAAGGAAGTCTAAAGAGCAGATAAGTTGAAGGTTTTGTTTGGGTTTGTTTGGGGCGTTTTGGGTTGAACTTTCTGTTGAAAAAATCTCGGATGCATTTGTCTAGTGTTTCATATTTGACGTAAATCACTTTTGCTTTCTTCTAATTTAGTTTCGTAGTACCTTTTTTCAGAAATAGTTTTAATTTTAGTTAATACATTAATGTGTTTTTTAAAATACGACTTTTCACGTTCAGCTCGTAGTATGCAATGTGATTTAAACATTTTGCGTTTATTCTTGATAGAGTTTATAATGCCTTTAGTTAGCCAAGGTTTACTGTAGAGTTTCAGCTGACGTCTCGAAAGTTTTGTTAATGGTGCATGTTTATCAATTGTAGAAGATACTATGTTAGTGAATTTTTCGAAATTCTCATTAAAGTTATCCTTAGTTAATAGCGGTAGGTTAAAAAAGAAAAAGTCTAGATTATTTTTCAAATCTTCATAAATATTTCGGGAGTAAATTTCAATTTATTTCTAAAATATACATCCGAATGATTTTTTGAAAAATTTGATTTTCTTTTGTCTATTTTACATAAAATCGGATAATGATCAGTAATATCCACTTCGAAGATGAAAGATTTTAATCGATGATTTGAATCGTTTGTGATTATGTGATCTATTATAGAAGTTGATTCAGGGGTTACTCTTGTGGGTTTGATGATTATTGGTATAGCGCCGTTACTTACAATCAAATTACTATAGTTATGAGCAGCATTGGTGCGATTAAACTTTTGAATATTGATATTAAAGTCACCGAGAATGCAGTAAGTTTTCTTTGAGTCGACAAATCGTTTAAGCAATCAGAAAATCTATCAAGAAAATTATTTACAGTAGAATGATCGGGATGTCGGTATACTGTTCCAACCAGAGGTGGAGTCGAGGACACAAGGCTCGAGGCCAAGGCCAAGGACACAAAAAAAATCCGAGGCCAAGGCCAAGGACAGCCTTTCCGAGGACAGACACTCTCGAGGCCAAGGACAGGAATGCTCGAGGCCAAGGCCAAGGACCAAGGACACAAGCGCAAGTGCTCTCCAAAAAAAAAAAAAAGGTCTCCACAAAAATTTTTCAGGCGATCTCCAAAAAATAAAAAAAAGGTCTTCACAAAAATTTTTTTAGCGATCTCTACAAAAGACCGTTTTCCAAAACATTTTTCAAGCGCTCCACAAAATTTTAGCAATTCAAAAAATAGTGCTGTCCTCGAGCCGAGGACAGGCCAATTTTCGAGGACTTGAGGCCTCGAGGCCAAGGACTTCAAAATGAGTCCTCGAGGACTCCACCTTTAGTTCCAACAGTAAATTTTTCATTTGAATTGGGTGTAGATAATTCGAGCCATAAGCATTCAGAATTGGGCATTACGTATTGACAAATATACCGCTACTCCGCCAGTTGAAGTTTGGGAGTCGACATGATAAAACTTGTATTGAGGAATCGTAATGTTTAAAAGAGGGTCATTTTTTATTCGGGTTTCAGGTAGGCAAATTACGTCAGGTCTAATTTTGATAGAAACAAGAAGTTCGTGGAGCTGATCGAAGTTTTTGGTGAGGGATCTAATGTTGAGATGCAAAATTGTCAAGGAGTTATTGCAATTGGGCATACTTGAATTTGGTGATATATAGGTAAATTTCTTGAAGTTATCGAATATTAAATTAATGATGGCATCACACTGTTCCTGTTCATCAAAAAAAAGATCAATTTTTTTTCTGTGATGAGGCTGCTATACTCGGCTCCAAAAAGTCAGCCAACTCCCTATCTGCCAAGGGCGCCATAATCACCAAAATCTGCTGAATAAAGACTAAAATCAGCAGTTACAGAGCACAGAACGGAAAAATCAAAAACACTTATAGCACTGTCATTCAATCGCGTAGCACATAATAAAATAATCAATCATCTGCACAGCAAAGTCTATCAGACATAGACTAGGTAAGCATAGGTAACTACACCACGTTTAATATTAGTGGGGATATAATATTTGTATAACTGGACGTTATTAGACAAGCAAATTATTCATGGCAAATAAAAACAATTGATAATAAAGGGAGGGAGGTCATTTCTTTGCATCTATTTCTAAGAATTAAGTAAAGTAAACATCGAGTAATGCATAATTAAGTCGTACAGCATTATTACCAAATTTCACTGAAAGTGCTGATCATATTTGATGTTGGCTTCAAAATATTTTTTTCATCATTTAAATAAATGCTAATTCAAGTTCACCTCAATAGTCACTATTAATATTTAACTAAAACTAAACACTGTTCTGTAGAAGGGTTTTGAATATTAGAGTTATTTCGACAATCAATGGTAGTATTCATAACTACATACTGTTACTGCACTGTGTTGCATTTTAGTACAATCAGCTTATAGTAGCATTGTCGTTATAGTACTATTAGTTTAAATTGACCTTTTCATTATCTATGTAAAGACAGTATTCACCGTTTTCAATTCGCCATTTAGTTTTTTGCTTGTCAGCTCGTGCTTTATTAAAGGAGAGGAGTAGTTTTTTCCTCTGTTCTTGAAAAGCGCGCGGTAAGTGATCAATAATGTATATATAAGATGAACTTTGCTTCATTTCGCGCCTAGTCAGATTATACTTTTTCAAATTTTTTGCTGCTTTATAAATAGCTGTTTTGTCCTCCATGTTAGCCAATTTAACAATTATTGGTCTTGTGATTCGTTTGCCTAGTTTAAAAAGGGGCTGTTGAGGAAGCCGATGGAAATCTACAATTGGTACTTTATCCCATCTCTAATCCATCTTTCATAAAAGTTTTTAATTTCTGAATGGTTATATCACGATTTTCCCGAACTGATTTCTCATCTTCTTCTATGCGGTGAATGAAATTGTTCTGGCGCTTGCTGTAAGATTCGCTTTGAAGGGCGGTTCGTTCTTGCTGATCTTTGAATCTTATTAAATCGTCTATAGTTACTTTCATATCATCCATTTCGTTTTTTGATTTAGTAAAGTTTTTTTCAAGTTCATCGTAGCGGTTTGAAAATTTAACTTCAACTGCATTTAGCCTTTCATTAAATCCATCCATTTTTAGATCTAAAGCGTCAATCCTAGTTGTTATGATTTGCAAAGATGTTAGAATTTTGTTCAACTGGAGTTCCATTGTAAGCTGTTTAATGAGCTGCAATAGCAAAGTTTGTTTTCTGTCTGAGTAGTGTTGCTAACAACTTCAAAATTGTGCTTTTTACTCAAAATTGCAGCGTTTTCAAGCACGTCTGTCTTCCATCACTGACTGCAAAGAATTAATACTCAGGTGCATTGATCATAGATACTACTACATACTACTGTAGATTGGTTTTTCAGCACGGTAATTGATTACAAGAGCGAAGGAACATATTAGTGACTGTAAATCAAACAAAAGAGCAATCAGAAACTACATTTTAAATTGCAACAGTTGCCTAGATGAAAACCCTAAATTCCAATTAGACCGGTTCAGCGTAATGCGTAAGTGTAATGATGCAAATGAGGCGAAAATGCACGAAGCACTCCTAATTAAAAAACAGAATCCAACTGTCAATAAACAAATGTACGCAAATGGGGCCTTCTTTTTATTCAGTGTGCATTTTTTAAAGTGTGCATTAATTTTTACCGTGATAGCCTATCAACTACTGATAGTTTGTCAAGTTACCATTTTGTGTTCAGCGATTGCCAATTTGGAATTGCCTGAACGTAAAATGACAGTTTAGCCAGATGCAGTTGCTAGTCCAAATTGTTATCAAACTTTGAAAAAAAGATTTTTTTTTACTTCGCTTCAGTTTATTTGAAAGTGTTGCTGCTGCGTTGTTGTAGCGCATTGTATCCTCCTGTCACCGGACAGCGTCAGACGCTAAATGTTGGACGTTCCACGATTTTTTCATTGCAATGACTACTTCGTGGGTGGAAAAATCGGCACCTGCTTAGGAGTTTCCGATGATCCAATGTTCCAATGGATTTCTTCGAATTATTATGCACTGAATTTGCTGCTTGTTTGAAGTCACCAAGTAGAGATAATCATCGTAAAGCGTCTTATCCAAGGACGTAACAACATGACCGGGGTGCGGGTTGAACCCAGATCATGCCATCAGGGTCGTCGTAAAAACGATGCCTTCACCCTCTCGACCACGCTGCCGACTAAAGTGATATTAGTTATTCATTTTACCGTATTTTTAGTTTTTTGATGAGGGTGCTCTCTAAAACGCCGAAATTGTTCAATTGAATATGAAGTTAGCTTAATTCAAATTAGCCTAGTAACATGACCAATGGAGTGGTGTTTCTGGGTTGTATTGTAATATGGTTCCTAAAAATAACCTCTCCGCGAAAATATATTTCAGAATCAACTCGGGAGAGGCATCGCCATAAGACTGCTGCGAAAGCTGGAAAGAGTAAGCTTGAAAGTAGTCAAACTGAAGCTTGATGTGGGAAATGTTTCCAAACATGCATTGATCTTATAGTATCTGTCCAGAATTTTAAAGTTCAAGCCACCCAGAATTTCAGCTAACAGAAGACCTGCAGGTCTTTACCAAATTGGCTCGAAAAGAAAATCACTAAAAGAAAGGCTAGCAGAACAAGGAAAAGCAATATCAGTTCGAGAAAAAGCCTATTTTTACTTAGCTAAGTTTTCTTGAAAAATCCTGCCTAATCTATTTAATTAGTGAGAATCACAAGCACTACGTCAAGTCAAGTACTTATAGAAAAAATCTGTACTGGACACAGAATTTTTATGGTGTACGCTAGTGGCGCGAAACAGCAAAATGTCAATTGCTGTATTTCGGTGCCATTCCTCACAGGACAAAACAATAGTGACTATGACAATTGATTTTACACCAACTGATGACATCACAACTATTGCTATGGAGATTGATGACGCCATATTGATGTCATAATAACAGAACTGTTTGGCTAATTTGTGTTTGTTTTGTGAAAAAACACGTTTATTGAACCATAAGGCACATGTAGAAGTAGATTGCACAGAAAAATCACAAATCTGATGTATCAAAAATGAAACTAAAAGCCTTGGCAGTATAATGTATGCAAAATATCAATACAAACTAGCTCAAAATGAGGAACAAGAATCCACAGTACTGAATGCAATACGAGTGTAAATGTCAAAATTACAAAAGGAATTGTACACTTTAATAACAAAATTTATAAAAAAGAGAATATTTTATATAACAACTCAAGCGTGTCACAGACGGGACATAGTTACTAACTATTTAGTGACTGTGGACGGAGCCTGGGGGCACTGCCCCCAGCTGCTGGTCAATTTTTGCAATTTTGCAGCAAAAAATAGCAATTTTAACGCCATTTTAATTACATTTCGCACTTTATGAAGCCATATGAATCACTAAATTGCAAAAATTCAACAGTCATTTCAAAGAATTAAATTGCTTAGCAACTTCAACCCCCCTCCCCGTCCTTACTTCAGGTCAAGTCTAAAATACGTTTAAACGCTCTTATTTTATAGTTAAATTTTCTAAGTGACTTGGCTAAGGAGGCCTAAGCCTCTTCACCCTGTTTGCGTGACCTCAAAATCTTGAGTGTGCTCTAAAAATCAAAACAGCTTGTCTTTAAAAAAAATGTATTACGTACGTATTGTTTTTTGTCATAATTTCATAATTACTGACGAAGTACCAGCAACGATTCTGCAGGCTTACATCTCTCTTTCGCGACACATCTGTAAAGGCGTGTTAATACGACGGAATATTGCTGTCAGATTTATGTGACACAGCACTTGGTTGCTAGCAATTTCGCAAAGAATCGAGAAAACATAAAAGGAGAATTTTTTTTCAACGTAATTTTTCCTTTTTCCATCATTGTGTGTTGACCTATTATTGAATTATGTTCCAAAAGCAGTGTTTTGAGTAAACCTAAACAGGGGGATCACAAGCAGCCGTTAGGGGGGTAACGGCCCCCTGCCCCCTCCCCGTAGCGACGGCACTGTCTATAAGAGCAAGTGCATATTCACCTCTGCTGGAAAATGAAGTTTTAAATTTACCATCAGAAAAAGCACTTCGACGTATTACTCATAAACTTGGAGCATCGACTCAAAACACCTTTATCAATTACCTTAAAGCAAGATGATCTAGCTTAAGTTCTTCTCAGTTACACACTAATCTCATGCTGGATGAAATTTACACCGCCAAAAGAATTAAATATTTGTCTGCAGCTGACAAAAATAAACAGGTATGACCGAGACTGAAGCAGCTGCTTCTACTATTCTTTGTTTTAAGGACTCGTCAGTGTGTGATAAATACCAAAATGTGGTAGCTCTGATTCCCACTTTTCATTTGGATGCACGAAAACTCAAAGCTGCAACATGGTATATCTTTAAGATATTGTTTGATGCTGGTTTTAATATTGTGTCACTTTGTTGCGATAACTACTCTGGAAACCGTTTGTTCTTCAAAAATATTTTACGTGAAGGTATGCTTAATCCAATGGTTTATAATCCAATCACAATGAGATCATTGTTTTTGTTGTTTGACTCTGTGCACAATGTAAAAAACATCTATAACAATTTTTGTAAAGTAAAAGGGCTCTCGTTTCCTGATATTTCTGACCTCGCTATTATCAAAACTATTTGATTTGATGACATCCGAAATTTATATGCTAAAGAATCAAAATGCCTACTGCTTGCAGTGGATCTTTTTTGCAGTACTTTATGTTGGTTGGAGCAAGTCTGACTTTGAAGCTGCTTAAGTTGAAACTCATATGTTTCTTTTGTTTAGTCTTATGCGCATACAATATTACTCCTTAGTGGATCGTTACGTTGTCGGCGTGTGGAGGCTTGCGTGCACCAATGATCTCGCTGGGCGCTACCAACGAAGAGTCACTCATGTTGGGACGGCCACGGGAGAGGAGCCAGACCAAAAATGATCCTAACTACATAGCACTATATATCCTTTAGTCATAGAAATCCTGATATTATAACCTTGAATTAAGCGAAATTACAACAGAAGTATTTCACAATCAGTACTTAACCTTATTTCAAGAACCCAGATAAACACGCCCTCTAAACAGACCAATCAGATTAAAGCAATCGATACAAATACTTGAAAATTTTGATTTTGGATGACGTTAGGTAAAAGGCTGTTACTTTTCATGAAGAAAATATGAGTTATGCTTGTGATCGCTGAGCTAAGAAATATACGGATAGATCTAACTTAGTACTTCATAAACGAATCGCTCATTGAGGAAACAGATATGTCTGTGAAACTTGTGGCAAACATTTTACAAAATAGTTTAAGCTTACAAATCACAAATGTGTTTTTAAAAAAAGATGAAATGGAACAAGAATAGCTAGCAGAAGAAACCGGACCGCTTCCAAAACGAAGAAGACAAGTAGCTGAATCTATTCAATCCAAAGCCTTTGTGGAACAAGAACTAAATAGTGGTGTGAAGTTGACAAAAGAAGACACTTTAAAGCAATTTGATGAATCAGAAAAAGAGGCCCAAGTTAACAAAAAAAATTTGACACTTTAGAGCAATTTGATGAAACTCACTCAAATGAGGTTAAGCAGACAATCAAAGAACATGCTACAAATGGAAAATGCTCGCTTGCCTTGATGAAGCAGACTCTTTTCAGAGTTTTGGAAGCATGGCTGATCGTCATTGGAAGAGTATAAAAACTTTTTCGAAGCAAGGGAGTGTGCAAGATGTCTTTAGTTTTTATATTAATGATGACCTTTTTTCTCTAAAAAATGACTTTCTCGACATGTTTTACAACCAAACGTGTCGATTTAAAATAAATTTTAGCTTTGAATTTACTTTACGCAATCGCACCAATGGAAATTTTCGATATTGGCACGCGTCTAATGATGTAGATCGTATTTTAGATCAACCTCTTCTTATCAGTAATTTTTCGGATTTTGAAACGTTTTTGAACAAAGTGTTTAAACAGGATGTGCTTGAAAAAGCACGCCTTTCTCGGCCAAACAGTTCTTAGGTTGTTGAAGTTGGTTCCAATATTACTTTTTTTATAAATAAGCTAAAGAAACACCCAATTGGTTGCGGGATAAACTTAACTGATTTTATAGTAAACAATGCAGGAATGCATGCATTGCAGAAAAATAGGAATACTAGTAAATTGTATTCAGATAATTTGTGTTTATTTCGATGCATTGCTCTTCATGCTGGTTGCAATTTGCAAAATTTAGAATTTAAAACCAAAGAATTGTTTTTGTGTTATGGCAAATTTACTGTTGTTGACCCTAGCAATTTTTAAGGGGTTACTTTGCATGATTTAGTTCAAATTGAAAACTGTTTTTTACTCAATGTTAATGTTTATGCCTTGGAACGGAAAGAACAAGCAGTGGCCAAGATTGTTCAACGAAGTCCACACCTTTTTTCTAGCACAATCAATCTTAACCTTTATGAGAACCATTTTAGTTATATAAAAAGCATGCAGATGTACACTGGGTGTTATGTTTGCCCACGATGCTCCAAAATTTGGACTGAAAATAAAAATTACCATCGCCACATTCACACCTGCGAATTCGAAGTAAAGCACAAATATATTGGTGGGGTTTATCATACTCCACTAACTATTTTTGAAAGATTGGATGAAGTTGGAATCCATGTTTCGGAGGAAGACCATTATTTCTCCTTCAGAGCTACTTTTGACTTTGAAGCCTATTTTCAAAGAGAAATTTTCCTGAGGGAACAGATTTGCTGCAGTGAAATGCAAAACATGTCCCTTGATTTTAAGCATAGCCAGCTATGTTCCTGGATTAGTAAAGCCTTTGCGCATTATCAATGAAAAGGGGGTGGAAGAAATGATACAACAAAGGTTGGGACACTTGGAAGAAATTTCTTATCATTCTTACAAATTTCTTTTTTAGAAGTTTTATTACGTTTTCTCTCTTTTGGAAAAGTCCGAAAACGAGTTTCTTTTGTAGGCTTTTCAGTCTTACTTGAAAGAATTGCCTGTAGTCGGATTCAATTCTGGAAGATATGATTTATGTTTGATTAAAAAGCCATTTTTGACGTTGTTCCACCCAAACATTGAGTTTACAGCGAAAATGAACAACAATTATGTCTGCATCAAGTCTTCAAATTTAAAATTTCTTGATATGGTCAACTACATTGCTCCATTGCTCCTGGATTTTCTTACCAAAATTTCATCAAAGCTTTTGGAGTAGAAGAAAACAAATTTTTTCTTCCTATGAATGGCTTGATTCTCCAGACAAATTGGATTATCCTGACGTCCTGCCTCATGGAAGTTTCTGCAGTTCGCTGAAACAATCCAACATTACAGACGAGGAATATGCTTTTGTGGTTTTAACGTGGCAAAAAAATTGGAAATCTGTCAGAGACATGCTGGTCTACTATAGCAACTGTAATGTAGTGCCATTTTTGGAAACAATTGAAAAACAATTTTTATTCTACAAGTCCAAAAAGCTCCATTTATTCAAAGATGGAATGACTGTCCCCGGTTTGACTCTCAAGTATCTCTTCTCAACCGTAAATCCTGACGTTCATTTCACTGTTATCGACTCTCAAAATCAAGACCTGCACTGGCTAATAAAGGATAACATCACTAGTGGACCGTCAATCATTTTCTGTCGGTATCAAAAAGCAAATGTTACCAAATTACGTGAACTTAAATATCAGAGGTGGAGTCCTCGAGGACGTCCTTGGCCTCGAGGACATATTTTGAAGTCCTTGGCCTTGGCCTCGAAGGTCAAGTCCTTAGCCTTGGCCTCGAGGCCTCAAGTCCTCGAAAATTGTAGAAATCGCTCGAAAAATTTTTGTGAAGACTTTTTTTTTTTTTGAGATCGCCTGAAAATTTTTGTGGAGACCTTTTTTTTTTTGGAGAACACTTGCGCTTGTGTCCTTGGTCCTTGGCCTTGGCCTCGAGCATTCCTGTCCTTGGCCTCGAGAGTGCCTGTCCTCGGAAAGGCTGTCCTTGGCCTTGGCCTCGGATTTTTTTTGTGTCCTTGGCCTTGGCCTCGAGCCTTGTGTCCTCGACTCCACCTCTGTTAAATATGGCCATGAAGCAAAATTTGTAAATCAATTCAAGGAAACTTTGCCAATGCTCTTTATTTATGGGTAATTATGCGAGACATGCCAACTTCTTACTTTATTCGATACAAAGAAACCAACAATTTTAAGCCAGTTGTTTCTCACAAATATGGGCATTTGGCAAGATAGACGCTGGAATGGCTAAGTTTTTCCAAAAACATCAGCATTAAACACATGTTCAATGGCAAAGAAAACCGACTTGGACCGCGACAGCTTCCTGTTGATGGCTTTTGCCAGCAGACCAAGACAGTCTACCAGCTTCATGGCTGTTACTGGCATGGACATTTGTGCCATCTGAATCAAGACAAGCAAGGAAATTTTAAGGTCAAAAACCTGTCAAACGGAAAAACTATGTCAGAGCTTCAAGCCAAAACAAAAAACAACGCAGAATACTTAAAAGATCTAAGGTAAAAAGTGATCAAAATCTATCAATGCCAATAGAGGAAAATGAAGTCTTCAGATCCTAAAGTAAAGGAGTTCTTACAAAACTTCAACGTTTTGAAACCAATTTATGGCATGAATGAACAAATTCTTCTTTCTGCCATCCGAAACAACAAAATCTTTAAAATGGTCTTGTGCGATATCAAAGCTCCTGAGCATTTAAAACCTTATTTTTCTGAATTTTTCCGAATTAATCCCATCTTTAAAAACGTTGAAGTAGGGAGAGAAGACATAGGTGATCTTATGGAGAAGTTTGCTGTAGACAACAACTTACTGTCGAAACCCCAGAAAATGCTGATTGCAAGCTATTTTGCTGACAAACTTCTTCTCATCACTCCACTTTCAAAATGGTACATAAATCATGGCTTGGAAGTGACGAAAATTTACAAAGTTGTCCAATACTTAACTGTTAAATGTTTTGAAAATTTTGGCCTCCAAGTCGCTGAGGCACGAAGAAGTGGTGATTCTGATCCAAATAAGGCAGACTGGCTCAAACACTCAAGCTTTGGGGAAATTCCAGCTATGGAAAAACGATTTGTAACAAAGAAAAACACAGAAACATTAGGTATTGTAATGGCGAAGCTGTGTCTGAACCAATCAAAGATCCTCTGTTTCACAAACTAAATACAATTTCTGAGGACTTATACGAAATTGAACACTTTAAGAAAAAAATTGTCTTGGACTTGCCGATACAAATTGGGTTTTTCGTCTATGGTTACGCTAAACTCAGAATGCTAGAATTTTACTATGATTTTCTCGACTTTTACACCAATCGCCAAGATTTTTAATGCTGTGAAATGGACACCGACAGTTTGTATTATGCACTATCCTCTTCCAATCTTGAGGACGTGATTAAGCCAGAAAAGAAGAAGGAATTTTATGAAAATTATCACAAATGGCTGCCGGCTCAAGCATGTCCGTCTCTCCAGGAAGAGTTTGTTTCAAAAAAAAGCCAAGGTCTGCCGTTTGATCCACATCCATGCTGTGGTAAGCAACAAAATTTCGACAAGCGGAGTCCAGGATTATTTAAATTGGAATGGGAAGGAACTGGATTCATTGGACTTTGTAGCAAAACTTATTTTGGCTTTGGGGTCAAAGACAAGCAGGTGTCAAAGGGGGTAAACATCAAACAAAACCAATTTAACAAAACTACTGATTTAAATGTTTTAAAATCTCAGAAAAGTGAAACCGGTATGAATATTTCATTTCGTGTCAAAGATAATCCTGTGTATACGTACCAACAAACAAAGCGTGCTTTGTCCTATTTCTACCCTAAGAGAAAAATACTAGCTGATGGCATTAGCACTGCCCCACTTGAAGTGTAGCCTGTATTTACATTGTTCTTCTAAATGTGTTATTAATGCATTTAATTGCATCAAGTATAATCGCTTTCAGTGAAATGTGTCTTTTTTTTTCAATAAAACCTTTTTTGAAGTTATCATATAGTGATGGTATTAATAGTGAAGTAAATGTACGGTTTCTTCCGACATACTCAGATATAATGTAGTTTACGATGAAAGAAAAAAATAAAGCAAATTCAAAATTAATCGACAGTTGTAAGAAGAAAATTAAGTAACATCATAGTATCAAGAATGACTTTTGAATCTTGAAATGTTGACTTTGAAATAATCAATGAACGTTGCAGAATAGACACACAAATTAGACAGTCTCAATCCAATTTACTGTATATTGAAATGAAAAGGCAAAACGTAAAACCACTCCAAGAACTGTGTTAATTAGCAATGCATTCAAATTCTATCATTTAAGTAAATTTCTCT
Organism: Trididemnum nubilum; assembly: GCA_963965965.1. Taxonomy (NCBI): domain Eukaryota; kingdom Metazoa; phylum Chordata; class Ascidiacea; order Aplousobranchia; family Didemnidae; genus Trididemnum; species Trididemnum nubilum. The sequence continues at coordinate 25,875,492 of OZ014481.1, read as the reverse complement.
CATTTAAGCAAGTATGTAAAGAGTATTACACTAAGCTTGTGCCATATATGCATGTTTCACCAAATAATTTTGAATTATGGAACTATTTTATGAGATCATAAACTATTTTCAGACGTAAAATTTTGCGCAATTGTCGGCGTTTCTGAACTTGTTTTTCATACTGAGTAGCAATCTACGGTTGTGAACTTTGTAACTTTTCTCAGGTAAATTTATTACCGAGACTGCAAAACGAGGTTTAATATGAAACAACTCTTCGAAATAATTACAAAATTTGTAGCAAAAAATAAAAGACAAAGAAAAAACTATTGCTTTCAAATAAGACGTTTAATCCAAGGTAAAGTTTTTAAGGCATTTTGCAAATTTGTACCTATGTAAATAGAAATCTTTCGAAAACATTTAGGATTTTAGATAAGTTTTTGATTTTTTTATTTTAGGATAGATTTTTTATTCCACAGAAATCGCTTGTCTTTGTGTGTGTTTGATTACATTTTTCCTATAAAAGCTAAAAAATGGTTGAAAACTTTCAGTTGTTAGTTGAAGTACTATTCAAGATAATGAAAAGCAAAATTTTAATCGCAATATCGCGACAAAAAGAAGAATTTTAATAAGTAGTTCAAGTTTTAAGTTTTATTTACTTCCAATTTTTACTTAAGAAAAAAAAATTATAAGGTTTGAAGATATTTTGATTAATTTTTCCCAAAAAAAATAATATGGTACTCCTAAACTAACAAATTCTTATCTGAGAAAATTCAAAGGCAAATGATTTTTACTGTTCGATTACTTTTCAACAAAATAAAACGTTTTATTCGTTTTCTTGTAAGCACTTTCAAGGTAATAGCTAATTTAGATGAATCATGTAATTGTATAAAAATTTGTACCATTTTTGCAATTAGCTGATTTTATTCGGAAATTTTCATCCAAAATTGCCAGTTTTTCTGCTGTCATGTGGCAAATTCATCCCCAAATGCTGTTTTTTAAACGGCTTTAGCAAAATGTTTTTAATGTCCATAAATATTTAAGAGATAAACATTTTGGGGCCACAATTTGAAAACTCTCCATACGTGCACCACAGCAATTGATTATTAAACGGCTTAAGCTTGGAGAGGTTTTTTTTTGTTATTATGAGTCACTTTGTGTGGAAGATAAAATTTATATTTTCACAATGTTTAGTTCTAACCCTCGTGGGTGGTAAGAAAATATTTTAAATTGGTCCCTTAAGCCCCAATCACAGTACAACTGAATGAGCCTGAATCAAGCCGAATTGGTCAGAGTGCAAATTCGGCTTGATTGGGGCTCATTCGTGGTCGCGATTTCGAAGGTAATGCGAATTCATTTCGAATGGCAACGAAGTCACTTCAAATTGCAACGAATCTACGAATCGCGCCATTATGACGTCAGCGGTTGCGGTGTATTTTTTTGCTTCGAATGAGCCCGAATCCACTTCGAATGGAGTACGAACGTTACAAACCTACTTCGAGTGCAGTACGAATGCACTTCGAGTCTGTTTCAAATTTGTTTTCAGTACGAATCAGCCCGAATGTTTAAACATTTTCAAAATATTCGGGATGGGTCGTCAAATTAGCCAGAATGGATCGGAATGCAGCCAAAATGTTACACTTCGAATGTACTTCGAATCAGCCCGAACGCACTAGGAATTTTCATTTATAGTGCATTATTCGGGCTGATTGGGCTCTAGTGCGACTGGGGTATTAAAGAGAAAGCGAAAAGTTTTTTGAGAATCTCATTATTCAACATGTGTCGGTCGATCAATGGGCTTACTCCTCAGCAAGCTCCCATCTAATTATACAGCATGGTATACCTGTATTTCAATTGAGAGGAAATCATTCTTCTTCCAGACTTCGTATTTGGCAACAAAAGTAAAAGTCGCATAAAAGATCGCATTCATCATTAAAAATTTTGTAAGTCTCCTTTGCTAAACATTGGAGTCAGATCTGGCTCTTTGCCTCCGCTTTATTCGCCGTATTAGTGCGATATAGCTGATATTTTTGTTTATTTAGTTTCTGTTTAAGATAGCAAATTTACTAAATTGAAAAGTAGTCGTTTTTGGAAAAGAAAAGATATGGTATGAAAATAGCTGCAATTTACATAAAATCTCATTAATTTTGTTTCTACTCATTTCTATCTTTATGAAGTATTTATTTATGCACATACAATATTAATTAACAACTAGTATTATTAGCTGAAGTTAAGAGATGAATACTGCAGCTCATAGCTGCAGCTTGATCATTCAAAATAACCAGGTGTGTTAGCCTAATTTAGGGATCAAAGTTCATTGCACTGTGTCGACTCCTGTACACTGATGATAAAATCAGTTGACTTCGAAACACGGAAATGCTCCCGTGACAGGAACTTAGCCTCACCTGCGTCACTTGAGGTTGACACGATTGCCCATGTGGGGGAAGATTAAGGTGTTGTCAAGTGAAGTAAGATTGTAAGACGTGATGTTTTTGTGAGCTATTAATTTAGTTCTGCCTATTTCACACCAGGAGTAATTTGACCTGCGTCACTAGGGGTTGAAATAATTACCCATTTCGACGCGTAGACAGCATTAAGGTGTTGTCAAATGAAGTAGGATTGTAAGACGTGGTGCCTCTGTGAACTATTAAATTAGTTCTGCCTATTTCACTTCAGGAATAATTTAAGGAGTCATTTGCTTTTTAAATTAACAACTAAATTATAACCTCGATTGTCAAATTTCAAAATAATGTGACTTGGGGATTAGTGGCGGCTGCAGCCATTTTTAAAGTGTAACTTGCAAATTATTAAAAACATTTGGGCCCTAAACAGTCAACTTCGTAGGTAAATTTAACTACGACGAATACTGCAAGCGCAACCGAAAGTATTACCAAACCGAGCTGGTCAACTCTAGAGGAGTCTACTTCGCAGTGATCTTTATAGTTATTTAAAATGCATGCCTCATCTACAAAAAAGTCTCAAATGCAAAAGCGGCACGCCATGTACGGACAAGAAAAAGTACTTTCAATTGGACCACTATATCAAATCAACAGAGGATTTACAACTCAACGAACTTAATCAGAACAGAGAGATGAGATCGACCGGGAAGTGAGCTCGCGCTCTTCGAGTCACCAGCTACCCACGTATGTGTCGAAGCAGGCGGCATGCAGCCGTAGTCGAACTCGGGTAGCAGTAATGCTTACGCAATAATCAGCGCTCAGTTCCGCTCGGCCATGCCGCTCACAAGTTCGCTTGGTATCATTGACGTCGGAAGTTCGATTCAAGATGTTGCCGGGCGTTACTGACGCACCACTGAAGAAACGTGTTTCAAAAGCTTTATAAGCATCATTAAATCTTTATTTACAGTACTACTATAAAATCACAACAACAGTCTGTTTTGTCCTTCGGACACTTCAGGTGCTAATCTTGCTCAAAAACAATTCTTTTCGAACAAGATTACCACCAGATGACTCCTTAGGTCAAAACAGAATATTGTGCTTTTAACCTTTTACTGTGATTTCATAGTTGCATTTTGCTCTGATTTTACTTCTGTATATCATCGAGCACTGCTTCAGAAGATTGACTACCGGTACCAACAATTTTCAAAACTTTTGTTTAAATATGTGTTTCACATAACATCGCTAGTAGCAGCCTGGCAGTTTTAGTCGCTGCTTTAATGATGGGATTCTTTGAAAAAACAAAGACGTCGATTTACAAACTTCAATCTAATCTAGTTAAACGCAAATTTCCAAAACATAACACTATAAGTACATTTTAGTTTAATATGTACAGCAGATATTTTAATCTCGAAGAATTACTGATCTGTAATATTAACTAGACCAAGGATGAAGGGGTTGAGGTGTATATGGCTTTAGCTCTACAACTATTTGATTGACGTTACTTGATTGTTTTGATTTTCAGACATTTGAATTTTAAAAGCAAAAAAAACACAAGGCTGTTAACGTTAGAGAAAAAAATTCGGAAGGGCGCATTTAAATCATCGACTTGGCTATAAGCCACCACATACTTAGAAATTCATTTAACGCAAATGGATCTCTATTTTAAAGCTTAATGAAATTCAGCAAAAATTGGATACTATCGCAAATTCCCCGCATATCGCTTGCAATGTCACGTTTCATAGCTTAGCATATACCCTTCCACGACTCTACACACCAACCGCAACATCTTACAGCAGTACAGGATGTGATAGACTAAATACCAGCGCGATTTTGCTATCACATAACTAGATGGGAGTTTGCCAGCAAACCCAGTGAACGACCGACGCGTAGCTAATGCTGTGACGCTCAAAAGTACTTTTCGTCTACCGTAAAATCAGCAATTATTCAAAAATATCTGATTATGGAACCTCCAGAAACGTAAAAATCCGCAACAATGTCAAAAAATATCAACGTCATTGTTTCTGATTCTAAAAAAATATCATATCAGTCAAAAAAAAGTCCAGCGTTTCTCAAAGCATGGATCGCAACCCAAAAGTAGGTTGAACAAATAGAAAAATCTTAATAGTGCAGTGAAAATCCTATCATATCAAATTACGTGCTAAACCAACATCTTAAGTGATTAACAGCAGTTTGTCTGTTAAAGCTTCCACCATCAGTACTATAAATACATATATCGTAGCTCAAGCATAAATTCAAAATGCATACAAAGCTATCGTGTAATGTCGAGTACATATTATTTATTTACATAAGACACTCTGCATTGTATTGGTCCCAGATCTATGTTTTTACGTTAATAACAACAATTCTAAACTTCTGTCTCGAACAGACGACCATTTGTATTTTTAATTCTTTATCTTACAAATATCTACGAAAAAACGGCTTTAGCTTAAATGAAAAGTAAAGGTTTGGGGAATCTATGTATTTGGGGGGTTTCTGGGGAGGGTTGTCACCTCTTAGCCAAGTCAAAATATTTATTTTTTACAGACTTAAAATTAAAAACAAATAGCTCTCTAACAAGTGATTTAACCCTTATCGGCACTACTGTCCACAATTTGTCGACACGGGTCACAAAAGATATTGCTGCTCTCGAAAAAATCATCCGATAGATCGGTTTTTCGACTATGATGAAGATTTGTAAACTTGCCTTACGGAGGAAAACGAAAATTAAATAATTGGTTGTATTTTATATTATATTGAAAAAACATACGTTGTCGCACTACTGTCCACAAATGTGGACAAAGGAGTTTTGCTAATGTAATACATGGAAATGAGGACTGGTTTGTGGCTATTTCATTTTGTTGTGTTTTTGCTTTGTTCTAGGATGCATTCATGTCAAAACTAGGTTAATCCCACAATTAAAATTCAGTTAGTAACCGTTTCTCTGGAAATTACGACGATACAATACGTGTGAAAAGCAATGACAATAGATTACTGTCACGTGATAGTTTCTTTCATTGTTTTGCCTACAACTGCTTTGAGCATATCTAGCGTCATTTTCAACTGCAATTTATTGCTTGCCACATCAGCTAACAATATAGCCTAAAGAATGTTTTTTTAGGCAGAAATAATGAATAGAACTATGGCTAGTTTATCACTGAAGTGGCAGAGGAAAACACTACGTTTTTATGGTTATGTGTGCAAGGACATTTGTGTTAGCCTAAGCAGTATAAAGCCTATCATACCGTAATAGCTGTTTTAGATGTTTCTCAGTTAGCTATAACATGAAAAAGTAAAGTTTGGTTACCCTGAAACTCTGAAATAGAAATGGGGCGTTTACACAATATAACTTTAGAAGTTCTTACTAGAAAAAGCTGTAAATATGATGCCAGGACCAAATTTAGTAAGCGCACTTTGTATTTTACTGTGAGGCTTTTATAAGCATTTATTAGGATGAGTTTTTGTGTATCTGATTTTATTTACTTCTTAGCAGCTTACATATCAAAGGGTAGACTACAATAAATGTAATCATGTGTAGGCGATTTACTTTACGTGAAGCATGCAACCAGCTTGGGTTGATAGATGACCTGAGCGATGATGATGATAATGGTGAGGATGCAGAGTTTATTCCGGTAGAAGACGGTGAGGATGACGAAGAGGTTGTTGAGGATGACGGGGAGGTTGCTGTTGATGATGAAGGAGATATCGAAGCATTTGAAGAGAGAGATGATAATGACACAGATGATGATGAAGCCTCTAGTGACGAAGCTGCAAATTCGGATCACAGTGATGCAGAAGGTCGTGCTTTTGACTGCATACCGAGTAAAAGTGGCATTTCGTACACAACCCAAGAGATTCCTAATCGAAGACGACGTCGAAATATCCTTACACAACGACCCAGAGCTATTGCTACCCCTCAAACTGAAATCGAAAGTTTTGAGCATATGCTCACAGAAGAAATAATGCGAACTGTTCTCAGGAACACTAATAGAAAAGTTAGGGAGCTTCGACGCACTCTATCTACACCTCAAAATTACCACAACTTTTCAATGGAGGAATTCAAAGCTGCCTTAGCATTAATCCTGCGGGCTGGCAGTGACAGGGACAATTTCACTGAGTTGAAAAATTTATGGGAAGTTGGAGACAGCAAACCTTTTTACAGGGCTGTCATGTCCTTGAACCGCTTTAAATGTTTTCTTAGATGTATAAGGTTTGATAATTGGCACACACGGGAGCAGAGAAAAGTAAATGTCAAGTTTGCTGCTATTTCAGAAATATGGGGAATATTTCTTGGAAATATTCGACGCGTATATGTTCCAGATGAATGCATAACTGTGGATGAACAGTTGGTGGGGTACAGAGGCCGAATTCCAGGTAGAACGTACATGCCATCCAAACCAAGAAAGTACGGACTAAAAATTTTCTGGGCATGTGAATCTAGCACTGGATATGCTCTGAACGCAATTGCTTACGGTGGAAAAGAAGGAGATCAGGTTCATAGAAATTTAGGTCAAGATATTGTGCTTAGATTGCTGGAACCCTATTATGGAACTGGAAGAGATGTTTGCAAAGATAACTTTTTTACAAGTTATAATCTTGCAAAACTATTGCTTGAAAAGAGTTTAACTATACTCGGAACAATAAGAACACATCGCAGAGAAATTCCAAGTATCTTGAACAACAGAATGGAGTTATACTCATCTAAGTTTTTATACAATCATGACGATGGTGTGTGCTTGGTTGCATACCAAGCTAAAAAGAACAAAAAGCCCGTTATGCTTTTGAGCTCAACACATACAGATAGTTTGGTGACTGCTGAGGAATCTAAAAAGCCTCTTGTGATTTTGGATTATAACCAAAGGAAAGGTGGCGTTGACAGGTTTGATGAAAATTTAGAGGAGTTTTCATGCCGCAGAAAAACAGTTAGATGGCCACTGTTATTCTTTTACAACATGGTTGACGCTGCAGCTAACAATTCGTATATCTTGATGAAAAAATCTGGGAGATATTCAAAATCAAAAAAAGAATTTTTGAAAAACTTAACTTTTCAACTAGCAAAACCTGCTGTTGAGGCTCGTCTGAGGCTTTCGAATCAAAAGCACACTGTTAGAGATGCAGCTTCCCAGGTGGGCTTTTCTTTACCCTTTGAATCCAGCATTCGCCCCGGTCCCACATCCAGCCGTCAAACAAGATGCAGAATTTGCAAGAAACATACGAGATCACGTTGTGATAATTGTGGGAAAGGAGTGTGCCCACAACATAGAAAAATTGTTAAATCATGCAAATGTGGTTTTTGTGCTTGAATATATATATATTCTATCTGTACGACAATTTTTTGCCATTTTTAAAATTTTTTTCGTCGACCTACTTAGCCATTTAAAGGTAACTTTTGTTCTTTTTTGTGTTCTTTATACTAATACACTACTTGCAAACATAAATCTGAAGAGAATCCGCCTAGAACCAGGTTTATATAGGTTGTCCACAAAATGTGGACAGTAGTGCGACAACGTATGTGTTTTCAGTAGTACTGATAAGGGTTAAAGAAATTGATTTAGGAGTGGTCCAACTTTCGGTTTCCCGAGGGAGTGATATTCTTAAACTATGTCAAAATATTTGTTTAATATTTAATAATATTAAAAACAAGTAGCTTCCCAGCTTTAGCCATTCGAAAAATTGAATTTTGGAGGGTTTATTTGGGGAAGGGGAGTTCTACGAGAGGTACCCCCAAACTATGCCAAAATATTTCTCCGTTAAATATCTGCTGATATCATAAAACACCGGCACCCAAAAAGTCAAGCTGTTCAAAAAATTCATTTTTGGGGGTGCATTTGGGAGTTCCCCGGGGGGTGGCACCCCTAAACTATGCCAAAATATTTTTCTGTTAAGTATCCGCAGATATCAAAACAAACTGGCACCCTAAGTTAAGCCGATCAAAAAATTAATTTTGGGGGGTTCCCGGGGGGTGGCACCCCCAAACTATGACAAAATATTTGTCTGTTAAGTATCTGCTGATATCAAAAAGAAATAGCACTCTAGCTTGAGCTGTTAAAAAAATTGATTTTTGGGGGGGCTCTCAGATAAGTTGCCCCAAAAAATTTCGGGAGAAAAAATTGCGTTTGCAGCTCAACAACTTTACAAAAAAATTAAATTTCGATGTTTTGTGGTTTAGGAGAAGAGGAGCGTACAAAATTTAGGAAGAAAAAAAAGGAAAAAAAAAGAAAAGAACCTCATTGCGGCCAAAATTGGGTTGGTTAGGATAAAAGGGTATCTTAAGAAATATAACCATGTAAAATATATTTTGCCGTACTAAAGCCGATTTTGACTGAGACTGCTTTTTACGCCAAACTTGTGAGGCGGTTTTCGGGTTCTAAAACTAAAGTCACAAGACCTATTGCCTCGAAATTTGGTATTAACATATAACTCATTAATCTAAAACTGCTGTCAAAAATTCATGAAGCTAGATTAAACCTTTCTCGAGTTATAAGCAAACGTCTAAAATTTTGCAATCGTTAGATGGAAAATGGCTGAGTAAAAACAAAGGAACAAGTGACGCGAGCGTCGGTCGTTCCAATTACATTTTTACACTTTTCAACAAGCAAAATGCTGCATGAGCTGAAGCTTTTGTTTTTCCATTCACTACAACAAAGAGTAAAAAGCGCCAGCTGTGACGTCATCGCGCACAATTTCAATGTGTTATAAAAGCTGCGAAGTGAACGGCTTTTCTTAAGAGTTTCCATAATTTTTTTTTGATTTAAATAGTTCTAAAAATGCAATAATTCTCTAATTTACACGGTCAGGCGAGAGAGAGGAGGGTGGTTAATTAATTACTAGTCACCCAGCAGTTCTAAAATTTCCTTCAAAAAAATGTCAATAAAAAAAACAAAAAACGAACAAATCTAGGGTATGCCGCAGCTTTTTCAGCTTTCATCATGAGCCACCCCTGTTGAAGATAGGAAAAAAGAGAAATGCGCGATCACTTCACATACGGCAAAAAAATAGCCGTCATAATTATGACGTCATTAATTAAAACGAAACATTATAGACAATCCCTAATTTGCAAAAATTGTATTTGTGCATTCTTAGGATATTTCCTCAAGCCAACTTCTAATTAATGTGATTACCATTGCAAAAACTTTTTGTCGAAAAGAAAAGTGCGAAAATATTCACCTATTGTTAGTCATTGCTGCAACTAACAATGATAGCTCTCCAAATGTCAGCTCTCCCATTTTAATTGCCAACTCTCTAAATGTGCTGAATATATAGCTCAATTAAACCATAAATAAATTTTTTTGCAAGTTTTTGTCAAGCATTATTTAAGTGGTCAAATCTTAATGCAGTTCTATATATTACGAACGATCTCAAAATTTGCCAATTTAATACATATTTCATTAACATGTTTCCTATACCAAGATACAACGCGAAGAGATCTTTTTGTCTTCAGTTCTAATCAACTTTCCACACGCTCATCTACATACACGGTGGAAACTTAATTCACACTAGCTTTTCAATGCTGAGCATCAAGCAGGAAAGCTGTGAATATCGATTTTTATAGTCTTTGTTTGACCCAACCGAGAATTAAACTGAATCTGCTGTTCCAGTTGCAGACAATTTTTGCATTCGATCACGGATCTTGGTCGCCTTCTACTTCGGCGCTTGGTCGCTTTCTACTTCTTCTGTTCACATAAGAGAATAAACTAAGATTAACAAAATCTAACCAGTTATTTTTGTCGTTCTTCCTGCTTCTGGTGATGGCGCGAAATTCGGACAAATCAATCCTGACCTGATTATTCAGCTTCTGAATAGCAAAGCTGTTGAAATTTAAAATTCAAGCTTCACTCGTTATAAGAAAGTCTTTAGGTTATTTTTCGAACCTGCACAATTAGCTTCATCTTCACCGGCATTGCAGTCATAAATATTGTCGCATACACCGCTTGTGTGCATGCACAAGCCGTCATCGCAAACAAATTCGTCTTCCAAGCAATCATCCTTATAGTAAATATACCCCGAACCCGAAAAGATTTCCTCCTTAAAATTGTACGGATCAGTAGTAACAACGGAACCTGGTGTTGTTGTAATTGTTGTTGAAAGGTGTGTGGTGCTATGTTCTGTTAGAAAAAAAACTGTTTATTATATACGAAGTATCAATACGTGAATTATTGACTCCAAACAAGAAAAATAAATGTCAAGTAATTGTGAAAGAATTAAACTCAAGTACAATTTATAGTCAAAAATTGAATTAGTGGATGTGATGCATCAAAAAATGAATATAATTTATTACAAGAAATATAGTGACATGGAACAGTCTCACCGTTAAAATGATCATAACTTGATATTCCATTTTTCCCAATTTCTTAATCTTTACAGTTAAAGATTTCGTTGAAGTAAGCTGAGTTGTACGATTTTAGCATCTTCAAATCCTTTTCCTCTACATAAAAACTTGATGAATCAAACTCTTAAGTGTTATAAGAAAAATAACTATAACGATGTTTTCGGTTATACCTTTTACCCTTTTTCATACAAATACACAGACTCACAAAAAAGTGTCTAACAAGTGTCGTTGTTAAGTTTGGTGTCAATGACTTTGATTTTGACATTGTCTAATCCCAGCAGTATTGTCTCTTTCTACTATTGGCTGATTGTTCAATATCAATTCTTGTATGAGGTTGATGACGTTCAAGTAATCCTTCACAGCCTATTCAATTTCATGATATCTTCTTCACAATTGACGTATTTTCTCACACTTTGGATATACATAAAAACTTTTTCTCTCTATTGTGCTTATATTTTTTCCCTTCTCTTTTTCCCGTTTCACCAGCTTCAGTCTTGTCCTTGTCTGAGCTTCAGTAATTCCTAATCCTGATTTTTTAGCTTAGATTTGTTATTGTAGATATTATGCCTGACATTTTTTCTGCAGAATTTAACACTAACTGCCTCCTTGTTTAAATTTGCTTTTAGGTAGTGTGTAGTATCAAACTCCTTGGGTTAAATTTTGATTCCCAAGTTCAATAAGTCAATTTAGCAACTATGTACTTTTCAAATTGATTATGATCGAAGTAAGCATTTTGTTCATCTGTTTCAGCCTTTACTAGCGCAATGTTATCAAGGTTATGCATTTTTATGCAGTTTCGCCTTTGGTACTGTTTAATTTCTTTAATTGCTCTATTATTCATCAATACCTGGGTTGTGATTTCTTCTATCTGGATTGTGATGGAGTGAGTAGTAGTTCTCAATTCTTCCAATTGTTTTGCATATTGATTATAATTCTCAACATTTCTATAACCGGTACTAGGCCCAGGTCTAGCTATAGTTATTAGGCAGAGGCTTATCGAAATCAGCAGACAATGGCCTTCCTTCTGCCTACTTGAAAGTGTTAGTGTGTATTTCGTTTTCTAGTAAACTTTATCTTCTGCTGATATCATCAAATGATGATAGTACTGAATTTTGTGTATTATTAACTTCAGCATTCATTGTGCTCAATCAATCATAACAATAAGATAGGCTAATCAACTATTGCTATAGTATCAGTTGTAGTCAAGTCAATAGTTCATAGAGAAATATTATTTCAGATCCAACACACCATAGCTACTTTCTGTACATTCCAACTCCCAAAATACAAAAATTTGAACATTAATTACACATATACGATTATACACTAGCCTACAGCCTTATTCATACGAGCGTAATCGTCTTCAAGTTATGTTTGTTTTTTTTTCGTGCATGTACGTTTGCAGTAAATACTTTCAAATAGTCGATTTTGGTGTTGCTGATACTTTGGAGAATTGTAGATAGTATCGAAATACCCTAATATTAGCAATAATCCGAAAACATATCAAAATACAATTTTTTTAAGAATTGGTCAAAAAATGGTGACTGTTTTTCTTAGAAAATAAAAATATTTCGAACCTAACGTTATGTTTGTCGAAAGTAGTTACAAGAATTTGGCAACGCCCTCCGTTGTCCCTTTTACTCTATGCGTAAGAGTAATTTCTGAAAATGAGTAGATCTGTAATTTTTGTAAAATGTAAATTCTGTCAAATTAAACTTGGGTTAATATGTATAAATTCTAGGAAATAAGTTTTAGAGGAAATGTATTTTAGACCAAATGTAATTGCTAGCAAGTGTAAATACTGGAAAATAAGTTTTCGGAGAAATGTAACTTTGGCCAAATGTATTGTAATTTCGGCCAAATGAGTTCGGGAAAATGTAATTTCTGAAAAATAAGTTTTCGAAAAAAATGGAAAATGTAATCTTGGGTAAATGTACATTGGGGGAAATGTTCATCAAGGATATTGCAATTTCATCACCCGTTTTCTGAGAAAATGTAAATTTTGGAAGGTGTTTTTTGGGGACGTATATGGGATCCACTTTAAACAAAGAATATTCACAATCATTAACTTAAGTTTTTTAATATGTCATTTGGTCATGGCAAAGAAAAATGTTGTGGTAGTGAATTAAAAATCAAAAAAATTTTTTGGGAGAACACATTTTCAAACTATGGTGTTCCGCAAACCTGCAAATAAATGGTACAAAATTGAACATGGTTGTATAATTCTCTTTGTGCTACTTTGTTAATAACAATTTTATTAATGTGCTTGTTTCTCGAAGAAATCGCATTAAGTAAAAGCATCAACTCTTGAAGACGAAAATGTATAAATCACCTGGACATGCCATTTCATCTTCTCCTGTGTCACAGTCGTCTATACCATCGCATAAGGCCACGAGGGGAATGCAAATAAAATCGTTTGGACATTCGAATTCATCAAGCAAGCAGGAATTTGTTGGAAATATTGGTTGCGGGAGAAGACTTGTTGTTGCCGGTTTATCTGTTGTATCTGCAGTAAGAATAGTGTACGATCTATCATACTTGAAAAACTTCTTGTGATGTACGAAGCATTAGATGAGCAAAGCAAAATTTCACATGAATTATGCGAAAGCGCAATTGGCATTATTTACTTTCTATACCTCAAATGCATAGCTGAGGATGGTGGTTGTAACATGTTTTTTAACATTACGCGCAACTGAGTACATACCGTACTTGCTGTAATGTAAGTAGCTTTCACGTTTTGTCAAAAAGTTGTTAATGGATAAACCATGAAAAGGAGGATGGCCTCGTTGAACTTTTCTATTGTTTTTAGAAAGAGAGGGCTTTTTGAACTTTTCTGTTGTTTTACTCTCTTTTATTTTATTGCTTTGATTCACATACCCGGAATTATTCCGTCTCTGTGAGTGGAAGACCTCAAGTCGTTTGGCATTTAACCCTCACAAAACTTAAGCTTTGCTGATTTCTTATCAAAAGATTGAACCAAATTCTATTAATGTGGCAATCAACAATATTTCTATTTATATTAGGTCAACAGCCAAATACATTTTGGCATTGTAATCGACTCAATTTTGTTACTTACAAATCAAATCAACCAAATTGAAGCTAAAATATTGGTAGCTTCAGGAATTCTGTTTTGGCTTCAACATATTGCCCTTGAAACGTTTCGATCGCGGTATACTACTTATTAGTTTTTCATCGTTTGTGCTACGAAATCATTATATGGGGCTCTTCGTCAAAATTATCTTCTACAAAGACTTCAAGTACTACAAAACAATCGAGTTATTGATGGATGGCAATTCAAGCAAAAACAAAACCATTGTATGAAAAGTATGATATACTAATATTGTCAGTCAAATTCATTTCAACAAAGAGGCCAAATTTTTGTATCACTGTGTTCATCGTCAACAGCCTGGGATGCTTGATAAGTGCCATAAATTTGTGAGTAACGTTAGTAGACACAGTTTGAGAAGTGTAAACGACGACAAACTTTACCTATCCTGTTCAAAAAGAAATCTGGTCAAAATTCAATAAAATACAGAGCGGTGAAAGTTAGGAACTTTTTACAAAAACATTAGAATTTTGAACATTGTGAATTAAAAAAAAAGCTGTAGACAATATGTGAAAAACACCATTTAGTAAACACTGGTTTCAAAATTTTGCACTACTTGCACCTATTTGGTTGTACCGCAGTGACTTCACTGTTACAATTCCTAACTTAACCAATTGCATATACAGGCAAGAGTTTGCTGATCCGAAGACTGAAAACTTCTTCCAGACTCCTGGTCGCAAAGAATATGTATTTTATATTTTATCACCTCTTGTTGACTGTAAAACAAGTGTCAAAATTGTGCACTTTTGTGAAAAAATAAAAAATTATCTATCCGTTTATCTATTTACCTTTATGATAGATAATTAAACCAAAAACAAGTTTATTAGTGTGCTTCGTGTGTGTTGGAATATGTCAACTTATAAAAAGACTGTTGTCTGAATTATTCTCAATTTATTTTTATCATTCAAACAAGAATTAGGCTAGGTCGGCTTTATTTTACTTCGATTATTATCGTTCAAAGAGCATCACACTTTTCTTGTTATTTTTTGTTCATAAAGTTGCAATGCCATAGTTTAATAATATGAGAAATTTGCTTATTTACATTCAGAAAATAATGCTGTGCGTGCACAAACCATACATATAGCACTACCACTACAAATAACTCAAGGCAAAACTGCTCATCTTGGGTGTTAGGGCAATCTTGAATTGCATCACACATCTGTGAAAGCTAGATGCATTCAGATAGGCCTCAGTCAAATTGAATGATTGTAACTGTAATTACATCTTGACTTACCAAGTTGCAGGCCCGGCGCCACGGGGGGCATTCCGGGGCCGTGCCCCCCAAATGCCTGCTTGTTCCCCCCCAAACTAAAATTGTGTCCCCCCAAGCGAGGACTGTGCCCCGAAGAAATTAACAGGCTCGGGGCTAATGGAGTGCAAATCGAGGCCTGAAACTCCCAAATTGGTGTTTATTGCCCATATTTTCGTAATTTTTGTGGACTCACACCGGATTTCATAAAACTTTTGGGACGAAGACCTTTTTTTTTAGAATTGGTGAAAAATTGCAAGAATTTTGAAACAATAACCAGAATTTGTGGAAATTTTTGAACTGAAGACCATTTTTTTTTGGTCTTCACCTTGTTCGTTTGATCCACACTGGAATAAATTTCTCGTGCCCCCGTGCCCCTCTCGAATTCACATAAATAAACTTCTCGTCCCCCCCAAAATTTATTTCTGCCCCCCCCCCCCCAGTCACGCTATCCTGGCGCCGGGCCTGCCAAGTTGGCCTTTGCCAAGAGAAAACGAAAGGACCTTTTGGTCCTCGAGTCAAGCATACACCTCCCCAGCTGTCTACCACACGCGGTGGAGACTTCACACTGTATCTTTCATTGCTGAACGTCAAGCAAGAAAGCTGCAAATACCAATTTTTATAGCTTTTGGTTTTGACCAGACCGGAAATTGAACACGGGTCTACTGTTTCAGTCGTAATAGCTTTATCCACTTGACCACTGACTGCTTAAATACAGTATGTTGCATAAATGAGTATTGTTGTTGCTAGGTATTGCTAAGGACAAAGATTCAATTGTTTTAGTAAAAATTATTCATTGAAACAAAATTGAAAACAACACCTTTTAAAAAGTAAATTACGAAAGAAATTGAACATTCATCAAAATTCACAGCAGACCATACTAAAAGAAGACAAAAAAAATTATAAATTGCATGCCTAAGACAGCTATTTCGCCTAATTTCAAGGCTCGTCAGTTAAGCTAGCATGGCCAAAATGACAAATATTATCTGATAGAACTTCCGAAAAAAAAACAATACCAAAAAAATTATAAAATATTTGCAGATAAAATTCTGTCATATATCAATCTTTTCCCAACAAAATAAATATTAACGTGATAAAACTTCCGAAAAAAAAATCATACCAAGAAAATGTTTAAATATTTGCAAAAAAAATTTTGTCACATGTCAATCTTTGTTGGTGAAGATTGATATATGAGAAATTTTTTTTGCAAATATTTAAACATTTTCTGGAAAAAAATTTTTTTTTCGAAAGTTTTGTCATGGTAATGTTTGTCATTTTTGCCCTGCTAGCCTAACTGACGAGCCTTGAAATTAGGCGAAACAGCTGTCTTAAGCATGCACTGATAATTTTTTTGTCTGCTTTTAGTAATGTCTGCTGTGAATTTTGATGCACGTTTGATTGCTGTTGTAATGTATCTTTTAAATGATGTCTTTTTCTATTTTGTTTTAATACAGGATTACTGCATTCCACTCAGCTTGGATGAATTTTCTAATGTTACAACTTTGTTGTCCCTTCTTTTAAAAGTAGTGCTAGTGAAAACAGAAGAAAGCCAGTAAACTATCACTTGAGCAACGCTACCGAGAATCAGCATTCCAAAAATTGAAATTTAAACATTTAAATAATAAAGTAATTTCACTAAAGCCTAATGATAAGCTTAGAGCATGATTCCTGCTAATTATGACTGTTGACTAATAATAATACCGGTAATAACAGTTGGCGAATTTAACATAAATTGAGTCTTTAAAAAAGTTAAATTAGTTTAAATTGATGGGTAGAAAAGCCATGTATAAGAGAACTGAGTTTAAAATAAGTACTTTTATGCTTTAGTGCATTTTGCACATTCATAATACATAATTTGTTTGAGAATATAACAAAATACTTTCATGCAAATCTGCAATTATATAATAAAAATTGCTGTAATCCATTGACATAAAACCAAATCTATTAAACCTGTTCTGCAATTAGTTTCATCAGAATCGTCCGGACAATCGTAATGCACTCCATCGCATCTTCTAAGTCGTTCAATGCACACTTCACCATTTGCACACGCAAATTCATCTTGCAAGCAGGTTACATAGTCATAATCACCTGCATACAAAATGGTGATGAAATGGTAGTGGTAAAAAATGTTTCTTTAAGTGCAGTAAAACGAAAAATTCACGCATTACAATTGGTCATAAACCAATGGCAATATCCGCCTTCAAAAAAATTACTATTACAATGGGTCATAAACCAAAATCTGCCTCGAAAAGATATCGGTTTATGACTAATTGTGTACATAAAATGATATTCAAAACCATAACTTTACAAATCAGAAACGAATTCTATGTACTCGTATATCTAGAATCGGTGTAGCGCTATTCTCGAACAATGCAGGGCAGGCATTGAATCATTCACACCCTTGATTTAATTAGAAGTGTCTTGAGCTGCGCGAAGTTAAAAACAAGCGTACGATAAGTAGGAAAATCACTGACAAAATGAATCATACGATAACGCAAAAAATCATTACAAATTGAAAACAAAAAAGTGACAGATTGGCGTAGCGTGAAAAAACAATAATTGGGACTTGGCGCACGCGCGCGTGCATTTTTGCTTTTCTCGGCCATTTTTGATAGATGAGCATGGAAAGTTTTTGATGCGATAATAATTGAAAAGCGGTAAAACGTGGAAAGCTCAATTTTAGACACTACATTACAGTAATAAAAAGCGCTATGCATGCCGATTTGGGGGCCGTAAGTCACGTGATCATTGTTTGGGGGCTCTAAAAACGAAAAAAACGGCAAATTTTATGCCCCAAATTTTTTAATTTGCTAACAATTGGCCGAACGTGGAACGCTGCAATTTGGACACAACATGGGCATAGATGGAGGTTGTATGCATGCCAAGTTTAAGGGCGCTCAGCCACGTGACCGAAATTTCTTAGGCCGAAAATCGGCTAAAAGTGGTGAATTTTGAAGCAGTATATCTCGGTTAGTAGCAATACTTTTGAAAAAAGCTTTGTGGTTTTCGAAACATTACACTGTTCAACAGCAAATTTTAATCAGAGAAGCAGTGGCGTAGCAGCCACTTGGCGGTTCTGGCTTTGTGCCAGGGGTGGCAGGCTGCAAGGGGGCGGCAAGATGAGGCTTCGCAGTGCACACAGCCAGCAAAAATTTAAAAAAAACGTAAAACAAAAATGATTTACAAAGAGGCAGCTAGCACAAATTAAACAACTTAAAAGTTTGAGTTGGTTTTTGTTTGGTGTTAAATAGCAGTGTTATACTCCGTCTGTTGTTCAATTCATAGTAACATTTATTTCGTCATAAATCTGTTGTTATAACCAACGACTCATTTTCTCTGTCGGATGCAGTAAAGCGTAGATATTGATGTATTTTATTGTTTTAACGATGGGCAAAGCAGTGAGTTAGCTGTGGAAATTGACAGATTTAAGAGGCTTGTGCGAACCAGTGAAACCACGTTTGATCGTAATGCAAGAGAGTTTGATGTTTTACAGTGGTTAGCAAAATCATGCTTAGTATTGCTTACTTGATTCGACACCATATTTATGCTTGCGTCTGAAACTTTATTTTACCATTGCTGTTTCAATTGCGAGCTGTAAGAGGAGTTTCCTAAAGCTCAAACTGATAGAGTCGTATTTACTTTCGACCATGAATGATGATCAGCTGTCGGCTCTATCGATTCTTTTTATAGAAAGAGACTACGTTCAAAAACTTGATTTTGAAGATATCATCGCTGCTTTTACTTCGGCGAAAGCTTGCAAAGTTCAATTTTGAGGCGGCTATTGATCTTCAATTTACCTAACACATTTGTTCACCACTTTGCCCTTTATTTTGTCCTTTTTTTAAGCGATACAAAACTTCTGAGACCCGGCACATTATTTGTAATTATTTTATTGAAAATATCACTTGAACGTGAAACTATTTCAAAATTTGCTACAGTCTATTTAGGGCCTGTACTTAAACTGTAAAATTTTGCATGGGTAGACGCTTTTGCAGCCTTGACCAAACGCATGCGGAATGCGGTTGAAATTAAGCGAAATTTTTGCTTCAAGTTCAGATGTTGTATCAGAATTCTATTGAATATCAAATAAAACAAAGAAAAGGTCTTCACTAAAATTTGAACGGGTTTTGTCCCAAAATTCGACTGAAGACCCCCAAAAAAAGGTCTTCACCGCAATTTGGTAATGTATTCGACTGGAATTTGGGATTTATCGGTGCTGACAGCCATTTTTTTGTCTAATTGTCCAGACACTTTCTCTTAATGGAGAGCGCTAAAATCTCACAAAGGGGGACGCTGAAATCTCGATGGGGGAACGCTAAATCTCGGTAGGGGTCGCTAACTCTCGATGGGGGATTGCGTATCCCATACAAGTTAAGTAATGCTTAGGGCGGCATTTTCAACGAAATCAGGGGCGGCAATGCATACTCCTACACCACTGCAGAGAAGAGATTCAACTCTTCCAGATGGATTTTTCGTGCTGATTTCAGAAATGTTTTTACTTTTTTCCCAGCACATCAGGTTTACGAGATATTAACACTTTTTATTTTTAAAGATTTGACTATAAAGCACGCGTAGTATAGACTACTATTTATAGAAATTTATACCTATAACGTCGTAGAAAACGTTTTATCAGTTTCGAACGGTTATTGATAGGGAGTATAGCAGATAAGAGAGTGTTTGTTTTCCTAAATAGGAATTATAGCTCTTTGCTAAAAATGAAAGTTGTTGTTTTAGGATCAGTTTTAGTCGCATCTGTAATTGTTTAGTAAGAGTGTAGTAAAATCATCGAATTTAGTTATTTTGCAGTAGTGTGCTTTAACTCTAAGTTTAAGTTTATCTTTAGCTTTATTATCTCCATGCCAAGATAGTGTAAAAATAATTCAGACTTGTTTTGTTATGTATGTGGCAGCTTTACAATTAAAGCTCAAAGACGATCAATCACACCAGATCTGAAAAAAATATACAAATTTTATTTTGGATGTCCTTTAGGAGATCAAGATAAACAGTGGGCCTCCGCATCAAATATGAACTTCTTGCTCCAGTGGCTTGCGAAACTGGCTGAACAAGAGAACTTCAGCAATGCCTTTTGCTATTCCAGTGATATGGAAGGAACCTAAGAACATTTTCAAGATTGTTACTTTTGCCTGGTAAATGCTAAAGGGCAGAGGTGGAGTTGAGGACACAAGGCTCGAGGCCAAGGCCAAGGACACCAAAAAAATCCGGGGCCAAGGACAGCCCTTTCGATGATAGACCCTCTCGAGGCCAAGGACAAGAATGCTTGAGGCCCAGGCCAAGGACCAAGGACACAGGCACAAGTGTTCTCCAAAAAAAAGGTATTCAAGAAAATTTTTCAGGCATTCTCTAAAACATAAGGTCTTCAAAGATATTTTTCAGGCGAACTACAAAATTTTAACAATTCAAAAAATAGTGCTGTCCTCGAGCCAAGGACAGGGCAATTTTCGAGGACTTGAGGCTTCGAGGCCAAGGCCAAGGACTTGAGGCTTCGAGGCCAAGGTCTTCAAAATATGTTCTCGAGTACGTCCTTGAGACCAAGGACGTCCTCGAGGACTCCACCTTTGCTAAAGGGTATAACTTGAAGCACAGAAAGAAGATTACTTACCCTAATATAGACTCAGCATTAAGACCTGTCAGCACGATCTCTCAATGCCTGCACCACTTCCTCCTGAAGATGGACTAGCCAGTCTTGCTGATGAAGTGGTATTTGACGGAGATAGCAACCTTGATCCTAGAGATTCACCAGGTTGTGAGTATGAACCCGAAGAAAAATTGAAACCTATTCTATTTTCCCAGGAACAGTTAAATGATCTTATAAAAGACCTAGCACTTTCCAAACAAAAATCATAACTTCTTGCATCGCGATTGCAAGAAAACAACCCACTTCAAAAGGATGTGTTGGTTAGTCATTATAGAAGGCGCAATTCTGATTTGTTGGCAGTATTCAGAGTAGATGGACCGCTGTGCTACTGTTATGACATCACCAGCTTATTTGAAAAATTAGGAGAGAACCACATAGCAAGTGAGTGGCGCCTCTTCCTAGATTCTTTCAAGAGAAGCCTTAAAGCAGTTCTTCTCCACATTGGCAATATAAAGCCATCTGTTTCCATAGCCCATTCCGTGCATTTAAAGGAATCTTATGAAAGTATTGAAATTCTCCTCGATGCCATTCAGTATAATGAATACAAGTGGTATCTATGCGGAGACCTGAAGATCATCGGTATTTTAATGGGAATGCAAGGAGGATTCACAAAACACTGCTGCTTTCTCTGTCTATGGGATAGTCGTGCTACTGCAGAACACTATGTTAGAAAAGACTGGCCATCAAGAATAGCATACATTCCAGGAAACACAAATATCAAAGAGGTCCCTTTAGTTGACTCTAAAATTGTATTAACGCCTCCTCTTCATACAAAATTAAGTTTAATAAAGAATTTTGTCAAACAGCTGGGAAAAAGTTAGTCCAATGGACTTGCGTTCCTTTGCAACAAGGTTCCCAATATAAGTGAAGCATAACTGAAAGAAGGCATCTTTGTTGGTCCACAGATTCGTGAAGTTTTAAAAGATCCAAAATTTGAAAAAAAAATTTTTTCTATGACTTCAATTGAACTCCGTGCTTGTAAAGCATTTAAATGGCTTTGTGCAAACTTCTTAGAAAATAAAACGCCACCCTCATTTAAAATGGGAGTTGAAAATTTGCTTGAAGCGTGTAAGGAAATGGGCTGCCGGATGTCACTGAAAATTCATTTTTTACATTCTCTACTGGACTTTTTTCCAGCAAATCTCGGCGCGATCAGCGACGAGCAAGAAGAAAGATTTCACCACGGCATTCAAACAATGGAGGCACGCTATCAAGGCTTTTGGAATGAAGGAATGCTGGCAGACCATTGCTGGATGCTATATCGTGACGTTCCAACCCATTCTCACAAACAAAAACCATATTTAAAGCATTTTTAGGTGTGCATGTGGATTGTCTCTTTTCCTTTATATAAACAAACCATGCATGTGATTAAGTGTGAAATTTCGATAAGTTGAGGGCTCACCGGATTTATTTAAGTTTGAATAACCAGTGTATACTGTATAATCTATAAGCATGTATAAGAAGAACCATTAGAATACCCATAAGATGAGAACATTGCACGCAAATAAATATTGCTGAATTGTAGCCAATTCTTTTCGTCTTTGTTGATTAAAATAGTAATTTATTTGTTTTAAATCTATACGTGACAAATAACATGAAGTCATAATATAAGAACAATAACGTAATTCAAACGCTATTAAGCCATTGAGCTTGGGCTAATTTATAAATATTATTTAAATAATTAAAATATTAAAATGTAAATACCTTGAAAACGTGATGTGCTAGAAAAACACTGAGCACAGATTTGGAATCAGCGCGAAAAATCCATCGAGAAAAGTCGAATTATATCTCTGATTAAAAAATTAAGTAAAAGTTTGTTAACCAGTGTTGTTTAATACTTTTGTAATGATCATGTTCCTTTATTCGGCCTTGCATATATTTTTCCTTTTTTTTTCTACTATCACTATCTCCTTTAAAACCCGAAAAACGCAGATGGAACAGAATGAGAGTTATTATAGATATCCAAAAGCACTAGTGCCCGCCTGAAATCGGGGCACCACGTTCGGGGATTCCCCCGAAAGTGGGAGTTCAAAAAAATTTTGTACTTTTGATCCTTTGAAGCTAGATAGGTCAAATTGTCTGAATGGAAGGCATTGAGGATAAGTAAAACACATAAATAATTGGGGGGCCACGATGGAGGGTTTGGGTGAAACAGGTTATTCAAAATTTTAAAGTTTTTATCACTCATTTTAAGTAGATTAAATTTTCAGAATTGGTAAATAGATAGAAAAATAAAACATTGCAAAAGTTTGGAGTACCACAATGGGGGAGTTTTCCCTCAAATGGGTTTTGCAAAATCCAACTCGTTAAATGATCAAGCTACGTAGACGTAAGTTTCAGGAGAGTTAAATGTTCACAAAAACATAAAATTTCAATTTTTGTGGAGTCTTTTTGCGTCGATCTCCTTAAAATTGCCCGTTTTTCATTATGTTAGTTTATGACTTCTCCAACTGAGGAATGGAATTGTGAAATGAAAACCATAACTTTGTCCGGCTACTTCTCGTATTGTACAATCTATAGCTCAGTGTGTTAGTAATGTGCTACTCTAATAGGCCTACTATATTAGGTCAGATAAAAGTGTGTTTTTATGCAGGCTCACACTTCCACAAATTAGGCATTTTCATTTTAAGGCTGTAAAGCAAAAAGTTTGAAGTATTGAGTTGCAATGGGCCTATTGATAAGATAATGTAACATTAGGTTCTTGACTTAGATAATGCTTGTGTCACAAAAGTATGTAGAAAAAAGATTGATTAAAGCGAATACATTTTTTTTGTTCTTCTTGCACTAAGTCAGGTCAGGTTTTGGAGATCAGAGCTAAAGTGCAAAATAGCGCATCTCTCCTACCTCACAAAATTACTGGGCCTCCAAAATAAAGCTTCAAGAATTATATCCACTTCCAACGACAAAACCTCCATAACACCAGTTTATCACAAACTCCATAGAACTTGCTCAAATAATGTACTAACACTCAAAAAAATTCTTTGACCTCTTGCTTTCTCACATTTTTTCAAAAAGTTTGCTCTATAAACCGTAGTAGTTGAACACGATCACAAAATATGCTCTATCTTCCTATATTCTCTACTTTGTACGGACTCAAAAATCAAGGAACAGAAATATGAAACTCGATCCCATTAGACTTGAAAAATCTACCATTCAATAAATTCAAAGCAGTTTTCAAAAATCGATTAATAGAAAGCTACAATATAAATCTTCAAACAAATTTTATTCAATTTTCTTTTTTACAACTTGATTAGTAATATTTAACTCATTGTCTGTGATGATTTAAGTTTCCGGGTGGCTGCTGGATGTGAAGACCTTAAACGGTCACTTCGCAGTCTCCCGCCGAGATTGCTAATTACTGTACGAGTGTACGGTATATGTTAAGAGTTTTGTTTTTGTTCCTTTTCGTCGTTTTCTCTGTCACCGGTATCTCAAAAATAAAATTTGTATGTATGTATGTATGGTGCCTAATTGAAACTACAATTAGAGTTACTGACAATAACTTGCTTTTGCAATAACTTGATTATTGGCAAATGGAAGGCTAACTCTTCAAGGCAGTTTATTTCTGGAAGAGATAATAATGACTGAACTGTAAACTGGCATGCACAATCTACCGGTACAAATTCTGATACAACATCTGAACTTGAAGCAAAAATTTCGCTTAATTTCAACCGCATTCCGCATGCGTTTGGTCAAGGCTGCAAAAGCGTCTACCCATGCAAAATTTTACAGTTTAAGTACAGGCCCTAAATAGACTGTAGCAAATTTTGAAATAGTTTCACGTTCAAGTGATATTTTCAATAAAATAATTACAAATAATGTGCCGGGTCTCAGAAGTTTTGTATCGCTTAAAAAAAGGACAAAATAAAGGGCAAAGTGGTGAACAAATGTGTTAGGTAAATTGAAGATCAATAGCCGCCTCAAAATTGAACTTTGCAAGCTTTCGCCGAAGTAAAAGCAGCGATGATATCTTCAAAATCAAGTTTTTGAACGTAGTCTCTTTCTATAAAAAGAATCGATAGAGCCGACAGCTGATCATCATTCATGGTCGAAAGTAAATACGACTCTATCAGTTTGAGCTTTAGGAAACTCCTCTTACAGCTCGCAATTGAAACAGCAATGGTAAAATAAAGTTTCAGACGCAAGCATAAATATGGTGTCGAATCAAGTAAGCAATACTAAGCATGATTTTGCTAACCACTGTAAAACATCAAACTCTCTTGCATTACGATCAAACGTGGTTTCACTGGTTCGCACAAGCCTCTTAAATCTGTCAATTTCCACAGCTAACTCACTGCTTTGCCCATCGTTAAAACAATAAAATACATCAATATCTACGCTTTACTGCATCCGACAGAGAAAATGAGTCGTTGGTTATAACAACAGATTTATGACGAAATAAATGTTACTATGAATTGAACAACAGACGGAGTATAACACTGCTATTTAACACCAAACAAAAACCAACTCAAACTTTTAAGTTGTTTAATTTGTGCTAGCTGCCTCTTTGTAAATCATTTTTGTTTTACGTTTTTTTTTAATTTTTGCTGGCTGTGTGCACTGCGAAGCCTCATCTTGCCGCCCCCTTGCAGCCTGCCACCCCTGGCACAAAGCCAGAACCGCCAAGTGGCTGCTACGCCACTGATTATGCTATCACGCGATAACCAGAGGTGGAGTCGAAGACACAAGGCTCGAGGCCAAGGCCAAGGATACAGAAAAATCCGTGGCCAAGGACAGGAATGCTCGAGGCCAAGGACCAAGGACACAAATGCAAGTGTTTTCCTAAGAAAAAAGGTCTTAAAATTTTTTTTTCCTTCGATCTCCAAAAAAAAACGGTCTAGAAAAGCATTTTTCAGCCGATCTACAAAATTTTAACCATTCAAAAAATAGAGCTGTCCTCTAGCCGAGGACAGGGCAATTTTCGAGGACTTGAGGCTTCGAGGCCAAGGACTTGAAAACGTGTACTCGAGGACGTCCTCGAGGCCAAGGATGTCCTCGAAGACTCCACCTCTGGCAATAACCATGAAAAAAGTCTAGACTAATATCCTAGGTTGTAGGTAACAAAACTATCTTGAGAAAAAAGTTTGTAAAAGAGTTAGTGAAAAACAAAGTACTGTAGATCGAACTTAGAAATGAAAAGACAGGTCATTTCTTCAAAAACGTAGTTCAAAAAACTTCTTCAAAAAAGACAGGTCATTTCTTCAAAAGGCTAATGCCTATAGGCTATCTATCAATGCTTTGTTTAGGTCTTTTCACTGAAAACTTGCCACAATCTGTTTCGGTGATAACAGTATGGTACTGGTAGATAAATCTTGTTGAGTGTAGATCAATAGGTCAGTCTACAGGTCCTTTTAAAACGTTAAACTAATGTTATTTTTGATGTGATTTTTCTTTTTCAGGAAAGCATGTTTAGTGCTGGTTATGAAGACACTCAATGCTAACGCTATAAGTGAATCTGAAAGCTGGATTCGTCATCAATTATGTAATGGATTTTTTGCTGATTGTGCAATGGATTGCTGTGTTGGTTTGCAAGAGAAAGCAAAAAAAACATAGCAGTTTTTGCATGATTTGGCACTATCATCCTAGGACAAGAATGTAGCACAGTAATACCAGCAGTTGCTTTGAGAAAAAGTCAGCTTCTAAAACTAAGTTCGGTTTTTTATTTGCTAGCGGAGCGCTTATCGATGTTTAGTGCAAAGTTAAGTGCTTTCGAGAGAATTTTATTAGTTTGCATTTTCTTGCGGTACCAGTACGTTGCGACGGTCACGTTTATCTCTGCCTCAAAGGGCTTCGTTCTAAACCACCGTTTGTAACATACAGACAAATTATAGCTATACAAGCCTTCTTAGCAATTTTTTGGTTATGCCTCTGATAAAAAAAAAATTATATTTTTTCATGTGAAAATTGTTAGTCAGCATCTGAATAAAATTGCTGTTAGTTCTCACATCTCCATATAACTGATGCATCTTTCCCAGTCTAATTATTATAAATGCTGTATCAAGTTTTTTGTTTAGTGGTGACTGGTGAGAATGGAACAATACTAATGGACTTGCTTGACAGCTGTACTTCTCTACCAACATCAGTAAATTCAACAAAAAATATAACTATCACTTTTTACTCATAAGATATATATTGGCTTTCTAGTTTTATGTAATTACACTGACTGTAATTGTAATAAGTGAACTTCAGACTTGAAATTGTTTACTTTGTCTCTTTATTCACCATAATAAAGCAGTTTTAATTACAAGAGACACTAAAAAATGTTTTGAAATTCACAAACAACTAAATTCAGATATTACACAAAGATACAGTAAATGAATATAGCACACTTGACACTTCTATTTTCATCACATAGGATCATAGGATTGTTGTGAAAAATCACTACAATATTCTTGATTATAAAGCTTGGGGGAGTCCAAAACCATTGTTTCCAGTTCAACTTGATCATTGTCACCAACCTTGAAAAACAAGTAAACTTTTAAGAGGACATTCAGGAGAAAAATTCCCTATTCATTGCTATTCACAGAAATAATTACTATTAGGCTAATCCAAAACTTCATGAAAATTTTTCGATTTTTTTGTATCTATCAAGCTCTCGTATGTAGCTTGAAACCAATTCTAAATACAGTTTTATTCACAAAGTTGTCTTGGCCAAGTAGACAGCAAAAGAACTTTTGCAAATTTTTCAGTATTTAAGCAATTGTTCAATTGTGGTTACTTTTAAAACAACAAGCTAATAAATAATGGGCAAAAACACTACAAACCAGTAGTGTAACCAGGGGGGGGCGGGGGGCTCAAGCCCCCCCCATTGGCTTGTGAAGTATGCAAAATCGCACGTTTTTGGTGCTTTTGAGACCGATTTTTTGTGAAAAATTGAAAATAGCCCCCCATAGGAAAACAGCCCCCCTCAAACGTTTAAATTTCCGATTTCGGGCGAAAAATCAGTCTCAATTTCGGTGAAGACCTTTTTTTTTCTTTTTTTTTTTGGAAACCACCTGATTTTGGGCGGAAAAAACCTTTGAATTTCTGAGCTTTCCGAGAAATTTCGTCTCAATTTTCGGACAAACCGTGTGAAACTGATTCAAGAACAATGAAAATTTGGGTCAAGGTCGTTTGCACTTTTCTCACTCTTTGAAAAAAGCCCCCCCCCTTTTCCAAATCCTGCCTACGCGCCTGCTACCAACATATTCTAAACTAGCTGGCAGGTATGTTATTTTATATTCCACAAAAAAAACACCATGTTGGTTTAAGATAAAAAACAAAAGTTGCTCAGTCAAAGGAGCAACTACGCTGATACAGTAGCTTCTGCTATGCTACATAGAAGAAAAAGTTTTGCTTTAAAAGCTAGATGACGTGGGCTAGGCCTACTGCTTTGGTGAATTCATTATAACGCAACTCTGAGATCAAGCATAGCTATGAAAAATCACTCTAGGATTTACAGCCTTAGCTGTCTAGATTTGATTGATGATATTGAAATTCAGCGAGGCATTGCATTTCTAGGTTCCCCAAAGGCTAACGGTAGTAAAATATCGTAGTAACTCGGCCAAATTAACTTGGCTAGCCTAGGGCTATCTCGCATCTAAACCTAGTCTTTGGACTGATAATAGGCGCTAAATCATCCAAATATACTATTTAAATTATTTCCAAGTAAACTGTGATCGTAAAAATCCGATCCGTGATTTAGTAGGTTATCGTGCTACAACCTACAAACAAGTGATGTTGAGCAACTGCTCGCGAAGGTTGCGACCAGTTACAACCTTTCGCAAGCTGTCGATGGCGTCAAATTTTGGTTGCTCCACGTTGCTTTACGTTGCTTTGCGTTGCTTTGCGTTGCTTTGCGTCCAGTCTAAACGCACGTTTAGTGCAAAGAAACTTTTCAACCATCAGAAACATTATGAATCACTATTCTCTAAGCCTACGAGATCAAGATTTAATTGGTAATATGTAGCCACTTGGGCAAAATTATTGTTGTCGGTTGGGTCCTGTTCCTGTTGTTGGATAACTTTCTTCTTTTTCTTTCTTCATTTGTCCGCTTTTCCGTGAGGGTTGCGGGGCAGCAGCTCGAGATTAAGCCGCCACTCCTCACGGTCTTCGATCACCTCCATCATTTTGCTTGGGTGAAGTCCCAAGCGGTTCCATCCAAGATCCTCAATGTAATCGGTCTATCTAGTTCTAGGTCGTCCAACTGGTCTTTTCCCATTTGCTTTGGCATGTAAAGCTTGTTTGGGGAGTCTTTCCTGAGGCATTCTGCTTACATGGCCAAACCATCTAAGCTGAGATCTTTCAATTCGGAGAATTAACGGCTCGATGTCGAGAGATTTTCGAATCTCAGAGCTACGCACCTTGTTAAACAGTGTAACTCCTTCGAGTTTTCGTAAAAACCTCATTTCGGACGCTTGCACTTGTGATAGCACTTTTTTGGTCATTACCAAGATTCATGACCATAAGTGAGAATGGGGACAAAAACTTTTTTGAAAATTGAGAGCTTTGCCTTTTTCGACAATTCTCGTTTCATGACAACCGAGTAGTGCAAAGCTCGCATAACTGCACTAGCCTTGCATATTCGGGTATCCAGTTCTTCGTCTTGCCTTCCATCACTCGTAAATGCAACCCCAAGATACTTGAACTTCTCTATCTGCTTCAGTGTCGCTCCATTCACTTGTAATACGCACTGATCAGGGTTTCTTGAAAGATGAAGTACCTCAGTTTTGGCAGTGCTTATTTTCATTTCAGCGGTGTTGCATGCATCTGCAAAGCTATTTAATGCCGCTGGAGGCCAGATTCTGTTAAAGAAAGCAGAACCAAATCATCAGCGAATTGCAGACGACTGATTTTGCAATTTCCAATTGTGGAACACTCATCAACTTGGCTGCATTTGTCGATCCAATTCGTGTAAACAATGAAAGTGAGAGGTGACAAAACGCACCCTTGCGGGAGTCCAACGCCAACACGGAACGGCTTTAATTGCTTGCCATTTACTTAATGGCGCACAACAATTGACCATTAACGCCATATTCCTGAAAAACCTTCCAAAGTTTATGCCGAGGAACTCGGTCATATGCTTTTTCAAGATCGACAAAGCATGCAAAGAGATATTTGCCATACTCCCAAGATTTCTCGAAGATTTGCTTCAGAGTGAAGATTTGGTCCGTGGTGCTGCGACGTGGACGAAAACCGCACTGACCATCTTCCAGTTTTGATTCCACTATTTCTCGGCATTTCCTTTCAAGGCATTTGGCACACACT
Source organism: Trididemnum nubilum (assembly GCA_963965965.1). Classification (NCBI taxonomy): domain Eukaryota; kingdom Metazoa; phylum Chordata; class Ascidiacea; order Aplousobranchia; family Didemnidae; genus Trididemnum; species Trididemnum nubilum. The sequence continues at coordinate 25,845,537 of OZ014481.1, read as the reverse complement.
TTCCATGGCAAATTGAGGAGTGATATCCCTCTGTAGTTTGTACATTGCTTACGATCTCCTTTCTTGAATATCGGAATAATCACACCTGTTTGTCAGTCTCTGGGAGTTTTGCTAAACTTCCACGCAACTTGACACACTCGCATTAACCAGAGAATTCTTTCTCCAGTCAGCGCTTTCAACATCTCGGATCTGATTTCATCTTCACCAGCAACTTTTCCAGATTTTATCCCTTTAATTGTCGTTGCCACTTCTGCTGCAGTGAAAACTTCCTCTTCCCTAAATGTGTCACTTCGTGTGTGTCACGAGTCGATGCCTTTACAGGATTCAAAAGATCTTCAAAGTATTCTCTTCATCATGAAAGGATTTCATTCTCATCCGTTAGAATGTTACCTGCAGAATCCTTAATGGAGTATGTGACACTCGATCTTTTGCCACGTAAACGGCGGATAGTCTGCCAAAATACTTTGTTTGCCGAAAAATAGTTTGAATCCAACCGACAACCAAACTCTTCACATGACTTCTCCTTGGATTTCTTTACTGCCGAAGTTGCCGATTTTCGCGCCTCAGTGTACCGGGATTGCAAATCAGATGACGATCTGTCCTGTAGCCAGGCCTTGAACGCATCTTTTTTTGCTCGAATAGCTTCTTTAACCTCTTGGTTCCACCAAGGTGTTCTTTTCTCACTATCGCCCGCCACTCTAAGCCGTTTTCGCCCACAACTTTCAGCAGCTGATGAAATGATTGCTGATCTGAACAGCTGCCATTCCTTCTCGATGTCCTCGGATACATCAGGAAGTTGTCTGAACTTAAATGTTATGCTGGATGCAAACTGTTTCCTTACTTCTTTGTCCTCCAAAGCCTCCCATTTGATCCGGTATGTCACAGACGATCTGTTGGATCTCTTATTTGGCCAAGGTTTCGAAAGTCGTAAGGAACATACTACCAGATGGTGATCAGTTGACAATTCAGCACCTCGCTTCACTCGAACGTCCAGCACACCAGAAAACAAATCTGACGAAACTATACAAAAATCTACTAAAGATTTTTGATCCATTCTTGGTCGATACCATGTATACTTGTGAACCTCTCTGTGCTGGAAAAAGGTATTCATGATGCGGAGTCCGTTGCTGCAACAGAGCTGCAATAAATACCTTCCGTTCTCATTCAGTCCAGTGACTCGATGTTTTCCGATTACACCCTTCCACGTACTGTGTCTGTTCCAACATGTGCGTTAAAATTCCCCATAAGGACTGTAGATTCAGTAGGTGATACTCGTAGAAGAGCATCATTTATGTCATCTACAAAAGCCTGATATTCACTTGTGGCATTGGGGGCATATACCTGCAATAGGCACAATGACCGATCCAATACCTTGAGCTTCAACATACAGACCCGTGATCCCAAACGAATCCAATCTGACGCACAGTCTGACAAACGGGGGCTTGTGAGAACCCCCACACCACTTGAGCAGACATACCAGGATCAGCACCAGAATAGAAGAGTTTCCATCCGCCATCCAGATCCACAGCTCCAGAGCCACGTCGTTTGGTTGAAGAAACTCCGATAATATCGAGATGATGTCGCTTTGTTTCCTCAACCAATTCTGGCTCTTTTCCTGGGAGGGTGAGGATATTCCAATTGCCCAAAAGCAGTTGATGATGGTTGACCCGTGAGTGTGCGACATTATCTCGAGTACGAATACTCTGCACTGACTCCATTGGCCTCTTCAAACGTGTAGCGGGCATATTGATGGAGCTGCCACTAGGGCTGGCTGGTGGAGATTGTTGCTTATTTTTCAAACGAGCCCCTCTGCCCAGTAGCGTAGCGAGGGGGGACAGGGGGCTACAGCCCCCCCCCATTGGCCTGTCAACCAAAATGCAGAATAAGAAAAACACCACGTTTTGAGCTCTTTTAAGACTGTTTTTTCGCTGGAATGGACTAAAAAGTGATTTCAAGCATCTTTCGAAACATTTATTCAGGGAGAGGGCTAACTGTCAAAAATTAAAGACAGAAATCAATAAAAACTGTAAAAAATGCCCAAAAACAAACAATCAAATTTGATCGCTAGTGTAAAAACGCCAAACGTAGGTTTTATCAACAAATATATTATAAACTCAGGACTAAGGAGAGGAGGGGGCTATTGAGTTCAGTTCAGTTCAGTTTATTCAATACTGGTTAACCAACAGACGAACGGTCATACAAACAAAAGTATTAGGAAATATTAGTCAATCAGTAAGGGAGACTGCAAACAAACCTTTCGGTTTTCAAGTCAGGCAGCCACCCATAGTCAGAATGAGATTGTAATCAACCATGAGAAAATGAGTATATATGCGCTACTACAGGCAAATTTAAGTCATCCTTATTAAATCTAATTGAAGAAGAAGATGAGAGTCTTAGTATTGGTTTAAAAGGTATTTTTTGTAGTTGCATTTGAGAAAATTATAGGCCTTGTTTTTAATGTCTTAGGAAATGTCATTCCAAATTTTCACTCCCTGGTATCGAATGCACCTTTGTAATCTCGCAGATTGATATTCAGGGATGTAAAGGCTGAGAGAGCTGGATGGATATGAAGATCTAGTGTGTCTGACCGAGGTGTCGCTCGTTTTGATGAATAAATTGGAAATAAGAGGGGGAAGAGTATTCTGCAGGTGACAAAATACTAACTTAGCTGTTTCAAGTTTCAATAAGTCGGGAAGTTTCAAAATCTTTAAATTGGAGTAATAAGGGGTTGAATGTTTGCGGTAGCTGCCACCGCCAATGTGTCGGACAACCTTATTTTGCAAGGCACAGAGTTTAGCTAAGTAGGATGTATAGGTTGTACCCCATACAAGAAGACCATAGAGTAAATGAGGATGTACTAATGCGTAATACAATTTAAGCAGAGCTGATGGGGGTAGGAAGGATTTGAGTTTTATAATTATTCCTATAGATCTTGATATTTTATTCTCTATCATTCTAATATGCGAATTAAAAGTTAGCTGGGAGTCTATTTGAACTCCCAAATATTTTACGCTTTCACAGGGATTAATTTCAACATTATCAAGTTTCAATGAAATGTAGGGAGGTGGCTTTCTTAACCTAGGTGGAATAACGAGAAAATTGGACTTTGAGGGATTGAGACTTAGTTTATTTGCACGACACCATTCATCGACATTACGTAGTTCATCGTTCATTATATGTTCTAAATTATTTGGGTCATGGCTGTGCAATACCATGCAAGTGTCATCGGCAAATAAACGAGGAAGGCAGTTGGTTGAATTGTATAAATCATTAATGTACAGTAAGAATAGAATAGGTCCGAGAGTTGAACCCTGCGCTACGCCATTTGTGATGAGTTTTATATCTGAGTTTGTGCCATTAACCGAAACGTATTGTCTTCTATATAAAAAGGACTTAATTAATTGATTGGCAGAACCACGGATACCATAATGATCAAGCTTAGAAAGTAAAATACTGTGTGAGACAGTGTCAAAGGCTTTGCGAAGGTCTAAAAAAATTAAATCAGTGAATAAATTTTGATTAATATTTTCGAAGGCATTTGACACTATGTCAAGTACAGCATATTCAGTTGAAATGCTTTTTTGGAAACCATACTGTGACTGATGCATAACACTGTGCTTTTTGAGAAATTGTTGGAGTCTGTTGTAAATTAATCGTTCTAAAATTAGTTTTAATTACCAAATTATTTCTAAAATATTCAGTGTTAGTTAATTACCAATTACTTCTCTCAAACATCTTTCCATTAGCCCCCCCTAAATTATTTTTCTTTGTAAAATACAGACGAAATAGATTACTTCGTGTAAGTATTATTCAATAATAGGATTTTATGATTTACCAGCACGTAAACAAAAGAACTGCAATGTTATCACTAGCCATTTCCCATATAGCCCATTAATGCAACCAGTTGAATCGTGTTGCGCTGCCAATTTCTATGCCACCTTTTACAAGCATTATTTTTCATTGAAATAGCTCTAAAATTAAGTTATTTTTGCAAAAAAATGCAAAATTTTTCAGCGCTGTGGGCCAAGCCCCCAGACCCCAGCGCCTCCGGCGGCTGGGAGCTTTGCCCCCAGACCCCCATTGACCTCCGGCTGCTGGGTGCTCCGCCTCCAGACGCCCAAACACAGCCCCCCAATGCAAATTTTTGGTTACGCGCCTGCCTCTGCCTAAGACTCGAACGCCGTAGGGGTTTTGCTGAATGACGACCTGGTAGTCCCTAAGCGCTCCCTTGCAAGACGAGGTTCCACTTGTGAAGGTGGCCCCATTAACGTCGTTCACGAAATTTTCATTATTTGTGCTCATCATGATTTGTTTTGCAGTGTAATCTAACTGCGGAGAGGTTTATATCGGAGTAGTCCTTCTCTTAGGTTATATGCTTACCACAGCTGATGGGCATAACCAACCCAGGTTTTAAGTTTTCCAACTTGTTTAATTCGAACTATATTTCGTCTCGCTTCTACCATCAGACCTATCTGGCATGACTAACGTTATCAGGAGAATTGAATCTCCAGCCAGTATAGCTCTGTGGGTTATTGAGGCACATAGACTTTTCCACCTCGTTACGGTGATACTTCATGGAAAAGCTGTCGGATAACTCTGTTTAGACATAAAATAACGGTAATGTAATATTATTTCAGCTATCGAGCACGTAAATTGACCAAAGTTTATACTTCTGCGTGCGATAGCTGAATATGATCAAGCCTGGCACAAACATAAATTATCGAGGGCGCATTTATACTGGTTGCATTGTTATTCGAATTCAATTATTATGAGATCGCATTATTGCTATCATCATAATGTATACCAACAAAAAATAACGAACTCTTGGTACAATCAGGCAGTGATATTTGTGTCAAGCAGCAAGTAAGCATCTGGATTAGAACTTCCAAACCTACAAGTACTCACCAAGTAGTGAAATAATTAAAACTTGCATATAAACAAATTTAAATCCCTTAATTTATTGAAATTTAATATAAACAACTAGGCCCCTAAATCGAATTTGATTTACGCACACCAAGTCGTTTGAGTACTCTCGGTTTAGGAATCTCTTGACTATGACCCTTGTCTTAGCCTTTCTCAAAATTTAAACAAATTTAACCATATTTCCAACAGAATAAATGTGAGCTCATCAGACGTTAAACATACGAGTATCAAATTGTGTTGCCAAAAATATGAATCTGAAATCATACTGTAGCTTATAAATAAGGTACGGTATAATCTTTTTAAGATATAGCTTTTGGTAAGGTTAATTGTCAAATTATCCCCATTATACCAGCAAGTTGTGTCTGATGATTTGCCGATTGAATAGCAGGTAGTTACATGTACTCTATTTGCTTTTTTGATGAGCTCCAACTAATTGCGTTATATACGAGTATGTTTAGGTCATCAACCATTGAATGGTAGATACTTTTGCGTTTTTTCTTTGAAGCAATAATAGTTTTGCGATGTTTGTTACCTAATTTTGCTTTTGTTTATGGAAGATTCCAAAGCGGACTGTTGAATTAGAAGCGCCGATTCATGAAGGGAAAAAGCAAATACAGCTTCTACTCAGTGGCGTCGCTATGGAGAGGGCGGAGGGGGCAGCCTGCCCCGGGTGTCACCATTTTGGGGTGACACATCTTTATATACCAATCGAACAAAAAATAAAACAACAAAATGTTTGATATCATTAAAAATGTTAATTTACACTTGCACTACTGTGGAAGCCGTTGTTGTTTTAAGAGGCTTGCCAGAGGTCAGATGTTCATGGGGAGTGAGAAAATTGGACGCTTTTATTATTCTATCTTTGATATATATTTACAATTGAAGGGTGTGCTAGAAACGCTGTCAAGTTTATCTGAATGTGATAACAAAGACCAATAGCAGTATAGATAACATTGAGTCTGCGAGTTTATTATAAGTTTGAGACGTAGAGGCAGGGCATGGTATGGAATGGAATGGAAAATGGAATGGAATGGAACGGAAATTTCGGTATGGAATATGGAAGATGCCAGAATGGAATGGAATGCAAGATTTCAAGAATGGAATGGAAGACAATCTTCCATACTTCCATACCAATTCCATACTAGATTTGTGCATTGTATTTACAGAAAAATACATACCGATGTCGGGTAGTGATAAATAATATTGTCACAGAAGTATTCAACTTCAATATCTATGCATAGTATTTGTCGACAAATCGCAGTACTTTGGTTGTGTACATTGCACAAACAGGTACGTAATGCATCGTTGTAAGAACAGTACATTACAATTTAATTGTAGCATTGATGTTACAGTTGACGACCTTGATAGATTTGACTTGCTGTTTTGTTTTTTTTTGAGGCTGACAATTTGCCTAGTCGTAAATTTTGTTTTCTTACATCGTCACGAAAACTTGTATTTAGTATTTCATCCCCGTTTTAGCTTAATTTTATTTATATTTTTAGTTTTCAAGCTTATAGTAATTATTTTTGGTGTTAAAACTTGGTATTTCTATCACGGTAAATGTTCTAGTTGATGTGGGAGCAAACTAGTGCTGCAATCATTAAACCATAGGCATAGCCAGAAGGTCCGGGCCCCCTGCCTACCCCCCCTCCCGAATAAAGCTACCGATGATAAAAATGATGACACAAAGCCTATTTATTCAGCCTTTTAGCATTTTTGAAGTGCAACAGTACATGCGTACAATGGCAATTAGCAATAACTTAATATTAATAGTGACAACCAGGAGGCCCATGCCCTCTCAATTTAAATTTTTACCAACCAATTTAAATGTACAAGCCGGGAGAAATTCAGTGTTTTTGTCCTAAAAGGTGCAATTTCAAACCCTCATTCAACTTTTTTATGCAATAATATGTTTTAGGCCCCCAACTAACTTTTATATTACAATAACATGATTAGTAACCGTTTATGGCATTTAATGTACCAACTTTAAATAACTTTAAATTATCAACTTTAAATAACAATCTATCTCCATCTCATCAGTTTTCACGCGACAAAATGCTTTTGAAAAAACCTAGCTAGGGTAAATGCTTATTGAACAAATTATTAAATTTGAATCGAGGGTGCCTGGGCCCCTGGTCGTACATATATTCCTAAAACTGGTTATTTCCATGACAAAACAAAAATCGTCAAAGACAAATCTTCGAGTGCATTATTTCATGCTAAAAATGTTGCAGAAAGCAAGTACCTTAATTTCCTTGACTTGGGCCAAGTCACAAAACTTAATCCCAAAATGCAAGATTTTAAACGTGTTTTGGACTTCACATGAAGTAAAGGGAGTGATTTGTTCAACTGGCTTTTAAACATCAAAAATCTTGTTGTTTCAAATGGCTCTAAAAACGTGCAAAATGTGATTCGAATCGCATTAATATAGCCTTTTTTTTCCAAAAAATTACAAAAAATCTCCCAGCGACCTGGGGGCTCCGCCCCCATGCCCACTCTGTGACATGTTTGAGTTGCACTAATTTACCACGTCTGTCAATTTTAATAGGATAGAAAATTTTTTAACTTGCGGTTCTAGTTCTTCCTCTATAGCAAATCCAGGTTACGAACCAAATCAGACCCCAAGCTTTTAGCTTTTGATCTTTCATTCTTTGTCACATAAAAAGTCCCACTTTTCAAAAACTTCTGATGACGTCATTGCATGTAATTTGCGATTTAGCCCTCCCCCCAATTCAAAATCCAGGCTACACCTATGCATTAAACTATGAGCAATATGTATACCAGATACCGGTTGTTGCATGTTAGTATTGTTGGCGTATCTTCACGAGCGGTTGCTTACAACATTGCAACGGCGCAAAGCAACAAAATATACGTTGCATTGCTTCTAGTCTAAAATTTCTTTGGTATGGAAGTATGGAATGGAATATGGAAGAGAATTTTAGTATGAAATGGAATATGGAATGGAAGATTTTAGGTATGGAATGGAAATGGAATGGAAGAAAATTCCCAGCATGGAATATGGAAAAATCGTCTTCCATTCCATACCATGCCCTGCATAGAGGAAGGCGAAGCAAAGCGGTTACGTGGGGTGAAGCAGACACTCCGTGTTCTCGCAAAACTACAATTAAAAAAAGTACTTCTGCCCAACAGTTAAAAAATTAACTAAAAAACTGTTTGACAAAAAAATTGTCAACGCAGCTTTTTTGTTTTGAACAATTCGAATTCATCGTTGTTTTTTTTTTTTTTTTGTCATTGTTATGTAATACATTAGGCCTTGTTCCGCTAGCAGGAAAAACGTTTAGAAAAGAAATCTCGTGATACCCTTCGAGGTACCTCTTGAAAATTTTTTTAAAAATACATTTTTAATGCCTGATCAATGATTGAAATGCCTTCGGTTGCAACCAGGTGCCGTTTTCAAGATATACCGCTTTTAATTGAATGCGGATGAATATTTTTAAATCATACGCTTGAATAATTTTTTTTAATAATAGTGTTTCCGTTAAATAATCCACAAATTTCCACAATGATATTTTTATCTTTCTTTGAATATAAAAATTGAAAATATGATAAAGTTAAACTAAATAATTAATCGTGGGTAAGTTTTTTGCTAAAAAGTTTGCATATGTAGTGTTTTAGCCTGAGTTTTTTTGTGCTGAATTTTAAACATAGAAACATGCTTTGAAGTCACGTGACCGTCGTCGCTAGGCAGCTGATCGTTACGAATACAAAACTTCCAAATACTTTTTCAAGTTTGAATACCGGTAGCCCTAAGAATTAATTAGGAAATTATTTCTTGTTATAAGTCGAAAAACAAATGAAGTACCTCATAAATACACCACATTTCTGTTATGATGATAGTCTACCCACAAAAAGCAGCCTAATATAACAACTTCTTTGAGAAATACCGATAGGCTTTCGCTCCTCGAAACTTACTAGCCTAGCCGTAGCCGGTTGGCTTATCAACTCTTAAATGTCTGTTGTGCCGCGCTTAAGCACTTAAAACAATCACCGGAGTTAAACCAACAAATAACCCAGAATAAGAGATGACTCTTATGAAATTGCTGAAAAGGAGCACAGTTCAAGCCTTAATTTGCAATATTTTCGAAAGTGTATTGCTTTATGTTGAAAATTCGCAGTAAACTTCTGTAGTCTTAAAACATTGTAACTGAATACTTTATTAGAACAGAAGATGAGCTTTGGTTTGATCGAAATAAACTTAATGGACTGATGACCGGTATACCCATAGCTACCGACTGGCGTAGCCTATCGATATTCCTCGAAGCTTATCGGTACCGATGTTCTTTGAAGCAGTTATTGTATTAGGCTGCTTTTTGTGGGTAGTCTATCATCATAACATACACGTGGTGTAATTCATAAGATAGTTCGATTATTTTTCCATCTTCTGCAAAAAACAATTTCTTCATTAATGGTTACTGGCAAGAATGGCAGTACGGTACGGTACGTTCAGAATTTGCGTACTACGTACCTTGCACCTTGAACTGTACCGTACCAGCGTACCGTACTTTAGTTCAATTTTTGAAGCGTACCGTACCAACGTACCGTACCCATACCATTACGAAAAAGGCGTACCGTACCAACGTACCGTACTTTTTAGCAAAAATTGAGGCTTACCGTACCGTACTTACGAACCGTACCGTACTGCCATCCTTGCTTTTAACTACTCGCAAATTTAACGGTCTTTGAAATCACTAGCTTATATATTAGCGATCTCAATTCATACATTTAGCGTCGATTTCAGCTGTTTTTTGCCTCTGTAGCCTATACAAAAAGTCGGCGCAATGTGCGAAAAGTCAGGGATTTTTAATTCAAAGAGCGTACCAACGTACCGTACCCGTACCTTTACAAAAAAAGCGTACTGTACCAGCGTACCGTACATCTTAGCAAAAATTGAGGCGAACCGTACCGTACCGTACTGCCATCCTTGGTTACCGGAGTTTTATCTTGAAAAATTGTTTTGAAGTTTTGCATTCATAACGATCAGCTGCCTAGTGACGACGGTCACGTGACTTCAAAGCATGTTTCTATGTTTAAAATTCAGCACAAAAAAACTCAGGCTAAAACACTGCATATGCAAACTTTTTAGCAAAAAACTTACCCACGATTAATTATTTAGTTTAACTTTATCATATTTTCAATTTTTATATTCAAAGAAAGATAAAAAATATCATTGTGGAAATTTGTGGATTATTTAACGGAAACACTATTATTAAAAAAAATTATTCAAGCGCATGATTTAAAAATATTCATCCGCGTTTGATTAAAAGCGGTATATCTTGAAAACGGCACCTGGTTGCAACCGAAGGCATTTCAATCATTGATCAGGCATTAAAAATGTATTTGTAAAAAATTTTCAAGAGGTACCTCGAAGGGTATCACGCGACAACACAATTTTGGACAGCGTAACAAGGCCTACCTGAGCAACGAGGTAAATTAATAGTGCGTTTGCATTACAGTACTTGCAAATAAAATATTGAGTATTTTTTAATTTGTGATGGTTAAGTAGTTAAAATCATTAGTATTCCTTGGTGCCAGGTTTTATTTGTTGAGGATGAGGCTTAGTGCTTTTTTATAATTGCATTTAATTAAACATTACTTAAAGGGGTAAGCGGACTTGAGTAGTTGGAGCGAAGCGGTCATGTTAGATACCTATACTAACAAAAATAAAATGAAAAAATGAAATAAAAAAAAATCTTTATACCAACTGTTTTGCGTATGAATAGAGTTAGTAAGCAATAACACTTTAATTTCATGGTTAAATTTCGCGATAGTGCACTTCGCGATTGTGCACTGCACAAGATATGATTTTATTGCGGTACGACTGGCGCAATTAGAAACGCGGCGTAGCATCATACCAATTTACGTACAGATTGTAGAGTAACATTCATGTTTTTTTGGTAAAAATTGGTGAAAACAATGCAACGGTACTGTATACATTTGGCAAAATTTTGCAGAAAGAAACAATGCCATCAATCATAGTAAACTTTAATAAGTAATATATGATTTTAATTTTACTAAGGGTCCACTCCTTAAGTTCTCCTCGAGCAAATATATAAGTTAGATAAAAACGAGTTTGCTTACGCCGCGAGGAGTACACCAATCGAAAAGACGAGTGGTTTTCAGCAAAGAAAAGCTTGACAGGCAAGAGAGCAAGCTTTAAAACAACATGAAGGTTCAATGCTTCGCTTCGCGAAGCAGAGTGAAAAATCTCCTTGGTTGGATGATATGGAGCAGAATCAAGACATTGCAGAAGTTTTCTAGACCAATACCACATTAAATGTTTTTGAAAGCGATGTTGCTACGCCCATAGCACCCGTTAATGTTTCGGAAGGTGGTGAGAGCGATGTGCACATTGATGACCCTACACTGTCTCAGCAACCTACTACAGATGCTTCAATCCAAGAGCAGCAAGAGCAACCACAAAGTAGTTCTTATGTTGGAGAAATTATTGATTTAAATTTTATGTTCGATGCGTCGCATTGGAAAGTACTAGTTTCTGATCATATGCGCTCAGATATCGTGAAAAGCGGAAGCGATGTATTTAGAAACCTGGATGGCCCTTTCGTGCCAAAGTTTTGGCAAGGGAATACCAAAAGCCAACAGCAACAGTTGACCAAAGACTGGTTTTATAAAGTTGTACAAGATGGTGAAAGAATTTTGCGTAAGTGGATGGTATACTCACCGATATTTGGAAAACCCTATTTCTTCTGTTGCCGTCTTTTTCGTACACATGTTGCTTCAAATTCTTCGGTATTTATAACCGGTTTTAATCAATGGTGGAAACTCAATCCAAAAGTAACCAACCACGAGTCTTCTGAGGAGCACTTAAAATGCCTGCAATTATGGAAAACTTTAGCAGTTGCGATGCAATGTAATAGAACGATAGTTGCCGCAGTTTTATTTTCTATGGAAGAGAAGAAAATAAAGTGGAGAAACATCTTTTATCGACCCCTCGATATTGTGCTATTTTTGAGCTAACAAAATCTCCCTTTCAGAGGTCATCGAGAAACAGAAGATTTGTTGAACAAAGGAAACTTTTGGAGCTGGTGAAACTACCGTCAAAGTACGATCCTGTGTTGAAAGAACACCTCGTAAGATTAAAGCAAACTTCACGTCACCTTCGAAGGCAGCATGTCACCTATTTGTCTCCACAAACTCAAAATGAATTTATTGGTTTGTTGGCTGCTGAGGTTAAGCGTAAGCTGATTGCTGAAATTAAAAGTGCAAAACACTATGGCATAATTTTTGATCGAACACCAGATATATTTTACACTGCAAAAATGTCTGAAATCATAAGATTTGTGCATGTGGACTGTCAACAAGTGCAGATTAAGAAGGTATTTCTAGGTTTCTTTGTCTTGACGGGAAAGAAAGCGATGGAAGTCACTGATGCAATTTTGAAGCAGTTAGAGGTGGATTGTCTTCATACAGGATTGTGTACATCACAAGGCTACGACAATGCAGCAAATAAGGCCGGAATCCATGCAGGAGTGCAAGCTATTATTGCACAAATAAATCCAAAAGCAGTTTTTAATGGATGTGTAGATCATTCTCTAAATTTATGCTGGCAGCATTCATTTGCAGAATCTCCTGAATGAGTTACTTTTTGTGCTAAGGTGGAATCTCTATATACCTTTTTTCCGCATCAACGCATCGTTGGGACATACTAAACGAACACACAAGTGTAACACTTAAAAGACTGTCCACCACTAAATGGAATGCTCACCGTAATGCTGTGCTGCCAATATGCGAAAAGTATGATAAAGTTATCGTGGCATTAGAGTTGTTGTGTGAACGTAGTGAAAACATGTATACTAGAGGCGCTGCACAGATCAATTGGAAGTCCATATGTGCCTTTTCTTACGTAGGATTTTTGTTTCTTTGGAGTTCAGTGCTTGTGGAAGTGGACAATACTCAAAGATATTTACAAGAAAAAGCTATATCTCTAGAGAGAGCTGTGGTCCAACTTCAAGCTCTGAAAACGTACCTCCCTCAGCAACGAAAAAGCGTTGTCAAAAACGCGCTGCAAAATGCTATTGCAAAATGTGATGATTATGGCATTTGAACTGAGCGACGGGTTAGACGTAAAAAAAATTTGGATGTAGAAACTTCAAAAGACTTTCTTACAAAGCAGAGTTGAGAAAATAAATGTTAAGCAGCGTCGACCGATTTATCGTGGAGTTAAAAGCGAGATTTGAGGATCTAAATGGTGTTCATGAAACCTTTTCTATCGTTCAAAATTACAATCTTTTACAGGCTTCAGAAGAAACACTTCAACAGTTAGTAAAAAATATTGCAACACATAAAATTAACTCTCCCAAGACTTGCTGCAAGAAATTCCAAGACTGAGAAGACACCTCAAATCAGTAAATATTGATTTGGAAGAAGCAGAGCAACGGCTTACGGTAGATTTTTTGGCCTTTATTACGAAATGGTATTTTACAGAATCATTATCAAATCTTGTATTAAGCTTTAAACTATTTTTAACTAACTGAGTTTCTGTAGCTTCGTGTGAAAGAAGCTTTTCGAAGCTAAAGTTGATCAAAGATTATCTTCGGTCAACCACTGGACAATCACGACTCAGTGACCTTGCACTTTTAAGTATCAAACGCTAAGTAGCAAACAGCATTGACTTTGACGAAGTTATGAACCATTTTGCCTCTGTAAAGAGCAGAAGAGCCCAAAAGCAATCACAGAATGACACGTGATCATTGTGATGTAGTTGATATAAAATAATTTTGAGGACACTTTTTTGTTTAAGAATCAGTAAATTTTGAGTTGAAGCTGGGTGTTCTTAGTTTTTTGCCAATTTTGGCCTCATTTGTTCCTAATTTTTCTTAAAATTTGAGAGCATCGACGTCAATTATGGCGACCATGTTTGTAAAACTGCTTTATTCCCAATGCTCTGTCTGCTTGAGTTAACGCTTTTTTGCTGTTTCTGCAACATCGTAAAATTGCAAAAACGAGTATTTTCATTTAAATTAGAGCCCCCCAAAAAATCAGTTGCCTGCGCAGTGCGCAACGACACTCTTTTGTCTCAAAATTGTTTTAATTTTGCTTGTACATGCCAGAAAACCACTCGTGTTTTATTGCGTTAAATCATTGCAGAAGGTAGTGTCATTTTTTTGAAATTTATTCGTTTTGGTTCTTAATATTTTTGTTGCTGAGCCTGGCGTTGTTCCTAAATTTTAAGCAAAAACAAGCCTTGTGCTTTTATAAAGCAGGTCTTACAAAAAAAAACGTGTATGCCGGTATTGTACGCAATGCATTTTATTGAGGCTTTGTTGACTGTTGCCAGAAAAACGTAGTAAGGATCTGAGCATATAAAGCTGCTGCTAAATACTGTATGGCATTTGTTAAAAATGCGCAAAAATAGTTCTAAAAACAATGCAACTTTGTGTAACCTTTGAAGTAAAAATTTTGTACATCCTTTGTAGCAAAAGCCCTATTGTAGCAAGAATTAAACATGCGCCAACATTGCTAGTTTTAATACGTTATTTTTCCGAGTATCTATTTGTTTGTTAGAGTTGTATCAATACGTAGTGCTTCTATACTTGGCGTGTGCTGCTCAAACTTCCAAGTTTTAGAATCTTACAATGCGAAGTTAATGAGCTAATCAAATAACAACGACTATTACAGCAATGCAGCAGTACAGGCATCTTTAAAACAAAATCGTTTGCAGCCTAGTACACATTATGATGGGTGACAAGACGAAACATTGCCCCGGGTGTCACTTTCTTTAGCGCCGCCACTGCTTCTACGAGCAAATATTAAGTGCGTTTTCAAGGAAAGACTTCAAACACTTCAACATCGATAACCATTTAACGTTATGTGTAACTAGAAGACATAACATCATAAACTGAATCTGCCAAAGTGGTTTTATGGAATTAATAGTTGACATATTGTTTATTATTGGTTGTTGAAAACGATTTAAGACTATACTATCCATAAGGTCAAAGCTATTGTCGATTTTTGGTTGTTGGCTATAGAAACTTTGTACTGTACAATGAAACAAGTAATGCTTAAGATCTGCAGTATGGTTCAGGAGTAGTATCACTGCTCTCCTATCATTTTCATTTATTCATTCATTCATTTTTATTCTTGACCACCTCAACAATCGCGAATGCGTAGTAGCACTATAATAACATGTAGAGTCAGGAAGAGGAAGTAGAGATACAATGTCAGACGTTAAGACTTGCAGAGGATATTGAAGACAAAAAACGCGTTTTTCGTTTGCATGGCTGCTACACCTGTCACAGAAGTTGAAGTAAGCGCAGTGTAGGCCTAACTAATCAATCACACTCTTCAACGTACACATGCATGCACACAAGATGCAAGTAAAACTTACGGCTGTAGTAGTTGTTCGAGTTATTGATAAAGAGGAGAGAGAGGGCAGTGACCAGTGCCAGGCTAGGCAGGGTTACATAAGAGGTCAATGGGTTGAGCAACCGACCCGTGAACTAACTTTAGCTCAACGGAGCATGGTGCCGAAAGAAACATCACCCCGAAAATGAAACCTCACCGGATCCGGAAATCCTTTGAAGTGGCAGCTGGTCAAAGTATCAAGATAATAACAAATTTTGTAATTAAAATAATACATATGCATTAAAATAATTATATACAACATACAGCAATAGACAGTCACACCACCCACGTTGCGTGTATATAAATAGCTGGAACAACGTACCATAGGTTTTAATCTCTTTAATAACTTAAACAGAACACAGATATACTGATTTTACATGAAAGGTACCAAATATGCGTCAACGCATTGTTGATGGAGGGTAACTTAAATCAGTTAGACAGAGTCCGGTTTGCTATGCGAACTACTGAAATTCACGAATGAAACGGCTTTTACCAATTACGCGTATTTTTGAGCGAAAATACGCATATCTTTTTCAATGTAAATGCAAAAAAAGAAAAAAGGCAAAATGCATGCAGTCAAATGATAAGCGTATTTTTGCAGCGCAAATACGCTAGATCGGTAAAAGCCGCCTAAGCAATTAATTGCCTGTATTTATTGTGTAAGCAGTGATGGGCGCAGCGGCGCTACTAGCGCCGCTACTTTTTCAGTAGCGGTAGCGGAACCGCCGCTGCTTTTTTTCGTCACCAGCGACAAGCGGCAGCGCCGCTGTTTTTTCAGTCAAAAAGCGGCAGCGCTTCAGCGCTGTTTTTTGAGCAAATTTTCTGCCGCTGCCGCTAATAAACTTCTTCCAAGACTTTTTTCGATTTAAATTTTTACGCGTTACCGTTTGAAGTCTTCACAATTTTTTTCGCTCTGCTCTTGCTACTACATTAGTTTAGTTTAGTAGAACAAACAATGCTACCTTAGTGACGTTTTTCGGTTGTTTAATAAAGGCGAGTTTTATCGTACGTGGTCCTATTTTTTTTGAACCAAAATTCAACAAATAATGTGGTCTGGTTACGGGCCAAATTAAACTCTGTGTGTAATTAACATACTAATCAATGCGTTGGTAAAGTTTATCGGTTGTCATCGTTTTGAGAAAAATGCAAGCAACTGAAACTCCACATAGAAAAATACCAATCATTTTTTAAGAATGCAAGTAGAAGTACTAAACTAATGCTACTTGACAGTTGGTTTCTGACACTCCCTTCTTACTCGTACAGAATGCACATACACACTAGACAGTTGATGTTGATGAAGGTGTTCTTTGTTATTGTCAAGAGATACTGTTTGAAATCGGTTTTATTGAAGGAATGAGAACTGCTTGTTGTAATAAAGAGGTGGCCCAAATTATTTTCCACAAATCTGAATTCCTCTTATTCGCGAAAATACGTTTTAATCCGTTTGACTAGTACCATAGGTGGGCAAGTTAATGCAAAACGTTTGCTTTGTTAAGGACTAGTCCGTTAACAAACTTCACATCTCCGTTAACGTTAATCCGTTATTTTCAGCTTTAATTAACGGAAGTTAGTACAGTCCGTTAACTCGTTAATATTTTGCGTGTAATTTACATTCTTTTTATTTACTCGCTTCTAGAACACGTATTGACGCTGTTGAGCTGATTGCAAGGAAATCTTTATTGCTATGGTGGTCTTTTTGTGTTTTGGAAGTTACGTTTTACAGTCTAATCTAATTTCAAGATAAAAATAAGTTTAAATGCCCTGACAAAGCTGCGATCGGAAAATCTTTGGAAATTGCGAACAGCTATAATTAATGGACCTATGAGGCTGCAGCTTATTATTTGCCACAAAAAAGAGCTCCTTTCTTCGCTTTCTTCGATAAAACTCGTGCTAATACGCAACAAGTGTTACCAGTGCAAACTGGTTTATACTGGAACGATGAATGAATGGTGCTAGATGTTAACGATAAAACCTTAACGGAAGTAAATAGAACTTAACGAAAGTTAATTTAGTCCGTTTAACATGAAAAACTTTTTAACGGATTAACAAGTTAATGGAAAAGTTGGCTTCGTTATCAACGGATTAACGATTAACGGACTTGTGCCCACATATGACTACTGCTATTGGCAACCCTGCTTTTCGCAACTTTGTTAAATCACAAAAGGCGTAATGTACTGTAGATCAGTACTGGTAGCATAGGTGGGCACAAGTCCGTTAATCGTTAATCCGTTAATAACGAAGCTAACTTTTTCATTAACTCGTTAATCCGTTAAAAAGTTTTTTCATGTTAACGGACTAAATTGGCTTCCGTTAAGTGCTATTAACGGACTAAAGTAGCTTCCGTTAAGTTCTGTTAACTTCCGTTAAGGTTTTTATCGTTAATATCTTGCACCATTCTTTTATCGGACCGGTACAAACCAGTTTGCACTGGTAACGCTTGTTGCGTATTAGCACAAGTTTTATAGAAAAAAGCGAAGAAAGGAGTTCTTTTTTTGAGGCAAATAGTAACCTGCAGCCTCATAGGTCTATTAATTATCGCTGATCACAATTTCCCAAGATTTTCCGATTGCAGCTTTGTTGTGCATTTGAACTTGTTTATCTTGAAATTAGATTAGACTGTAAAATATAACTTTCAAAACACAAAAGGACCACCATAGCAATAAAGATTTCCTTACAATCAGCTCAACAGCGCCATTACGTGTTCTAGATGCGAGTGACTAAAAAGAAATGTAAATTACACACAAAATGTTAACGGATTAACGGACTTGATTAACTTCCGCTAATTAAAGCTGAAAATAACGGATTAACGTTAACGGAGGTGTGAAGTTTGTTAACGGACTAGCGGTTAACGAAGCTAACGTTTTGCATTAACTTGTCCACCTATGACTGGTAGCATAGGATTACAGATTCCAATGACAATAGCCAAGTTTTCGGATTCCGTGATAGCTAGGCTGCTCACTGCTAGTTAACAATCGCGTTTCTTAGTTTGCAAGAATTTTTGCAAAATTGTGCCTTTTATAAAGTCACAAAATTGCGAATGTAGGGTTGAAATTGGTACGGAGTCAAACGAATTAAATTGCTAAATCATTCCTGAAGTGAAATAGGCAGAACTAATTTAATAGTTCACAGAGTCGTCATGTCTTACAATCTTACTTCATTTGACAACACCTTAATGCTGTCTCCGCGTCGAAATGGGTAATCATTTCAACCCCAGTGACGCAGGTGAGGCGGAGCCCCCTATTGCGTGAACATTCCCGTGTTTCGAAGTCAACTGACTTCATCATCAGTGTGAAGAGAATTAAATTGTATTTCCTCATCAGAATTAAATTGTATTTTCGCAAATAAAGGAAATTGTTGAAAGAGGTTTTGGGAATCTCTTTGTTACCCTTATAGTTCTCATTTGTTCAATAACAGCGATTTCGAGCAGTATTTCTTTAACGAAAATGCGATAGTTACAGTTCGATAAATTGGTGTAAACTTGCAGTAGGCCCGACGCCACGGGGGGCATGCCTGGGCCGTGCCCCCAAATCACTGCATGTGCTCCCCAAACAAGAATTGTGCCCCCCAAGCGAGGATTGTGCCCCAAAGAAAGTAACAGGCTCGGTGCCACTAAAGGGCAGTTCGAGGCCTGAGATTCCCAAGATACTGGTTATCACCCCAGAATTCGTGAGCAAGAACTGTTTTTTTGCAGATTTTGTAATAAAAACCTTTTTTTTTGTGGTTTTACTTCGAAGTTCGTGAAAATTCGCGCATTTTTTGAAATGGAGAGCTTTTTTGTTGTCTTCACCACAGAATTCGTGAAAATCCGCGCATATTTTGAGATGAAGACCTTTTTTTTGGTCCACACTCTCGGATTTGAAATATTAAACTTTTTGAGCCCCCCTCCCTAAATTTGTTTATGCCCCCTCCAGTCACGCTATCCTGGCGCCGGGCATGACTTGCAGATCGCAAAAAAGGTTTTTCGCGATATTCCCCCAAAATGCTGGCATTGAATAGGACAAATGATTTGTTGGCTATCTGGCCACAGACCACAGTATACTTCAAACAGTAAATAGTAGAAGAACAGTACTGCTGGAAGAACAGTAAATACACCAATGCATAGCAAAATAAATTTTGCTACAACAGTGAACAGTAATACCGAGAATTAAATTTATAGTGCGCCGAAAATTGAACTAATAAATCGAACCAGGTAATAAATTTGAAAGATAATTTGGTTTTGGAGTTATACTCGTCGAAAAAATACGTGTAACGTGAATCGCATTGTGAATCATTTAATTAACATGTGTCTATATAGCAGCGAGCAGCACGTTGCCCGCGCTACAGAATATGTCATTACTGCGTGCGTATCTCCTCCGAGTTCAGAAACACCAGTTCTTAACCGCTCGATCTTCTTTTTTATCAAAGTTGGTTGAAATCACCGCAGGGATGTTAATCACCAGAGGTGGAGTCGAGGACACAAGGCTCGAGGCCAAGGCCAAGGACACAAAAAAATCCGAGGCCAAGGTCAAGGACAGCCTTTCCGAGGACAGACACTCTCGAGGCCAAGGACAGGAATGCTCGAGGCCAAGGCCAAGGACCAAGGACACAAGCGCAAGTGCTCTCCAAAAAAAAAAGGTCTCCACAAAAATTTTTCAGGCAATCTCAAAAAAAAAAAAAGGTCTTCACAAAAATTTTTCAAGCGATCTCTACAAAAGACCGTTTTCCAAAACATTTTTCAAGCGCTCCACAAAATTTTAACTATTCAAAAAATAGTGCTGTCCTCGAGCCGAGGACAGGCCAATTTTCGAGGACTTGAGGCCTCGAGGCCAAGGATTTCAAAATGTGTCCTCGAGGCCAAGGACGTCCTCGAGAACTCCACCTCTGTTAATCACCTACCATTTCTACAAAATTCCTAGAAATGCTTGTAACTCGGTCGATTGATAAATTTTCCTATCGTATCTCTACACAAGAAATTATCATAGTAGTTGAGAGCCGAGCGTGTGATAAAAACTTTGACTACTTCAGAGCTATAAGAGCCGAGACAGAAGTGTACAGAAGCTGAATACTGTATGCCATAGTCTTAAAACCTTATCTTATTTCAGTGATTTAAACTATTTCTTTTTGCCTTTTATTTATGTAGAAATTGCGACAAGGAATTCAACTTCCTATTGTAACTTCCAAGGGTAACTTCTTAGAGTAGTTTCTAAACCGCTAGTTTGACCAACCAGCGTTTTGAAATGCTTGTTTTTTTGAAAGGAGCAGGCCAACAACCAATTGAATTGTGATTTGCTTACTTATTTACCGTTTAAGCCTGCTTGCTAATGCCGATTGTAACCTGTACTAATACTTTAAAAGCTCGAATTGTAACTTTCGCAAATAAAGTTGAGATTTCACTATTGGGTACCGCATTCGAATGTCATCGTTCTTTTTGCTAGATATTTTTCTAAAGTAGCGGCAGCGACAAGCGGCCGCTGTTTTGTATGCAAGTAGCGGCAGCGGCTCTACTTATGGTAAATCATATGGTAAATCCGGCTTGGTTGTTGCACTACGTTCATAAACAGGTTAGATGAGGGCCTGAGGTAGCAACTTTTAGGACAAAAACCCGAGTTATTCATTTAATCGGTTGGCTAAAATTGAACCAGGGGCCTGGGCTCACTGGTCGTCAATATCATTGGTAATTACTGTTGTACGCGAAAAATGCTATAGAAACTGAAACTGAGTGAACAATAGGCTCTTTCGTCGCATTTTTATCATTGGTGGCATTTCAATTGGGAGTGGGGCGGTCCACATGAACCCCTTCCCTTGGCTACGCCTATGGTCCTAGCCCTCGTAGGATGGGTTTTTCCAGATTGACAAAATCGCCCTGTGATGTCAGAGCGTCCGTTTTCCCTATTAACTCAGAAACTGGACATCTTGAATGAAAACATAGAGTAGGCTACTGCATTGAAACACTGCGTGTATTTAGGAATATATCACCGCTTTACATTATCACTGAAAAGATTTTATAATGCTATCCGCTAACCAAAGGTCAAGAACAAAATAATTTTTTACTTAGAGGACCAGCATAGATACACACACAATCAATAAACTAAGCAATGTGAAGTTATAAGAAACAAAAACAAAAGACTAATTCTTTTTACGTGCTTGTTTTGGGGTAAAAAAGTAGCGTCGCCCACACAGATATAAAACATGAGCATTGCATAATAAGTAGTTATCGTTTGTGCAGTAATAGGGCACCTACTCCTAACGTTGCTTGGAATAGCCCCTTCTCTCCGTTGTTCCCCAGCAGACTGACGAGATTTTGTAGAGAGAAATTCTATTCTACAAATGCTTTTAACCACAGGAAAAGGCAGTTTCAATCAACAAGATAAAAAGTCAGTGCAAAACTTTAGTACAAAACTTGAACTCGATAAATCAACGATTATCTAGAACTCGAAATTACTTACACACAGAGCTGGGCACCCGCTACTTGAAAAGCGGGTGCGCAGCTTTTGCACTAACTAACTTAGTTTTGCACTAACTTGCCGCTATTTGGCAAAAAAAGCAGCGGCGCTGCCGCTTGTCGCTACATAAAAAAGTAGAGCCGCTGCCGCTACTTGCATACAAAACAGCGGCCGCTTGTCGCTGCCGCTACTTTAGAAAAATATCTAGCAAAAAGAACGATGACATTCGAATGCGGTACCCAATAGTGAAATCTCAACTTTATTTGCGAAAGTTACAATTCGAGCTTTTAAAGTATTAGTACAGGTTACAATCGGCATTAGCAAGCAGGCTTAAACGGTAAATAAGTAAGCAAATCACAATTCAATTGGTTGTTGGCCTGCTCCTTTCAAAAAAACAAGCATTTCAAAACGCTGGTTGGTCAAACTAGCGGTTTAGAAACTACTCTAAGAAGTTACCCTTGGAAGTTACAATAGGAAGTTGAATTCCTTGTCGCAATTTCTACATAAATAAAAGGCAAAAAGAAATAGTTTAAATCACTGAAATAAGATAAGGTTTTAAGACGATGGCATACAGTATTCAGCTTCTGTACACTTCTGTCTCGGCTCTTATAGCTCTGAAGTAGTCAAAGTTTTTATCACACGCTCGGCTCTCAACTACTATGATAATTTCTTGTGTAGAGATACGATAGGAAAATTTATCAATCGACCGAGTTACAAGCATTTCTAGGAATTTTGTAGAAATGGTAGGTGATTAACAGAGGTGGAGTTCTCGAGGACGTCCTTGGCCTCGAGGACACATTTTGAAATCCTTGGCCTCGAGGCCTCAAGTCCTCGAAAATTGGCCTGTCCTCGGCTCGAGGACAGCACTATTTTTTGAATAGTTAAAATTTTGTGGAGCGCTTGAAAAATGTTTTGGAAAACGGTCTTTTGTAGAGATCGCTTGAAAAATTTTTGTGAAGACCTTTTTTTTTTTTTGAGATTGCCTGAAAAATTTTTGTGGAGACCTTTTTTTTTTGGAGAGCACTTGCGCTTGTGTCCTTGGTCCTTGGCCTTGGCCTCGAGCATTCCTGTCCTTGGCCTCGAGAGTGTCTGTCCTCGGAAAGGCTGTCCTTGACCTCGGCCTCGGATTTTTTTGTGTCCTTGGCCTTGGCCTCGAGCCTTGTGTCCTCGACTCCACCTCTGGTGATTAACATCCCTGCGGTGATTTCAACCAACTTTGATAAAAAAGAAGATCGAGCGGTTAAGAACTGGTGTTTCTGAACTCGGAGGAGATACGCACGCAGTAATGACATATTCTGTAGCGCGGGCAACGTGCTGCTCGCTGCTATATAGACACATGTTAATTAAATGATTCACAATGCGATTCACGTTACACGTATTTTTTCGACGAGTATAACTCCAAAACCAAATTATCTTTCAAATTTATTACCTGGTTCGATTTATTAGTTCAATTTTCGGCGCACTATAAATTTAATTCTCGGTATTACTGTTCACTGTTGTAGCAAAATTTATTTTGCTATGCATTGGTGTATTTACTGTTCTTCCAGCAGTACTGTTCTTCTACTATTTACTGTTTGAAGTATACTGTGGTCTGTGGCCAGATAGCCAACAAATCATTTGTCCTATTCAATGCCAGCATTTTGGGGGAATATCGCGAAAAACCTTTTTTGCGATCTGCAAGTCATGCCCGGCGCCAGGATAGCGTGACTGGAGGGGGCATAAACAAATTTAGGGAGGGGGGGCTCAAAAAGTTTAATATTTCAAATCCGAGAGTGTGGACCAAAAAAAAGGTCTTCATCTCAAAATATGCGCGGATTTTCACGAATTCTGTGGTGAAGACAACAAAAAAGCTCTCCATTTCAAAAAATGCGCGAATTTTCACGAACTTCGAAGTAAAACCACAAAAAAAAAGGTTTTTATTACAAAATCTGCAAAAAAACAGTTCTTGCTCACGAATTCTGGGGTGATAACCAGTATCTTGGGAATCTCAGGCCTCGAACTGCCCTTTAGTGGCACCGAGCCTGTTACTTTCTTTGGGGCACAATCCTCGCTTGGGGGGCACAATTCTTGTTTGGGGAGCACATGCAGTGATTTGGGGGCACGGCCCAGGCATGCCCCCCGTGGCGTCGGGCCTACTGCAAGTTTACACCAATTTATCGAACTGTAACTATCGCATTTTCGTTTAAAAACCTCGCCAGTTTTTACGCGCCAAAATACTTTTGAAAGCTAAAATAGGTAGGGGAAAAGCTGATTGAAGAAATTATTCAATTTGAATTAAGGAGGCTTGGGCCCCCTGACCGCACATGCACTCCTGCAACTAGTTGATTTTATGCCACAGCAAAATCTCTAAGGAAGATTTTTGAGTGGATTAATTTTTACTGCTAAAACATTGCACGAGGCCATATACCTTACTTACCCCAACCTGGGCCAAATCACTTACAAAATTTAAGCTCAAAATGCAAAATTTTAAACGTGTTTTGGACTTAAATTGTAAGTAAAAGGAGGATTGACAACTTAATTTTTCAATTGGCTTTCAAACGTTAAAAATCTAGTTGTTTCCAATGGCTCTAAACACGTGCAAAATGTGATCCAATGGCATTGAAATAGTTTTTTTTTTTCAGCAAATTACTAAAAATCTTCCACTTTTGCCATCTCATTTGCCAATTGCCATCCATTTGAGTTACACTACTTCACTCAACACGTTTCTCAATTTAGACATTTTATTTTTTCAACTTTTGGTTTAAGCCTCCTCTCTTTAGCAAAATTCCGGTTAAGTGCCAAACCAGGCCACGGCTTCTGATCTTCCATTTTACGATATCTTTGTCCCACAAAAATTTCTTCTTTCAAAAATTTCTGATAAGATCATTGCATGTGATTTGTGGTTTGCCTCCCCCCCAATCAAAAATCTTGGTTACGCCTATGGCTAAGAGTTCAGCCTATTTTAGCTAGTTCGAGTTCTTTAATTTGTTCTTTTCGCGTTCCAAGTTTGGCTAAAATATCGAGCTTTTTGACTTTGAGTCTAGCCTGACCAAAATGCTATATTTACTTTGTTTACTGCCGGTACTCGCTACAAACAAGACGATAAAGGTTTGCGATTGTAGAATACCTCCGCTGTTGTCTACCGTCGAAGCTTGGCGTGTGACGTTCACAATGTTCGCTTCATTCAGAATGTTTAAATTACTGTCCAATATTTCTTTACCTTCTAACAGACCATACAGTTTACTGCAATTTAATACCAGGATACGATTTTCAAAAACCATGTGATGTTTAGTATTACCGTATGTTAAAAGTAAAGTAAACGTTTATGAATTCATCAAATGTGATAACAACTGTATTTTTTGTCACTAGTAAGCTGTATCAAAGTTCCCACATTCTGGATACCTCTAGATTTTTTTGTTTGCTGTGCAGGTAAAGTCCTTGAATTTCGTTTATAAGTCCTGGAAAATAATTGGAAAGCTTTTCCGTGCTTTACCGGACCAGAAGAGTAAAATTTTTTGCTTTTTTTTTCTGAAAGCTGCTACCTTGTAATTATGCCAAAGCCATCACTGAAATAATTTGCATTGTGAAGGTCCTTTAAAGAGATATTGCTCGAAATCGATTTTATTGAAGAAATGAAAGCCAGTTGAGGTAATAAAGAGGTCCCACTAACGTTTTTCCACAATTTCCCTTATATGCGAAAATACGGTTTAATCCGTTCGACTCCGTAACATCCGCAAGTCTGCATTTCGCGATTTTGTGACATCACAAAAGGCTGATTTTGCAAAATCTCTTGCAGACTAAGAAACGCATTTACTATCTGTTAGCAGTGAATAGCCTCTGAAAACGTGGCTATACTGCTACTGATTCCTGTAGACCAAGGATTTTTTACCTTTTTTGTCTCCTTTACCCCTAGTCAAGTGAAAAAAGTGAAATTTACTCCGATTTTCTTGGCGCACACCAATTTCTTTTGAGTTTTTCGGTTGTCTCCAAAAAAGAAAAAAGGTCTTCAGACCGGAGACCACAATTTTCTGCGAGTTTTCCACAAATTTTCGTAGATATCCGGAGCTGTCCTCTTTTAAGGCAACGAAAATTGGCGGAACTGCAATCCAGTGCAACACCATCACTTTTTTGATACTGATATTTGAAGTTTGCTTCAGTTTATAATTCAACAAATTTACCCCGTTGTTAGGTAAAATTTACCCCCGGTTAAAAAACCCTGCTGTAGACCTAGGCACAACCAGTACTGATCTACAGTATGATCGCATAAACCCTATAAACTCCAATGAGAAGAAATTGTAAACAAAATTATGTTTTAGAATATAGAATGATTATTAATCCTATTTTACATGGCTGTTTTCGCAACACAAAAGTGGAATCAAAAATTTTCGTGCAGTAAGTATCGAATTTGGCATATGGCTGGTTCTGGTACGGTGCACAGTAGGATGGTACATAATTTATCAACTTTTGAAAGTCTTAAGTCTGGCCCCTTTAAGTTGCGTCATTGTATAAAAAAATAACTTGTGTAAAAGTTTTTTGAAAAATGTTTACGCTTTGGGGTGCCCCAAGCCCCTCAAAAATTGGAAATTTTGTCAAATTTTGATATCGTTGACATATTGACCTTTATGTATTTTTTGATCGAAAACTGTGATGATTGATGTTTAGAATTATGTGTCACCTTATATTTGTCGAAATTTGGCACTCATATGTGTTGTAAATGCAAAATTGTGGTCACTTTTGATTTCTACATGTATGTGGCGCTATGGTTTAAATCATGAAATTTGGTAATACTTTGTGGTTTCTTAATCCAGAACAATGGTATCAAAATCATCTTTTATTCGGAATGGTTCTGTGGGTTCGATGATATATTTTATAAGTTTTATGTTCTCACTACACAAAGTTAAAATTGCAAAACGTTCACATCCGTTTTCGAACAAATTTGACACAGTTTTATTTTATAACTTCCGTAAATTTGAAAGTCTCTCAGCAACGCATTTTAGTCATTTAGATGAGAATTAGATTTCGTGAGAAGACAGCGTATAGTAAAGCATATGCATTTGACGATTAAAATTATTACTAAGAAATTATTTGTTAAATTAAAGTATATTGTAATTTGGATTTTTGCTTGATGCAACTGATTAATTTCTGTTTTTTTATTTGAATAAGACATACCGGTAGTCTTTGAAATTCACTGCTGTGTGTTATTAACTGAAACGAAATCACGGAGCACGCACCCAGCCACGTCAATTGGTGAGCCCGACGTTTCTCAACTAATACGATAAAACGGACGATTAAATACCGAGTTACGACGCTACAACGATTGGATGGTACTGTTTCATATCACCGTTCACATCGAACATTCACCGAAAATTCCAAGCAACATCAGCGCAACCAGTACTTAAATCGTAAAATTTTGCATGGGGGGACGCTTTTGCAGCCTTGACCAAATGCATTTGGCATGCGAATGTACTTTAGTAAAGATTACGTAATTCCGTCGCCAAAATTGAATGAACACCAAAACAAAAGGTCTTCGCCGGAAATTGGTGTGTTTTTTGCCAAAATTAGGTGAAGACAGGCGCGTAGCCAGAAATTCGCAATGGGGGGCTATGGTGGGGGCGTAGCCTCCAGCTGCCGGAGGCCATTGCGGGTCTGGGAGCGGAGCCCCCAGCGATCAAAAATTTTGCTTTTTTTCGCAAATATAACTTAATTTTAGGGCTATTTAATTAAAAAATAATACTTTTAAAACGTGGCATAGAAATTGGAAGTACAAACATGATTAAACTGATTGCATTAATGGTCTAAGTGGAGGTGGCTAATGATAACATTGTAGTTCTCTTGTTTACTTGGTGGTAAATCATAAAATTCTATTATTCAATAAAACTCAAACGAAGTAATCTATTTCGTCATATTTTATAGAGAAAAATAATTTGGGGGTGCTAATGGAAAGATATTTATGAGAAGTGATTGGTAAGTAACTAATACTGTATAGCCCCCCTCCTCCCCTTATTTCTGAGTTTTTAATATATTTGTTGATAAAACCTATGTTTGGTCTTTTTACACTAGCGATCAAATCTGATTGCTTAGTTTTGGGCATTTTTAAAAATTTTCCTTGATTTGTGACTTTTATTTTGACAAATTACGCGTATCCGTTTGTATTGTTTAATTATATGTTATATGTTTAATTAGCCGTATTATACGTCCCCCCTGCAAAAAATGCTTTAAATTACTTTTTAGTCCATTCCAGCGTAAAAAAAAACAATCTCAGAAGAGCTAAAAAACGTGGTATTGTTCTTATTCTGCATTTTGGTTGACAGGCCAATGAGGGGGCTATAGCCCCCCCCTAGCTACGCTACTGGGTGAAGACCAAAAAAAAGGGTCTCAACCAAAAAAACGCGTCCCCCCTGCAATTTAAGTACTGAGCGCAACTAAAATTTAAATCGGTGATTCCGTAACATTTTTTTTCAATTTCAAGCCTGGAGTTTGTCAAAAGAGCAACACTCCACGTTACCTCACCTATTGCCTCAAGGACTAAACACAAAGCCAAAATGGCACCTCCCACGAAAACTAATCCTTCTGAAAATGTACCTAGCAGTGAAGAAAAAGCTGAAACGCCCGGCTCGAGTTCCGGCAGTGCGAACCCTGCACAAAATGCTGTTCCTAATGTCATTGTTGAGCATGCTTTAAATTTACCAAAAATGAGGACAAATCACAATTTATTGCCAGCGTATTTTGTGCCATTAGAAAAATATTTTGCAACTCGCAATATATTGCACGAAAATGCTCGCTTTGTTGCTTTGTCAAATGTAATGTCACCTAAGCAAATTGAAAAACACAGCTTATCGTTGTCTAGTGCTGCTGAAAATGAACAACGTTACACCACTCTCAAAAATCTAATTTTAAGTTCCGTTGCTGATGTTTGTAAAACCGATTGGATTGACGCCATAAGAAAAATCCGATATATAATTCTGAGGAAAAACCTTCCGAATTGACGTCGCGATTAATTGCATCTTGTCAAAACAAACCAGATAATGACCAAGGAACCCGTGATGTTATCAAACGAACGTTTATTCGCTTGCAACCTGAAAGCATTCAAAATATCTTAAAAGCGCAAAATTTTGTTTCGTTGCATGATTTAGGCTTTTTTACAAACAGGTTTTATGGACAAATCAATTCTCAAAATTTGGGAGAAAACGTGACCAGCAGTAGCAAAAACTCAGCACACTTGACAAATAAAATGGATGAACTATGCACCGAGTTAAAAACCAAGTAAAAAAACACAAACTTCTTGGGATCAACGACCACGAAACCAACACCGTAGGGATTTTTAGCATGCTGGTCGACAATTTGGCCATGAACGGAAACATTTTAACAATTTTCCTGTTAAAAACGAATGTCAACAAAGACCGTTCAACAAAACTGGATTTTGCTACTACCACGCTAGGTTTGGAAATCGCGCATTTAAATGCGAAACGCCTTGTTCTTTTCAAGCCTCTGAAGATCAGTCTGTAAGCACTATTAACAGCCGCAACACAGTTTCATTGGCGCCAGAAATCAAACTTCCCAAGGTTTACGACAAATTGTCCAAACGATTATTTTTGGTAGACAGCGGTGCTTGTGCCAATTTTTTACCTGTTTCCGATTGCACTCACAGCAATGAAATTCAATCCCAATTTGTTGATGCGTCTGGAAACCCAATCAAATGCTTTGGAACTACAAAATTAGATATCGATATAGGTTTTGGCAAAATGACCGATGTCTTTCACACTTGCACGATTGAGCAACCTATTTTAGGTTTCGATTTCCTGAAAAGCAACAGCATTACGCTAAACGCTTCTGCTTGCACCCTAAAATGCGGAAACGACGTTAACCAAATTAGTGCTTCACAAACCTCAATCAATTCCTTTGATTTCCTTGCCAAAATATGAAAAACAAATATAATTAGCTACTCCAAAACTACCCGGAATTAACCCTCACCATCTAACTACCGCAAAACCAGTCAAATACAACATCGTGCACCATCTTCCCACTAAGAGAACGCGCCTCCGCAACATTAAAACCCGTCGAGTTTCGTCTGAAAATTACAAAAAAAATCAAGCAGCAAATTGAAGACATGCTCTAGAATCTGGCTTAATAGTTCCAAGCAAATCAGAATTTGGAAACCTTTTGCACGTTGTACCAAAAGCTAACAGTTCAGAATTGCGTTTTGTTAGGAGATTACAAAATTCTCAACAAAATGCTGACTCCAGACAGATAACGCCCTACGCAAATTTACGCGCTGCTTATGAACTTTTGTATGGTTCACAAATTTTTTCCACGGTTGATTTAAACTCTGTATTTCATCATGTTCCAGTGGCACCTGAAGACATTCACAAAACCACAATAAAAACACCCGTAGGAGCCTATGCTTTTACCAGAACGCCATTTGGCCTTTCAACAAGCGCACAAGTTTTTCAACAGCTCATAGACACTGCCATAAGAGAACTTGATTTTATGTACGGCTATGTCGATGATTTGTTAATCTTTAGCAAATCCGAAAACGAGCACTTAGAGCATTTGACACAATCTTGTTTGACCGATTAAACGAGTTTGGTTTAACCATCTATCTAAAAAAGTACAAATTCTGACGCAAAGAGGTCAATTTTTTAGATCATGTCATCACAGCTGAAGGAGTACTACCCGCTAGTGATAAAATTGAGGCAATCAGAAATTTTGAGCAATCCAAAACCATCAAAAGTTTGCGTCGTTTTATTGGCATGGCACAGCTTTATGCCCCATCAATCCCCAATCTTTCACGAAAATTGGTTCCCTCTCTGCAACATGATCAGAGGTAAAAAAACACCAAGATCTGCTCTGAAGTGGACTGCTGACACGAAAAAGGCTTTTGTGGATACAAAAGACTGCTTAGCAAATTTTACTGCTCTAGCTTTTCCTGCGCCTAATGCAAAATCTCCTTAGTAACGGACACAGCGACGACTCATCAGGCGCGGTTTTACAACAGGAAGTTGACGGTGTCATTCAACCGCTTGGTTTCTTTTCAAGCATTTTCTCACGTACTGAACGCAAATATCCTGCATTTGACCGAGAGTTGACCGCTATTGTCATGGCATTGAAACATTTCCGCTACTTTTTAGAAGCTCGTGAGTTTACCATTTACACAGATCACAAGCCAATTGTAAACGCATTGCACTCTGAAGCTGATCGCGAAAAAGCAAGACAATCAATCAATCAATCAATCAATTGTTTATTTTGTCGCGATTACAACACAGTTTCAATTGATATCATCACGAAAAAGCAAAACAAACGATTAGTAAAAAAGCAGCTTGAAAAATTTAGATAATTCGGCGACAGGGAGGCTACGAAAAGACCTCATCGGTCATCGAGTCAAAGCAGCCACCCTATATGTCCGCAATTTGAGAGAATTGTTGAACGTCAAAAAAACAACAAAAAAAACAAAAAGCTATTTTTTCTTTTTAAGAACTTTAAGTCTATCAAATGCTCGAGTAAAATGCGACAACAAGTGGTCAAACTCATAATCAGATGTACAATTGTAAAAGATATTCTTTGAGTTTGACTTTAAAGGAATGCTTGGGAAGATTTTGTATTTCCATGGGTATTGAGTTCCACACGGAAACATCCTGATACCTGATGCTACGTTGCAAGCGGTTAGTGCGATAAAGAGGAATATGCAATTTGTTTTTGTTTGAACTGGATCTGGTAAAGCGATGGGAAATTTGCAAGGATTTTTGGAAAAGATGAGAAAATACGGAAGAGGATGGCAGTTTGTCATGTAAAAAATCATGAACTAGTTTGGCAATTTCAAATTTATACAAATCAGTAAGTTTCAGAATTTTTAGTTGACTGTAAAATGGAGTTGGACTTTCTCTGGTAGTACCACCACCTATAATTTTGACAGCTTTATTTTGAAGACTTTCTAATTTACTCATATAGGTAGGAAACGTAGATCCCCATGCGACCAATCCATAAAGAAGGTGAGGGTGAAATAGTGCAAAATAAATTTTACATAATGCCTCCCGAGGCAGCACGGCTTTCAATCTATATAGTATTCCGACGCCTCTACATAATTTGCTTTCGATGATTTTTTAAATGGTTCTGAAAATTCAGTTTGGAATCGATCATAACTCCTAAATATTTAGCAGTTTCTGAGATTGTTATCGGGGAATTATCAATTGTAATATTGACGTTAGTATTCCGTTTAGATATTAGACATTTCAATCTACATTATATAGTATTCCGACGCCTCTACATAATTTGCTTTCGATGATTTTTAAATGGTTCTGAAAATTCAGTTTGGAATCGATCATAACTCCTAAATATTTAGCAGTTTCTGAGATTGTTATCGGGGAATTATCATTGTGATATTGACGTTAGTAATTTGGGTGTTTAGTTTTGGGGAGATTAGGATTGCGGTAGATTTTGATGGGTTTATAGTTAGTTTATTGGCATTACACCAATTATGGAGTTTATTTAGTTCCATATTCATTTTATCCTGCAAAGTCCTTACTTTTTCATGGTTAATTATTAGGCAAGTATCATCAGCAAATAGCCTTGGTGGGGTTTCAATAGCCGTGGGCATGTCGTTAATATATATCAGAAATAAAAGGGGGCCTAACGTACTTCCTTGTGGGACTCCGAAATTATTCCGCTGTGATTTAGAGTTAACACCATTTAAGCTAACAAATTGTTCTCTTTCAAGATAAGAGTTGATAAGATTTAGCGGGGAGCCACGTATTCCGTAATGGTCGAGCTTACATAGTAGGGTTCTGTGACAAACAGTGTCAAAAGCCTTTTTTAAATCAAGAAATATCGCTCCAGTGCAATGTTTTTTATGGATATTGTCATAAGCAGTAGTGACAATGTCTAATAGAGCGTGTGAAGTAGAAATATTCTTTCGAAAGCCGTACTGCTCCGGAATTAGGATCTTATGTTTATCAAAAAAACAAACGAATCGTTTATACAGCATGCCCTCAAAGATTTTTGAAAAACAACTAAGGATAGAAATCGGCCTGTAGTTGCTGGGGTTGCTTTTGTTCCCATTTTTGTGAATGGCGACAATTTTTGCTATTTTACAAGCATCAGGAAAAATACCATTTTCGAAGGAAAATTTGACAAACACACAAAGATAGTTGGCAATTACAAAAGGGGCTGTTTTAAGGAAGAAAGGAGGAATATTGTCATGGCCGACAGCTTTGTTCACATTAAGGGAACAGATGAGTTCCACGATTTCATTGACAGTCAGAGGCTCAAGAAAAAAAGATGAAGCTGTGCGCTTTTTTAAATAAATTTTAAAAGATTCGTTAGGTTGCAATGAAATGTTGTTGGCTAATTTTTCACCAATAGTGCAAAAAAAGTTATTAAATTCTTCACATTTATCTGTTACGCTACAGTTACCGCATATTTCACTGATTTGGGAACTAGTAGTAGGTACTTTAGATGTTTTTCCCGACGCAGGAAGTAATTTACGCAAAATTTCCCATGTCTTTTTCGCGTCACCTTGGTGGTTTTGCAATTTAGATTTAAAATAGGAACGTTTAGACATTGCTTTTATTTTAGTAAGCTTGTTGGAGTATCGTTTGAAAACAATTTTTGACTTGCATTACCGTACAGAAAATGGGTTTTAAACATGAAATTCTTCTTCTTAATTGATGTTAGAATTCCTTTAGTAATCCAAGGTTTTTTAAGCAATTTTCTTTGCCTTCTTGAATACCTTTTTAAGGGAGCATGTTGACTGATAGTTTTAGATATTAGTCTGTAGAATTCATTGAAAATTTCATTAAAATTGTTTCGAGTAAGGTCAGGGACACTTGAGAAATAATTGGCCAGAGTTTGATTCAAGTCTTCGTTAAACGTGTCGCTGTCAAATTTTGATTTATCGCGATAATAGCCAAATGATTCTTCAGCTTTTTTATAGGTAGGCACATTACCTATTTGGCAGTAAAGCGGGTAGTGGTCGCTAATGACTTGCGTTTGTATTACTCCGGGTTCAAGACTATGCTTAATGTCATTCGTTAAAATGTGGTCAATAATTGTGGCACTAACGTCAGTGACTCTGGTTGGCAATGTGATAAGCGGTAGAACACCATGACTTAGTAACATATTTATATACCGATTAGCAGCGGTTGATCGATTAACGGGAGATATGTTGATGTTAATATCGCCAAGAACGAAAAAGGTTTCATTGCTTGAACATAATTCAGTTATACAAGTTGACAGATCTTCGATAAAATTGTCTACCTTAGAAGCATCAGGGTGACGGTAAACAATGCCAATGGTAAAGGTCCAGCCCATATTATTGTTTAAATGTATCCATAATGATTCAGAATTTGCGAGTGCAAATTGGTTTCGGCATATTCTAAAACTCATATCATCATGAACATACACTGCCACACCGCTAAACCTATTAATCACAGGACTAACGTGAGCAAAGCTGTAATTTTCAAGGCCAAGATTTAGAAGGGGTTGAGATATAATTTGAGATTCTGAGATACATATAACATGAGGTTTATGTTTCAGAGGTTCTAAAAAATCAGAAAAGGAGTCGAAATTTTTATGCAAAGATCTCGCATTCACATGTAGTAGCATCAAGGTATTACGGTCGTTAAAATCGTTAAAGGTAAAATTAGCATCACGATACTTGCATTTTTTAATGTTTTTTGTAAGTGAGCCGAACAAGCTGTCGCACAAGTCGAACTGATCAACAAGAATATTTGTGGCTGTTTGACTCGGGCAGACAAAGTCGAGTAGATCCCCGTCATTCGAAGTATCAAACGCCATGCCATTGATTGCAGGAGAGCAGTCAAGTTGAGTGGGGTTGAGAGAATTGTCAAGACTCATTATGAACAAGATGAGCACATGAAAAAACAAGCTCGACACTTAGCCTACATCAGTGAGAACACTTCTGACGTTCAACATCTACCAGGATCTTCAAGCATTGTTGCCGATGCACTGTCTCGCCAACAAGTCTGTGCTGTTTTCCAACACAGTGTACAAATTGACTTGGAAAGTTTAGCAAAAGCCCAATTGCCGGACAAAGAACTTCTTGAATTAATGAACTGCGACCACTCACTAAAAATCAAGCATGTTCCGGTGGCAGAAACAAACTTGCAGCTTCTCTGCGACGAATCTATCCCAGGCAAACTCAGACCCCTTGTACCTGCCGGACACCGACGAACAATTTTCAACAACATTCACAATTTATCACATCCAGGCATTAAAGCAACAACTCGCATGATTTCTGACCCTTATGTTTGGCGTGACTTAAAGAAAAACGTTACATTTTGGTGTCGGAATTACATCCAATGTCAAAAGACGAAAGTCAATTGTCACAATGTAACCCAACTGCAAAGATATCCACCGCCATCACAGAAATTTTGAGACATCAATCTTGACTTAGCTGGACCTCTACCTGAGTCAAACAACTGTGCTTACATTTTGGTAATTGCAGACAGATTTTCTCGCTGGCCAGAGGCTATACCATTGCCTGACACTAAAACTCAAACAATTCTAAATGCATTCATGCACAACTGGCTGTCACACTATGGTGTACCTGAGTAAATGACAACTGACCGTGGGTCACAGTTCTTTTCAAAGGACTGGAAAGATGCAATGCCATTTTTAGGAATTTGTCGCATTCACACCACGGCTTATCATCCTCAATCCAACGGACTGGCGGAACGAACTATCCAAACCGATAAACCGATCAGTGGTCGAGTGGATAGAGCGTCTGCTACTGAAACGGTAGACTCGGGTTCGATTCCCTGTCGGGTCAAACCAAAGACTATAAAAATTGTTATTCACAGCTTCCCTGCTTGACGTTCAGCAATTAAAGGGAGAGTATGAAGCCTCCGCCGTGTGTGGTAGACAGGTGGGCAGGTGGCAGCTTGACTCGATGACCGAAAGGTCCCTCCGCTGTCTCCTGGCCAAGGAAACTTGATGAATAAAATGTAATTACAATTACAAACTATCAAAAAGTTGTTGAAAACCCTGTCAAAAGACAGCAACTGGTACTATTCTTTACCTTTAACTATGCTTGCAATTCGCTCTCAAGTCAAGGAAGACTTAGATTGCACGACAAGTGAAATTGTTTTTGGCACACAATTCCGTTTACCAGGTGAATTTTTCGAACAAAATCAAAACCAGACAGTGCCTACATCAAAATGTGTTGAAACGCAACACAACTTCCTGTCAAGTTTAAATACCGTGATGCGCGATTTCCAAACAATCAAAAAACGTATGTTGACCCCAAACTATCTCGATGCAAATATGTATTCATCAGAAA
This sequence comes from Trididemnum nubilum, assembly GCA_963965965.1. Classification (NCBI taxonomy): domain Eukaryota; kingdom Metazoa; phylum Chordata; class Ascidiacea; order Aplousobranchia; family Didemnidae; genus Trididemnum; species Trididemnum nubilum. The sequence continues at coordinate 25,809,537 of OZ014481.1, read as the reverse complement.
TGATGCTACTCGCTCTCCATCAGAGCCAACTTACGACGGTCCATACAAAGTTCTGCAAAGAACACCAAAATACTTCAAAGTTCTACGCAACTCGAGAGATTACACAGTGTCTGTTGACAGACTCAAAAGTGCCAACCTACTCTCAGACTTTGAATGTCAAATTGAAATCAAGATGACTAAACGACCATCTATTTCAGGAGACGATAACCACAACGCCCCTCATTCAACCGAAAAAAGCAATCTTCAACGCTCTACTTCCAATTTCAACTGCACAAAGTTCGCCAGAACTCGACAAGTCAGACCACCATCACGTTACCAGGACTATGATTGTATGTAATTACATTCACTTTTTTCTGCTGCTTTTGCTAACACTTACATCAATTACCTTATCTTCACTTGAATTTGAATTTCCAATTTGCAGTGAATCACATGTTAAAGCTGAATACACATTACAAGAACCAGCCCCTTGCAAAGAATACACACCACATTTAACAAAACAATGTAACGTTAGTGTTTTCAAACAGGAACATTACATGTACAAAATACCAGCAATTGCTAGTCAACAAATTACTACCACTACAACAGCTACATATTACTTTTTTGGTGATAAGAGTCACTCTTCAACCACTGACTATACTGTTGTTTCTTCATTATTAGAATGTTCGTTGTGGAATAGAACCCCCATAGCTACGAACGTAAGTAAATTAACTCAGACATCAGATAAAGTTTTTCACACACATAACAAGCCTTGCTATGATTACCGATGGCCTTCTAGCACTAAACACGCCACACTAAATGCTATTCTAACACGATTTACGTTGTTGTATAATCCTTATAATCATAAATTGTTCTCACCTTTTCAACAACTTGATCACTGCAATGTACATCAAAGTTTCTGCGAATTAAATCACACGAGTTTCGTATGGAATCCTCCTGCAAAGCTAGATTGTCCACAACTTAAAAATGTAGAAACTACTACTATGATAATTCACATTTCACCGACTTTGGAACCTTATCGTTTAGAAATACCTAAACTTGCTATTTCAATTCAGCATTGGTACACTTGCTCTGCAAAGTCAGAATGTTTACAATCTGATGCAATATGTGGATTTTCAGAATTCGTAATAGCTCCGCAAAATTGTCAATTAAATAAGCATAAACCTTTAAAACTTTCTAGACAGAAGTCTGCAAAGTTATATGCTGTGTATCTGCAGGACCTCGAGGATAATTTAACGGACACTATCAAACGCTTGGAAGCATCAATCAATCTCTTAAGATGCAAAATACAAAACTTACTTACGTATACGTTAAATATGCAATCAAAGTTGCATCCTTCTCAAACTTTAAGCGCACTATTAGGTACTCAGCGGGCTGCAGTTATTAGAGGAGATACTATCAGCGAATTGTCTTCTTCATCTCTAAAAGTGCGGCTTAAAAGGAGTCTCATTCACGACAAGCACTTTGCCACAAGATCGTTGTTCGAACCAGTGCAGAATGGCCATCTCACTGAATCGTTTCCACGTGTCTTGCAACTGAATGAAGATTTATACCTTACCGCGTCAGAACTGTTCCTGGAGAATTATTGTCCTAACCGAGTTTTCCGTTTTAAGATAGCTAACTTTTTCTATATATTTATTTACTACACACTAGCCGGAACAGCTGAAGATGCAGTGAAGCTTTCTCTCTCCCTTTTTTCAATCAATGAAACAATCTCAGGAAGAGATTACATTGCGGATGCTGCAGCAATTGATTACGAATCTGTCGAAGATCGCAATTTAAACGCTATACTTGCAACGCCAGCGACAGCGAATCTCAATAACCAACGTTTTCAAACGTTTATTGATAGCCAATCGAACTTTACACCCACGACATCAGCTGATTTTCAACCATCAGACGTTTCTCATTTACTTCATAATAGTTTTCTTATGTTACTCTTAAGCATTTCTAGTCCGTTTTTCAACGGTATATTATCACTTTTAACTATCCTTGCTTTAATTTGTGGACTAGTTTTAACTATCATGACATTTGTTGGTCTCTACAAAAGACTAAAGCCTAAAGTTAAACCACGTTGGTCACATTTTCGCGCGAGATTTACTAAAGCTAGAAAACCTACAGTTTCAGGGGAAGTAATTGAAGAGCAGAACATGAATGCCGAAGTGTAAAATTGCAAATAATTTCATTCATGTTGTATTGTTTTTGATTTATTGCTTTTAACTTTGATCACTATCGATGTTGTATTGTACAGCTGCTAGATGATTTTTCTCTATATACTATTTTTTCATAATAACCAAGAGAATCATAATAGTAATAATGATATCCTTTGAATAAATACTTTTACTTTACTGTGTTAATCTTGTTTCAAGAACATGTTACTGCTTAAAAGATATTTTGCAGATCATTGAATGGCACGACATCATAATTATCAATATACTGCACTTTCAGTACCGGACATCAAGATCGGCGACGTTTGAATGAAACGAGTGAATTGACGTCGATCACAACAAGAACACTATTCGAAATCCATGACGCAATCGAACACTCACAATTCAATTTTATTGCCTATACACTCGAACTGAGTCACAAAGTTGCCGAACTCTAAAGTCGATTTATCCTTATATTGATATTTTTGTAAATTTTTATGTAATTAATTACTATGATGTCGTGTGTCCAAACGCGTGTTCAAACGTGTTTCCAAATGTGTTTTTCCCCTTGCGCCTACACTTATGTATTGAGATATATATTCGCATTTGGGTATCCAATCCCTCTCTTTATTAGTTAATATTACTTTGTTAGTTGCATTTGCACCCCCTCATTTCTCATATATTAAGAAATGATTCCTTTTTCTGGAGGAGGGTATTGCGTAGTTCGATGATATATTTTATAAATTTTATGTTCTCACTACACAAAGTTAAAATTGCAAAACGTTCACATCCGTTTTCGCACAAATTTGACACAGTTTTATTTTATAACTTCCGTAAATTTGAAAGTTTCTCAGCAACACATGCTGGTCATTTAGATGAGAATTAGATTTCGTGAGAAGACAGTGTATAGTAAAGCTTATGCATTTGACGATTAAAATTATTACTAAGAAATTATTTGTTAAATTAAAGTATATCGTAATTTGGATTTTTACTTGATGTAACTGATTAATTTCTGTTTTTTTATTTGAATAAGACATACCGGTAGTCTTCAAAATTCACTGTTGTGTGTCATTAACTGAAACGAAATCACGGAACACGCACCCAACCACGTCAGTTCAACGCTTACATCACAACACATTTTGAATAGCACTAAGCAAGCACAAACAGAATAAAAACTGTGAGAGCACAAAAACCAAACCAGGAGACAGAGAAAATGACCATACGTCTTCGAGTCAGTTGCCCCCTCGAAGCTGATATCAAACAAAAGCAAACAGTAAAAACAACGCACATGACGATATATACAAAGTTGAGGCAAATTGAAGAATTTAATTGCTCAGTCCCATCAGCAAAAAATTGAACCATAGGGTTAGGATTTCCTTTGTAGGGGAAATTAATGTTGTTGGAAATGTTGGAAAGCATTAATGTTAGAAAATTTTTACGGAGAAAGTGTGTAGAATCAAAATAGGATTTTAGTGTAGAAGAACCATAAGAAAAAAAACATAAATACGTACTGTATCATGCTAAGTTGACCATAACATAATCTTAAGCATTGCAAGTTTGCTTCATTTTATTGCAACTGAAGGCTTTGTTAATTATTAGATATCGGCATCATTTAAATATTTTGACAGCATGTGAATTTTAGTTTCTTTGCAAATACGTTGGTTGATGCTTGTTTTAATTCATATGGTACTTGGGCCCAGATTTTTGGTCCAAGTATGTGCATGGTCCATCTACCTATTCTTAAGTTGGTGGGCTTTATGTAATAATTTGATTTGGAGCTGTATCTTGTGTTATGATCATGAGAATATAAGACTTGTGAATACGAAGACTGCTGGGAAAACTTATCTTGATTTGATGAAAGGAAATGCATATATTTTGCAACTTCAACAAAAAGTATATCTTCCGAGTTTAGTAGTTGTAATTGGAGAAGAAGTGGTTTTGAGCACCACTGATAATGTGAATAATCCGTTTTGTAATGATACCAAAGGGGTCAAATTAGCGCGGGAGCAAGAACCCCATGTAGTGATGCAATAATGCAAATACGGAAATATCATGCTATAATTTACTTTTAAAAGTGTTTTTTGGTTAACATATCTTCTTAATCTTGTCAGAGCCCAAGAACCCCAAGCAATTTCGATGCTAATAGCTACTATGTGTGGTTTCCAGGTTAAATTTTTGTCCATAAGCACACCCAAATATTTGACAGAGTCAGCTTCTGTCAAGCATATATTGTTAATTTTGATTTCAAACTTAGGCTTTAATTTTTTATTTGTTACAATCATATACTCAGATTTTGTGTAATTGATAGTCGTCTTGTTTGCTTCCATCAATTTTTAAATATGTTTGATAGCAGAATTTACATTTTCTTGCAGTTTGACTGAATTATTGTGTTTCATAATTAATACAGTGTCATCAGCATATAATTTAACAGCAAAATTTGTATTTTCTTGTAAATCGTTTACGTGTAATAAGAATAATAGTGGGCCCAGTGTGGAACCCTGGGGAACATCATATGTGACTTAGCGCATATCAGAACAGATTCCATTTACAACCATACGCTGCTTTCGATTAGTTAAAAAGCTTTGAATGAGCTGACATGAGACACCGCTTATGCCATAGCAGTTGAGTTTTTGCAATTGTATTTTATGATCAACAACGTCAAATGCCTTGGCAAAGTCAAAAAAATGCAACAGACGTTTAATTTTTTGTCTAGTCCAGTAAGAATTTTGTTGTGCAGATCAAAAATTGGATGAGACGTTGATAGTCCGGTCCTGAAACCACATTGAGAATTTGTAATAAGTTGATTGTCCATCAAATATGAGTATAAACGAGTATGAATACATTTTTCAAAAATCTTGCTAAAAGATGATAATATTGAAATCGGACAATAATGGCTACATAAGCTTTTGCTGCCTTTTTTATACACTGGTGTAATATGTGCTGTTTTTAGTATATTAGGAAATATTCCTTCTAATAATTTTAGTATATTAGAAAATATTCCTTCTAATAATATTAGGAAATATTATATAAAGAGGTCAAAATGGGTGTGATAACACCTGCAGAAAGCTTAATGAATTCTATTTGAATGCCATTGATTGGTGTACTTTTGTTTTGATTTAAAGCACCTATTTTTAATAATATTTCTTGCTCAGTAATTGGTTTTAAAAACAAAGAATAAGGTACACTACTAGGTAATAATATATTGCTGTTTGCAGTTTTATATAAGGAAGCCAATTTTGAACCAATATCAGCAAAATAGTTATTAAATGCATTACTAATATCATGGGCATCAGTATAAGTAACATTTTGATCATCAGTTACATATTCAAAATTTGTATGATTTTGCTTTTTGTCTGAAGTTTACAATGTCGTTTATGATTTGCCAAACTTTTTGGCTATTTTGATATTGATTTCTGAAACCACATTTTCAGCAATGATTGTTCTAAAAATTCTATATTATACTATTTCTACATGGTGTCCGAATATAAGCTGGTAGCTATACTTTCTTCATCTATTTCAAAACTTTGCGCTTGAAAATTTACTATAACATTTTTTGGTTTAAAAACTTCAAACCCAGTACTTTTTTATTTCAACAATATTGAGTTGTAACTCGAATAAACTAAAGTAGACTGAAATATCATTAAACACCACATCGAATAACAACATAATTGAAATATTGAAATTTAAAATCAAAAATAATGAAAAGTTTAAAACCTTTCTTGCAGAAAAGGTTTTCCATTTAGCGCAAAATCCTGTAAGAATTTGGGCTACACTTGCTCTATAGAAATATCGCAGCTCTTAACATTTTGTGAAGAAACAGTAAAGCATAATAATTTTGAAAAATAGGCATATTTAGTTTTTTTCTATAATCTTTAAACAGACACAATGAGTAACCAACAAAACTAGCAAAAAATTCAAGAAAAATAGACAAAAGAAAATATTAGGTGCATATCATTATGACTAACACTAACTTTGTTTGTTGAAGCCGTTTGTGATTAAACCCTAATTAAGCTAAACACAAAAAACTTTGTGGTGCAGTCTCAACTACAATAATTTACAGTAAGTTATAATAGGATTTGAACAAAGTAAACTTTGAGTGTAAAAACAGCAAATCAGATTGCCACAGTTAAAAACAGCGAATCACAAAACAAATCAGATTGCCACAGCAGCATTAAAAAGTCGATGTTGAATGTGTTTGCTTTCAGCTTTAATTTGAAACTTAAAGACTACAGTAGATGTAAATACTTTAAAATTTGACATAATAATGTGAAATACGTTTGTCTACTGCCATGTTAAAGCGAAGAGTATTACAATCGTAGTATCTATTGCATGTTGAACAACGGTAGCAAAACCAAACACTCCAAAATAGTAAATCATACATGCAACGTAAAGCTAAACAGTGTTGCATTGTTGCTCCAGCTATAATGATTATTTTTTACTGGAACTCTAAAAACTGCAATAAGATTTTTCTTTGGAGAAAACGTGATACCTTTTTGTGAAGACACTGTCGAGCTCACACTTAAACTTTTGACGATTCAGTAGGTTCTTTGCTGGCAACAGTTTTAATATGGATCTGTGATTAATAAACTTCAAGTCATTAACTGAAAATCATAGTCAATGCCTAGCTTGAAGCTGAACCTAGCCAAACTGAGAAAAGCTCAAAGGATATTCACAGCTTTTTTTGATATTCAGCACTAGATGCCAGATACGTAATTTAAATAGTAAATACTCAACCCTAAAATGACGACCGAATGAAAAGAGTCAACTTGGCTTGAAGACTATTAGATCCCACAATATTGTCTTCTAGTTAAAATCTGTTTAAAAAATATACAACAATTGTTTGCTTTACCGAAAATAAAAGTGAATTAAATACAAAAGGTTTAAAATTTTTGTGAAGGATGATGAAAAAAGTATGCAGCTATTCTACAAAATAGAAATAGTATTATATAAAAGTTTTAGAACAATCATTGCTGAAAATGTGGTTTCAGAACTCAATAACATTGTTCTGGGTTAAGAAACTACAAAGTATTACCAAATTTCATGATTTAAACCATAGCGCCACATACAGGTAGAAATCAAAAGTGACCACAATTTTGCATTTACAACACATATGAGTGCCAAATTTCGACAAATATGAGGTGACACATAATTCTAAACATCAATTATCACAGTTTTCGATCAAAAATACATAAAGGTCAATATGTCAACGATATCAAAATTTGACAAAATTTTCAATTTTTGAGGGGACATTTTTCAAAAAATTTTTTCAAAAAACGCAAGCATTTTTCAAAAAACTTTTACACAAGTTATTTTTTTATACAATGACACAACTTAAAGGGGCCAGACTTAAGACTTTCAAAAGTTGGTTTTGAGTTAATGACATTATCATGCTGATCAATTTTTAATTACTATTGAAGTCATCAAAGTCATTAACATAATATGAGCCAAAATCAAATTTCGCCTAACATGGTGTTATTTATCAATGAGAAACAGGCGGTTTTGCTTTTGTACAAAACTTTAGATTTTCAGCGTTTTAATAAAAAATAAAACACTCTCTGCGAGGTTTTAGCAACAAACAGCCAACAAATTTCCGAGAAGATCAAATAAGCCATGCTAAACTCGATCAAAGTGCCAAAACTATTGTCAGCTTTCTAGTTTTTGCAAAGCCATTTATGGAAGCCGTAATGGAAGCTGAAAAAGCTGCAGCATACCGTGCATCGTCTGTTTGTTTTTCTTTTTTATTAATATGTTTATTTTATTTTGGAGGTTTTTAGCTGTGGTGACCAGTAAATAATTGATCACCTTTACCTCCCCCACTCTCTCCCACTCGACTGCAAAAATTAGAAAATTATTGCATTTTTATAGCTATTTTAATATAAAAAGATTTTTGGAAACCCTTGAGAAAAGCTGTTCGCTTAGCAGCTTTTATAAAGCTTTGAAATTGTACGCGGTGGCGTCACAGCTATTCTGTTTTTACTCCCTGTGGTGATAAAGACAAAAGTAAGCTGCGGCCCGCGTACCTTTTTGGCTTGTTGAGAAATGTAAAAATGTGTTTCTGGATAGCAAGCATTGAACTATTGAATATATCACATCTTGTGCTGTTGTAGGATACTGCGGTTGGTGTAGACTGTAGAATCGTGGAAGGATATACGCTAAACTAGAACGTGACAACGCAACTGATATCCGGGGACTTCGCGACAGTATCCAAATTTGACTGGACTTTATTACGATTTTAAATAGCGATCCAGTTGCGTTAAATGAATTTGTTGATATGTGGTTGTTGATAATCAGATGAATAATTTAAATGCACCTATTTCAAATTTTTTTCACCAACTTTAACAGGTTCTGGTTATTTGCTTTCGATATTTAAATGTCTCGAAAATTTGAAAATAATAATCAAGCAACGTCAATTCTATAATTGTACAGCCAAAGCCATTTATACCATTCTTGGTCTTATTCATATTGCAGATCAGTATTTCTTCATGGTTAAAATACCTGTCGTAAGGATTAAACTACAGAAGTGTAATTACGCTTCGGCAATTTTTGTTTAATTAAATCGGATAAAGTTTTTACAGCGGCATTTTTTTTTTTAAAGAATCCAATCATTAAAGCAGTGACTAAAACTGCCAGGCTGCTACGAGCGATGTTATGTTAAACCATGGTTAAACGCATATTTAAATAAAGAATTAATGTTTAAGAAGAAATAATATCTATCCATGAGGTTTTGAAACATGTCTTCAGTTGCGTGCCGGTAGCGACGCGCAAATGCCTTCGACAATGTCACTTCCGTAGCTTTGCTGCGGCTCTGCGAGGGCTGGGCATGTGTAAGATTCTCACCTCATGGATAGAGACTCTACTAAGACATTGCACAGTCCAAGTAGAATTATATGGTGATAAAGTTAAAAAGGAAGTAGTGAAGGGGAACGCACAAGGTGGTATCCTCTCCCCTTTTCTGTGGAACTGTGTCTTAAACAACCTGTTGCTAGAGTTACGTAGCAGGGGCTTTTATGTTCAAGCCTATGGCGATGATCTAGCAGTGTTGGTCACTGGTACTGGTATGATCAATCAATCAATTGTTTATTTTGTCGCGATTACAACACAGTTTCAATTGATATCATCACGAAAAAGCAAAACAAACGATTAGTAAAAAAGCAGCTTGAAAAATTTAGATAATTCGGCGACAGGGAGGCTACGAAAAGACCTCATCGGTCATCGAGTCAAAGCAGCCACCCTATATGTCCGCAATTCGAAGAGAATTGTTGAACGTTAAAAACACAAAATGCTATTTTTTCTTTTTAAGAACTTTAAGTCTATCAATTGCTCGAGTAAAATGCGACAACAAGTGGTCAAGTTCATAATCAGATGTACAATTGTAAAAGATATTCTTTGAGTTTGACTTTAAAGGAATGCTTGGGAAGATTTTGTATTTCCATGGGTATTGAGTTCCACACGGAAACACCCTGATACCTGATGCTACGTTGCAAGCGGTTTGTGCGATAAAGAGGAATATGCAATTTGTTTTTGTTTGAACTGGATCTGGTAAAGCGATGGGAAATTTGCAAGGATTTTTGGAAAAGATGAGAAAATACGGAAGAGGATGGCAGTTTGTCATGTAAAAAATCATGAACTAGTTTGGCAATTTCAAATTTATACAAATCAGTAAGTTTCAGAATTTTTAGTTGACTGTAAAATGGAGTTGGACTTTCTCTGGTAGTACCACCACCTATAATTTTGACAGCTTTATTTTGAAGACTTTCTAATTTACTCATATAGGTAGGAAATGTAGATCCCCATGCGACCAATCCATAAAGAAGGTGAGGGTGAAATAGTGCGAAATAAATTTTACATAATGCCTCCCGAGGCAGCACGGCTTTCAATCTACATTATATAGTATTCCGACGCCTCTACATAATTTGCTTTCGATGATTTTTAAATGGTTCTGAAAATTCAGTTTGGAATCGATCATAACTCCTAAATATTTAGCAGTTTCTGAGATTGTTATCGGGGAATTATCAATTGTGATATTGACGTTAGTAATTTGGGTGTTTAGTTTTGGGGAGATTAGGATTGCGGTAGATTTTGATGGGTTTATAGTTAGTTTATTGGCATTACACCAATTATGGAGTTTATTTAGTTCCATATTCATTTTATCCTGCAAAGTCCTTACTTTTTCATGGTTAATTATTAGGCAAGTATCATCAGCAAATAGCCTTGGTGAGGTTTCAATAGCCGTGGGCATGTCGTTAATATATATCAGAAATAAAAGGGGGCCTAACGTACTTCCTTGTGGTACTCCGAAATTATTCCGCTGTGATTTAGAGTTAACACCATTTAAGCTAACAAATTGTTCTCTTTCAAGATAAGAGTTGATAAGATTTAGCGGGGAGCCACGTATTCCGTAATGGTCGAGCTTACATAGTAGGGTTCTGTGACAAACAGTGTCAAAAGCCTTTTTTAAATCAAGAAATATCGCTCCAGTGCAATGTTTTTTATGGATATTGTCATAAGCAGTAGTGACAATGTCTAATAGAGCGTGTGAAGTAGAAATATTCTTTCGAAAGCCGTACTGCTCCGGAATTAGGATCTTATATTTATCAAAAAAACAAACGAATCGTTTATACAGCATGCCCTCAAAGATTTTTGAAAAACAACTAAGGATAGAAATCGGCCTGTAGTTGCTGGGGTTGCTTTTGTTCCCATTTTTGTGAATGGCGACAATTTTTGCTATTTTACAAGCATCAGGAAAAATACCATTTTCGAAGGAAAATTTGACAAACACACAAAGATAGTTGGCAATTACAAAAGGGGCTGTTTTAAGGAAGAAAGGAGGAATATTGTCATGGCCGACAGCTTTGTTCACATTAAGGGAACAGATGAGTTCCACGATTTCATTGACAGTCGGAGGCTCAAGAAAAAAAGATGAAGCTGTGCGCTTTTTTAAATAAATTTTAAAAGATTCGTTAGGTTGCAATGAAATGTTGTTGGCTAATTTTTCACCAATAGTGCAAAAAAAGTTATTAAATTCTTCACATTTATCTGTTACGCTACAGTTACCGCATATTTCACTGATTTGGGAACTAGTAGTAGGTACTTTAGATGTTTTTCCCGACGCAGGAAGTAATTTACGCAAAATTTCCCATGTCTTTTTCGCGTCACCTTGGTGGTTTTGCAATTTAGATTTAAAATAGGAACGTTTAGACATTGCTTTTATTTTAGTAAGCTTGTTGGAGTATCGTTTGAAAACAATTTTTGACTTGCATTACCGTACAGAAAATGGGTTTTAAACATGAAATTCTTCTTCTTAATTGATGTTAGAATTCCTTTAGTAATCCAAGGTTTTTTAAGCAATTTTCTTTGCCTTCTTGAATACCTTTTTAAGGGAGCATGTTGACTGATAGTTTTAGATATTAGTCTGTAGAATTCATTGAAAATTTCATTAAAATTGTTTCGAGTAAGGTCAGGGACACTTGAGAAATAATTGGCCAGAGTTTGATTCAAGTCTTCGTTAAACGTGTCGCTGTCAAATTTTGATTTATCGCGATAATAGCCAAATGATTCTTCAGCTTTTTTATAGGTAGGCACATTACCTATTTGGCAGTAAAGCGGGTAGTGGTCGCTAATGACTTGCGTTTGTATTACTCCGGGTTCAAGACTATGCTTAATGTCATTCGTTAAAATGTGGTCAATAATTGTGGCACTAACGTCAGTGACTCTGGTTGGCAATGTGATAAGCGGTAGAACACCATGACTTAGTAACATATTTATATACCGATTAGCAGCGGTTGATCGATTAACGGGAGATATGTTGATGTTAATATCGCCAAGAACGAAAAAGGTTTCATTGCTTGAACATAATTCAGTTATACAAGTTGACAGATCTTCGATAAAATTGTCTACCTTAGAAGCATCAGGGTGACGGTAAACAATGCCAATGGTAAAGGTCCAGCCCATATTATTGTTTAAATGTATCCATAATGATTCAGAATTTGCGAGTGCAAATTGGTTTCGGCATATTCTAAAACTCATATCATCATGAACATACACTGCCACACCGCTAAACCTATTAATTACAGGACTAACGTGAGCAAAGCTGTAATTTTCAAGGCCAAGATTTAGAAGGGGTTGAGATATAATTTGAGATTCTGAGATACATATAACATGAGGTTTATGTTTCAGAGGTTCTAAAAAATCAGAAAAGGAGTCGAAATTTTTATGCAAAGATCTCGCATTCACATGTAGTAGCATCAAGGTATTACGGTCGTTAAAATCGTTAAAGGTAAAATTAGCATCACAATACTTGCATTTTTTAATGTTTTTTGTAAGTGAGCCGAACAAGCTGTCGCACAAGTCGAACTGATCAACAAGAATATTTGTGGCTGTTTGACTCGGGCAGACAAAGTCGAGTAGATCCCCGTCATTCGAAGTATCAAACGCCGTGCCATTGATTGCAGGAGAGCAGTCAAGTTGAGTGGGGTTGAGAGAATTGTCAAGACTCATTATGAACAAGGTGAGCACATGAAAAAACAAAATTCACAAAGTCAGCAAACTGCACTGAAACACAACAATACACGAGCCCTGAATTAATAGGAAAAAATCAAATTCTATCAGACTGAGCAAATTTGGCTATTCATTAATAGGAAGCAGAGCCAGGTCTTCTATTCTAACGGTAGAATTACTGAAAAAATAACTCTGTCATTGAATATTGTAAGAGTACTAAGTCCAAGAGTAAGTGTGACCAATCCAGTCATGTTATAATTATACCACGTGTACCTGTAGTAGCATCAAAAAAGGAATAGGGTATAGTACTGTATGTTTACGACTCATTAAATAGGCCGTTTGCTGTAAATTCTAGGACGCTTAAAAATCGAGTTTGTAAAAAAGTTTGAGTGGCAAAAAAATTTTGATGCAGATAGACTGTATTTCATCCTAGGAGGTTTATATAAAAAGTTCTCCAAAAATTACCCTGCAGTTTTCGAGCAAATGGGAGGTAAAGTTGGGGGTTTTCAAAACTAAAAATTACATATTTTCCGCATAATGTGCAAATTTAAATCCTTTTATCATTTCTATTTGCTTATTTTGACAATTTTTCAGATGCGCAAATTTCTAGTTTGGTTTTAAAGTTAAATTAAGCAATCCTCCCTAGCGCTCTCTAGCACTACTAGCGGCGAAATGTTTCTTTTGTATTTATTTAAGCTTTTAATAATTTTCCCCTTAATTTTTCAGTGATTAACCATCGATAGGAGTTTACTTCATTTGTTTGAACGTACAAAAATGACATAAACTTTTCCGAAAGCATTGGGCTACAGATAAAATTAAAAATTTATTAATTTTGGGGCCTTGTTTGACTAAAAAACAGTTAACAAAAATCAATAAAATTAACTACAAAAGCAAACATGTTTCAAATGCTTGTTAAATATTTAAAATAAGTATATCAACTTATAACTGCACAATTATAAACAGGATTTTTGATGAGGGTACTTTTGAAATGACGTAACCGGTCAATGATGACGTCACAAAAAACGTAACAAATGAATGAAACGTCACAATATAAATTGCAATATGAAGTTTTTGTCAAAATTTTGCAAAACCACAATACTTTTTGAGTTGATGAAAAGCAAAATTGCATTTTTTGGTAAAAATCAAATTTTTGATGGGTGTGCTAGGTGAATTCTAACCCTAGGGTGCATCCGAAGCAAGTAACAATTGAAGAATAAATTAGAACACTTTTGATTACTTAGGAAAGTGCAAAAAATAAAGCAAAATATGCAGGTTGCCGGTGATGTCTTAAGCTTCAACAATGTTTGGAGAAATCAAAACTTTTTCTGTAATACCACTGATAACATTAATACAAATTATTTTCATTGTCGTGGTCGTCAATCATCACATTCAAGTTGCACGTTACGTGTTCGATAATTGAAGCAGAGCTGGAGTCGAGGACACAATGTTCGAGGCCAAGGACTGAAAAAAAAAAATCCGAGGCCAAAACCAAGGACCAGCTTTTCAAGTACAGACCCTCTCGAGGCCAAGGGCAGAATTGGTCGAGGCCAAAGCCAAGGACCAAGGACAAAATTTGAAAAAAAGCTATGGTCGGCAAACTTTGACTGTTTTTAAGCGCGAAAGTGTAAGACATTGCATTTCGTTAAGTTTTTCATGATAATTTGAAAATGGTAGTTTCTAAAAATAACGAATGTTATTTTGAAGTTTTACGCGTTAGCAGCAATTTTGATTACGTTCCATAGCGGTATCGAGGTAATAAAACAATTAAGACCGTTATGCGAAATGAGAGTAACTAACTTCTGAACATGGAAACGGTCAATTTTAAGACCTTAACTTCATCAGTTAAAACCCCAGTGTAAACGTCCTCTGAGTGATTATGGATCACTCATCCCCACCGTTTTAGTACTTTTTCCAAAACAACCTTTATTGTTTGAACGACTTCTTTTTGTAGATTTTTAAAAATGTTATCATAGTTTTCAAACATTGTATAGCGACTACGATATTATTATCTAAAAGTATTGCAAAATAGAGTAAAATAATTTATGTTTTTAAAATGAATTAAGGTACCGTATCCAGTATTTGCAAGCTCACGTCCTTGGAAAAAACAGGGTCTGGGGGCTAAGGCAAAGTTCACATGCCTCTGTTGAACAATTTTAGTGACTTTTTTTTAATAAAAAAACAATTTTTGTGATTTTGAAAGAGGTGAAACAATTAAATTTTCAAAGCAATTTTAAAAAAGAAAATACCGGTAACGTAAAAGTTAAGTTGAAAAACTGTAGTTTTATCACATTTTCCCCAATCCTAATTAATCTTTTTTTACGTTTTATTACACATGATATCTTTCTATAGCTCATTAATTGCCTATCGATGAATGAGGGCACGCGTTTCTGCCGCCAAACGTCACTTTGTAAAATTTAACATAAATTATTTAATGGCAAAAATAACTTGAGAATCTTAGCAGGGCTGTATCAAGGAGAAAGGCCTTGAAGAGATTTGCAATTTGTCCGAGGTCGCCCTCCCCCTCTGAAGAGCTCACAATTGTAGAAACGTAAAAATAATAAATCATTATTTTTTTCGAAAAAGGTCCAAATTTTTCATGGGAGCTTCTTCTCATCTTAATGACGTCGTGTGAAAAATTGATTGACTGCAGCGCGCATCTTTCCAGCCAGTAGCGTAGCTAGGGGGGGCAAATGGTGCTATAGCCCCCCCCCATTGGCCTGAACAGTATGCAAAATAACATGCTTTTAGCAGTTTTGAGGTTGGTTTTTGCCCTAAAACGGGAAATAGCCCCCCCCCAAACGAAAATAGCCCCCCCAAAGATCGTGAAAGGAGAAGTAGAAGTGGGTGTCAGTTGACAGAAAAACGCTCTGAATTTCGGTGAAAACTTTTTTTTTGGAGATCACTCGATTTTGGCAGAAAAACGCTCTGAATTTGCTTCAATCCAATTGAAACCAAATGAAAATTCGGATCAAGTTCGTTTACAGTTGAATCAAACTTCAAAAAAAGCCCCCCCCCCGTTGCGAAATCCTGGCTACGCGACTGTTTCCAGCCATTCAAACAATTATAGTTATATTTAATTTCACGCTCTCATTTTTAACTCCACATGTAGCGCTTTTTTCTGATACAGTATAGTTTATTATTTGTCGAGGACAGAGGTGGAGTCGAGCACACAACGTTCGAAGCCTAGGCCAATGATACAAAAAAAATCCGAGATCAAGGCCAAGGGCTGACTTCTCGAGGCCTAGGACAGGAATGCTCAAGGCCAAGGACACAAGGCGCAGGCGTTCTCGAAAACGAAACAAAAGGTCTTCACGCGAGGAAATGCCAATTTTCAAGGTAAAGCGAAAAAAGCTCATGGCCATGGATCATTTTCAACAATTTAATGTCCTCGACCAAGAGCAGGGCATTTTCGAGGACTTGCAGGCTTCAAGGCCAAGGATTTAACCTTCGAGGCCAAAGCCAAGGACTTCAAAATGTGTCAGCGAGGACTTCGCCTCTGTTATTTGGGATTCTTAGCGGCAATTTTTAACGCAAAAATTGCTCAGCAAATGTGGCTTTTTCCCAGATCACATAACAATGTTTAGAGTGCTGCTCTTTCTTATTTCAAAAAAAATCTTCGCGATTTTTGCTCGCATTCATTCAGAACAAGGTGGCTTTCTCTAGATAAGTTTTGTTAGTTATATCACGGATACACCAACATACTCTGTTTAATATGCTATCCCTGGTACAGGCTCGTAGCCAGAAATTCACAATGGGGGAGGGCTGTTTTGGGGGTCTGGGGGCGGAGCCCCCAGCCGCTGGAGGTCAAATGGGGTCTGGGGAGAAACTCCCAGCCGCCGGAGGCACGGAGGTCTGGGGGCAGAGCACCTAGCGCTCAATAATTTTGGATTTTTTTGCAAAAATAACTTAATTTTAGGGCTATTTTAATAAAAATAATGCTTTTAAAAAGTGGTATAGAAGTTGGCAGTGCAACATGATTCAACCGGTTGCATTAACGGGATATGTGGGAGGTGGCTAATGACAACATTGCAGTTCTCTTGTTTACATGCTGGTAAATCATAAAATCCTTCTATTCAATAAAACTCAAACGGAGTAATCTATTTCGTCTATATTTTATAAAGGAAAATAATCGGGGGGAGGGGGGGAGGCTAATGAAAAGAGATCTTAGAGAAATGATTGGTAATTAATCAACACTTAATAGCCCCCCTCTCCTTTATTTCTGAGTTTGTAACATATTTGTTAATAAAACCTATGTTTGGCGTTTTTGCACCAGCGATCAAAATTTATTGATTTTTTATTTTTGGGCATTTTTCAAAGTTTTTATTGATTTGTGACTTTAATTTTTGACAAATTAGCCTCTCCTGAAGATATGTTGCAAAAGATGCTCTAAATCACTTTTTAGTCCATTCCAGCGCAAAAAACAGCCTCAAAAGACCTAAAAACGTGGTATTTTTCTTATTCTGCGTTTTGGTTGACAGGCCAATGGGGGAGGCTATAGGCCCCCCACCCCCCGATTCACCCTGGCTACGCTACTGCCGTGGTAACTGTATTACATTTCATTATCACGCACATATACTTTTTTCCGAGTCCATACTCAGATAAGCATGGTCATGAGTTAGCATTAGCAACTCAAAAATGTTTGCGTCAGGACCCCGGATCCCTTGTTATGGCTCTTGATGGTTTTAGGGCTTTGCGGTTTGTACCACCCGCACCGGAAATATTAGCAGAAATAAGAATAACAATTCTACACTGCCTTTTGCCCCTCATTCTCTGATTAAAGCTTTCACACAATGCCATTTAAAATAAGGTTTACTATGACTTGGCAATCGCAATATATGATATTTTTCAAATAAGGAAAAAAAAAATGAATTGAAAAGCTAGAATTTTTGATTATTTTTTGTTTGGTTATTTTCCTTTTCAACCAATCAAAAAATAATGCTATCCTCGAGCCGAGAACAGGACATTTTCGAGGACTTGTAGGCAGTGGCGTAGGAGGCGGGGGGCACTGCCCCCCCCCCCAGCTTGGTTTTAAAGTGTCGAAATTTTGGGCAATTTTTTATTATTTGGGCAATATTGCATTAAAATTTTGGGCAATTTCATATTTTTCGGGCAAGTTTGCGTCAAAATTTCGGGCAATTTAATATTCATCAAACCGTCTCAATTTCAGTGAAGACCTTTTTTTTTTTGGAGGTCACCTTAATTTGGACAGAAAAACCGATCACTTTCCGGGCAAAATTCAATGTCATTTTTAGGGCAAAATTTGGTGCTCCCCCAAATCCTTTTGAGCTACTACGCACATGCTTGTAGGCTTCAAAGCCAAGGATTTAACCTTAGAGGCCAAGGACTTCAAAATGTGTCCTCGAGGACTCCACCTCTGATTTAAACTTTGTTAAACAGAGTCCTACTTGGCTAAGATTGAGAGAGCGTTGAACAAAATCTCAAATGACAAGTCGCAGTGTCTTCATGGGAGTTGGGTCTAGAAGTACAAATCTATTCTATTTTATCTAGGAGCCTGCACAACAATGCTAGGTCTACAAATACAAATCTACATTAGGCCTAGTTGTTTGAGAAACAATGCTAGGTCTACATGTTTTGTGCATTTTCAAATCTAAAAGTCTCGACCATTTTCGCAGCACTGTCATAAAATTACCACTGATACCTGAACACAGCAGTTTGCGACGATGTTCTGCTTGGCAGGTCATATAACTTTATTATCTCTGTACCAGTAACTATAGGCTATTTTAAAGTACTGTTTTGAAACAATGCTTCATAATTTCTGCCTGGCACGTCATATCACTTTTGGTTACCAAGTGCCTGGCTATCTATACTGTGTAGACCTAGGTCTACTTTAAAGCGACGTTTCATCATGGATACTAATATTTATTGCTAGTAATTTGCCCAAAATTTCTTTTTAAAACAAATTTAAGAACAAAATCCAACTATTGCACCCATTTAACCCAATTTAAGCTAACATAGTAAAAAAACTAACCGTTAAATCAGTGTAGCCTACCTTAGGACCTGATCAAAAACAGTTTTTAAAAATTCGTTGAAGGGAAAGTCCCCAAGTTATTCTATTTTATGATTGGTCGATTCCGGTTGTCTGATTGTATTCATCCGCATTTTAGAAGCCAACTTTCAGGTCAAATTAAAAAAATACTGCAGGAAAATAAGTGGAGAACTTTTACATGTGAGTTTGTGAGATGAAAATCAATGTATTTAAGCAAAAAATAAGTTGCCACTCAAATTTTTTTACAAGGTGAACGCTAGAATTTACAGCAAACGGCCTAAAAAAATTAAAGTCAATTATTATTGGGGCAAATATGGTAATAAAATGAGTATTACATAAGAACACAAGAACACTTAGTAAGCCATCTCTGAGTTAGGCAATGGCAAACGCAGTTTAGTTAAAAGCTCGTTTACCTTCAATTAAAAGACAGTATTCACCATTTTTAATCATCCAAGTTGCCTGTTTCTGATTGCGTCGGGCTTCCTTGTAAAGAGGAAGTAACTTCTTTTTTTGTTGGTAAAGCTCGTTTGGCAAATGTTCAGTCACAAACACTTGGCTCTTTGAGTCCTTCTCACGGTCCTGATTGTAAGTTTTCAAAAATTTCAGGCGCTGCATAATCATTACTTTATCGTTGTTGTTTGCCAGTTTAAATATTATCGGCCGGTTGACTTTGACACCATTAGTTTTAAGAGGATGTTGGGGCAGTCTGTGTACGTCGACCACTTTCAAGTCATTCGCTTTCTCTAACTGGAGGGCTTCAGTTAAAAAGTTTCGAAATATGCTATTGGTTTGAGTACGAGTCTCCCAGTCGTTATCCGGGTTTTCTTTTAAGCCGTGCACTAATAAGTTGAATCGTTTGTTATAAGCATCGCGACTAAGTTGTTCACGTTTAATGGCCTCAATATAATTTTTAGTTTCATCAGTTAATTCGGCAATTTTCTGTTCCTGTTCATCACACCGCTTTTTAAGATCTTCAAGTTTGCTGACGTCAGCCTTTTTTTCCACAATTTTATCTATTTTTTCCTCGTACTCGTCAAGTGTACTTTTTAGTTCATCAACTTTACTAGCATCAGCTTTATTATCAAGAGTTTCTTCTATGGCTTCACATCTTTTGGTAAATTTTACATCCAATGACAAAATTTCTGTGTGATAAGCAGCAATCGTTTCCTCAAGTTTGTCAAGGCGCTTGGTCACTTTTTGTTCAGTAATTTTCTCAAACGTTCGGATCATATCTTCCATTTTTAATAAAACCGGTAGTAGCTAAGAATTTAGGTAACAATAATTCAACCAGTATAATCTTTTGTCAAAATATTTGCTCTTGTAATCTTTTACTGCCAACGCTTGAGACCTGTTCAACTTTTTGCTTTGTTTTGATAAGCGTTACAGTTGCAGCTGCCGATCTCTGTCAAATTGCTTCTGCTCAAAATTTGCGTGTTTACTCCATGACTGCAAACTGCAAAACTGTATGCTTTGGATCAGAGGTATGGCCCAGAAAGTAATAAATATTGCTGCACTCTGGGCTTCGGAACAAGAGCTACAGTTTAGCAGCAAGAAAACCGAAATTGTACTGTTCACTCACAAATGGATCCAGATTTGGGTTCCTTGTCAACAAATGGTTCAAAACTTGAACTTTCCAAGGAAGCAAGGCTGTTAGGAGTTACTCTGACAGCAAGCTAACTTGGAAACCTCATATTACTCGCATTACCCGCAAAGCAACTACAGCTTTACTGCAATGTAGACAAATTGTGGGTGAAACGTGGGGAATAAAACCATTTATGATGAAATGGACATACACAGCTTTGATACGTCCAATCATGTCGTATGCATGTGTGTCCTGGGCTGGCGGTCTCAACAAAAAGTATCTAGTGAGGAAACTCATAAAGGTGCAGAGACTTGCTTGCTTGATGATTTTATCAGCTTTTCTTGGCACCCCTACTGGTGCTAGGAAAATATTGCTCAACATAACTCCCATTGAGGAATTTCTATTGGCTGATGCAGTGCGAGGGTCATACAGAATCACTGTTACTGGGCTTTGGCATGTCAACCCAGTTGGTTCCTTTGGGAAAACAAAAAACATGTTGATGTTTGCAATGAGGCTAAAAGATTCTTACCTCTGCTACAAATGCCAGCTGACCGAATAAAGAAAAGTAAGGTATTCGAGAGAAATTTCGAATATCAAATTATGGATAAAAAGAATGCTATCAGAACTGAAAGCGTTCTAAATCAGAACACTGTCAAGGTTTACACTGATGGCTCGAAACTAGATGGGAGAGTAGATGTGGGTTTTTATGCCAAATACCCAAACAACTCCCCAAAACATGCATTTTCCACCTTGGAATTTACAATACTGTGTTCCAAGCAGAAGTCTTAGCTATTTCAGAAGTGGCAAAGAACCTGCTTTTGCAAAAAAAAATGCACAATCAAAGCATTGTTGTGCTGTTTGATAGTCAAGCAGCTATCAAATCACTCATACAGTGCACTGTAACATCAATTACAGAGCTAAACTGCATTAGAAACCTAAATCAGTTAGGTAAACAAAACCACGTCAGTATTGCCTGGATTCCTGGACATGCAGGGGTGCATGGTAACGAAGTGGCAGACTATGTTGCCAAATCAGGATCTAAATCAAAATTACATGATCCTGAACCTTTTGTTACAGTCCCGTATGCCAGTTGTGTTAACTCGGTTAAGGACTGGTCCACAGTTAGATGGAAATCTGTGTGCAATAAACGGAAAGACTGCTTGAGGATGAAGGAGTCTGTAGGTTGGACGTCTTCACGACTAACAATACGTCTCCTCAACCTTAATAGACCTCAGTTAAATAGAGTAGTGCAACTTTTTAACTGGGCAGTGCAATCTACAGCGGCACACGAAAACTACAGGTCATGCTGAGTCTTCTTTGTGTCCAAAATGTAGCCTAGAGGATGAAACACCAAATCATCATGTAGGCAATTGCAAGTTTTACCAAGATATTGGTGCTAAATATTTTGGAATCACTATAACACTGTTCATAATGTTGTAACGAAATGTAACATCAACAAACTGGCCACGTACTTAAAGGAAGCTGGAAGGCAGTTCGACTAGTAACCAAACAAAGCAATAACATAGCAGCTACAGTTGCAATGGGCCCAAATGAGGCCTACGCAATGTGTAGGTGGACTTTACCTAACGATAGCAGATTCGCTTGCACCGCTGCCCAATGATAATAATAACGACGGCCAAATCTTGAATCGAACTTTCGACATCAGTGATAACAATTTAAACTAATTTTTCTTGTCCGTGCCCGGGCCTCAGCGTGCCGCTTTTGCATTTGAGACATTCAGGCTCGGCGTTACGGGGGGGGGGGCATTCCGAGGCCGTGCCCCCCCCCAAATGACTGCTTGTGTCCTCCAAACGAAAATTTCCCCCCAAAGGGAGGACTGTGCCCCGAAGAAATTAACAGGCTCGGAGCTACTGGAGTGCAAATGGAGGCCTAAGACTCCCAAATTGGTGTTTACCGCCTTAGAATTTGCGAGTAAGAACTGCTTTTTCGTAATTTTTGTGGACTCACCCCGGATTTCATAAAACTTTTGGGATGAAGACCTTTTTTTTTTCTTTTTTTCTTGGTTTTCACGTAAGAATTTGTGGAAAATCGCAAGAATGTTGAGACGACAACCAGAATTTGTGGAAAATTTTGTACTGAAGACTTTTTTTTTTGGTCTTCACTTCAGTATTCGTGGAAAACCGCAAGAATTTTGAGACGACAAGCAGAATTAGTGGAAATTTCTGTACTGAGGATCTTTTGCTTTTTGGTATTTAACTTTTTCGTTTGATCCACACTCAAATAAACTTCACATGCCCCTGTGCCCCCCTCGAACTTATATAAATAAACCTCTCGTGCCCCCCAAAATTTATTTCTGCCCCCCCCCCAGTCACGCTATCCTGGCGCCGGGCCAGGAGACATTACAATAGATGAGGCATAAATTTTGAATAATCACAGAGGTGACTGCAAAGTAGACTCCTGTTGACCTAGAAAGCTCATTTTTGGTAATACGTTCAGATGAATTTATCTACGACGTTGACTTTTGAGGGTCCAATTGTTTTTATACAATTTGCAGCTTACCCTTTCAAAATGGTCACGAGCCCCCACTGTTCTATGGTTCTGGGTAAAAAATGGCTGTTGCTATTTGAAGACGGCGCAGTAACTAAATTTTGTTGATGAAGTTTTGGAATATAAATTTTTTGATGCATTTGAATTAAGGTGAGCACTTAAACATTTATCAATTAAACTGTTTAGTTTTTAGCAATTTCTTCTTCGGTAACCCAAAAAGCTTGAAATGATCTCTATACTGAATTATTATGAAGTTCCTAGTAATATGTGACGCTTATCCAGGGATCAGTTCAATAATATTGGCAAGTTTTTTTCCAGTGGGGTATTTGAAGAAATATGCAGAAATGCACAGTACAAGGCCGTAGAACCAAACCTGATATAAAACATATATTTACCCGTCTTACTGAACAAAAGAGTTTTATTCCGTCATTTTGTATAATAATTGCTAGCATCGAATGTACATTTTGTCAAGTGTCCATTCTGGAAAATAGGTTTTCGGGAAAATGTCCATTTCGGCCAAATGTACATTTTGGCAAGTGTCTATTTTGGAAAATAGGTTTTCAGGGAAATGTACATTGGGCCAAACGTACATTCTGCTGCTGCTGCATCGTTCTTCAGAGAAATGTACATTCGGGATAACGTCCATTCGGCCGAGTGTTTTTCAGGGAAATGTCCTTTCTGGAAGGTGTTTTTCGGGGAGATGTACAGGATCCCTCTACTAGCCTTAGTTTCGCTTGTTCTTAAATGTTTATTCACTAGGCTACTGTATGGTTTACTCTTTTCAACAACTAGAATCTATTCTGCTGACAAGATCAAACTGGCTAGTGCACAGCGAAGTGACTCAATGCTGTTGCCTAATAGCGGCGTTGCGTTAGGTTAGAACTGGGATGGCGTCGCTGACGATGCTAAGGCTATCAACTTCAAGATTACCAATAAAAATTATCAAAATCTATAACATTAGAGGCCCCGACGTTGAGTTTAAAGTAGAATTTCTTTGGAACTGCTGTGTCCAAAAGGATGGATTTAATGCCAATGTAGTCTTATTCGATTGGCCTAACTTTAGATACCTCCATTGATTTTGCCTTTAGTCCTCGTTTCAGCCGTTTTTAAATGTGTTTTGAATGTGGTTTTTGGGGCCTAAAATCGAAGTCACGTGACTTATTGCCCTCAAAATTGGTACAAACATATAAATAATTAATCTTAAATTGCTGTCTAAATTTCATGTTTTATGCTGTCAAAAATTTCACCTAATCATTTTTGAGTTTATAAGCAAAAGTCTAAAACTTCGTATTCGTTAGTTTAAAAGTGGCCGAGAAAAGAGCAAAGAACACGCGACCAGAGCGTCGGTCGTTCCAATTATGCATAGGTCAATATTTATAAATCAGACTCAAATTTGACAACCTTATGACGTCATCACAAGCGATGTTATCAATAATTCTAAAGTTTGGGTTAAATGAGGATTATCTTTTACTGCTAGAATGACTTTTAGACCATATAAGCCTCCACATGTTTAATTCATTTGCAAAGTCGTGCTGAAAATTTGTGTGATTTTGCTCAACTGCCTCACGGGTGACTAAAATCTAGACATTTTTTGCTTGTTGAAAACGTTAAAAAGATTCAATGAAATTTAACGGTATAAAAATATAATCAATCAGTCATGTATGCTTCAATTGAAAATTAAAATGAGCGTTTAAAGCCAAGCTCAAAAAGCACCGTACCAAAATATATATGATTAATACTGCAAAAATTGGTTTTGAATTGAGGTTGAAATATATTAAGCTCGAGTATATTAAATCAAATCAAGTTTATTGTTGGCCAAATACACCGAGAAAAAGAGAAAACGCAAAAACAATCCACAATTCAAAAATTTAATCCTGATGAGGAGTATTGGCTAGGAAACTCCGAAAAACTGGAAAGTTTGCCAGTCGAGGTGCTTCCTAGACTGTTCACACTAAGAAAATATAGTTAAAATGGACTCAATGAATTAATTAAATGATAGGCTGTGCACTGTAAACCGATAATCTTCAACAAGCGAGAAAAGCAATCAACAATATTAGTTAAAAAAGTATACTACATGTATCAAGCGTTAAATAAATTCAAAAATTAAATAAGTTTGATGCAGAGTGTTAAAATCATTAAAAATAATCTGCTCTGCTTTTCAACTAGTGATGGAAGACGCAATTTTGATTTTTTGTTTGTGCATTTGTGTCTGATTAATTACTATATTGGTTTTCGCAATCTTGTGACTTAAATCGAAAAGATTATTTATCATTGTCTAATCGGTGTTTAAGTTAAATTACTGAGTAATTATTATCCTTTGTTAAAAATAAGCTGTTAATTAGCGCATCTACAAAGGCCGTATTTTGAATTGTTGTGTCAGAAGGTTTCTTTTTGTGCATTATTTGTTTTTCGAGATGACTGTAGATTGGCAGCTGCCAACCTTGTTTGTTAATTTCCGGCCTTTGATGCTAGACAAAGGCGATCTACCTCATGCTATTACTGCTTGGAACTATTTAAACGTGCTTGGAGCCTGGGAGCTCAGTAGTGACAAAAATGAGTACAGTGAACAGTGTCAATTTTTGGTGAAACATGTTAAAAGCTGCTTAACTTGGGTAAATTGCATTTTGCAATCCCGTCCTCCCCCTTCTTGCCTATGGATTTGACTATTGACTTTCAGGGAACAGTCTTGTAGATTGGAAGAAAGGCCCTGAATTGGTCTTTGCATTGTATTTGAGACTACTTGGTTTTTTCTGTACTTTTCTTTGTTCAATATAATAATAAATTTTATTAATAATCAGTAAATCAAGTGCTCAGCTGTAAGAAGGAGAAAGGGATTGGGAGAGTTTGGCATAGCTCTCCTACTCGTTATTGAATTTGGCTCTAATACTCCGCATCGTTGCCGTGCAGAAAACACAAAACGGTTCTGATAGGCAAGTCTCAGCAGATCTTCAAATTTAAGAATTAAGCTTTAACGAGAAACGGTTTGGCAAACTGAAACATATCACAAGACCTGGAAATAAAAACTTTATCGTTTGTAACACAGAGGTCAATTTAGTATTTGCTAATCAGAAATTTTTTGTAGTTCTTTTTGAAGTTAGCGGTACTAAATTCTTTGTTTTTATAAACATCTTTAATGTTTGTCCAGAGCTTTGACTCTTTAAAGGCCAAAATATTTTGAGTAATGCATTTTTTCACTCTTAGTCGAAAATATGCATTCTTTGATGCATATCTGGTATTGTGATCACGCACAGTGTCAATTTTGCAAAACAGATCTTGAAAGAGTTTTGATAATTTATTGTTTTGAAGTTGGTGCATAGATTTAGCCGGTTCTAATTTGTAAATTTCTGTCAGTTTAAGACAGTTTAATTTTTTGTAAAGAGGAGATAGCGGAGAATATTGAGTGCTATTTGTTATACCTCGGACAATTTTGTTCATACTTACTTAGATCTCTTTCAAATATTTCATAGCAGCTGTACTCCGGACTAAGATTCCATATAGCAGTTTGCAATATACAAGCGCATAATACAGCATGATCAAACCATCTTTTGTTACATAATGTTGCATTCTATAGAAAATCGGTGCATATCTCACAAGCTGTCACGAAACATGCTTTAGGTGCGGGCTCCACGTTAAGTTTTCATCGATAGTAATTCCCAAATATTTTACAGCATTAGTTATATTTAAAGTTGGATCATTCACTATCAACTTTAAGTTTTCTGAAACAGACTTTTGTGGTTGTTTATGAACCAGAATGTAACTGGTTTTCTCGTAATTTAATTCGAGCTTGTTCTTTCTTAACCAGCAGTTTATTTTTTCTAGCTTTATGTTAACTCGATTTCGAAGAACTAGCAAATTTTGGTCACTCATTTCTAAATATGTATCGTATGCGAATAGAGTTGTGTCAAAGTTGGTTATAGTGGGAAGATCATTAACATATACTGTAATAAGAATAAAAGTGGGCCTAATGAGGATCCTAGTGAAATTCCACAGGTTACATTGGCAAACTCAGATATTTCTCCCCCACGGTTTAAATACTGTTGTTGTTCATTTAAAAAGTTTTTAAGTAGTTCCAATGAGGTTCCACGAATTCCAAATTGGGTTTTTAACTTTTGTAGCAAATTTCTATGATTTACAGTGTCAAAAGCTTTGCACAAATCCAAAAAGATACAGCAACTGTATTTCCTTCATCTACATTTTTCAATAAGGAGTCATACATGTAGCTGATTGCACAAGTGGTATAATGATTTTGACGAAAAGTAAATTGTGTTTCTCTTAAGAGGTTATACTTTTGCACAAAAGAATAAATTCTGTTGTAAATTAATTTCTCAAATAATAATTTATCAAATTGCGAAAGCAAAGAAATAGATCTATAATTGGTAGCCATGTAACGATTAGCCTTTTTAAAAACTGGAATAATTTCAGCAATTTTTAAGTAATTGGGATATATACCCTCCTCGATGAACTTGATGAAAAATTTACGTAGTGTATCAGAGATTAACACCTTACTAAATTTAATGAACTTTGTTTCTACATCAAGCTTGCGAATTGCTTTTTTGGAATTAATGAATCCATCAACAAACGCATTTCTTCTTCAGTTAAAGGAAACATATAAAATGAATTTGCTGGGTTTTGCGGATACACAATATTTGATATATTTTCATTGACAACTGAAATCGAACTCGTCAGTTTTTCTCCAATAGTTACAAAATAATAATTCAAATCATTTGCGGTAGAAATTGGGTTGGTAATTTCATCATTATCATCATTAAATACTAATTTATGTGGAAGGGTAGGTTTTCTTTTTTAGATATCACATAAATCATGTATTGTTTTCCAGATCCGTTCCGAATTGTTTCTAGCAGCGACAATTTGATCATTGTAACATAATTGCTTAGCTTTAGATATTGCTCGACTTAGCAAATTACCATTTGATATCAGCGTAAGTTCGCACCGGTGCTCTAACTGATAAAGTTAAGACCTTAAAATTGACTATTTTCACGTTAAGAATCTATAGTTTTTAGTTATTCCCATTTCAAATTCACGAGTTACGACCTTAATTGTTTCATTACTGAGGTATCGTTATGGAGCGTAATTAACATTCCCGCAAACGTATAAAACTTCGAAATGACATTCATTATTTTTAGAAACTATACCATTTTTGCATTAGCATGAAAAACTTAACAAATTGCAATATCTCAAAGACTTTCGTCCTTAAAAATAGTGGACAACTTTCCGACCACAATTTAGAAAAAATGTGTCCTTGGTCCTTGGCCTCGGATTTTTTTCGAGTCCTTCCTTGGCCTTGGCTTTGGCCTCGAAGATTGTGTTCTCAACTCCACCTCTGCTATACATGCCAATTAACAAATTCCTCAAATGCGGTTGTGGAGGAGCTAAGTCGAAAATAGTTCACTTAAGGAATAAAGTGTGAAATTTGGCACAAATCTTTCCTAGGGTGAGTATAATAATTTCCGAAGGGGAGCCAAAATATTGGGCTTGGGCAACTCCTACAAACAACTCCTGAAGATATGCTCCAGCTCAACTTTGTAGTTAAACAAAATTTTGTTATTCTATACAAGCTTTTAGGACCTACTGGTGATTTTATGACTTTATTTTATTGTTTTTGTAAACTAGTATATTTTGACATGCTTTGACGTCAGAGATGACGTAGATATGACGTCATTTTTGCCAAAAATGTGTAATGGCAAGCAAAACATTGCTCCAATTGGTGGAGTCTTTCTTTGATATCAAACTCTGTTAATTGTTTCAATTATTAGATAAACATTTTGCGTAGCTAATACGTCACTTTTTGACGTCATTATGACGTCATGTTTGCCTAAAATTCGAACAAAACAACAGCAATAAATTGGTATTTAAAAATATCTTAGTTTAACAACAACATTTTGCAATCAGCGTATTAGTTCAAGATACAATATATGCTTATAACAGAAGATGTCAGTTGGTGACGTTATTGGTCTGGTGATGTCATATTGCAGTGTTTTGTCCTTTGCTACAAAATTGACAAAGAATAGGATGTGCTTTGTCAAGGAACAATGAAAGGACGTGGGCATAACAAATTGTTAAATTAAAGCCAAACGTATATTGTCAAAACGTTGTCTTGTTATCTATTCCCCGAGATGCATCCACGGTGGCAAGGTAGCTTGTGCCCTAGCAAAAGAGGTTTCGAGTCAATGGTTCCAAATTGAAATTATAGAGCCAAAAGTTGGAAATTGGTGTAATTTTGGGTTAAATCTGACGCCAAGAATGATAACCATTTTTTTCTTTTTGCGTTATTCTCTTGATTGTTCTTTGATGAGGATAGTGTGACTCCCTTAGCAAAATTCTGCTTGTACTCCTGGATATAATGTAAAAAATGTTTTAGAATGTAATATTGTGTATTACCAATGTTTACAGGGTAATGAAGGTAAAGCAAGAACTATTTGCTTCAAAATATGTCGATCATTGCTGTCCTCTTGATTGTTTTTACTAGCATTCATTGTCCATTAGTACAGTTTCCCAAGCACGCACATACTTCTGTGCATACAATTTTGTTCGTTGTACCCTTGCATCATTTTTTGCACCTGCATTTAAATAGGATGCGACCAGCTTTTGAAGCTGCCAGCAAGGTATTCCAAACAGGAAAATATCCCAAATCTGTTTCTTGATCATCCCATTAACTAGGGTCAGCTAAAAAATGCATGGATGTATTATCAAACATGGATGTATGTATTATCAAACACTGCCTCCATTTAATGACTTGGTAAGCTGATCGTTTAATGTGCTGTTTCAAAGCATCTAACATGGGTGGTATATTTTCTACGGTTTTTCCTCCTTTAGCAACCACAATTCTTCAAGCAACATTGATTTTGCATGCGTTGATAGTAGAATTGCATAGACTCACAACAAACTGTTCCAGTGCCAGAAAATCAAACTCAAATGTTTGTGAAGGACACTTGATGGAAGATACTTTTGCAAAAGTAGGCGTTATCTCTGGAAAAAAGTAAAAGTCGTCTATTGAAACCTGGCAAAATTGTTCAGAGATAACGCCTACTTTTGCTAATCTACCTTACATCAAGTTTGCTTTACAAACATTTGAGTTTAATTTTTTGGCACTGGAACAGTTTGTTGTGATCCTGCCCAGTTCTACTATTAACGCATGCAAAATCAATGTTGCTAGAAGAATTCTGTTTGCTAAAGGAAGAAGAACCATAGAAAATATACCGCCAATGTTGGATGCTTTGAAACAGCACATTAAACGATCAGCTTTCAAAGTCTGAAAATGCTGGCAGTGTTTGATTATATTATTCCTGAAGTGAAATAGGCAGAACTAATTTAGTAGTTCACAGAGACATCACGTCTTACAATCCTACTTCATTTGACAACACCTTAATGCTGTCTCCGCGTCGAAATGGGTAATCATTTCAACCCCTAGTGACGCAGGTGAGGCGGAGCCCCCTTATTAAATTTGATTATAGATCCATCTTCAAGTTTAGCTGACACTAGGCAATGGGATTGGCAAGAAACAGATTCGGAAAATTCTCCTGTTTGGACTACCTTACTGGCAGCTTCAAAAGCTTGTCTTATCTAATTTAAACGCGGGTGCAAGAAATATTGCAAGGGTGCAACGAACAAAATTGTATGCAAAGAAGTATGTGCTTTCTTTACATTCATTATCCCGTAAGCATCGACAATACACAACATTACATTTTAAGACATTGTTTACATTATATCCAGGGGTGCAGGCAGAATTTTGCTAATGGAGTCTCACTGTCCGCATCAAAGAACAGAAAAATAAATTACCCACCCAAAAAATGGCCATCATTTTCGACGTCATATCATAGACTTTTTATTTCGTAGATTAGAAACAAACGTGCAAAAAAAAGAAAAGAGCATTGAATGAAAAAAGTTTGCTCTTGTTGCAAACGCTTTTTGCAGTCACGCGTATTCAACGCATTTGATTGGGCATTATCATAGAACAAGTGAAACGTGAAGAAAAACGTCACGCTGATGAATCGGCATATTTTAGGACAAGTGAAATGCGAAGAAAAAAAAACAAAACTGTCAGTTTTCAGTCTACTAATAAAGATCGAGTCTATGGTCAGATTTTACTTAAATGACACCGTTTTCCAGCTTTTGGCTCTATAATTTCAATTTGGAACCATTGACTCGAAACCTCTTTTGCAAGGGCGAAAGCTGTCCAGCAACCTTGAATGCATCTCGGGGTATACATAACAAGACAACGTTTTGACAATATACGTTTGGCTTTAATTTAACAATTTGTTATGCCCACGTCCTTTCATTGTTCCTTGACAAAGCACATCCTATTCTTTGTCAATTTTGCAGCAAAGGACAAAACACTGCAATATGACATCACCAGACATAATGACGTCACCAACTGACATCTTCTGTTATAAGCATATATTGTATCTTGAACTAATACGCTGATTGCAAAATGTTGTCATTAACCTAAGATATTTTTAAATACCAATTTATTGCTGTTGTTTTGTTCGAATTTTAGGCAAACATGACGTCATAATGACGCCATAAAATGACGTCGTCTGCTATGAGCTGTAATTATGTAATGAACTAATACGATAAATGTAAAATTTTGTCATTAAACTAATATTTGTAATAGCAATTTATTGCTGTCGTTTTGTTGAAATTTTTGGCAAACATGACGTCATAATGACGTCAAAAAGTGAAGTATTTTAAGCTGTGCAAAATATTTATCTAAATTGAAACAATTAACAGAGTTTGATATCAATGAGAGACTCCACCAATTAGAGCAATTTTTGCCTGCTGTCATAATTTTTGGCAAAAATGACGTCATATCTACGTCATATCTGACGTCATGGCATGCCAAAATATTCTAGTTTGCAAAAACAATAAAGTCATGAAATTATCAGTTGGTCCTGTAAGCTTGTTTACAACAACAAAATTTTGTTTAACCACAAGGTGGAGCTAGAGCATATCTTTAGGGGCCGTTTGTTGGAGTTGCCCAAGCCCAATATTTTGGCTCCTCTTCGGAAATTGCTATACTCACTTTAGGGAAGGTTTGTGCCAAATTTTACACTTTATTCCGTAAGTGAACAATTTTACCCAAATCCTGGCTTTAGCTCCTCTACTAAAAGCTAAATTATTTCTTAACTCAGACTGAACTGAGTAAAAATTCAATCAAATTTTACGATGTAAACTTTGGAATAGTATTCTTCTAAATGCTTTAAGAAAGAACACAAGAGATATTTAATAAACAATCACAAAACTCTATGTCACTAAACAAAATTTGATCGCTGTTCAAAAAAAAAAAAATGCTCAAAGTTTTGAAATGGCCCAAATTTTATCAAGTTCCAACTGCATTAATAGATTGAGTACTTTCGTTTCTCAATTTGCTATTAGTTTTTGCAGGATTAAATGCTCCAGTAAAAAAAAAGTAGTTCTTACCATTAAATCGATTAATATCTCAAGCAGAGGTCGAGTCGAGCACACAACGTTCCAGGCCAAGGAGTGAAAAAAGATCCGAGTCCAAGGCCAAGAACCGACTTTTCGACGACAGACCCTCTCCAGACAAAGGACATGAAAAGGACACAATTTTTTTAAATTATGGTCGCCAATTTTCCATAATTTGTAAACGCAAAAATGTTTGAGATATTGCATTTTCTTAAGCTTTTTATGATAATTCTAAAAGAAGTGTTTTCAAAAAAACTGATCAATGCCATTTTAAACTTTTACGCGTTATCAGCTTAATGTTGATTACTTACCGTAGCGATATCGTGGTAATGAAACAAGAACGCGTAAGGCGTGAATGGAAATATTACTAAATCATAAATGTAGAAATGGTCAATTTTAAAGCAATCTCCTTAGAATACATTTTTCTTTACTGTAGATTGCATTTCTCCTTAGTGCATTATCCTAAAAAACATCAGCACAAATTTGCGTTGTCTTTAAAGATCGTGCTCACCACATACCAAACCAGACAGAGATCCCAATTGAAGAGTTTTGTCCGAAAAGTTTTTCGCGAAGGCTAAAATGAAACCGACTTTAATGAAAGTCATGTTCAATTTTAAGGCCTTAACTTCATCAGGTAGGGCCGTGGTGCAACCGTTCACTAATTATGAATCTCCACTTTTTTAGTAGTTTCTTAAAAGCAAACCATATAACCATATCGTTTGGTTAAATGATTCCTTTCACGGAATTTCTTTTAAACATCATTATCTAAAAGTATTGCAAAATAATGTAAATTTATGTTATAAAAAACAAATTGAGGTACAGTATCGGATATACTTGTAAACTCAAGCTTTTGGCCTTAAAAAAGTGCGGTTTTGGGGCGATGGCAAAGTTCCCACGTCCCCGTTGAAAAAATTTAGTGATTTTTTTTGGAAAAAATAGTAATTTTTGTGACTTTAAAGAATATTGAATTCAAAGCAATTTGAAAAGA
The DNA here is from genome assembly GCA_963965965.1 of Trididemnum nubilum. Lineage (NCBI taxonomy): Eukaryota > Metazoa > Chordata > Ascidiacea > Aplousobranchia > Didemnidae > Trididemnum > Trididemnum nubilum. The sequence goes on along the minus strand of OZ014481.1, from coordinate 25,776,370 downwards.
AAATACCGTATAGAAAAGAAATTGAAACAAAAAAATTTGGATAGTGCTGTCCTCGAGCCGAGGACAGGACATTTTCGATGACTTGTAGGCTTTGAGGCCAAGGACTTCAACAAATGTCCTCGAGAACCTCCTCAAGGCCAAAGACATCCCCAAGGGCTTCACCACTGACCTTAATTTTTCGTGCTCGACCCTTTTACCCCTTTCACTCATGTTGTTTCATGTTTGTTTTTGAAGAACTGACTTTGATTATTGAAACTTATACAAAAGACTTTTTTTTTCTTTCTCACAAATAAATGACTGATGCCTATTAATTGACAGCAGTCGAAGAAATGAATAACGGATTACAAATACCGAATAGGAATACCGAAATACCGAATAAGAAAAGCGTACAACCAATATGAAAAACGAAATACCATAACGAACTACGAGTGTTCGGTAAATAACGAAGAGCATGCAATGACCCCCCCAGTACCGATAATTCACGAGCCTTCTCGGTAGTAATGGCTTGTGTAGATAACTGCTTTCCTAAATTTACTCTATGGACTCGCACTGCCAACAGTTCTGATTAATAAAACTTGGCAAGGAATTCAATTTTTTGTATATCTTTGCTACTAAACTTATTACATAGTAGATAACTGCTACCTATTTGAATGAGTAACTGTACTCGCGGCAATTTGACACATAAAAACAAAGATGAAGTTATGGGAATATAAACTACCATTAGTTCTATTTGAATAAGGGTTAAATGAATAAGGATAGGCTTATTTTGATAAATATTTAATGTAATTTCTGTAAATTGATTATTTTACAAGAAGTGCTGTGATGCGCCGACATCTGGCTGCACTGGCACTACCAAAAAATTAATATAAACTTACTAGCCTACCAGGTGTAGTCTACTGATAATAAGCTACTATTGCAAATAGGTAGCCTAATGGTAATAAGCCTGTAGACTACCATCCCAAAAATAGGCCTGTAGGTTACCATGCCAATAACAACTGAATATCTATTGGGCTAGAAAAAAATGCTTAAAATCATTTGCATCCTCAGTGAGAAAACTAATTGTCGCCTTTGATCTGATTCTCCTTTGGAAAGGGTGCTATATAAATTTCTGTTTTTACCTTGAATTTACTGTATGAACTCGCACAACCAGCAGTTCTGATTAATAAAACTTGGCAAAAAAATCGATTTCTCGCATATTAATTGCTACTAAGCTTATTACCCGTATAGGGTATGCGTAATTTCTACTGTGCGGAAACACACTCCCCGCTGTTTACGCTGAACCTGCATTTGACTGCTAGTTTATTCATGACGTCATTCGACGGCTAGCCTTGTTTTGCGTATTGCGCTCTTCAAAGTTTAGTAATTTCACCAACTGGCATAAATTTTTACGAAATTTTCAAAACTTTTTAGTTTACTCGTATACTATATAATAATGACCAAAAAAATCGTGTTGCATTTTTCTGGTCGCATGATCTTTGAACAATGTCAAAGAGCATTTTACGTCACAGTGATTAAAAAATTTGTGTTAAATAGTGATTTGATTAGGTTGATAAATAATTAATCAGTTTTGACATTTTGATACAAGTTCAGTTCTTTGGTTGAGGGTTTAGCCGGATTTGCTTGTAGTATAGCAATTTTTTCTGCTAAACAAAGGTTACATTGATCTGTTAGAGCCATTCTGATAGGGCCGTGCTTGTTTTTCTTTGTTCCATTTTACGTTTGGATTTTTGCCGGTATCTATAGCATTCCAGTATGCTTTATATACGAGACGCTTATCTTGGTGTCTGAAGGTATGTTTGATAGCGTATTTTGAATAGGATTTCGCAAAGGCCATAATAATATGGTGCCATTGCCACAAGTTAGCTCGGCTTTATATACCAAGTATTTGTTGCAGCATTCTCTGTTTAAAGGCAGGTTGTATTTTTACTGCAGTTGCATGATGTAGGCGGTATTACGGGCGTTGGCTTTTCCTGGAGCAATTCGTGGTTGTGGGATGAAATAATGGGCGCCATGGAAGTGGTAAAGCCGTAAATAAATTTGACATTATTTAACAGACGGAAAATTTTTTTGCCTGTGTTTGTTTAGATGCTTTCATTATGCAGGGGGTTAAATCAAATTGTATTTCTTCTTATGTTTCTTGATTTGGGTTTTTTGGGCGCTTCGTATTGTAATTTGATGTTGGATCCACTCTTTTGCAATGCCTCTTCGTAATCGGTTGCTGCCTTTTCAAATTCATTTTTATTCCTGGAGTTTTGAGATAAACGTTTTGCAGTCATGCTTAGAAGTTGCTTTTTAGTATTGGGTGGGTGGTTCAAACTGGTGTGGATATATTGCAGGTTGGAGTTTGGTTTTGCAATCATGCTTGGAAGTTGCTTTTTAGTATTGGGTGGGTGGTTCAAACTAGTGTGGATATATTGCTGGTTGGAGTTTGGTTTGCGGTATGGCCAAAAAATATTCCAAAGTGAGGCAAAATGTGGTGTTTAAGAAGTCTGTTTGCAGGTTTCCAGCTTCTGCTGTTATATTTGAATTATTCTCTTTAAATATCTTGATGATTATTTTCTACAGCTGTTCGGAGCCGGAGAAGCGGGCCGGAGAGGTTTCGGACGACGGCTAAGCCCTCATATCTATACAGGCTGACTTCGGTGCTCTTGATTATTTATGAAAGCGCGTTCAGTAAATACAAGCCGACGAGCTAGCAGATTTCCGCCCCATCATATTATTCCATGGTTACATCGACTAATTTACCATCTTCATCCACGTTCCTTTGCTGTCGAACAGCACTGATTTCCTGCAGTGCAAGATAATGTTGGTTGTATCATTGTCAATATCAGTGTGTGTTCTGTGGAATTCTAAGGCTTTCAGCAAACGGTTTTCGGTTATTGACTGGTGGAATTCGGTAATGTCAAACTTTATGATTTTGCATAGAGACTTTTGGGGTATATTGCCAAAACACGCAATTACGTACTTCTTTAGTGTTGTGCCATTGTATGAGGTTTGAAACTAAGCGAATTTGGAGGTTGATTTTGTCTAACAATGCTTTGTTTATTTTTCCAACCTAAGATTTTGCCGGGTTGATCAGTCGACACTTGATGTTGTGAGGGAAATTTGGTTTGTGGTCTTTGATGTTGATGAATGCCTCGCGCTTCGAGAAAATCTCGATCCTATCATCCAATTCCAATTTTGTGGCTATGGCCTTAGCTGCGGTATTGATATAGCATCTATTGTGTTGTCAGGTGCCTTTTTTTTTAGTTTGCGATGACATTTTCGGTGACTAACTTTTTGGAGTTGTCCACTGGTAATTTATACATGTTCGTTGTTTTGTAAGCTGGGACGAATATGCATTGTGATGATTTTATCTGTTTAATACCTTGCAATAAACTTTTCTACAGAAATAATCTTAAATTTAGCTACAGCTGTACTTCATTCATGTCCTTTAATTTTTCATCCCACGATTGCAAATTGCTTAAGGAAAAGCCGACGCCTGTAATACCGCCTCCATCATGCAACTGCAGTAAAAATAACATCTGTCCTTTAAAGTTTGAACTTTAAACGGAAAATGTGGATCAAATCTCTAGTATATATAGCCGAGCTAACTTACGACAGTGTCACCATATTATTATGGCCTACGCGAAACCACATTCAAAAAATGCTATAGCAATCACAAGCATACCTTCAGACACCACGATAAGCGCCACTCGACAGAACTATATAAAGCATACTGGAATGCTAGTAGATACCGGCAAAAATCCAAACGTAAAATGGAACAAAGAGAAACGAGCACGGCCCTATCAGAATGGCTCTAACAGATCATTGTAACCTTTGTTTAGCAGAAAAAATTGCTGTACTACAAGCAAATCCGGTTAAACCCTCAACCAAAGAACTGAACTTATATCAAAATGTCAACACAAAGCCAAGTATAAACTGCTGAAGCATCAATCTAATCAAATCACAATTTACCACTGTGACGCAAAATGTCGTTTTGTATCTCAAACAGTGTTTAAATTTAAACAGTGTTTTTTCACAACGTTTTACAGACGTGCACCAGCGCATAAGCAGTGTTTGATTGAGATGCTTAGCCTCCGCAATTAGTGCTTACAGAGTTTTTCTGCCAGCCGCGCTTCTCACCCCTGAGCTAGGATGCGGCTCTTGGCCTTGGATGGTACGCGCCACGGTTAGCTCCAAAGGACTGGATTGTGCCCACGCCTGTCACAGAGCTTCCGGTGCAGAGAAGGGGAGGCGTGGCTGGTGTATTGGGGTATTTTACTTTTGTATGTTTAGTTTCCCCTGCATTACAAACCCATTAGGGGGAAACAGCCTGTAGTGGGTTTTTTTAATTTTAATCATTTTTAATTTTAAACCTGAACTGCTTGTATCTTTGACTGGCTCTGGCCCATGTCCATTGAGTACTTTGAAAAATGGGAATACAGTGTACTGTACATTTTATTCCAAATATCTGTATAGTTACTAAAATTTTCGTGGTTGCCTTGTGTTCGACGTTATTTGCAACATAAAAATCATTTAAAATTACTCTGTTGTTACTATTAAGTTTTTCCACCGTATTACGTAAAAAAGAAATTGTAGAACGTTTTAATTATAATCCATTGATTGGAATTACGAATTATGTGTATAGAGGAATGAATTACTGATGTAGTATAAACTAGAAAACTATAAGATACTAAGTTCTTACTAGACTATTGTTCAAACCAACAATTTCGCATAGCATAACACGGCCTAACAGTGCAAGTTGTAATTGCCATCTTAAAACAGCCTATACATGCAACATAATCTACCTGATTCTGAACCTGAGCCGTAACCAAAATTCCCCGAATAAGGATAAATAAAATGAGAAGAAATCTGAAAGAAAGAAAGAAGTGTTTTACAATAGATTAATAGACCAAAGGTTAAAACTAAACAACAGCTAAATCTAAAAAGCGAAACCCAAAAAGTTTTGTTCTATCCTAACAAACTTAAATGCTATTCTAGTCCAAAACATATCAAGGAAGCCGTTTGCTCATACTAGAGGGCTGTGTTGCTAGCATGCGGGTGCCGTTGACTCAGACGATTGGGTGATGTCAACTCGTATTAGGATACGTTGAATCGGGCAAGGGTGCCGATGACTAAATTGATTCTGCATAAAATGACGTTTTTAATTATGACTTTCAGTAAAGACGATTTCATTTTAGCTTTCACAATAAGCTTTTTGGACAGAACTCTTCAGTTACGATTTCTGTCTGGTATGGTATTGGGTGAGCAGGATCTTTAAAGACCATCGCAAATTTTGTGTTTGTGGTTGTTAGAATAATGCACCAATTAGAAATGCACTCTACAGTAAGGAGAAATGCATGCTAAGGAGATTGCACAATCAGTGGTAAACAAAAATGTAATCTATATAGCGGCAACAGGCTCTGATCTTATCGAAACAGTTGAAGGGTAAATACGAACTGATTTTGTCGCACAAATCCGGTTTTTTCCGTGAAATATAAACCGCTTCCGACAGGCTCAAGTGAAATTGACAACGAGCTATGGCTAGGGTTTTAAACCACGAATCAGAATAGTAGCGAGCACACTGCACACTAGTTGAGTTTCAAGAAATCTTGGCCAATGGCTGAATCGCTCTCTGGTTAGAATTGAGTCTTACTTTTTGCTTTGCATTTTCTTCTTGGCTAGATTTTTGCTGGTTGGGATCAGTGAGTTTCCTGCTCTGAGTAAGAGTGGTTTTTTGCCTTATTGCTTTTGGAACATGTAGCTTTGTACGTTCCTGAAGCCTTTGAGTAGTGCGATTTACGTACCGACTATCACAGTGGAACACGTATTCATAAATAACCATACTTCTTTGATTGGCAGGTAGCACATCCTCTTTGGCAGCAGGTAACATGCATTGGCTTGAGAAAATCAAGCGAGGTGATACTGCTCCGTAGCAATTTTGCTCAGCACTTTTAATTTGATGTTCTAATTGCCGAGACGCTGAGCCTATCCGCGGGGCTTTAGGGTACACTGGACACTTTTCTGGTCCAAAGGGTTTGGATGTAGAAAATTGTGCAATTTTCTGGGATATGTGCTTGAACACTGTATCTTCAGGGTACCCGTTGTCGAGCAAGATCTTTTTGATGAAATCAATCTCTTGTTTACGCTTGTTTTTCGTACATATCATAAGTGCTCTGTGTACCAGCATTGCTATTAGGTTGGTTTTCCGTTTGCGTGGGCTGAAAGATTCTCAGCGGATGTATTGACAGACAGAAATATAGTCAAAAACAGACAGAAATCGCAACTGAAGAGTTCTGTCCGAAAAACTTATTTTGAAAGCTTAAATAAAATCGATTTTACTGAAAGTCATATTCACATTTTGCACCACCCCAAAATTTTTCATATAAAGATTTTAGTAAGTTATATTTGCTTTCGCTTCAAGTTTTTTCAGCACGGTCATTAAAATGTGTATGGTTAATAATTGCAGCTTTCTATTAATGTTTGAATTTACCAGTACATTAAAATTGGAGAATTGAGACTCAATTAAAAATAAAATAAAAAATCGTCAATACATTCATTGCCTAACGCCAAAGCATGTAACGAGTTTGCAAGACCGTCTCAGCGAGCATGTACGTCACACGCATAATATGGTTATACCGGGGTTATACACATAATCTTTGAAAAATAAATGAAAAGGATTTGATATCATACCTGCAATCCATGTAAAAATACTAGAAATGCCACAGTGACAATTAAGTTGATCAATTGCATTGCTTTTTTGGCAGAAAAAATGCTTACAAAACCAGCTTAAAAAATTGTAAAGCCCCTGCTACAAATAAAGTGTAGTTCCTAGAAAATATCTGTTAAATCAATTGAGAACAACATTGGGCAAGAAATCTGTGAAACAATTATAGTAAAAACTGGAAACTCTTAATGTTATTCTCTAGCTTGTTTATTAAATTGAAACAAATTTAACTTTTGTTTGAATTTGCACTTTTATTGCTATCAGATATTGCGACACTAAAAAAGCGCATTTAGGCTGCGATGTATATTGCAAAGATAAATCTGGTTTGGGATTAAAATCTATTAAGTTCGGTCTAGTTCATGTACAATCAATCCATTAGCATATTCTGGTAAAGTTTCCATTTCAAACGTTGATTTGCCATGACCGAATTTGAAGCTATCAATCTCGGATAATAAAAACTTCAAAACTCATCAAGTGACAAATTTACGACATGGGTTGTCTGAAGAAAGAATAGTTACCAGAGATGCTGGTGCGATTCTCCTTTTACTTGCTTTGTTTTTTATAAAAACAAGTACAATTTTTTAACTTGTGCAGAAAGGGTATTGCCTGTTCCAGGCATACTTCATTAATCACGTGAACAAATCGGGTTCAATAATTCCCCCGTTTCGTTTAAGTTAGGGGTAACAAAATAGAGTCTTCCATTCACAAATATGTTGATAACCAAATTCTGATTTCTCTTGCGGCAAACCCTATGAAGTTCTACTGGTACGTTATAGAACCATTCAAAGAATTAAAGAAAAAAAAGTTTAAACTCATTCATCTCCCTTGCTGGACGAGTCCGAAATATGTCTCAAAGCTTGTACATTAGTAATTTGGCTTAGGGGGGCTTTTGTCTTTATAGTCTCCCGTGGTCACACCACTGTTATAAAGCATTATTTTAAAATAATACAAACTTCTAAATTTCTAAACAGTGCTTAAATCTAAAGCTTTAATAAGCAGCTTGAATTGCCAAGTTTTTTGAGAATCTTCCGTTGCCTATCAACAACAACTGTTAAACTCTGAAAGGTGTTATAAACAATTGATAGAATACTTGGTATAAGTTATTGGGACTTCGCGCGCGCGTAGTACAGTTGTTTTTACTCGGCCATTTTGATCAATGAGCATCAAATTTTATTTGTTTAAAAAACGATTAAACCTAGAAAGATGAATTTCGGGCACAATATGAGAATAAACGAAATCCTCATGTAAGCCAATTCTGGGGATTCGTGGTGACGTGATCGTGACTTAGGGAAGCAAAAAATGGGTAAAAAGGTCAGTTTGGATCAAAAATTTATTAATTCTCTTACAACCCAAAAACGGTCCATATGGACCTTGTGTAGCGTTAATGTGCATTAAAAACGCACTAGCCGCAGCGCCTCTCACAGCTTCTTCCAATCAAGTCAACCCTTCCTGCTCGTAGTGCAGACTGTTCTCACAGACGGCCTCTGGCTTAGAGCGAGTAATCGGTTTTCTAATACATATAACAGTTCTCCTGGTGCTTTGTAGGATTTGCCTGTTTAGGCAAGGGCTAGATTACAGTTTATGACTGTCTGGGGGAAGATACATGGGCTACCCACCGCAGTAAATGGTACAGTAGCCACGATGAAAAAACAATTAAGCAAAATGAGCAACAACATAAACGGGATTTGCTGCGCAAGTGCCGAGTCCGGTAACATAGGATTTACCAAAGTGTTTTCGGCAGGGCACAAACCACCGGATCTTCGGGATGGTTATGCAGCTACCGTGGTACACTATGCCAATGCAACAAATGCCAAGAAAATTCGATCAAAAATTTCCAAAATCGGTGTGTGGAATATGAGAACGCATTATCAAGCGGGAAAGTAGAATAATGTTTTGATCGAGATGGATCAAATAAAAATCTGCGGTTATGGAGTTGGACTAATTTCAAGCAAGAAGTTTGTTAAGACAGCGCATTCTTTTTGACCCAAAAGCAATTGCGTAATGCTAGTAAAACTAACATCCAGTTTCTTTCATGTAAACTCTAAACATCTTTGATGAGTTTTATGAATCATTAGAGAATATTTACAGAAATTGAAAGCCAAAAGATATCACAATTGCTATGGGAGATTTTAATGCAAAGGTTGGTGGCAAAAAAGAAGAATGGATAAGCAGATTTTAGATCAAAGAATTAGTAGAAGTTAACCAACTAGCGCATTCCTACGTATTCCAGAATGCAAACGGGCAGGTGGGACCGTGGCAATAATCGGCGCCTCCACCCCCAAAAAGCAAGCGCACCGATTACCGCCAGGCAGTACCAGCGGGGTAGGGCACTGGAATAGAGGAACAAATAACACAGTAAAGCATCCTAGAAGACAATACGCGCAGCATATTGGGGCTGGCTACACTTTAACCAACAACAATTACATAATTATTCAAAACTATCACGTGTTACTACATGACACCAGGCGGCTAAATCTCAACGCTGCACTTATACTACTGGTCTGAAAGCTATCCGGCAAGGGTAGAAGATTGTATTTGAAGCCGGACAAAGCCGGGAAGCGCTTGCACTAAACTTCAACCGCCAACTAAATATGAAGCAATAGAAAAGACAGTAGCAAATGCGCACTTGCACAGGCACTGCAAAACAACAAATCATTGGTTTGAATCGTGGTGATAATATGAAGTGTACAGCTGAAATGTAAACAACGCAAATATTACAGTATATAATATTGTTAATGTTGCTGCCGAGAAATTTTGGAATACAGTAGCCGAAAGTATGTGGGGCAGTAATTAGGCTTACGGCAATTAGATTGATTAACCGCAAAGCATTTCAAATTGTTTAAAATAGCATTCAACCCGATTTTTGAAAAACGGAGGAAAAATCTTAAAAAATACTCTAAGTTAATCAACATTACCCCATTGCAATTCTTGCAACTCATCAAGTTAAGAAAGTCTAAGGGGAAAAATTTCATGTTTTTCTCTTAGAATCCACATTTTGGCCATCTTGTTTCAAGTAGATTGCGCAGTAAATCAGTTTTCTAAATTTCTCCTATTTCAAGTCTTGTTAAGTTTGTAGGCTATTGCTTACTATAGATAGCTTATCCGAAGAAATGATTGCATGTTGAAGGCTAAAGCATCGTAGCTGATTAGATCTTAGATTAACACTCCGGTTTTTAGTGAGCCAGTAAGTTTTATGCAATTATTGCACAATTAGTTTTATCCAAAAGGTCAGAAGGCCAGTTATTTTTTTCACATAATTAGGCAATTGCAAACTTCGATGCAGGCCCGGCGCCAGGATAACGTGACTGGGGGGGCAGAAATTAATTTTGGGGGCACAAGAAGATTATTTATGTGAATTCGAGAAGGGCACGGGGGCACGAGAAATTTATTCCAGTGTGGATCAAACGAACAAGGTGAAAACCAAAAAAAAAGTTCTTCAGTTCAAAACTTTCCACAAATTCTGGTTATCGTCTCAAAATTCTTGCAATTTTTCTCGAATTCTTAAAGTGACTCAAAACCCAAAAACAAAAAAAATTTAGATTTGAAGTTTTTGGCTGTTGAAGTTTTTGGCTGTTAATGCAATGTCATAGCAGCATACATTCACAAACTAGTTAATTTTTTGAAAATATATTTGGTTTTTGCTGAAAAATATCGATTTAGTGTTTTAGAAAAAACCAAAACCACTCCGTTTTTTTCCTCAAAACAAAACCAAGCAGGTGATGCTTAGTGGTAAAATTGATCTATAATGTAACAGTAGATAATTGTGGCCACTGTGATTTTTGTAAGTTGCAGCATAATAGGAAAATATTTTGCCGTTTAGGTCAATATTGGATGCAAACAGCACTTGAACTGTAAAACATTGCATGGAGAAACGCTTTCGTAGTTTTGACACGACGCAGTCGGAATGCGGCAGCAATTTGATAAAAAGCTTGCTCCAAATTCAGGTGAAGACCAAAAAAAATCTTTACCGCAATTTGATGGAATATTCGGCCCGAAATTGACATTCCATCAGCGATTTTTTTGTCTAAACGCCAGGACGCTCTCTTCTAGTAGGGGAACGCTAAATCTCGATGGGGTTGTTAACTCTCAATAGGGGGACGCGTCCCCCCAACAATTTAAATACTGGATAAGCGGTAGGCTACAAGTACGTAAAACGTTCATTAACTGTAGCTAGCCTGCAGTTAATACTAGCGTTAGACCTACATTGTGAAACAGCATTTCACAATACGCAGCTATTGCTTGCTTGGGCCCAGCATCGGCACATAGTTTCATTGGTTTAATGGAATAGCACTGTTTTCTAGCTAGAGCGAGTATTGCTTCTCTAATAAATTATACGTAGAATTAAACAGTAATAAAAGTTTATTGCAAAGATAAAGGCAATAAGATAAACTCAAGAAAAACTACAGACGTAAAAGTCGCCAACTAAAATTCTGGACAGATTTTTGTGCAATGTTGGACTGTGGCAGCCGTTCAGGTGACGGATTTGAGTTTGATGAAGCGCGACGATGGTAGCTTGGGAGGTTGCCGGAACTGTAAAAAAATAATTTATTTAAAAAGAATATCATACGTAATAGCAATAGGATAGCTTAAAAGTAAAATTTCTGCAAATTAATGTGAACATTTCCGTAGTCATCTTTTTATAGTACTCAGTAATTCATAACACTGGTGCATATGCAAGTGTCTCTGGTAATACCAGGTTCATTGACAAAACACTGCTGAGAATAAAAAAAGAACAAAACAGAGCCGTCGGTATCTGCTTTCAATGAAAAAATTGTTCAGAACTGCTTTGGTGTTCAGTGCCCTCAAAAGTTTTCAATAATATTGAGATTTCAAGATATTGCATATTATAAAATTCACTGTTTCGCTAGATTGGATTAAAGGTCAATTGATTTAAACAGAATGTTTATCAAAGCCAGCCTAACAACTGCTAAAATATTTCTCAGCTGCCACAGCAAAAATCGATTGGTTACTATTTTACATAACCACATAACCGCAGCTTCTCCCAACTCGACAGCGCAAAAATACTGAGTCTCCAGTTGAGACAGAGTGTTTGGTTTTTGATACGCCTCATTATGGGGCGACCAACCTGATGTAAGACAACTCATCAAGAAACTCTGATGCTATCGAGACATCCTGACAACCAAACTCAATTTTCGCACGACACCATTTTTTCCTCTCGTCACTCTAGAACGGGTTTAATGAATACAAGATACAAGCGGGCAAAAAAAGTAATTTTAACCAAAACGCCTCTAGTTAAAATTTTCACATAGGCTGCTTGGACAAAAAAGTAATTTTAACTAAAACGTGCGCATCTGCAAGTAAAGTAGGTAAAATTTGTGTCTTTTCGAATAAGGGACATTTTCTAAGAAAAGACAATTGCACTTTCGCATTAATCCATAAAACCGAGGTTTGACTGTATCTTGAGTCAAAGTTTGCAAGTTTCGACTAATTTCAAGCGAAATTAAGATCGGGCGGCACGATTAACTACCATAAAATGCTGACACTCCATAATCGAAAGAATACGAAACTACCTGTAGACTGAGCCGCATTGCCGCAGATGTGGTTCTGTCGCCAAACAATCGCTGATGACTGAGTCTGATACCCGAAAGGTCGTCTTTGTATTGAAGTAGAAACCTATATAACACTGTTAAATTGACGCAAACTGCGAAAATATAATTAACCGATTCAAAAAATTTTACTTATTGAACTTCTAGCTGTAGTACCGGTAGGGTTTTTTCAAAAAGGCACTGTCTATAATAGAACGACTAGGCATATAAGGTTCATCAGAGCATATTAATAAAAAAAAACATTGCAAATTAATAAAGTTCCTATACAACAGCAACTAACTTGAACAAAATCAACCGTGGAAACTTTTAGATTTAGTTTGCATAGGATTTTTTAAAGAATTACATCAGATTCTTTTGGAGTTACTGTCTCACATTAAATACAGCAACCGGTTTGTAATTTCTGTTATTTTTTGTCTTAACTATTTCAATAAATACTGATTTGTGTTTCAGTTCAAAAAATGAACTCTCTCCACGGTCACCCTTTGGCAAGAGACTTCTAAACAAAATCAGGGCTATGAAAGAGTGAATACTTTTAGATTTAGTTTTTATCATTTTTTTCTAGATTTACAATAGATTATTTTCAAATTTCTGTCACTCTTTGGCAAGAGGCTTTAGGAAGCAATGGGCAATATTTCATAATGTTATATTGATTTTAATTTTATCGCACCACTCATGAAATAAAATAATGCCAGACACTAGCCAAAAACTCGAAATTATCTCTGTGTACCTGATGGAAGTGGCCTAGCCACTATTTTGGCAGGCCTACTGTTATGCAAAAGTCAGAGAAGTATCAGATTGCATTGCTGGAAGCAGCTTTGAAAAATTTCAAAAGGACTCGTATTTTCTTAATTTGATGGAAAATAATTTCGAGAAGTTCTATAACACAAAATTTAGAAAATGCAATGCTGCAATGATATCCACTGTAATTACACCAACCAAGAACTTAAAAAAGCATTCTACTCCAGTTTTCACTTTTGACCAAAAGTTTGGGAAAAGCCTATAATGCATTCTCACCAAATTTGTACTTTCTACCTCTTGCCATTTTCAAGACAATAACTTTCCTCTCACTTCAGTGTCGCCATTTTTCCAGTATGGTGACAGAAGATTAACTTTTGAAAAGTTGACTTACATTTACTTGAAAAGCAGCTAATTTACAATTCTGACCCTTTACTTTGCTTTGCCAAGAACACTGTCGAAAAGACTTATTGAGAATTAGAAACATGCACTACCTTTTTGAAATTTTATTTGTAATTGGCAACCATGGCAAAATTTCTAATGGGAAAAGCATTTTGCAGGGAAGTCTACATTATCATATCTTGAAAACGGAAGGTTGTCGAAAGCTGAAATTTGATAAAGTTCGTTTTCAAATCTGTCAAACTTTTTTGAGAGAAAACCGAGCAAAAGTTTTTTTGACCTGAATGCCGTTTTATTGCACATCAGTTTAGTTTCTTCGCATATGCCCAGCATTTCTTGCTGATCTTTACGACAAGCACAAAAAACAATGACAAAAGTTAAAATGCAATTTGCTGAGTCAGTAAGGCCAGGTGCACATTTCTATAATTTGATCAACTGATTTCTGATGCCAGTTTGCTACAAATCATAGGTGGGCACAAGTCCGTTAATTGTTAATCCGTTAATAACGAAGCTAACTTTTTCATTAACTCGTTAATCCGTTAAAAAGTTATTTAATGTTAACGGACTAAATTAACTTCCGTTAAGTGCTGTTAACGGACTAAAGTAACTTCCGTTAAGTTCTGTTAACTTCCGTTAAGGTTTTTATCGTTAGTATCTTGCAGCTTCGTTGTGCGTTTGAACTTGTTTTTATCTTGAAATTAGATTAGACTGTAAAATGTAACTTTTAATACACAAAAAGACCACCATGGCAATAAATATTTCCTTACAATCAGCTTAACAGCGTCAATACGTGTTCTAGAAGCGAGTGAATTAAAAGAAATGTAAGTTGCACGCAAAATGTTAACGGATTAACGGACTTTATTAACTTCCGTTAATTAAAGCTGAAAATAACGGATTAACATTAACGGAGGTTCGAAGTTTGTTAACGGACTAGTGGTTAACGAAGCTAACGTTTTGCGTTAACTTGCCCACCTATGCTACAAATCAATAAGCACCCCACAGCCATTACCCAATACTGAAACAGTAACACTAAAATTCACAGGACCACGGCAAGGCCTGCACATTTGAGGTGTTGGTGTTCCTAAATGGTTTGTTGGATCTTTCCAAAGCCATGCATTTTAGCTCGTTGAATGCTACAATTTTGTTGTTAATCAAATGTTTACAAGTGTTTTTAATTAAGTAATTAATTGATCAGATTCAACTCAAAAACTTAGCCAAAGACAGACAGTTTCAACCATACCTTATTATAAAACAACGTAAACAGAGAGATTCCTAAGTTCACAACAATCGGTTTCTCTATTGTTGTGATCAGATGAAGTTGGAACATAGCAGCATTAATGGTAATATCATGATCAGAGCTGGAATGATCATCGTTATGCAACACTGCAATGGCTCTAGTTGCTCTCATCAGAAATTGCAAAAGCTAGTCAAGCCTATGTGAATATACAATACATTCAGTTACCTAGCACAGATACTAAAAAAAGTTCAAAATCAGATTTTTTTTCTTCGTTTACACGTCTTCATTCCTAGGGTACGCACAAGTAAATTAGAAAGTTTCCCACCGTCCATGCTCTAATTTAAATTGTTCAGGGGCTTTTGCTCAGCACCAAAGTTATTTTTGAATTATCTATGCCAAACTGGTGCAAAAATTTTGTACTTCGGCGTATTGGATTTCACTTGCGCAACCCACATGGCATATGGCAAGCACGTAAAATTTATTTAACAGCAATAACCTAAAAA
The DNA here is from genome assembly GCA_963965965.1 of Trididemnum nubilum. Lineage (NCBI taxonomy): Eukaryota > Metazoa > Chordata > Ascidiacea > Aplousobranchia > Didemnidae > Trididemnum > Trididemnum nubilum. Next base: position 25,761,220 of record OZ014481.1, on the reverse strand, counting down.
AATACTACAGTTGGGTAGCCACTTAGCAGTTAGTAGACATATCAAGAATCTAAGAATAGATCGTTTCGCAAACACCCTATGTTTTTTCAATGATTAATTAATCCTAATTCACTTTGCAACAAGGTCGCTTTGTCCATGGATACTACAATTACCTAATTGAAGGATTCGTACTTTGCAAGGAGTCGAGGACACAAGGCTCGAGGCCAAGGACACAAAAAAAATCCGAGGCCAAGGCCAAGACCAAGGACAGCCTTTTCGAGGACAGACACTCTCGAGGCCAAGGACAGGAATGCTCGAGGCCAAGGACCAAGGACACAGGCGCAAGTGCTCTCCGATAAAAAAAAAAAAAGGTCTTCACAAAAATTTTTCAGGCGATCTCAAAAAAAAAAAAAAAAAAGAAAAAAGGTCTTCACAAAAATTTTTCAAGCGATCTCCACGAATACACGTTTTCTAAAAAATTTTTCAAGCGCTCCACAAAATTTTAACAATTCAAAAAATAGTGCTGTCCTCGAGCCGAGGACAGGCCAATTTTCGAGGACTTGAGGCCTCGAGGCCAAGGCCAAGGCCAAAGACTTGATCTTCGAGGCCAAGGCCAAGGACTTCAAAATGTGTCCTCGAGGACGTCCTCGAGGCCAAGGACGTCCTCAAGGACTCCACCTCTGGTACTTTGTCAGAGGATCACTGGCAACTCTACTATATTGCAGGACCGCAACTACGGGGCACCCCCCTAAACAAAAGGAGGCGGCACCCCCCTAAACAAAAATTTCGCCCCCCTAAAAATTCCAGGATGCCCACCCAAAGCCCCCTTTCCCTTGTGGCTCTTTTAAGATGGTGGCTTTTTTGGGGGGGAAGCAACAAAAGACTATGAAATAAGCAGAACATTTTAGTGAGATGACTTTTTTTTTTTTGAGATGAACAGAAATCTTGGAGAAAATTAGACCAATTTGGTGCGACGACCTTTTTTTTTTGGAGATCAACAGAAAACTCGGAGAAAAGTAGACCATCCCAAAAAGTTTGGCCACCCCGAAATGAAATTTTGTCCCCCTTAGAACAGCGTTCTAGTTGCAGCACTGCTACATTGGAACAGTAACGGAATGACATTACGTATCGTAATGAGATAGTAGAATTTTGGAATACTGTAGCCTAGTAACAGAATATTGTGTTAAATAATATTATCTGTTATAAGATATTGGAACAATAACATTTCGTACAATAACGAAAGGGCATGGTGGTTTGCGATACCCGTATTCACTTTTACGTAGTGGAGATTTTGCTTCAGAGCTTGTGCTCCATAACCGATAAAAAACAAGAAAGTAGTTCAATTGTTTGACCAAATGAGACTTACATCACCAATAGGTCATAATAAAAATTATTCATAGCAATTTTGAATTACAGCTAGCATTTTATATGGCTTAAGCTGATAAGTAGAGGACAGGGGTAGTGACACAAAAAGTAAACTGATACCGGTATCTCGCATCAATTGGCTACCGGTAAATGGCACCATATCGGTAAACAAGAAAAGTTCACGTACAGGTCAGAAGGAGCCTAACATCATTTTTTTTCTTGTCACTTCCTGTTTGTCGAAAAACCCACTGCCTAATTTAAAATCATTAATAGCAATTTTGAATTAGCCTACACTAAGGCAAGTATTTTTTATGACTTAAGCTGATAAGTACGGGAAGAGTCCCAAGAAAAACCGGTATCTCACATCAATTGGCTACCGATAAATACCGGTAGCACTGTACGATAGGCTACCGCATATACCGGTAGCTGTTCAGTGCATAGGCCTATCAACAAGGAAACTTCACTTACAGGTCATACCGTAGGTAGCCTAGCATCACTTAGTTTCTTGTCAGTTGCTGTTTGTCATTGCAATAGTACAAAGTAGGCTATATCAATCTTTGAATATAGCCACTATCATCAGCATTCCCTTTTGCAATACAGCCTTGCCTACTGTTGAGTGGTCTCACTATTCCCGTAGGCCTAGCCTGAATAAGTACTAACCTAAACCAGGCCTACTATAGGCTGTATAAAGCAGCATTTCGTACTTCACCTTCAATTTTCTTTTTTATACTCCATATTTTTAAGCCTAGCTTACACCGGCGAAGCTCTAACCTGAACTGAAGCATACAGCAACAACCTGTGATGCAGGGAGTTAGTGACGTTAATTTTCGGTAGCTAGTGACGTTAATCTTACTAGTAGAAGCTAGTCATGCAAACGCTCACGCACGTGCCATTGCCTTTTTCTCATACATTTGGTTCAAATATGACATTTTGCCACTGCATTGTGGCAAGCTGCGCAGTGTAGTGGTTATCATGCTCAGCTACCAACCCTCCACACCTGGTTCAATTCGCAGTTGGGTAGCGAATGTGTGATGCAGTATGCAGGAACTGGCAAGGAAACGCACAAAGCTAATTTTTTTTGCTTCAAAACCTCGCATTACAGTTAGGGTTGGGGCGGGGATGCCAGCCTGAGGGGATAGCAATTACGTAGCAGCATCTTTTTAGCTTACGAAAGCGACATACAATTACGCTTGAGTGCGGCTCCCTGCGTAAGTTTTGCACGACTAGCTCCTCGTAATTTTGCTGTGTGGAATGGATCAGTGATGTTTGAAATGATGTCACTCAGTAACGATAAAACGGAGAGAAATAATTTTTTTTGCACATACCTTAGAAAATTCCATAGTTTTGATTTACTTACTTTTTAACGAAATTCAAACACCTTTCAAATTTCGTTCTGTCCTGTTTAAGTGAAGACCAAAAAAAAAGACTTCGTCCCAAAAGTTTTATGAAATCCGGTGTGAGTCCACAAAAATTACAAAAATATGGGCAATAAGCACCAATTTGGGAGTCTTAGGTCTCGATTTGCACTCCAATAGCCCCGAGCCTGTTAGTTTCTTTGGGGCACAGTCCTCGCTTGGGGGGGGCACAATTTTTGTTTGGGGGGGCACAAGCAGGCATTTGGGGGGACACGGCCCCGGAATGCCCCCCCGTGGCGCCGGGCCTGCTTCAATGCAAAGTGTTTAGGTTAACAATTTTCGTATAGGTTTGCTTCGATTATCAGCAAGTACCAACGAAGCCACTACATGTACAGCTACAGCTGTATTCAGTCATTTGACGGTTTTGACGCACTTCCGTTCGGTTTGGTAATGTTCAAAAAGCGTTTCTCCCTCGTCTAAGGGAAAAAAGAATTGCGATTATCTTATGATTTCTTGGCCGAAGAGAATCAATACTGGTGCGAAAAAACTTTTAAAAATTGCCGAAGTTGCTTCACTATGGTTTCATGGTGAAATTTTTTAAATAAAGACGTCCTGAATGCCCTTTTAGGCTTTTAAGATTTGGAGTTTGTTTTTATTGTCAGACTCTACTTAAGTTTACTGTTTAGATTGCTGTCACAGCCCTGAATAGCCTAACTGCGAAACAGCCTGTTGGGGGCAATGTTTTACCAATTTTATTAGTGTTTTTATTATTGTTAACAAGCTCTGACCTTGCGTAATCAAGCTTGTTGTTTGGTTCGCAACAAAAACAAACATTACATTGCTCTTTCTCCTTAAGTCAAGCTCTTTACTGTGTAACTGACCAAACACCTACCATAATGAATATGGAAAAGGTTAAAATCAAATACTCCACGAAAAATATTCCGTTGCCCAGCAAAAAGTCATATTTGAACGCGATGCTTGAAAACGTAGATAGTTTCATTACGTCTAAGATGGAGGATGTTTGTTCACGAGGAGTACCGAAACAGATCGAAAATGCACCTGAATGAGCAGACCTTTGGGTTTACATCTGAGAGGATACCTCCACGGAAAAGATTACTAGCTTTTGAATCAGATTTCTACGAGCTAGTACGTTCCATCAACTTTGTCAAACGTATTACTGAGTTCAAAAACAGCTCAAGACAGACTTGATTGGCATTACAATCTCCGATACGCTCCTTATTACTGCGGGCAATGCATCAAATATCTACAAGAATAGCGCAGAAAATTACAGCAAGCTCCAGCAGATAACGTCGCAACAGCCTACAAAAAGGCCGAACCGGAATAATACAGCTAATAGATAACGAAGCCAAAGCCTCTGAATATGACTTTCAATGAAGTCAATTTCATTTTGCTTTCACAATAAGCTTTTCGGACAGAACTCTTCAGTTGCGATCTCTGTCTGGTTTGGTATTTGGTGAGCATAGGGTTGCCAAACGTCCTTGAATCTCAAGAATCGTCCTTGAATTTGCCTTAAAATTTTGCTGTGTCCTTGATCCGTGAAAAATGTTCTTGAAAATTGCCTGTCGTCCTTAAAGTCCTTTAACCTGCAAAGAAACACAGTCAAACCAATCTTGTTGGTTTTTATCAACTGGGCAGTAAACCTAAAAATCAAAACAACCAAATATTCAATTAACTAGGTTACCCTATTTGGGATATCTAAATTCAATACTAAATGCATTCGCATCGTGTGTAACAATGGACTCCTAATAATGAGTCTATGGTGTAATAATTTCAGGGAACAATGGTAAAATTCAGCTGACAATGGTTACAACAAAAACGTTGAGAGTAAAACAGTGGGAGCAGAGCAAAAACGTTGTTGTTGTTGTTGTAGCGTATATTTATCTTCCTGTCACAGTGTCACTGGACAGCGTCAGACGCTAACTATTGGACGATCAGTACGCTTTTAATTGCAGTAACTGTACTTCGTGCTTGGACGAATCTGCACCTGCTCAAAAGTTTCCAATGTTCCCGTGGATTTTTTCGAATTATTGCCCACTGAATTTGCTGCTTGTTCGAAGCCACCATGCAAAGGTAATCATCGTAAAATGCCTTTTCCAAGGATGCAAAAACGTGGCCAGGATGCGGGTTGAACTTAGATCTTGCAATTAGGGTTGTCGTAAACACGACGCCTTTACTATCCCGGCCACGCTGCCGACGAAAAATCAAAACCTAAGCCGAAAAATCAAATTTTTCTTCCATTGAGCTTCTAGGCCTATGCTTTGTAGTATGTAGGTGAGCAAATGTGCAATCAAAAATCAAGAAGACAAACATTCTTCCCTCCTTCCCTTGCACCACCAACCTCCATCCCTCCATGTACATTTCGTGCTGGCAATCTCTGCTCTACCCGTTTCTGCTATGTGTGTGTAATATTGTGTTTTATTGGACGGGTGATTCAGGCACCATGTGTAGGCTTATCATGCAATCATGCACAAGATACTTTGGGGGCTATATTATAATGTTTGTCAATCTAGACGAGTCGACAATTCGGCCCTGATTAAAACATAGCAGTAACTGCCTTTCTCAGGGACACAACGTGATATACAGTTCGAGCATCGAAGCAATATTTGGTAATTGGTGCGATTTATGGATAGATTTCACATTTAATGATTTGTGATACTTCTTTAAACAACTACTCAGACACAAAGCATTACACCCAGTAGCTTAGCCAGGGGGGCGCTATAGTCCCCCCATTGGCCTGTCAACCAAAATACAAAATCAGAAAAATGCCACGTTTTTAGCTCTTTTGAGACTGTTTTTTTTTGCGCTGAAATTGACGAAAAGGGATATAAAGCATCTTTTGAAACATATATTTAGGGGGGGGCTAATTTGTCAAAAATTAAAGTCACAAATCAATAAAAACTTTAAAAAATGCCAAAAATAAAAAATCAAATTTGATCGCTAGTGTAAAACCGACAAACATAGGTTTTATTAGCAAACAATATATTATAAACTCAGGAATAGGGGTGGGGGCTATTCAAAGTTAGTTAATTACCAATCACTTCTCTCAAATATCCTTCCATTAGCCCCCCTCCCAATTATTTTTCTTTATAAAATATAGACGAAATAAATTGCTCCGTGTGAGTTTATTGGAAAATAGGATTTTATGATTTACCAACATGCAAATTAGAAAACTGCACTGTTATCATTAGTCACTTTCCACATAGCCCATTTATGCAACCAGTTGAATCATATTGCGCTGCCAATTTCTATGCCACGTTTTAAACGCATTATTTTTTACCAAAATAGCTCCAAAATTAAGTTATTTTTGCAAAAAAAGTGCAAAACGCTCTTTTTCTTTTTTTTTTTTCCTTTGTTTTCTTTTTTTTCCTTTTTTTCTTCCAAAATCTTGTACGCTCTTCTTCTCCTAAACATAAAACATCGAAATCTAATTTTTGTGTAAAGTTGTTGGAGTGCAAACGCAATTTTGTCTCCCGAAATAAAAATGATTTTTTAACCGCTCAAGCTAAGGTGCTAGTTTTTTTTTGATATCAGCAGATACTTAACAGACAAATATTTTGACATAGTTTGGGGGTGCCACCTCCAGGGACCCCCAAAAATTAATTTTTTGATTGGCTTAAGCTAGGGCGCTTGTTTTATTGAAATATAGAGATTTTTGAGTCGGTTGTTCAAAGGTGTTGCTACTCAGCAAGCTCCCATCTAGTTTTCACTGCAGTTAATTATTTTTTGGGATATCAGATTAGGAAAGTAATTTTAAACAAATCAAATCTTTCATTATACTCGTTGTTCTCTTTTCAATTTTGTTTTAAACTCGTTGTATTACGCCAAAGTGTGTAAAGAGTTAGCAGGGCCCATCTTCGCGTCATTGCGGCCTGGGCAACATAGATCCTTTCGAAAAAATGTTGTAACGGCGGCGAGCCGTTGGCAGCAGTGTGTTTGATTTGACTGGCCCAAGATTTAAACCTTGGACCTCCCGCTTCAGAGACGAACGCGTTACCGCTCGACCAGCAAAAGAGCTTATTTCAATAGATTTGTGACAGCGTCCAATAAAAAGTAGAGCTTTATTAGAACGTTTAAGTTGCGTAGTATGCGCAGTAATCAGTTAATCGACAAAAGCGTGCAAAAAGGTAACAGTATTATCCTTTCGGAAGCTGGACAGACTGGTGGTGTAGTATTGCGTTCGATTACTGAGGAAACCAAATTTATGTGCATTTTTTTCAGTAGTTTGACTGCTTTTGGAAGTAACCTAAAGCCAGAAGTCGACCAACTGAAGCTAAAAAAATAGAAGGACCTTCATAACTTTCATCAGTTTAAGGACAAGGGTTGAGAATCATAAGTTCGCCATCATCAAGTGCGCAACCAGATTTTGCTGGGGGGCTTTGAATTTGTTGGGTTATTAAAACCCTTAAATTTTGGGGTTAAATTTCTAAGTGATTTAGCAAAGGGGGGCTGAAGGCCCTTTAGCCCCTCCTGATTGCGCCACTTGTCGCCATGGTTTGGTATCTTTTGTCGTTTCACAAATAATAGGCTAGAATTGTTGTTTTTATTTCAGAAGAAGAACCCCCGTTTTAAATACATTTGTCATAATCTGTACATAATTTAGTGCATGCATTATGCAGCTTTTGTTTTCATGGTTTATGAATAACTTGAAAAATGAAAGAACAGCTTTTTGCTGAATTGGCTGTTCATGTTTTAACCAACCAACTAACCAACAGAAAGAATTTTTTTTGCAAAAACCTTAAAAAATTCAGGCCTAACCCAAGGCCATACACAGAAAAAGGTTAAACAGCACTGCACTGCTGAGTAATCAAGAAAACACTTCATGCTTCATCGTCGGGATACGGTAATTTTTGTCAGTCACATTAGCAATTTTTTGGATGCACGCTGATTCTCTAAGTTTTCATTCTCTATTGTCACACTAAGGAATCAGGTGTAAAATTTATCATGACTTAACACAGACAAAACTTATTATCTCTCTACACTACCTGCAAATACTTGAATAGTGAATACCTTTAAAAAATTCTTCAGCCTTGCGATATCTTGAGCACATTTTACCTACTGGCATCAACGAATCAAACGTGATCAAACCAATGACACCAAAACGCTAAAAAAATTGCGGTTGCCAAAATATTAAACAAAATTCAATTATTTTCATTTGATTTAGGTAAGAAATCTCTCCCTGCCAAAGATGATGCATTGCTTGTCACATTTATACTTTGTTGATACATAGTAGCTCTGTAATAAGACATTCAACAAAAATCACGTGTCCGAGTCTGAGTTCTCTCAAATTCGACGAGTCCGAGTCCTTAAAAAGTGGCCTCGAGTCCGACTCGAGTCCGGACTCGGATCGAGTCTTCCCAACACTGATTTAATGTCCATTAAATAATATTTCGCACGTGTTCAGAGCCATTTGAAAGAACTAGATTTTTAACGTTTGAAAGCCAATTGAAAAAAAATGAAATTCTTCAATCCTCCTTTTACTTACAATTTGATCCAAAACATGTTTAAAACCTTGCATTTGGTGTTAAGTGTTGTAAGTGATTTGGCCCAGGTAGGGGAAAGTAAGGTACATTGCCTGCAGCAATATTTTAGCAGTAAATAGAAATCCACTTGAAGATTTTCCTTGAGATTTTTTGCTTTGTCAAGAAAATAACCTGGTGTAAGAATACAAGTGCGACTACAGGGCTCAGGCTTCCTCAATTCAAATTCAATAATTTGTTTATTGAGCATTTTCCCAAGCTTTTTTTCAAAAGTATTTTGTCGCGTAAAAACTGGAGAGGTGGAGGTGAATTGCAATCGAAAAAATGTGGTACGATAGATGTTACGCCCAGTACTTAAACTGTAAAATTTTGCTTGGGGGAACGCTTTCGCAGCCTTGACCAAATGCATTCGGAATGCGGCTGAAATTTAATGGAAATTTTGCATTAAGTTGAGATGTTGTCCCCAAACTCGATTGAAGACCTAAAAAAGGTCTTTACCGCAATTCGGTATAATAGTATAGTCGGCCAAAATTTGGGATGTTTTGGTGCTCACAGCCACTTTTTCGTCTAATTGTTCAGACGCTTACTCTTAATGGAAAGCGCTGAAATCTTGTAAGAGGGGATGCTGAAATCTCGATGGGGGGACGCTAAATGTCGATGGGAGAATGCTAACTCTCGATGGGGGATGCGTCTATCGTTCAATTTAAGTACTGGTTACACCTATACTAACCGTATTATTGCTTGAGCTGGTTTACATTGCGCAGGACACTTGGTACTTTGGGGATTTTTGCAAAATCTTTCTGCGAAAATACAGGTGAAGATCAAACAAAGTCTTACTATCTGAGCCCAGAGCCCCTGGAACTGTGCCATACGTAAATTCGGTCTTGGTTATTGCATTACATTCCTAAAAAGGTTAGATGAAGGCCTGAGGTAGCAACTTTTGGGACAAAAACTCTTAATTTTTTCCAGGTTATACATTTAAATTGGTCGGCAAAATTTGAATTGAAGGGTTGTCAATATCATTGTTAATTACTGTTGTACGAAAAAAAGGAGACTCTCCCCCCTGGCTAAGCCTATGCCCACCGCAGTATCGGCCTTTGACAAATTATAAAACAGTGTTGTCACTTTTATTCAAACATGACTTACAATACCTCATATATTGGTTGTTTTTGTTATTAAAACAGTCTTTGAAGGGCTGTGATTTGTAAAGTAAGTCAACATGTGATGTGTTTAATTTCGAAGCAGTGTTTTTCTGTCCGACAGGTCATTCCCCACGTGGCAACTCCTCCCATTAGTGGGGAATTTTCCACAGGTTAAGAACCACTGCTTTAGGATTTGAGGGCGAAGCCAGGCAATTTTTTGTAATTTTTTGAAATAAAAAACTATTTTAATCCCATTGGATCACATTTCGCACGTGTTCAGAGCCATTTGAAAGAACTAGATTTTTAACATTTCAAAGCCAAATGAAAAAATTAAGTTCTTCAATCCTCCTTTTACTTGCAATTAAGTGAAACACTGGCGAATTGAGGCAATGGTAACTGGCGGATGAAGTTGGGCGAGGTTAAGAAGTGCAGAAATTAGCAACCAGGAATTAGCGCAAGCGAAGGCCTGATACTGCGACGTCCTGCCTTCTAATATTCCAACCCCAGATTCAAAGGTCAACAAGAGGTTGCTGGCTAAAATGGAAACCGATGGTGATGGACCAATATTGAAATGGATTGTCAATGCGAGTATAGGGTACAGCGGATAAAATGCGCTGCCGTATCGCGGCCACAAGATAGAGAGGATGCTGATCCTAGTCTAGCCAACATAGAACATCGTGTCCATCAGCTTGTGAAAATCCCCATGCACCTGTAGTTCCCAGATGGCACCGAAGTAAGGGTCTACAGCTTGGGAAGCTCCGCTGAGGCCAGTACTCCAGGGATAAGTCTGTCAATTGCGGTGTTGGTGTGTCGTTATCGGCAGAAATGGCAGTTAGTGGCCTCCTGCTAGTTTTGGATTACCTGGTCTTTGGAACTTTTCCCAGTTTAAAGAAAACCAACCCTACGAAAATGTGTAATACCATTAGATCAAGAAAAGTGACACGAATCATATCCCTAAATTCAGAAGAAGTGGCACGGTCACAACCAAGAATCATTGAGTTCTTGAGTGATAATGCCAACAAAGATAACAGATGACGAAGAAACATCAAATCTGAGCCCTCAAGTTGAGAAGGTTCCTTTGCTAAAGGAATCGGTCTCAGAAGCTGAGGGTACAGCAAAAATGGTATGGTCGGTTGTGAAACCGAACACCACCCCAACTTCCCCTGTGGAACCTCAGAATCCAAGTAATTTCTCGGAAGTTGCTTGCAAGTCTAAGGTGAAGCGGGGGAAAAATCAAATAAAGCCATTACGGCACCTAAGTTATCCTTACATAATTTAGAGTGTTGGCAAATCAACCTACACAGATGTAAAACAGCAAGCTATAACATGTGTGAAGTTACAAAAAGCGTACGTTCCGGGTTAGTGTTAGCTCAAGAACCATAGACATATGCCACAAAAATCTGAAGCAAGCTACGAGGATGGAAACTCTTTCAAGGAATTGAAAAGGGTAATTGTCCTCGGGCGTGCATTTATGCTACTCCGGATCTCTGTTGTTCTCTAATCCCGATGTTTGCAAATGAGGATATTGTGGCAGTTAGAGTTAACAATGCGTGCCAAAGCGGTGATAGTTTTGTTTTCGTATCGGTATACATGGCAGCCGAAGAACCTGCTCCGCCCAATTATTTGAGGGATCTGTTAGTCTTCGCAGAAAATAAACAAATCCCTACAATTGTAGGAACCAATGCAAATGCACATCACACTACATGGGGATCCTCCGATATAAACTCTCGAGGAGAGGATCTGCTAGCGTATTGTGTTAGTGCAGACCTGAATTTCTGTAATGTGGGTAATAAACCAACATTCAGAACTAAAACGCGGGAAGAGGTTCTGGACTTAATCTTAGTAAACCGGTGTGCATGGGACCGAGTAGTTGGCTGGCGTGTTAGCAACGTGCCATCATTCTCGGATCATATGTATATTAGGTTCCGGGTTAAAAACAGAATCCAAAAACATACTAAAATGTTTCGTAATGTTCGTCGTACGTGCTGGAACAAGTATGTAAACGAACTCGAATAAAAATTAGAAGAACGAATTTTACGACCAATACCAGTGCCTTCTTCAAAAGAAGACATTGATGCGCTGGCAAACAAGGTTCATTCAGTTATTACTAAATCATATGAAGCTGCTTGCCCTATGCGAAAGTTGCTTCGTAAGAAAGATTACATTTGGTGGAACTCTGAGCTAGCAAGCCTTCGAAGAGAGGCTCGCCGAGCTTGAAGAAAAGCCATTAAAACAAAACAAGAAAAAGATTGGGAGGCTCAAAGCTTGCCCTATCCTACTTCAAAAAAGCTGTCAGAAGAGCAAAGCGCGATTCATGGCATAGCTTTGTAGAGAGTATGAATAGTTAAACACCAACGGCTCGGCTGGTTAAGATTATTCGAAGGAATGAAACGGTACGTGTTAGCAACGTAAATAAACACAACGGAGAATTCACAAAGTGTCCACCAGAAACTTTGAACTATCTGCTCGATATCTTATCACCGGGTAGCCAGCAGACAGAAAATCGTGAAACCAGGTCCGACTTAGTGGACAATCCATTCATGAGACCTAAAGACACTGAAATGTTTGCAAACATATGTTCATTTGAGCGTATGGAAGCAGCTATTGACGAATTTCAACCATTCAAAGCACCAGGACCAGATGGGCTCTATCCTGTACTGTTACAAAAAGAATGGAATCAACTGAAAGGATATTACCATGTCATTTTTCAAGCATGCCTGAGACACAGCAATGTGCCACTGGCATGGAAAGAAGGCACAGGTATATTTCTCCTCAAACCCGGAAAGTAAAGCTATGTTGAAGCTAAATCCTTCTGTATGATCACTTTAACTTCCTTTCAACTGAAATGGTTAGAAAGACTAATTTTGTATCATATTAATGAAGATAACAACGTGCAGGCAAAGCTTTCTGCATCGCAGTATGGATTTCGTGCAGGCGTTTCTACTGAAACTGCTTTGCATGAATTTGTGCACCGTGTAGAGCATTGCCTTGTTAGAAAAAAGCCGGCTTTGGGTATTTTCCTGGTTATTGTCGGTGCCTTCGACAATGTCACCTTTCGTAGTTTTGTTGCGGCTCTGCAAGAGCTGGGCATGTCTAAGATTCTCACCTCATGGATAGAGACTCTACTAAGACATTGCACAGTCCAAGTAGAATTATATGGTGATAAAGTTAAAAAGGAAGTAGTAAAGGGGAACCCACAAAGTGGTATCCTGTCCCCTTTTCTGTGGAACTGTGTCTTAAACAACCTGTTGCTAGAGTTACGCAGCAGGGGCTTTTATGTTCAAGCCTATGCTGATGATCTAGCAGTGTTGGTCACTGGTGCTGATATGCTTTGGATCAGAGGTATAGCCCAGAAAGCAATAAATATTGCTGCAAACTGGCTCTGGTTTAAGAGCTACAGTTTAGCTGCAAGAAAACTGAAATCATACTATTCACTCACAAACGGAATCCAGATTTGGGTTCCTTGTCAATGAATGGTTCGAAACTTGAACTTTCCAAGGAAGCAAGGCTGTTAGGTGTTAGTCTGGACAGCAAGCTAACCTGGAAACCACATATTACTCGCATTACCCGCAAAGCAACTACAGCATTAATGCAATGTAGACAAATTGTGGGTAAAACGTGGGGAATAAAACCATCTATGATGAAATGGATATACACAGCTATGATACGTCAAATCGTGTCGTATGCATGTGCGCCCTGGGCTGGCGGTCTCAACAAAAAGTATCTAGTGAGGAAATTCACAAAGGTGCAGAGACTTGCTTGCTTGATGATTTCATCAGCTTTTCTTGGCACCCCTACTGGTGCTAGGGAAATATTGCTCAACATAACTCCCATTGAGGAATTTCTATTGGCTGATGCAGTGTGAGGGTCATACAGAATCACTGTTAGTGGGCTCTGGCACGTCAACCCAGTTAGTTCCTTTGGGAAAACGAAAAGCCATGTTGATGTTTGCAATGAGGCAAGAAGATTCTTACCTCTGCTGCAAATGCCAGCTGACCGAATAAAGAAAAAGGTATTCGAGAGAAATTTCGAATATCAAATTATGGATAAAAAGAAAGCCATCGGATTTGAAAGCGTTCTAAATCAGAACACTGTCAAGGTTTACACTGATGGTTCGAAACTAGAGGGGAGAGTAGGTGCGGATTTCTATGCAGAATACCCAAACAACTCCCCAAAACAAGCATTTTTTCACCTTGGAATTTACAATACTGTGTTCCAAGCAGAAGTCTTAGCTATTTCAGAAAGGGCAAAGAACCTGCTTTTGGAAAAAAATGCTCAATCAAAATATTGTTGTGCTAGTTGATAGCCAAGCAGCTATCATATCACTCATAAAGTGCATTGTAACATCAATTACAGTGCTCAACTGCATTAGAAACCTAAATCAGTTAGGTAAACAAAACCACGTCAGTATTGCCTGGATTGCTGGACATGCAGGCAGGACCTCAGAGAGAAAATTTTCCAGGGGGTACGAAGGTCGATACCGGGCCCCCAAATCTTATTGGGCCCCCTAAGCCTTATTGGGGCCCATGCCGTTAAATCATTGTTTGCTCGATGGGTGTAGATCTTCATTTAAAAGTGAGGGATTAACGATATATCGCATACAGTTAGGACCTATGAAAAATACAACTAGACATAAAATTGGTTTAAATCCAGCTAGGGGGTGTGGGGGAGCGCTGTGAGCTCCCCCAGCGGGGTCCGGGGCAGAGCCCCGGAAGCTTTAGCACTTTTTATGTCTCTCGAGCGTAAAATACAGCATTTGATCAACATCCCAGCACCAAACTTGCTCAAATTGACAAGCAGAAAACGTGATATACATGAAAGAAAGTATGTGAAGTGGGGGATGATGACATTGACACAATATTATATGATGTAACGACTTTAAAACTGCAATTCCAAATATTTTACTAATAAAAGTTTTAAGAAGTCATCTGCAATCATAGATTTCACAAACCCAAATACCTATTAAACTCATACAGATAGAATGAGTTACTTAAGGATAGTGGTATAATTCAGTTGAAAATTTATGCTTTTGGATTTCTGGAAATGTGGGCTCTCGTACATCGTTATACTGTAGAATTAGGGCTCTCAAGTCAGAGAAATGTAACAAAACGTTAATTTCGGTTCAAGCGTATGGCTTTTGAAACATTTTCCTCTTTTTTTAATCAAATCGGCCACTACTGGATGCCCTAAAGGCTGTGGAGCAAAAATAGCAACCAATTACCAGTACCGAATAGGCTGACATTATTATTGCTGTAGACAAGTTTGATTAGAGTGTTATGGTGCGATACCAAAACTTACCGCGGAAACCTGAACTCTTTTGGGCCCCTTGAGCCCGGGCCCTCCTAGGTCCGGGCCCGGGTACGATGTACCCCTTAAACCCTCCTCTTGCAGGCCTTGCATGCAGGGGTACATGTTTACGAAGTGGCAGACTATGTAGCCAAATCAGGATCTAAATTAAAAATACGTGGTCCTGAACCTTTTATCACAGTCCCGTATGCCAGTTGTGTTAGCACGGTTAAGGACTGGTCCACAGTTAGATGGAAATCTATGTGCAATAAACGGAAAGACTGCTTGAGGATAAAGGAGTCTGTAGATTGGACGTCTTCTCGACTAACAATACGTCTTCTTAACCTTAAGAGACCTCAATTAAATAGAGTAGTGCAAGTTTTAACTGAGCACTGCAATCTACAACGGCACAAGAAAACTACAGGTCGTGCTGAGTCTTCTTTGTATCCAAAATGTAGCCTAGAGGATGAAACACCAAATCATCATGTAGGCAATTGCAAGCTTACCAAGATATTGGTGCTAAATACTTTGGAATCACCAAAACCACTGTTCACAATGTGGTAACGAAATGTAATATTAACAAACTGGCCACGTACTTAAAGGAAGCTGGAAGGCTTTCTGAGTTCGACCAGTAACCAAACAAAACAATAACATAGTAGCTACAGTTGCAATGGGCCCAAATGAGGCCTATGCAATGTGTAGGAGGACTTTACCTAACGGTAGTAGATTCGCTTGCACCACTGCCCATTAATAATAATGATAATTGTAGACGACGCGAAATCTCTTCTGTCTGCCATGTCTGACGCCTCTACACGCGTTAACTTATCTTCCTATATTGTCAACGGTTTCTGTAGAAAGTACGCCAATTAGCAATTTCGGAATCAAAAACGAACGTAAATATTACTGCGCAGCACCAAATAACTCCCACAATTTGAACACATACAGTACGCCAAATATCCAAACAGAAAGTAACAACTACGGTATAATTACGATTTAAGAATCAGACTGAGAATACTGATCAGAATAATTGCAATAAAAAAACAAACTCACCGATGGTTTCGTCTTCAGGCAGACAGTAAGCTTTAACTCCAATCGAAGTCTTCAAAGAACGCAGTCTCTGAAGTGGGCCCCCGGGAAACGGTACGGAAACACTTGATGAGAGGACAATAGTCCAGTAAAATAATTATTCTCAAACTTGAGCAACAGCTCAGGGGACAAAAGTTCCAAATATAAATAAGATGGGACCCACCCAGGACAAGCTTAAGACCTCGAGGAAGGACTGCAATTCTGATAACTCCAAAGCTTGCTAAATTTCTGAAACAATCCGATACTTAATAATTTCAAATTTAAAGATTCTTGGTAATTCTGAGTGTAAAAATTTAACGTCCTTCCTCGACTACAACCAAATTTGACTGACCCAGAACAAAGAAGTTATAGCGCGAAAATTCAAGAAAACAGTTTGAAAAAGTTGCGCAATAGATAATTTGCATACAGTAGAAAAGGCGCGATAAAACGCTTAATCGGTGACATCACGTGCGTTGTGTAGCATTACATCATTGGAAATCCTTAGCAGCCAAATATACACGAAAAGCTAAATGCAGTAGAGCGAGTGTTCGAAACCAGGTATAAACAAGAAAACATAAGCAACATTACAATAATAAACCACTCGAAGATTTTCCTCAAAGATTTCTGTTTTGTCATGAAATCAACCAGTTATAGGAGTGCATGTGCGGCCAGGGGGCTCAGGACCCCTCAATTCAAATTCAATGTATTGTTCAATGAGCATTTCCCGAAGCTAATTTTTTTTAGTAGTTTTTGCGTAAAAACTGGTGAGGTGGAGATAAATTGTTATTGAAAAATGGTACATTAAATGGTTACGCTTACTAACCATGTTATTCCCTTGCCGGATTTACGTTGCGCGTGGCCCCTGGTACTTTGGGGATTTTGTCAACATCTTCCTGCCAAATATAGGTGAAGACCAAAAAAAAGTCTTACCATCTGAGCGCGGGACTCTGTCACTGTGACACGTGGTAAATCTGGCCCTGGTTATTGCAATACGTTTATAAAAAGATTAGATGAGGGCCTGAGGAAGCAACTTTCAGGACAAAAACTCCTTGATTTCATCTGGGTTATACATGTTAATTGGTTGGGGCCCGGGCCTCCTGGTCGTCATTATTATTGGTAATTACTGTTGTACGCATGTACTGTTGTACGCAAAGATGCTAAAAGAAAAATAGGTTTTTTGTCACATTTTTATCATTGGTGGCATTTCGATTGGGAGGGACTCGAGCCCCCTGGTCCCCACTGGCTATGCCTATAATTGTAACTTCAATGCTATTGGTGATATTAAGATTTTGTGTGCTTTTTTGCTTGTTTGCCCTTGTGTGCATGTCGAAGTGACACTAATGGTTCTATTTTGTATGATCATGCTAAATGTGTGATATTAGTATTGGTAAAAGTTAAAATAGTGTTAAATAGTATTTGTTACTTGAAGTTGTAACCGACATAATTTTCATTTTTTTACAATTTTTAATTGTGTTAAAACTTATTTTCTTTTGCTCAAATAATTGCGGTATGATACCATGGTTTAACTAAAACTATAATAAATTAGTTGTGACGTTTGCTGGCCAGAGCTTTTATTATGTAATTGTTTGCGAACTATATTGCCTATAGGCTACCAGCGCGGAAGCCTAGGGAAGAGTCACCAAAACGGCGACCACTTAAAAAATCACAACTAAACACATCACAACTAAATTGTTATTAACATCATAAAACAAGCATTAAGTTGCTGGGTTTAAATAGCCAAAATTAGGCATACGAGGAGACGTCTTCTCTAGCTCAAGTGATAGAGCTGTGGATCGGCAGTCCAAAGGCTGCAGGTTCGATTCCAGTGAAAAGACAACTTTTTTGCATTGCTTGTTTTTAAGTAGTTGCCTTTCTGGTGACTCTTACCTAGGCTTCCGCGCTGGTAGCCTTTGGGCCAGAAAGCATGCAAACAATTAAATAAAACTATAATTTTGCTGAAAGCGATATGAATTCAATAACATACTTGGCATTTGCTTACAAACAAAACTATGCATTGGAAAAAATATGGTTAAACAAAGATTGATGGAAGAGCAAGGATAGAGAAAAATAGGGCTTTAGTAGGTCAGTCTGGTATAGAAATACAAAACAAATCCACAATGTGGACATAAACAAAACTCAAGGCTTCGTATGTAAGAGAATTGGTCGCAATGTTTTGCGAATCTTTTTATTGTAATTGTGATTGAATTACAATTACTTGAACTTGAATAATTGTAATTGAAAATTTTAAGTTGTAATTGTAATTGAAGCAAAAGCAAGTAATTTCTCCAACCCTGGACTCCTAGCACACTACCTTGTGGTAGGCCAATGTTAATGTTTTCCAGCCAAAACAAAACACCATTAACATGTACATATAGCTTACCATTAGTTAAATAATCTCAAATAACTTCATTTGCTAAACCTCTTATTTCATACTGTTCTAATTTAGAAAGAATTTTGCGATTTACAGTGTCGAATGCTTTCGCTAAATCCATAAAAATAGCACAAACATTATTGTTTTGGTCTATTTTGTTTCCGATATATTTACAAAGCTGGGTAACAGCAAGAGCAGTTGAATGATTTTCTCTAAATCCAACTTGGGTTGCGGTAAATACATTATACTTATCCCAAAACTTCAATATAATTGAAGCTTTGAAGCTTTTAAATTCCTTCTTACATAAACGTCATCAATATGTTTCTTACCAAAACAAGGGATCAAAAACCCTAATAAACCGATTTAGCGTGCCTCAAGGCAGCAACGTAGGCCCGCTCTTATTTTTAATTTACATAAACGATTTACCTTTTGCAATAAATTCAGTACCACGATTATTTGATGACGACACCTGTATCTTAATTTATTCTCCTAAAACCTCTACATTAGCGGAAAACATCAATTCTGAATTAGCAATTGTTGATGAATGGACAGTGGTTAACAAAATTACTGCAAACCCTGAAAAATCATTAGCTTTAATAGTACCTCCCAAAATTAATGATCCTATGCCTGACATTCAACTCCACCTAAATAGTAATTCAGCCACTGTAGAAGATTTTGTGAAATATTTAGGAATTACAATTGACGCAAGATTAAATTTCGATGTTCGCATAAATACTTTGGCTAGGAAAATATCTAGGTCTTTGGGTGTCATAACAAAACTCAAGCAAATTTTACCGCGAAAAACTCTCCGCAGTCTGTAGTGTACTATTATTCACCCATATCTTCTATATGGTATTATTACTATTTGGGAAAGTACTTACGTAACCCATTTGAAAAGAATAAAATCTCTCTGACACAAAGCTGTTGAAAGAGCATTCAGAACGTTTTGGTTTAAGAGATTTTACCGTGAAACCATGGTGAAACAACTTCGGCAATTTTTTAGAATTTTTTTGCACTACTTTTCATTCTCTTCGGTCAAGAAATCGTAAGATATTTGCAATTATTTTTCCCGTTAAAGTGCGTTTAGACAAGACCCGAAGCAATGCGAAGCGAAGGTTGGCGACCTTCGCGAGTGGTCGCTTACGTCACTCGCGAAAATTGCCAACCTTCGCAAGTGGTTGCTAATCTTTGCGACTGGTCGCTTCATTGGCTAACTCTAATAACCTGCTCTTTCAATGCATTCAAAGAGTAGAAATCGTTGTGTGCTTTACTATTGAAGCGCTATTATAGTAATCACAGATTCTGTTTCGTCATAGCACGCTAAAATTGAAACAAACATTGAGTCTGTATTATGTTATCACGCAATAACCGTGACGAAGAGTCTAGCCTAATAATCTAGGTAACAAAACAATCTTGAGAAAAGAGTTTGTAAATGTGCAAGTGAAAAACGAAGCGCAGTAGATCGAATTTGGAAACGAAAAGACAGGTCATTTCTTCAAAAACGTAGTAATACTTTGCCTATAGGCTAGCTATCAATGCTTTGCTTAAGTTCTTTCACTAAAAACTTCCATAATCTGTTTTTACGACAACAGTTCTGGGTTTCCATGCAGAAACGCAAAAAGCTGGATGCAGATGCCAAAAGCTCTCTTAAGGCGTTTACTGTGTCAAAAAATTCTTAAACGCTTTCACCATCCATGTCCCATTATGATAGTGGTAGATCTATCTTTTAGTGGTAGATCTATCTTATAGAGTATAGCCATAGGTGGGCAAGTTAATGCAAAACGTTAGCTTCATTAACCACTAGTCCGTTAACAAACTTCACACCTCCGTTAACGTTAATCCGTTATTTTCAGCTTTAATTAACGGAAGTTATCAAAGTCCGTTAATCCGTTAACATTTTACGTGTAATTTACTTTTCTTTTTATTCACTTGCTTCTAGAACACGTATTGACGTTGTTGAGCTGATTGTAAGGAAATATTTATTGCTATGGTGGCTGTTACAGCAACTTTCACATTATGTAATTTTGGTTAACATGTTTTTGTTTTCTGAAGAAAATTTACCATGATATCATTTGTTTACTACGAATTGTAGTTTTGTTGGGAAATTCGGATACCCGCTGTTTATTACGTAGTGTTTTGTCTTTTAGAATGTGTCATAGCTTTCAATAAGTTAGGATTTTCATTTTACGTGTTCTTGGGTGCATACGTATCTCCACGCCAAGTTACGTAGTTTGATCGTTTTCTCCTTCTTTTATACGAACTTGGAAATTCACTAGGCGACTTGCCGCTGGGTTAGGTTATTTTGGGGCTTATTTACAGCGTTTGCTAACTTGTTTTTCCGGAAACCTTTCCGTTTCTCCTGTTGCACCTTCACGAAATTGACCATATGCCTTTGGCCTATATATACGTCTGTGTGTTTTCTTTGGATTTAGTGTTGAACTGGAGTGTTGAGAAGGAGTGTTGGACTGAAGTGTTGAATTATCGTTCGCCGTGCCCCACAGTGTTGGTCTGCACGGCAGGTTGAGCTGATTTATGTTCTGGAATTGCTGCACTGGGCAGTCTTTTCCGAAGTAGTTAGGTGCTGTTCGATTCGCTGGGTATTGAAGAGCGGCTTCCAATTCAAGAAGGACGAAGAGCCGCATCACGACGAGTTGTGAATTGGGTCGAAGAAGTCGATTGCGTCACACTCGTTTGCGAAGACAGAAGGTTGGTTGTCCTCGCTTTTGGAACCAGCTAAGAATCGCTCACTGCTCTCCGCTACTTGCAGGAAGCGCAGTAGGGTATCCCCGTTGTTGGATTGACGCCAGCTACCAGTTTTCACTCAATCAAGGACTTGGTCGATTCCTGTTTGTTCCATTGCCGAAGGCAATTTGGTTCTGAGTTTAGACTTTGTTGGACTTTGGCCGTGGTTGGTTGAAGGAAGGTACTTTCGTTGACTCCTTTTCTCCAAAGTAAATTCTCTCTTTTTTGTAACTTTTTAAAGTATTTTTTTGTGATTCATAATTTCGGGGTTTATAGTTAAATTCATTCTTTCAAATGGCTCTGAACACGTGCGAAATATTATTTAATGGACATTAAATCAGTGTTGGGAAGACTCGATCCGAGTCCGGACTCGAGTCGGACTCGAGGCCACTTTTTAAGGACTCGGACTCGTCGAATTTGAGAGAACTCAGACTCGGACACGTGATTTTTGTTGAATGTCTTATTACAGAGCTACTATGTATCAACAAAGTATAAATGTGACAAGCAATGCATCATCTTTGGCAGGGAGAGATTTCTTACCTAAATCAAATGAAAATAATTGAATTTTGTTTAATATTTTGGCAACCGCAATTTTTTTAGCGTTTTGGTGTCATTGGTTTGATCACGTTTGATTCGTTGATGCCAGTAGGTAAAATGTGCTCAAGATATCGCAAGGCTGAAGAATTTTTTAAAGGTATTCACTATTCAAGTATTTGCAGGTAGTGGAGAGAGATAATAAGTTTTGTCTGTGTTAAGTCATGATAAATTTTACACCTGATTCCTTAGTGTGACAATAGAGAATGAAAACTTAGAGAATCAGCGTGCATCCAAAAAATTGCTAATGTGACTGACAAAAATTACCGTATCCCGACGATGAAGCATGAAGTGTTTTCTTGATTACTCAGCAGTGCAGTGCTGTTTAACCTTTTTCTGTGTATGGCCTTGGGTTAGGCCTGAATTTTTTAAGGTTTTTGCAAAAAAAATTCTTTCTGTTGGTTAGTTGGTTGGTTAAAACATGAACAGCCAATTCAGCAAAAAGCTGTTCTTTCATTTTTCAAGTTATTCATAAACCATGAAAACAAAAGCTGCATAATGCATGCACTAAATTATGTACAGATTATGACAAATGTATTTAAAACGGGGGTTCTTCTTCTGAAATAAAAACAACAATTCTAGCCTATTATTTGTGAAACGACAAAAGATACCAAACCATGGCGACAAGTGGCGCAATCAGGAGGGGCTAAAGGGCCTTCAGCCCCCCTTTGCTAAATCACTTAGAAATTTAACCCCAAAATTTAAGGGTTTTAATAACCCAACAAATTCAAAGCCCCCCAGCAAAATCTGGTTGCGCGCTTGATGATGGCGAACTTATGATTCTCAACCCTTGTCCTTAAACTGATGAAAGTTATGAAGGTCCTTCTATTTTTTTAGCTTCAGTTGGTCGACTTCTGGCTTTAGGTTACTTCCAAAAGCAGTCAAACTACTGAAAAAAATGCACATAAATTTGGTTTCCTCAGTAATCGAACGCAATACTACACCACCAGTCTGTCCAGCTTCCGAAAGGATAATACTGTTACCTTTTTGCACGCTTTTGTCGATTAACTGATTACTGCGCATACTACGCAACTTAAACGTTCTAATAAAGCTCTACTTTTTATTGGACGCTGTCACAAATCTATTGAAATAAGCTCTTTTGCTGGTCGAGCGGTAACGCGTTCGTCTCTGAAGCGGGAGGTCCAAGGTTTAAATCTTGGGCCAGTCAAATCAAACACACTGCTGCCAACGGCTCGCCGCCGTTACAACATTTTTTCGAAAGGATCTATGTTGCCCAGGCCGCAATGACGCGAAGATGGGCCCTGCTAACTCTTTACACACTTTGGCGTAATACAACGAGTTTAAAACAAAAATTGAAAAGAGAACAACGAGTATAATGAAAGATTTGATTTGTTTAAAATTACTTTCCTAATCTGATATCCCAAAAAATAATTAACTGCAGTGAAAACTAGATGGGAGCTTGCTGAGTAGCAACACCTTTGAACAACCGACTCAAAAATCTCTATATTTCAATAAAACAAGCGCCCTAGCTTAAGCCAATCAAAAAATTAATTTTTGGGGGTCCCTGGAGGTGGCACCCCCAAACTATGTCAAAATATTTGTCTGTTAAGTATCTGCTGATATCAAAAAAAACTAGCACCTTAGCTTGAGCGGTTAAAAAATCATTTTTATTTCGGGAGACAAAATTGCGTTTGCACTCCAACAACTTTACACAAAAATTAGATTTCGATGTTTTATGGTTTAGGAGAAGAAGAGCGTACAAGATTTGGGAAGAAAAAAAGGAAAAAAAAGAAAAACAAAGGAAAAAAAAAAAGAAAAAGAAAGGAAAAAAAAGAAAAAATCTCACCGCGGCCGAAAGTAGGCTAGTTGGGATGAAAAGGTAGCTTAAGACATATAACTGTGTGAAATATTTTTTGCCGTACTTGAGCCGTTTTTGAATGAGATCGCTTTTTATGCCAAACTTTTGGGGCGGTTTTTGGGTCCTAAAGCTAAAGTGACGTGACCAATTGCCTCAAAATTTAATACAAACATGCAAATTAATAATTTCAAACTGCTGTCAAAATTTAATGTTGCTAGACCAAACCGTTCTCGAGTTATAAGCAAAAGTCTGAAATTTCGCACTCATTAGTTTGAAAATGCCCGAATAAAAACAAAAAAACACGCGACGCGAAAGTCGGTCGTTCCAATAACTTACAAAATTCTTTGCAAATTCAAACTACAGTATAAAAGGGTTTCATGTGACGTCACTCGCATACTTTTACGGAAAAAACTTTGTCAAAACTGAACTGGCTGAATAAAATATACAGGCATAAAAGAAGGAAAACCTCGAATTTCCACTTACTCAGCCATGACGAGTTTTGCAGTTTCGGGTGTAAATTAAGGCCGAAGTAGACAACTAAATTTTATTTGCAAGAGCTCTAGCAAAAGCGTTAAAGCAACTTTTTTCTGTGTGTAAAGGGCCTAGCTGGAAGACTGCGCAACGCTTGCAGAAACGTTGTTCATATTGAAATAACTTTAGCCGAATTTTAAATTTCACTTTCCGGTTAAATTTTCGAAATTTCGAACTCGGACTCGTGATGTTCAGTTTTGGTGGACTCGAACTTGGACTCGTAGCTTAAGGACTCGCACTAGGACTCGGACTCGTGAAAGTGGCAATAGTCCCAACACTGCATTAAATTGGTTATTTTTTCCAAAAATCGCCCAGCGGCTGGTGGCTTCATCCACCAGCCCCGTTTGTGATATGCTTGACTTACACTACTTTACTCAACACGTCTCCCTATTTAGACATTTTTCCTCTCCGTTTTGCAAAATCCTGGTTACATACCGAACCAGGCCACAGCTTCTGATATTCCAATCTACGATATCTTTGTCCCACAAAAAGCTACGTCTATGGAGGTGGGAAATGGAGAATTGGTAAACTAAAAAGAGGGAAATTGGAGAAAAAAAGGTTAAGAACCCATGCCCTAAAGCCTCCGGCACTGGGTCTCCGCCTCCAGACCCCCGTTGATACCTTTGAGTTACATGAGCTTACTCGACACATCTCCCGAGTTTGACATTTGCACTTTTTAACTATTAGTTTACCTCTTCTACCTTTAGCAAAATCCTAGTTAATTGCCAACAACAGGCCACGGCTTTAGATCTTCCATGCTACAATATCTTTGCCCCACAAAAAGTTCCTCTTTTGAAAATTTCTGTCGACATCATTGCTTGTAATTTGAAGTTTGGGCCCCCCAATCAAAAATCCTGGCTATGCTTATGGTTACAATGGTTACTTACCACTGGTTACACTGTTACAGTCACATCTGACGTCATGGGCAAGTTCTTTGTTAGCCTATTTTTTGGCTTAAAGTTAGTGCTAGTTATGATTAAAGTAGGTGCTAAGTTTAGGTTATGAATGTGATTCACCATATCTCTAAAACTAACTCTAACTATCCCTAACCTACTTTGATGTTCAGTTTGTGACGTCAGGTGTGCTTGCAACTGATATCGATTTGCAAACTGAGGAAAATTGATACTGTTCAAGCACATTTTGTTTTCATCTATCTTAGTAAATAATAGAGGAATTGTTGTTGAAAATAGGCGGGAAATTTTTCAATTACAATTACAGCAAAATCGTGTAATTTTGTCAATTACAATTATAATTTTTCAAAGTCTGGAGTGGATTAAAGTATGTGCTACGCCTCGAATGTCATAGTTGTTAACTTTATAAAGAGAATGCTGTGCGATACTGTATCAATGGCTTTTTTTAAATCGACAAATGCTAATCTCGTATAGGAATGATTATCAATGCTATCGTAGGATGAGGTGACAACGTCCAAGATTGCATGTGATGTGGAAATGTAGCTTTGAAAACCGTTATGATTTTCGTATATTACATTGTGTTTTTTGAGAAAACTGCTAAGTTGCACAAACAGAATCTTTTCCGTAATCTTTAAAAAACGAGGTAAATTGTATATGGGGCGGTAATTATTCATTTCCTCTTTACTCCACTTTTATCAATAGGAGTGATCTTTGCAATTTTGGGGAAAGATTCCTTCTATAAATACAAAGTTGAGAAATAAACTTAAATATGGTGCAATTACGTGTCTGCAAGCTTCGAAAAAAAAGTGTTTGGATGTTGTCGTGCCTTACCGCTTTGTTTTTTAGAGATGTAGTCTGGTTTAGGACTTCGTTGGTACTTAGCGGGTCAAAATAAATTGAGTTAAAATTTTTTTGAAGAAATTTTTAGGTTGTTTAGTTCTTTCACTATTCATGGTATCTGCCAAGATAGAGCCGATTGCTCAAAAGTAATTATTAAATTGATTTGCAATGGTGTTTGGGTCATCGGTAATGAGATCATTAACTTTAAGAGTTAGAGGGGGTTCACGGGTTGATTTATGCGGCAATACTGAACGCATAATTTCTCACGTTTTATGCAAGTTTTTTTGTGGTCAGTAAATTCAAAGTAATAGTAAATCTTTTTAGACAAGGATTTAATTTTTGTGAGCATGTTCGACTAACGCCGAAAGAAGCTTTTTTCCACTGAATTACCATACAGTAATGAAATGAGTTCAAAACATTGAATTTGTTTCCTAATAAAAGTTAGTATTCCTTTAGTTATCCAAGGTTTTCCTGCAAGTTTTCGTTATTTACAACTCATGTTTATCGATTATCGATTCGCTGTTTGCGACTTGAGCGTGGCATACTTATCGATTGTTTTTCGACCATATTCACTATCTGATCAAAGACATCATTAAAGATATCGCGGTTTAAGGGAAGGTATTGCCAACAAGGTTTCTTAGTTCCTGGTCTAGTTCATCAGAAAAAAATTTCGCACAAAAATTGTTTTTGGTTCTATAGAGCGGGGTTGGTGCTTTATTATAATTTGTTTGAATTTTATTAATTTTACGCATAACTATGCAGTGATTAGTTATTGAGCTTTGTATTACGAAAGGCATTACTGTATGCTCTACATCGTGTATGACAATGTGGTCAATCACCGTTGCTGACTTGTCCGTGACCCGAGTAGGTTTTGTAATGAGGGAAAAGGTTCCATTCCTGGTTATTGCTTGTATGTTTATTTTTTTCAGCTTTGGGGATAACTGGTTGGTTTCGTAAATGCTAATGTCACCAAGAATGTAAAATTCTCCATTGATAATTTCTCCATTCTGAACAAAAAGTCACAAATGAATTGGTTAATTCCTCATTCGGATGCCAATAGATTGAAGCAATTATTAACGCTTTTGTTGAATCTTACTTCCAGATTTTTAGCTATATGGATTCCGAGCTGGTTAATCCAAAGGCATCGATTTGGGAGAATTTAAGCTTAGAGCAGACGTATATTGCTGTACCACCGGCTTGTTTGTTAGGCTTTGCAGCAATAAAATATAGCCTTGTAGCTGAATACTTTTTAAAGGCTGATTGATGTGAGCTTCGGATAGACAAATAACATCAGGTCGAAAAGAAAGCGAGACAACAAGGTTGTACAAGTCATCGTAGTTTTTTTGAACGGATCTAATATTGAGATGCATTAAAATCACCGAATTGCTATCATTTTGTAGGTATAAAGTTTTGTGGTAAATATCCATATACTCGCAATTGATGCCATTATTGTTGGTCATAGAATTAAATTTTTGGTCGCACAATTCACTAGAGTGATTAAAGAGACCGTCCGCTTGAACCGTGCGCAGGGCTTCTGACAACACCTCGTCACACGATAACTCGAGTGCCATTGACCGAGCAGAAAAAGGTGCTTACGAAATGAAAGTAAAATAATCACAAAAAAAATAACTCAAGAAAAGCACAGAAGGAAAACAATCAAGCGTTAACTGTCTGTAGCCAGTAAATATAAGACATAGATATAGGTTCAAGCTGGAGCTATATGTATTATTGAATCGGCAAGCGTAGCAACTATAGCTTAGCCGAAGTGAGAATCAGGATTATTTCAACTAACATCCGGTTGATGTACGGTTCCCACAATTGTTTGCAACTTAGTGTGGTAAACTGTTTGCAGAGCATAAATCGTAAATATTTTTATACAGCCATAATGGTCAGGGACTATAGCATATTTAATACGCCTATTACAGTATAGATAAACACTGGACATACATAATTTGTTTATTTATAGATTTATCTTGGGAAAGTGAGAATTACCGATTTACACAAGCACTAAGTTAGGGTTAGCCAGGACCATAATTCGTAACTGTTCACAGAACATAACATTTATATAACCAGCATATCAATCATACACAAATAACATACGTTAATTACATCATGAGTTAGACATAGTATCAGTCTTAATTTGTTTAAATCTTGATTTCGCCAGCGTTATCTGAGAATTATTAATTTACAGAAATACCGAGTAAAATGATTGAGACATGAGAATTGTACGAATTTTACTTGTTAGCTTATTTCACTAGATTGGCTACGAATTTCGCTGTCTGAGGACTCATTTGATTCTTTATCAGAATGACAAGGAGAAATTTTTTCGTTTTCGACAAAAAGACAATATGATCCATTAACGATTCGCCAGACTGCCATTAATTTCTTCATTTTAGCTTCTTTGAATTGCAAAAGTAATGATTTCTTTTGTTCTTGAAACACTTTAGGCAGATGCTCAGTTACATACACGGACTGAATATTCTCGGCTATTCGTATGTCGTAGAAGGTCTTTAGGGATTTGCTCGCGGATAAGATTTTTTGTTTTTCCAAGACATTGCTTAGTTCAACTATTATCGGTCGAATCAATCTTTCACCTTGTTTGGATATTGGTCGCTGCAGAAATCGATGTGTTTTGATGATATTAATGTCTAGTAGATTTAAATTTAGTCCTACGTTTCTTTCTTTTTCCAAACTTCGTTTTCATGAAGCCCGTCTATTATTGAGTTTCGCCACTTGCTATAAGCCTCATTTGCTAATTCTTGACATTTGGTGGCGTACTGGGATTGCTCAAGATGTGATATTCTCTTTTTAAGATCGGCAATAACTTGCACTGTCGCCTTGGTTTTGAGTTCCATTTCCAGTTTAGTGCACTTTTTTAAAGCTTATTAAATTTTGTCGAGAACTTTTCGTTTAATTTTTTGAATTTGGCATTGAAATCTCCAAATTTTTTGTCGATACAGTTGAAATTTCTTCAAATTTTTTGTCAATACTGTCGAGCCTATCTTCAAATTTCTAGTCAATACTGTAGAGCCTGCGGATAACAATGTCTAGTTTTGTTTCATATATATTATTTGACTTGCTCGGCTAGCTCATCTTCTGTTTAGTTGCTCGGTTGTTTAACGACAATAGCTCCAGTTTTACTTCAGAAAAATTATCTGGCTTGACAGCTCACCCACAAAGTTTTTCAGAGCATTCGAATAGACATCCGCTCGCTCAAATGCTATCGAATGAATGAATGAGCAAATAAACGGTGAAAAGTTGTTTGTAACTGCATGCAGTTTTGTCTGCGGGGATGAAGAGTTTGGTTGATGATGTGATGGTCTTAGTGTTTTTGTCTACTTTGGATTAAAAATCATTGTTGATAAGTCTGAATTTTTTGTTGCAAGCCAACTGGTCAAGAACCGATTAGAATGGCGGCAAACCGTCGTGTTAAGGGGGAGAGTTCGCTCTGACTTAAACCCATAGTGGTTGGGGCTTTTTCATCGGAAACGGTGTCGGGAATTTCGAAGATAAAGACCTTACATCGGACCTAGTTTATAAAACTTTCAAGTTTTTCCAGAAAGCGTTTTAAATATGACTGGTTACTTGGGATAGATATGTTATCAATAGCCAAAATTTTCTTTCTTCAGTTCCATTTTAATTAGTGATTTGTTGCTGGCTATTGAGAAGAGGCTCTACAGGCAGAGTGAGGAACTAATTTAGGAAAGATTTGGTCTCAATGAAACCCAACAGAGTGCTCAATAACAATAACAGTCATTGCAGATGTCAAAATCATTAGCAAAATCAGCAAAAAATTTTTGGACAATATCTGCTCGCTAATCTGCAATAACTCCGTCTTAGCCCAAGTGGCAAAATACTTCCTCAGTAATATCTTGGTTCAACAAAAAATCCTTTAAAGAAAACTACAACTTTATCACATTCGACAAAATTAGTACTTTTTTTGTAGGGGGGACAAGTCCCACAAATTGAGAGTTAGCGTCCTCCCATCGAGATTTAGCGTCCCCCCATCGAGATTTCAGCATAAAGCCTAACGAGATTTCAGCACTATTCATTAAGAGCAAGCGTCTGGATGATTAGACGAAAAAGTGAGTTTCAGCACGAATAAATCCCAAATTCCGGCCCAGTATAGAACCAAACAAATTGCGGTGATGACTTTTTTTTTGGTCTTTAATCGAATTCGGGGACAGCCTCTAAACTTGAAGCAAATTTTCCACCAAATTTTATCCGCATTCCGAATGCGTTTGGTCAAGGCTGCGAAAGCGTCCCCCCATGCAAAATTTTACAGTTTAAGTAGTAGTAAGTACTGGACATAATTGAGTTTTACCTATTTACATAAGCGATGAAGACGTCGAAGTATTGAAGCAGTACTGAAAATTTTTACTGTTCAGTGAAGACGCCACATGGGTAAATAACAACGGCTCACTTTTCGACGTGACTACGGGATTCAATGAAGGAGCAAAGGTGTGCGATCTCGTTTGATTATTCTTGCTACATCAACTACAGACGCTGCTTGGCAGGAAAATTATTGGTCTGTACCGGGGCAACGGTTTGGCAGTTCTAAAGAATTTTTCTGGAATACGATCTGAAAGAAGATGATCAAAATCTTTCCTGCACATGGACTGAGAATACGGTCTGAAATTCGGGACTCACTAGCAGGCGCGTAGCCAGGATTTGGAAAAGGGGGGGGGGGGATTTTTGAAAGAGTGAGAAAAGTGCAAACGACCTTGACCCGAATTTTCATTGTTCTTGAATCAGTTTCACACGGTTTGTCCGAAAATTGAGACGGAATTTCTCGGAAAGCTCGGAAATTCAAACGTTTTCTCCGCCCAAAAGCAAGTGATCTCCAAAAAAAAAAAAAAAAAAAGATCTTCACCGAAATTCAAACACTTTTTCATTCCAAATCACGATATCTACTTCACAACTTCGGCACCCAATTTCCTTTGGGGGGGGGCTGTTTTCAATTTTTCACAAAAAATTGGCCTCAAAAGCACCAGAAACGTGCAATTTTGCATACTTCACAAGCCAATGAGGGGGCTCGAGGACCCCCCGCCCCCCCTGGCTACGCTACTGCTCACTAGTAAGGCTAGCAAGGCCAAAGTGACAAACATTACCACTCTAGAGATAAAAACCTTCAAAACACACATCTTTACCAATTTATCAATTAATGAACAAATCTTCATCGATTATGTTTGTGTTACATAAATCTTTACCCATCCGTTTTATTTAGCCAAACTAAGTAAATATTAAGTGAGAAATATTTACCCAATGAAACTAGAGGCAATTAATTAAATCTTTACCGAATGAAACTATATGCTAAAAATCAAATCTTCATCGGCAGATCTGCAAATCTTACCCCATATCTCTCAGAAGAACGATATGCGAGCGAACCCTCTACTCTCCTCGTAGCTCGCCTAAACGATTATACCTCTAAGACTCTGGATACTGTCCATAACTCATCATCAATTTCTCAGTACATTGCTTTTAATAAATTGGCTTTTTTGAGTCACTGTACAGTGTACATACTACTGCGAGTCACTGGTTCTAGTTTTGAGCCGTCTCGGCCCTAGCTTCTTTCTTTGTGAGTCTTATTTTGAATGTCCAATTGAAACGTTGACACTAAAAAAGGAGGCGTAAGAAAAACGTAAACTCATGTTAAAACATGACAAAAATCATCACAATATAATAATTATTTGTGATAGAGAGAGCCTGCCAAGCACACGCCAACCGGCTGTAAACAGGCAAAACAACAAACAAAAACAAACTTTCTGTACAAGGTTAAACGAGGACTAAAGGCAAAATCAATAGGGATATCTAAAGTTAGGCCAATTGCATAAGACTAGATTGGTGTTGCCTCCATCCTTCTTGATTTAACCTTTCCAGAGATATTCTATTTCAAACACGACGTCGGTGCCTCTAAATGTTAATGATTTTTATTGGCAACCCTGACGTTGATAGTCTTAGCGTCGTTAGCGACGCTATCCCAGCTTCAACCTAAAGTGGCACAGCCTAAGCAGTCGCCAGAGCAGATCAAGTGGGGGGAGCCCCCAAGCCGAAAGTGAGAGGATACTAAAATAGACTAAATTTTAGCACATTAAAACTCATCTTAAACGGTTACAAATTACGTGCAATTTTAAACATTCTTTATTCATGTCTAAAAAAAACCTATTAGTTCGGCAGCGTTTCTCAGCTCTTTTCGTCTGCGCCCCGTATTAGCTTGAAAAATTTTTCTGCAGCAGTGACTGCAACCTAAACAATCTTGAGTGGGCTCTAAACAAACAGTTTGCCTTTTAACAAGAAAAAGTTGGATTTTACCAAAGGGGGGCAGACCACGTTTCCGTTAAAAAGATCATACGGTAGTTTCAAGCAAGCAACAATTATTAATCGGAAGCTATAGATATTGATATTCTAGTGGCGACTCCTGGCGGGGGAAAAACAAGTTTTATGCAGAGCCGGATTTACAAAGCACAGTTCCCTGGAGTTCCGGAAAAAATCGATCTCCAAAACTAGAAATAGTATAATACGGTTGTAGCAGCGCGAACTACGATGGGATGCCAAATGATCGGCCTTCTGTTCGTTAAAATTTATGTTCGCTCTTCAAGGAAAAAAATTTTTTTGACGTACGTTAAAAAAAATGTAGATACCTGTACCGAGTACCGGAAAGGTAATTCCGTACTTTTTTACAGAGCACCGAGTATTGGTACCGAATTACTTTTGAAGGCAAGTACCGAGTACTGGTACCGCATTATTTTTGAAGTACCGGTGCC
The DNA here is from genome assembly GCA_963965965.1 of Trididemnum nubilum. Taxonomy (NCBI): domain Eukaryota; kingdom Metazoa; phylum Chordata; class Ascidiacea; order Aplousobranchia; family Didemnidae; genus Trididemnum; species Trididemnum nubilum. Next base: position 25,728,958 of record OZ014481.1, on the reverse strand, counting down.
CACCTTTAGCGAACTTATTTGCCAAAGTGTAGTTTAATTTATGTTGTATGGACCATAGCGAAGATGTTATCAACCTAGGAGTTTTCGTTTAAAACATGCTTTATGTACGATTGATTGTGATGTAATAGAACAGTGGTTCTTAACCTGCGGGAAATTCCCCACTGCTGGGGAATGGCTCAGTTGCCAAATGGGGAGTGACCGGTCGGACAGAAGAACCACTATCTTAAAACTTAACGCACCACATTCAGATGTTGACTTACTTTACAAATCACAACTCTTCACAGATTGCTTTAATAACAAAAACAAGCAGTATATGTCAAAGGCGTAGCCAAAAGGCGGGGGGGGGGGGGGGGGAGGGAGGGTGAGGAGACCGGTTAGCCCACTGAAATGCCACCAACGATTTAAATGTGACAAAAAACTATTGTTTCTTCAGTTTCATTTAGCATTGTTCGCGTACAACGGTAATTACCAGAAATATTGGCGACCAGGGAGCTCGTTCCCCTCAATTCAATTTTTGCCAACGAATTTAAATGTATAACCCGGAGGAAATTAAGAGTTTCTAACCTTTTTATGAACGTAATGCATTATCCAAGGTCGGATTTACTATATAGCACAGTGTAAGAAACTCTGCGCTCAGTTGATAAAGCTTTTTTGGTCTTCACCTATATTTGGCAGGAAGATGTTGCGACAAATCCCAAAGTGCCGGGGACCCCGTGCAATAGCATGGTTAGTTGGCATAACCATCTATTGTACTATTTTTCAATACCAGTTTATATTCACGTCGCCAGTTTTTGTGCGACAAAAAACTTTTCAAAAATAAATTAGATAGGGGAAATGCTCATTGAACAAATTAGTGAATTTAAATTGAGGAGGCGTGGGCCCCCTGGCCGCATATGTACTCGTATAACTGGTTGTTTTCATGACTAAACAAAAATTTCCAAGAAAAATTTTCAAGTGGGTTATTAGTTATACTGCTAAAATATTGCTGGAGGCAATGTGCCTTACTTCCCCCAACCCGGGCCAAATCACTTACAGAATTTAACCCCAAAGCGCAAGATTTTAAGCGTGTTTTGGACTTAAATTGCAAGTAAAAGGAGGATTGAACAATTTAATTTTTTCAATTGGCTTCAAACGTTTGAACTCCAGTTCTTTCAAATGGTTCTAAACACGTGCCAAATGTGATCCAAAGACATTAAAATAGCTTTTTTCCCAAAAAAATAACTAAAAATCGCGCAACGGCTGAGGGCTTTGCCCCTGCACCCTGTTTGTAATACGTTTGAGTTACACTGCTTTACTCAACACGTCTCTCAATTTAGACATTTTCATTTTTTAGCTGTTTGTTCAAGCCCTCTCTCCCTTTAGCAAAATCCTCGTTTTAGGGCCAAACCAGGCATTGCATGTTATTTGTGGTTTGCCCCCCCCCCCAGTCAAAAATTCTCTTAACGCCTGTAATATATGAGGTATTGTAAGTCATGTTTGGGTAAGAGTGACAACACTCTTGGAGTTTCGGTAATGCAAGTCATGTTTTACACAATATTTACGTAATAACACTTCATGGGTTAAAATCGAATTTGTCAAAGACCGATGCTATGGACGGAAATGGACAGTTGGCTCACTAAAAAGTGATGAAGTAAAGAAAAAAAGTTAAGAACCTCTGTAATAAAAGATACAAAATTTCTCACGTCATGAAAACTCAATGTCTGCCTGTATCACGTGGAGCGCGTTTCCCTGCGATGATGCGAGACTCCGCAAATGCGCTCGTTTTATTCTCTGCTTGGGTACACTTGACTGCAGGCCTCACTCTTCGATTCTGCTTTTCTCTGGTACTGTTCATTAGCGCGCGTGCCGACATGGGTCGGTTGAAGCGCTGATAATGTGCTTGCATGGTTATGAATAGTGTTTGAAGTGAACTTCTCTGTATTTTTGTTTATGTCATTTGAGTAAAAGCGATATGTTAAAACTTCTTGCTGATTTTATAGCTCAGGGTAGCCTATTCAGAGTACTGTAAGATCAGGGATGTTACCCAACGTACTGGTACCAAGTTCAGAAGTCATCTGGTTTTCTGGACTTCTGTTGGCTGGTAGGTGTTGACACTTGTGGTCTACGACTCTGTTGGTACTGTAAGTGAAACACAAGCACAGTGCAGTGCTGACATCGCCTAAAAGTTGGCCATATTTTACCCCGGCTGCTTTCTGGCCAATTACCCTACTGTTTAGCGTATATAGATGATAGAGCTACAGTAGTAGCTTGCAGCGTAGGCACAGTAGATTGGCTTTGATACGATAGAAAGTTACCAGGTTACTGTTGGCGACAGTGGTGGTCTATGAATAAATGAGCAATTATTATCACATTTTGAACCAAAGTTATTATCGACCTACCAATAGGGTAAAACAAGTTAGTTTTTTGTCGTTAAAGGCCACGTAATGTCCGCAAAGCATCGCCCTTAAAATGTAATAAAAAAAATATTACTAATCAAATGCTGTAAACTCGGCTTAGATACACGTTCTCAGTTTTAAGAAAATGAATTGCCATTGTTTTCTCGGAATTACCTTTCGCGTTTTTAAAAAATGACATGACGTCATCAGACTCAGGAGATTGGTGTCTTTGACTTGTTTATCATGGCAGAGGATAGGCGATTTTGCAAAGGCATGTGACAGCAGCTTGCTGGTCAAAAAGTGTTGCGCAAAAAGGCGTAATTAGCTCGAAGTGGTTTCATTGCTAATTCTGAAGTGAATTACCAGTAGCAATCAGCTTTTACAACCATTATTGAACAGCAGTTTTACTACCAGTAATGACTCTATCACTCTAAAATTCCAATTGTACAAAAGTTTTCGTACTCTATCTGGCATATCCGTACCCAACACTGGTAGGTTACCATAGTGTAAAAAAAGATTTTAAACACAAGAAACTATTAAAAGCTTCTAGTCAAGTAAAATATTTTACCCTTCTTATACCAGTAGGCCATTGTAATTTACTGTGTAGGAATACACCGATACGGATCCTGTTCAGTAGAAATGGTACCAGTATCAGATCAGTACTAGTAGCCTGGTTTGGTTTGTGTTTCAGTAAATATTTTACTCCTGGCAATGTATTAGGTTGGACTAATCTGCTAGAGTACCATAGTTCAGCGGTACCGGACTTGGCTACCGGTATCAGTTCGGTGCACAGGTATCTCAGAACTGCACAGCCAGACAACTACCAGTGAGTGCAGCATGTAACTTATTACAAGTACCGGTACCAGTATTGAGAATATGAAATTGTGGTACAAAAATGCTGCCTGTAATGGTAACATTTTTACCTATCGTACCAATGTAACATACTTCCTTGCCATTATTAGCCTATCGTACAAATACTCCCACCTACATTTGCACTATACTGAATCAACCCATCTATCGCTAATTTGCTGCCCAAGCATCCAGCAATCTCACCAGGTTATTGTTTTTCTGTTGTTCTACAAGATCAATCACCAAAACACACACCATACCAGGCTACTGATGTGATACTGGTCCCGTACCATTTGTATCGTACGGTACCGGTATATATCTACGCAGTAAACTACAGCAGCCTTTTTTTTTTACAGCAGCCTATATTGGTACAAGGGTAAAATATTTTCACATAATTATAAGCTTTCAATAGTTTCTTGTTGTGTTTAAAACTTTTTTTTAGACTACAATGGCCCACTGGTATTGGATACGGATATGCCAGATAGAGTACGAAAACTTTTGTACAATTGGAATTTTAGAGTGATAGAGTCATTACTGGTAGTAAAACTGCTGTTCAATAATGGTTGTAAAAGCTGATTGCTACTGGTAATTCACTTCAGAATTAGCAATGAAACCACTTCGAGCTAATTACGCCTTTTTGCGCAACACTTTTTGACCAGCAAGCTGCTGTCACATGCCTTTGCAAAATCGCCTATCCTCTGCCATGATAAACAAGTCAAAGACACCAATCTCCTGAGTCTGATGACGTCATGTCATTTTTTAAAAACGCGAAAGGTAATTCCGAGAAAACAATGGCAATTCATTTTCTTAAAACTGAGAACGTGTATCTAAGCCGAGTTTACAGCATTTGATTAGTACTATTTTTTTTATTACATTTTAAGGGCGATGCTTTGCGGACATTACGTGGCCTTTAAGCTGATGGGTAGTGGTAGTGATGTTCCATGACATCTCTGCTAGGACCTACCTCCCTAATGGTATATGAAAATGACAAAAACTTGTTGCATTCCATGTTGCACCAATTCCAGTAATTCCGTATCAAAACATCACTTATTTTCTGTTCCGAACAAAAATTTTTGAGCAAAAAAATCAGAAAAAATGGGCTGAAGATTTATGTTTAAGAAGCCATCATGCCCATGTCAAATCAATAAATTATCAGGTTTGTCAAAAATCAGCTCCATATTTTAATGCAATCACAAACACGAAAAAATTGTTTATACTGGTACAAATTTATAGATTATACAGTTGCAAATGAGCTATTGCGACGCGTTTCGACCTTGCTCAAGGGTCTCATCAGGCAAAAAAAAACTATGAAAGTCTCCAAAAAGTCAGCTAAGCACAGCAATGGAAAAAATTTTTTTACAAGCGCATAAGTAATTACATCAAAACCTGCAGTACAACTCCAAATACGGGCAAGTTTGCCAGAGTAAAGGGTTGGGCTAAAAAGCACAAATGCAGCATTGCATGTGACCACACAACAGGGCGACTTATAAAGACAAGATCAAATAAAATTTCGTGAGAACTTGCCAAATTCTCAAAGTTCTCACGAAATTTCGTGAGAAAAAAATTTCGTGAGAACTTGCCAAATTCTTTGAGAATTTGGCAAGTTCTCACGAAATTTTATTTGATCTTGTCTTTATCAGTCGCCCTGTTGTGTGGTCACATGCAATGCTGCATTTGTGCTTTTTAGCCCAACCCTTTACTCTGGCAAACTTGCCCGTATTTGGAGTTGTACTGCAAGTTTTGATGTAATTACTTATGCGCTTGTAAAAAATTTTTTCCATTGCTGTGCTTAGCTGACTTTTTGGAGACTTTCATAGTTTTTTTTTGCCTGATGAGACCCTTGAGCAAGGTCGAAACGCGTCGCAATAGCTCATTTGCAACTGTATAATCTATAAATTTGTACCAGTATAAACAATTTTTTCGTGTTTGTGATTGCATTAAAATATGGAGCTGATTTTTGACAAACCTGATAATTTATCGTTGACTGCCCTGTGAGCGACCACTTTGTGTAGGTCCCCTAAATTTTTGAGAATTTGGCAAGTTCTCACGAAATTTTATTTGACCATGTCAAATCACTACTACACAAAAATCGAGGTTTCATATTTTAGGTACATTTTGAAGAGAAACGTATAATAGCAAGTAATTCGAATTCGTTAAAGTAAGTAGGCAGTTACTGGTAGGCTACTACTTGTTTTAGCGTTCTTGCATTACATACAGGCGCGTAGCCAGAAATTCGCAATGGGGGGGCTGTTTGGGGGGTCCGCCGGAGGCACGGGGGTCTGGGGGCAGAGCCCCCAGCGCTCGAAAATTTTGCATTTTTTTGCAAAAATAACTTCATTTTAGGGCTATTTTGATTAAAAAATAACGATTTTAAAACGTGGCTTAGAAATTGGCAGTGCAAACAAGATTAAACTGCTGGCATAAATGGGCTATTTGGGAGGTGGCTAATGGTAAAATGTTAGTTCTCTTGTTTAGATGCTGGTAAATTATAAAATCGAATACTTCAATAAAACTCACACGGAGTAATCTATTTCGTATACAGTTTATAGAGAAAAATAATTGGGGGGGGACTAATAAAAAGAGATTTGAGAGAAATGATTGGTAATTAACAAATACTAAATAGCCCCCCCCCCCTATTCCTTAGTTTATAGTATATTTGTTGATGACACCTATGTTCAGCATTTTTACACTTGCGATCAAATTTGATTGCTTATTTCTTACCATTTATCAAAGGCTTCATTTATTTGTTGGTTTTATTTTTGCCAAATTAGCCCCCCCCCCCCCAGAACATATGTTTCAAAAGATGTTTTAAATCACTATTTAGTCCACTCCAGTGCATAAAACAGTCTCAAAGTGCTAAAAATGTAGTGTTTTTCCCATTCTGCTTTTTGGTCGACATGTTAATGGGGGGGCTATAGCCCCCCGCCCCCCCCTGGCTACGCTACTGGCTAAAAACGTGGTATTTTCCTTATTCTGCATTTTGGTCGGCAGTTCATTAGCCCCCCCCCCTAAATAAACATTTCAAACTATGCTTTAAAGCATTTTTTTAGTCTAATCCAGTGCAAAAGACAGTCTTAGAAATGCTAAAAACGTGGTATTTTCCTTATTCTGCATTTTCGTCGGCAGTCTATTAGCCCCCCCCCCCCCTAAATAAACATTTCAAACTATGCTTTAAAGCATTTTTTAGTCTAATTCAGTGCAAAAGAGAGTCTTAGAAGTGCTAAAAACATGATATTTTTCTTATTCTGCATTTTGGTCGGCAGTTCATTAGCCCCCCCCCCCTTAAATAAACGTTTCAAAATAGTCTAATCCAGTGCAAAAGACAGTCTTAAAATGCTAAAAACGTAGTATTTTCCCTATTCAGCATCTTGGTCGGCAGTCTATTAGCCCCCCCCCAAATAAACGTTTCAAACTATGCTTTAAATCATTTTTGAGTCTGATCCAGTGCAAAAGAGAGTCTTAGAAGTGCTAAAAACGTGGTATTTTCCTTATTCTGCATTTTGGTCGGCAGGCCAATGGGGGGGGCTATAGCCCCCCCCCCGCCCCCCCCCTGGCTACGCTACTGATTACATATAAACTAAGCTATACACTGTATTAACATAATTAGAGATTACGGTAAGGTCTTAGTTCATCCATGACCTTACTCCGGTAGAATTCTGATATCTAGTTTGGTAGCTAGAAAGTGTTAACAGACGAAATTCTGGATTATTAACATAACAGTATTAAGCCCAATTAAGTTTTTTTTTTCAGTTTCAATTTAGTTTTTCAATTAAGAAGTTGCCTCGGCCAGCGATAGCAAAGTGGCGTTTCAGTATTCTCAGTCAAGCTGGCATTTTTTACCCAGTTTTGGTGTTTCTGCATTGTCTATATTTTTGAGGCTGAATGACAAGATTGAAGCAGTGAAGTTCGAATCTGAGTAGTTCAATGAACTATTGTATATCACAAAATTAAAATTGCAGCAATAAATCGTTGTGTTTGGGGGTTAAATTAAAATAATTATTTGTAATAAATAAATGAAACATTATCGATACCATTCTCAATAAATCAAGATTCATTAAGATTTTCAGCAGGTTGAAATTGGGGTGAGATCCAATCCAATTAAAATTCAAAAATTTTTATAAATTCAAAAATTAAAAATGGTTTTTGTTGTGTTTGACCTAGGCATACTCTGCTTCTGGCGTATTGTATATGGTTCTTGATATACTGTTATTGCTGAGTTTGCATTGATGTTGGCTGTACAGTGTATACATGGTGTTTTGTGGGTTTTTATGATCTGCAGTTTAGCTGAAAGTTTAGATAGTTCTGCTAAGCTGTACAACAAAGTTGTCCTATATCTGAAAAGTTCAAATGATTTCATCACCAAGAGTGCATATGTTTTTCTTTGATAATTAGTCTTGTTTACTATGCATGGGCTGCTGCTGAAAGTGCTAAGTTGGATCCATGTCCTAGTGCTGACATTCTGCTGCAAATTAAAGGCTTTTGTGTTTGTAAGGGATGTGATAATGAATCAAACCATCAACTTATTCCTCATGTTATCACAAAATCTGCAAAACCATTCACTGAAGGTAAAAGGGCTATTCCAACATCTACAATACTGGCTTGCAGGTTTATTTTTAGGAAGGTGCGGGAACCAATTTAGTTATAATTCGAGCAATTTTATGATGTTTCATTGTGTTCAGCTTGGCTGGGTGGAACTGCAAGCTGGTTATTCGTATATTTTAAATAATACTGCATTTAGAGTTCAATTGTGCTTGCAGGCCGTCAGCTTTGATTCATGCAATTGTACATGCCTGATTGGAGACCTAAAAACACAAGCTTGCTTACCAGATAGTCTTGTCTCTTTGTTGTAATTGTGCTTATTGAGTTGAAAATCCTTTGTTGATCTACAATGTCATGGCTTAATGTTTTTGCTGTAAAGTCTACAGATACTAGTAATGTCAGATGTCACTGAAGTAATAGTTGGTAAATGCAATAATCAACAAACTAACAGCAAACCAAAATTTTATGTTTACACAAATTGAAGACAAGAAATAGCATTAGGAGTTGACTGCGTGGCTGAGTGGTTAAGATTTGACGATGAACACAATTCTGGTTAAAAGGTCAGTGGTTCATCTCGCACCCACGTTATGTTGTTGCATCCTTGTATAAAATACTTTACGACGCATTATCTCTGCTTAATGGAATCTGGCAAGCTGCAATAGATCCTCAACAAGAATTCTCAAAAATCCAGCAAAAAATGGAAATCCTTGAAACTCTTTTAAGTGGATGTAGATTTGTCCAATATACAGTGTCACTGTCGCTTTCCAATGAGACGAAGATAAACATTAAAGCAATCAATCACTTTGTTATTAATTAATTCTGTCTTTTGTTTATTACTGTTATTGGAAGTTATTAGTTGGTTGCCTTTGATATATTTTCCTCATTAGCCATTTAGCCAACAATTATAATTAGTTATTATTTAAAGTCTGTTATACTTTCAACTTTACTACCATTACACGTAAGTTTTAATTTTCTTACATTTTATGCACCAGTTATCTAATAGATCAAAAAATGCACAATATTGACTAACGCTGGTGTTCAAACCAGGGATGTTGAAGCAGTAAAATTTTCAATGCTTCCGTTTCCAGCTCCTCTTGAAGTTTTATGCTTCCGAGTTAGCTTCTGCTTCCTCACTTTTGGAATTTTTTGCTTCCGCTTCCAGCTCCAGATAGAATTAGTTGCTTCCGAGTTCGCTTCCGCTTCCAGTCTTTTTCATCAAAGTGCTTCCGCTTCCACAAAAAATTAACCGCTTCCAGCTTCCACTTCCACATCCCTGCTCAGTATGAAACAGCTAATTATATTTAGTGCAAAAAAAAACAAACAAGTTTACCTTGTAAGCTATTTTATTTGACTTGTGTTGTCGAAAGGGCTTGGTATGGAATGGAATGGAAGAAGATTTTTCCATATTTCATACTCACAATTTTTTTCCATTTTATTTCCATTCCACACTAAAAATCTTCCATTCCATATTCCATCCCATACTAAAATTTTCTTTCATATTCCATTCCATACTTCCATACCAAAGAAATTTTGGACTGGAAGCAATGCAACATATATTTTGCTACTTTGCATCTTTGCAATGTTGTAAGCAACCGCTGGTAAAGGTGCGTCAACCATAGTAAGACGCAAAAACCGGTATCTGGGATGCATATTGCACATGGTGCAATGCATAAGCGTAGCCAGGGTTTTGGATTGGGGGGAGGGCTAAACTGTAAATCATATGCAATGAAGTCTTCAGAAATTTTCGAAACGAGACACTTTTCATGGGACAAAAAATGAAAGATCAAACGCTGGGGGTCTGAGTGATTTAGCACGTAACCAGGATTTGCTTAACCGAAAAGACTAAAACCGCAAGTTAAAAAGTTTTACTAACATATCAAAATTGGGACACGTGGTGATCAAATTAGTGCAACTCAAACGTGTCACAGACGAGGCCTGGGGGCGGAGCCACCAGCCGTCGGAGGCTGCGGAAGTCTAAGGGCGAAGCACCCAGCCGCTGTGCGATTTTTTGTAAGTTTTTGGAAAAAATGGCTACTTTAATACCATTTAAATCACATTTCGCACGTTTTCAGAGCCAGTTAAACGAACAAAATTTTTTAGGTTTGAAAGTCAATAGAATAAATCCCTCCTTTTACTTCAGGTCAAGTCCAAAGCACGTTTAAAATCTTGCGTTTTGGGGTTAAATTTTGTGAATTGGCCTGGTCAGGGGAATCAAGGTACATTGCTTTCTGCAACATTTTTAGCATTAAATCATTCGCTCAAAGATTTGCCTTTGAAGATTTTTGCTTTGTCATGAAAATAACCAGTTTTAGGAGTATGTACGACCAGGAGCCCAGGCACCCTCGATTCAACTTCAAAATTTGTTCAATAAGCATTTCCCCTAGCAAATTTTTTTCAAAAGCAATTTGTCGCGTGAAAACTGACGACATGGAGGTGGATGGTTATTTTAAGTTGGTAGGTGGTGAAGGTGGAATTAAAAGTTATTTCAAATTAGTGCATTAGATGCAACAAATGGTTACTGATCATGTTATTGCAATAAAAAAGTTAACTATGGGCCTAAAACAAAACACTGAATTTCTCCCAAATTGGACATTTAAATTGGTTGGCAAGAATTTAAATTGAAAGGGCCCGGGCCCCCTGGTTGTCAATCTTAAGTTATTGCTAATTTCTGTTGTACGCATGCACTGTTGGCGCCCAAAAAATGCTAAAAAAACTGAATAAATAAGCTTTGTGTCATCATTTTTATTTTTGGTAGCATTTCAATTGGGGGGAGGCATAGGGCCTGGACCGCCTGGTTAAGCCTATGGTTTAATGATTACCTCACAAGTTTGCTCTCATATCAACTATAAAATTTGTCATAACCACTACTTAAATTGTAGGGGGATGCGTCCCCCCATCGAGAGTCAGCGTCCCCATCGAGATTTAGCGTGCGCCCATCGAGATTCAGCGTCCCCCCATCGAGGTTTGAGCACTGGTTGAACAAACGAAATAGGGCCTGGCTACACGAATAAATCCCACAAATTCCGGTCAAATTTTGTCCCAAATTGCGGTGAAGACCTTTTTTTTATTTTTGGTCTTCACTCAATTTCGGGGACGGAAAGACATAATTTCCAGTAAAGTACTTTCGCATTACGAATGCGTTTGGTCAAGGCTGCAAAAGTGTCCCCCCATGCAAAATTTTACAGTTTAAGTACAGGTCATAACCAAACTGCTAAAGAACATTTACCATAATAGAAATATCAAGCTTTAACACCAAAAAGAATTATTGTAAGCTGAAAAACTAAAAATATGAATAAAATTAAGCTGAAACGGGAATGAAATAGCAAATACGAGTTTTCTTGACGATGTAAGAAAACAAAATTTAGGACTTAGAAATTGTTAATTTCAAAAAAACAAAAAAAAACAAGTCAAACCTATCAAAGTTGTCAACTACGTATAACATCAATGCTGCAAATTGCAAGTACTTACATTGATGTAATACATACACTGTTTGCGCAATATAAACAACCAAAGTACCGCGATTTGTCGACAAATAATACGCGTAGATATTGAAGTTAAATACGTCTGTGACAATATCATTTATCACTACCCGACATCGGTATGTATTTTTCTATAAATACTATACACAAAATCTAGCTTGAAAGTATAGAAGAAATTCTTCCATTCCATTCTTGAGATCTTCCATTCCATTCTGGCATCTTCCATACTCCATACCGAAATTTCCGTTCCATTCCATTTTCCATTCCACTCCATACTATCCCCTGATTGTCGATTCTATATTATTATTATTGTTGTTACATTTTACCCCAACGGTTGCAGCCAGTTTCAGAGTTTGAAAATCTGGAAGCGCCTGATTTTGAAAAAATTGCTTCCGCTTCCAGCTTCTTTTTAACACTTTCGTTCCGAGTTCGCTTCCGCTTCCAACCTTTTCCATCAAAGTGCTTCCGCTTCCACAAAAAATTAACCACTTCCACCGCTTCTGCTTTCACATCCCTGGTTCCAACCAGTCTTCACTGTGAAAAAGTTCAGTCTGCAGATAATAAACTAACGAGAGAAAAACAAAAATATTGTAAAATTGTTTCAGATCAACCAGTTAAGTGTTTGTGCGTAGAAAAAACATTACCTTCACGGTTGAAAGCTACTTTATCCATGAAAGAAAATCGGTAGCCGATAGTGCCACTTTTGTGCTTATGCATACTTGCGGTTAACGCAAGTTCTAATGATTGTGAATATGAATATACAAATAAATACCGACAGTTATGTGATTATCAGCAATCAAACTCGTGTGTTTTTTGTTGACTTCAGTGAGAAATATCGATGCGATTTAATATCAAAGTTCTCGCGGTTTATACATATTGTACAATTGGATCTGTCTGTATGATGACGCTTCTATTGAGATTTCAAAACAAGACATTATTGACAAATTGGCGTTGTACAGAAATTGCAGCAAGTCACATTACAACTTCTTTAATATTACGAAAAGCATCATGACAGATTTGCCATTACCAGTACACTAAAAAAACACCCGTTTGGCCTTTTTAAAAAGTAATTTAAACAAATGTTGGGCCCTCCAAACTTTTAGTATAGGTACGCCGATAAACGTAGCCATTTATAAGTTATACTGCCCAACGTAATGCATACAAACACTCAAAACATTACAAGCGTTTTACTTTTTAGCATTGCAGAATTGGAAGCTGAAGTACGCCGTTTGTTAGAGGATGAAACAAAACAAATAAAGATTGATAACGAGCTTGCGGGAGATTTTGGAGATATTTTTGATGCTGGTAGCTTGTTATGTTGTTTGTTGTCGAATTGCAGCAGTTTTTTATTGATAAAGTCAAATTATTCTAATTTGCTTTTATTTTATTGAACCTCACATTGATTTTGTCAATAACATCACTTTCTGCAAAGCTCATGCATTCAGGCATAACTAAAATTTTTGATATATAAAACAGAATAGAAACTACAGGATTAAAGATCTTGAAAATGAAATACAACTGATGCTATGTTTATTCAATCATCGAGGCTGAATTCCCTTAGAGTCTAAAATTTTTGAAAAACCGTTTGTCGTAATCTGGTATCGAACCTGGCTATCTGAAAAGAGCAACTGCTTCTGCTGTGTTATTATGTAATTGAGACGCGCGATGCAAAGCGCTGTACTCGAAAAGCCGTTAATTTGCATATTGTTTTTTGTTACGCCTTTTCCTGCGTTACAAAACCGATTAGTTCTTGAATAGCCAGACACATGTATTGCTAAGTTACAGCCGTAGAATTTGAGTTTACTAAAATTGTTATGTTTCCAAGTTTAGCTTAATTGTTATGAAATATTATCTTTTACGTTTGTGTTTTTAGATGTAGTTATAATTTAAAGTGAATAAAAGCCATAGTTCTGGTCAATTACGACAATTTTATTCACTTTAATTATGGATAAGTTACTGAAACCTAGTAAACTTGAAGTACTTCCTGAAGAGCCAGAAGCTATGAAAATTTATGACTATTGGAAGAAAACTTTCGACACTTTCTTCACTGCCATGGAAGCTGCTACTCCAGAACCTGATAGAGCAGGCATTAACAAGCTTGGCTTACTCACAAACTTTCTCTCCCATAGAACCTACGCTTTGGTGGCTGATGCTCCCGACTATGCTAGCGCCGAAACTGCGCTACACAATGCTTACCATAAACAGAAAAATCTTGTCTTCGCGAGACACTTGCTGATGAGTCGTACCCAGAACTCTGGTGAGAGCATTGCTGAGTATGTACACGCCCTGAAGCAAGTAGCTAGGGACTGCAACTTTCAAGCGGTTTCTGCTAAACAGTATCGAAACAAATTAACCAGGGATGCTTTCATCCATGGAATCACTTCCACTGCTATCCGTCAGCAGTTGTTAGAAGAAGATGAACTCACGTTTCAAGATGCTGTAACCAAAGCCGAATTACTGGACCGAGCGCAAATGCAGTCAAGTTTCTACGTGGAGAAGTCAACGGTAAAGTCCGCCTTGATACCTAGCTTGAAGGAAGATGCTGATAGCAAATTCTCAATGCGGATAGATACTGATCCAAAGCGACGGAGAAAATGTTATTTTTGTGGAGGCAATTACCACTACGGTGGAAGGGATCACTGCCCAGCAAAAAATAAAATTTGCAACAACTGTGGCAAAGAAGGACATTTCGCTCGAGTATGCCGGAGTACATCCTCCAAATCTGCTATGGCTACTGCAGAAAGCAAAGAAAACGACACTACCCCACTTCTTGAATCGGAACATTTACAGCTGCTGTCTATTGCGGCCGGTGCTCCATCTTGTTTAAGTCCTACTATTGTACCGGCTGAATTGAATGGATTACCTGTCAAAAGTTTATTGGACACTGGAGCGTCTGAAAGCTTTGTTAACGAAGCCGTTGTTAGAAGCGCTAAACTTGAAGTACAAGAAAGGCCGTCACGCGTTTCCATGGCCTCTGATAAACTTACTGCACGCGTCGTTGGCAAGGTTTGTAGCAATCTTTTGCTGCAAGGGCGTGACTACTGCAATGTTATGCTTAGTGTCATGCCAGGACTTTGTGCAGATGTTGTCCTGGGCCAAGACTTTTTACGTCAGCACGAAGAAGTTGTTATCAAGCTTGGCGGCCCGAGAGAGACCTTATTCGTTGGAAAAAATTCCGTCTGTGGTGTTGCGGCATGTGAAGCCAATTGTGATCGTTTGTTCAGAAATCTAAAGCCCGAATGCAAGCCAATTGCCCCAAGTCTCGAAAATTCAACGAAGATGACAAACGCTTCATTGCAGCAGAGGTAAGAAAGTTGTTATTAGATGGTATAATTGAACCATCCTTCTCTCCTTGGAGAGCCCAAGTGCTTGTAGCTCGTGATGAACGTCACAAACCTCGGATGGTCGTGGATTACTCTCAAACTATTAATAGATTTACTTTGTTGGACGCATACCCGCTGCCTAATATTGACGAACAAATTGCTAAAATTGCGAAAACATCGGTTTTCAGTACCTTGGACTTAAAGTCAGCATATTATCAATTACCATTACATGCTGAGGACCGACCCTACACTGCATTTGAAGCCGAGGGCAAACTGTACCAATATACACGCCTTCCATTTGGTGTGACCAATGGAGTCTCTTTTTTTCAGCGTTTTATTGATTTTTTGATTGAAAAATATCAGTTACGTGACACATACGCATATCTCGATAACATTACTGTTTGCGGTGTTGATAGTGTAGATCATGATGCTAAACTGAATGCTTTATTGAGTGCTGCTAAAAATGAGGGATTAACGTTTAACGAGGATAAATGTAATTTTAATCAAAGAGAAATTAAATTGTTGGGTTATAGTGTTTCTCATGCCAAGATTAGGCCTGATCCTGAGCGCCTTCGCCCGCTTCTTGAAATGCCTCTACCTCAAACTAAAACTGAGCTTCAGAGAGCTTTGGCTATGTTCTCCTATTATGCACGTTGGATTCCTGATTTCTCGTCAAAGATTCGACCGTTAGTTCAGTCAAATGTTTCTTCTTCTTTTCCGCTTTCTCTTGAAGCTACTCAGAACTTCTCTTCTCTTTGCCGTGACCTAGCGGCTGCTTGTTTTACATGCATTCGAGAAGGTGTACCCTTTGTGGTTGAATGCGATGCATCAGAGCACGCCCTTGCTGCCACCTTAAACCAGAAAGGTCAACCAGTCGCTTTCCACTCCAGGACTTTTTCAAAATCTGAAGCGCGATACTCCACTGTGGAGAAAGAAGCTGTTGCGATCATAGATGCCGTGCGAAAGTGAGTTACCTTCTCCATGGAAAACATTTCACTTTGATCACCGATTAGGGAGCAGTTTCCTTCATGTTTGACCCACGTCGATTAGGTAAAATCAAAAACATGAAAATTCAAACTTGACGAGCAGAACTTGGAAATTTTGATTATGAGATAAAGCATTGCCCTGGTAAACTCAACCTTGCCCCTGACGCCTTGTCTCGTCTTTCCTACCTGGGTCCTATCGAGCCAGACCTTTTCAAGATTCATGAACAACTGGGCCACCCTGGTATTTCGCGCCTTTCCCACTTCATTAGAAGTAAGAACTTACCCTATTCTGTTGAAGAGGTAAAGAAAGTCTGTACCAACTGTCGCATTTGTGCTGAAGTCAAGCCTCGATATTACAGTAAACCTTCAAAATCATTGATCAAGTCAACGCGCCATTGGGAGAGGGTTAGTGTGGATTTCAAGGGACCAGTTGCAGGGCGAAGCAACTAAATTTTCTTTGTCGTAGACGAGTTTAGCCGCTACCCGTTCGCATTTGCCTGCAATAACATTTCTTCTTCTACGGTGATTAAATGTTTAAGTCAATTGTTTTGCTTGTTTGGTTTTCCTGCTTGTATACATAGTGACAGAGGTTCAGCTTTTATTTCTAAAGAGCTTAAGCAATATCTTAACTGCAGAGGAATTGCTACTACTACTAGCACCCCATATCACCCTACCGGAAATGCCCAGTGCGAACGAATAAATCAAACTGTCTGGAGAAAAATTTTGCTCTTATTACGAACGCACAAGCAACAGGTTTCATCGTGGGAAGCTGTTCTCCCTGAAGCTCTGCACGCAGTACGATCACTACTCTGCACTGCGACAAACGCCACTCCCCATGAACGATTCCTTGGGTTTTCGAGAAGGAGTATGGTCGGGAAATCTCTCCCATCTTAGCTTATCCAACCGGGATCCGTTCTCGTACGGCGATTTGTAAGAAGCAAGAGTGACCCTCTGGTAGATGAGGTAGAATTGCTGGAAGCCAACCCCAATTTTGCCAGAGTCCGTTCTGCCGATGGCCGAGAATCCAGTGTTTCCATTTCGGACCTTGCTCCTTGCCCATCACAAACAATTGAAAACACTAGCGGCAGTCCAGCCATTAGTCAAACCACTCAGCCATCGAACAGTTCCAGCTCGACATCACCTGTGCACTCTCAAGATAAGCAGCAAAACGATGTTGAAAGTACCAATCTGCCTGGAGAAAACTTGCACATAGACGATTATGTCACTTCTGAATCTCCGTCTCTTTCTTCTAACCGCTCTCCTGCACCTCCAAGGCGTTCAGGTCGAGTACGCAGACCTCCACAACGATATGGCCATAATGTGTATGACATATAGATTAGTGTTTTGTGCTCATTCTTTTTTATTGTGTTGTTGCTGTTTTTTTGATAGGGGGAAGAATGTCGCAATCTCGCATCGAACCTTGCTATCTGAAAAGAGCAACTGCTTCTGCTGTGTTATTATGTAATTGAGACGCGCGATGCAAAGCGCTGTACTCGAAAAGCCGTTAATTTGCATATTGTTTTTTGTTACGCCTTTTACTGTGTTACAAAACCGATTAGTTCTTGAATAGCCAGACACATGTATTGCTAAGTTACAGCCGTAGAATTTGAGTTTACTAAAATTGTTATGTTTCCAAGTTTAGCTTAGTTGTTATGAAATATTATCTTTTACGTTTGTGTTTTTAGATGTAGTTATAATTTAAAGTGAATAACAGCCATAGTTCTGGTCAATTACGACACCGTTACATTCACAGCAGTGCCAAAATGTTTATATTGTATTATGACGAATAGTAGTTTGAATTATAGCTTTTGCATTTTTAAGCAACCAAGGACGGAAAAATTGACGTATATCATGAAATCATGTGGAAAGAACAAAAAAGCTGAACAGATTAAAATCATGCGGTGAGCGATACCATCCAGAAGTTATAAGGTAAAAGGAACCATACGCATTTTTTACAAAATAGTAAATTAGAACCGATATTCTTGTTTGGTTTAGCTTCTGTTTTATTTAAAATTTGCTGTTTGTTTGGTTAAGTACCGTAGTCATGTTGCCAAGCAGAAACAAGAGTAGGAAAAGACACCCTAAAGCATACCATCACTTTGTTCAACGCTCTGTACCCATTATCTTAACCAACGCGCCCATTGACGACTTTTGATACGCAAGAAAAAAGGCAAGACATATCGGAGCGCCTTTAATAGCGCTGCACGCAATAATTTGAATTATTCTAAATTTCTTGATTCTAAAATTTCTTGATCATGGATTTTTGATTATTGATTCTAAATTATTGATTTTGGATTATTCTAAATTTCTTGGTTTTAAATTTCTGTATTTCAAATTCTAAAATGCTATTCCAAATACCAATTTATCCTGATTCTATTCTCTAAATCGCATCAATATAGTTCTGTTAGTTGAAGATTGGTCTGGTTGTCAAGTGGAACGAGAGAGACAATTTACCCCTTTGAAAGTTAAAAAGTTAATTGCAAGACAACAATTTACAACAGTCAAGAAACATGCAGACTCTACAGTAGAAAAGCTGTAGGGACAGTTAGTAACTCACTTCACGGCGAGGAGTTACAAACGAGTCCCACACATGGTGACCCCGACAAGCAGCAATTCGCAGCATTAATGTATTTCATTACCGCCTTTCAAAAGTCAAGTACTCTTATAGTTGGATTTTGGATTATGGACTATTGCTGGTTAAAAAAAATCGTCGGCAAACATCTTCACTAAAATGACACCCAGCTAAGTGTTTTTATTTATTTTGTGTGACGTTTTAACTATATTTTCAGTTTATTATTTGTCTTTTTTGAAAGAATTCATTGTTGCCTGGCCCTAATTTTTAGTAGTTGAACTTATTTTTTTTACAAATTTATTCATATTTTGCGCTGTTTACCCATCACCCCAGTGCCACTTAATTTTTAGCTCAGGTCTTAACATTCCTTCAACACCGGTGTTCAATTGTTCAAA
The DNA here is from genome assembly GCA_963965965.1 of Trididemnum nubilum. Classification (NCBI taxonomy): domain Eukaryota; kingdom Metazoa; phylum Chordata; class Ascidiacea; order Aplousobranchia; family Didemnidae; genus Trididemnum; species Trididemnum nubilum. The sequence goes on along the minus strand of OZ014481.1, from coordinate 25,710,440 downwards.
CGTATGGATTTCCCACAAACAATTCAGCACGATGCTTGTGATTTGATCGATTTTTGGGAGTTCGACCCTTTTTTCACTTACGATTCAACCGCCATTACCCTTATTAATTCACCTCAAAAAGCGCAAGCCACACCCCGGACTGAGTCTTCCATACCATGTTTGTCCCCTGTTCAACCCCAAACTAAAATTTTGCCTAAACCGAATCCAACTTTAGCCCCGCCCAAACCTTACAAGAATTCTTTTCAGCCCAAGTTCTCCCCGCTAGGTTTCCTTTCTCCGTAGAGTACTGCTAAAACTATCGTCAATTCTCATATTAAACAATTAGCTTTTGACTCAGAACACGTTGATTTTTTCTTTAATAAGTTCGAATCCCTTCACCGCCACGAGCAGCTCAACAACACCGAGCTGTTCGATCAATTGCTGCAGTGTTTAAACTATTACCAACAGTGTCGGATGTATCGATCAATATCGGAGGGCAGTGGGGATTATTTTCAGTTGAAACATGCCTTAATCCAAACATACAGACGGGAGCTTGAACAAGCTCAAAAAGAGCTCACATTTGCCCCGGGCCTGGGAGACAAGATGCCAACGGAGTTGCGCAAGCAACTCCGTAGTATCCTAGGACGGCACCTGCGGGGAAATCCTCTACTTTCCCGTTCCTTAAAAAGAGAGTTTTTGGCGCGACTCCCCACTTATGCCAGGGATCCTTCAACCATAATGCGAAATGTAGATTTAGACGACATGGCTGAACAAGGTGATGTCTTGGTCAGGGATCGAAAACGGCACACAATTTTTGGTGAATAAAAACGGAATCCTTATTCCCGTGCTGCAAACCAGCATACCAGCCTCAATCCTAACAGCAGCTACGATGCTCCGGTAATGGAGCATGTACTGACCATGCTTCAGAATATAAACGCCAAAATGTATAATACCGGTATTAATGCTAACAGCAATATTTTTCAAAACCCCCCACAACCCCGCCAACCGCACCCCACGCCAAGCCACCCCCCAATGGCTTTCAAAGTTTGCCGGCACCACGCCCCCATCAGCCTCCACCACCCCAACGATTCCAGTAACCAACAAGTCGGCTACTGTTTCAGCCCAACCGTGGTTACCAGTGTTCTCCGCCTTCTCCCAAACAAAATCTTAACGCATTGCATAGCTGCTGGTATCACCAACAATTTGGCACCGCTGCGCGAAATTGTTCCCCTGACTGCCAGTACTACACTGAGAGGCGCCATAATAAGCCCACATTTAAATCATCCCCACCTTTAAACTTCCAAGGCGACGCGCTGCACCATTCTCCCAAATTTTCACAATAAATCGAATTCACTTCACTATCGTCTGATTCTTACGATCATTACATGTATCTATTCGACTTGAACAACGAAATAAATTTTATTGTTGACATGGCCTCCCCTGCAAGCTTGCTTCCTGCCCGCTTGTACAAAGAGCATGCGTACGTTTGGTTCGGTTGAACTACTGCTTTCGTTTGCCGAGTCAACCCGTCAAGTTATGCATAAATTTTTTGTAGTTAACGTCAATCACGCAATCTTAGGGATGGATGCGCTGCGAAGCATAAGCGTTTGTTTAGATTTGGCAACAAGTTCTATTTCGTTCAAAAACAATGAGCAATCAGCTGACTAGTCTCTCCCGCCATTGTCCCATCTGAATTACAATGAGTTGTCGTGTGAGGATATTTTGAATTTATTTCCGAAAGTCACATCTGGCGAATTTTTTAACGGAAAACTTACCCTTCCAATTGAACATACGTTTAGCACCTCTGGCCCCGCTTTTTCACATTCTGCGAGAAAAATGAGCCTGAAGAAGCAGCGTGCGCTTGACCGGCACTTGGATGACATGTTGCGGCAAGGAATAATAGAATATTCTTGATCGCCATATACGTCATCGCTTCATCTAGTACCCAAAAAAGAAAGTGGTTCCTATCGATTTTGTGTTGATTACCGCAAACTAAATTATCAAACAGACAATCAATCGTTTACCCTACCGCGTATATTTGACGTGACTAATCGCCTTCCTGGAGCAACAGTGTTCTCCTCTCTGGACCTCAAAAGCGCGTATTGGCAAGTCAATGTAAGAGCCTCTGATCGAAAATATACGGCTTTTTCTTGCCTCAGAGGCACTTTTCAGTTTCGAAAAATCCCCATGGGCATAAAAAATTCGGCTTTCACTTTTCAGATGGCCATTGCTTACATTTTAAAAGGCACAGAATCTTTTTCATACATCTACGATATTTTAGTTTTCTTCAGGGATCTTGATGAGCACATGCGCCACCTTCACGAAATCATTTACCGCTTGGATGCCTATGGCTTCGCTCTTAACATGAAAAACTCAACTATTACGGTAAGGGCAATTGAGATGCTTGGCCATAAAATAAATAAAGATGGAATTTTTGTACTGCAAGACCGCGTCGACGCCATACACAAACTGCCCGAGCCGACGAATATTTGTGAACAGCGTCACGCTCTGGGCTTGATCAATTTTCAACGTCGTTTTGTCAAAAATGCTGCCAAAATTTTGTTTCCTTTAACCAAGTATCTGCAAGGCAAAGTTAAAAATGACGACAAAATCACTTTAACCGCATAAGCGAAGCAAGATTTTCTAGAGATCAAAACGGCATTAACGCAAGCCACCGGCCTGGCACACCCTCGCAAAGACGCCACTCTACGACTGTACACAGACGCGTCCACAGAGGCCATGGGCGCAATCTTAGTGCAAAAACTACCTGGCAACATCGAGCATGCTTTGGCATATTTTTCTAAAGCGCTTAATGACACACAAAGGTGCTATTCTTTTTTCAATTTAGAGCCTTTAGCTGTTCAATCCGCCGTAAAGCATTTCGAACACATGCTGTTAGATCGCAGTTTTACAATCGTCATGGATCATTTGTCTCTGGTGCATACTTTTCAGAAGCCATCCCCCTCCCATTCGCCACAACAAAGTCGTCAGCTCTCCTATCTCACCGAATTCAACTGCACGTTTGAACACATTGCCGGTCAAAAGAATTGTACAGTGGACTGCCTGTCCAGATTAGTGATCCACAACATTTCTGCGCAAGATAGCCTGAATATTACTTTGCAGGACATTTCTAAAGAACAGCAGCACTGCATGGCAACAAATCGCGACCTTTTTCGATTTCCGAATGACTCGACTGTCAATCTGCAATGGGTAGATTTGGAACACGGCTCTGAAAACTGCAGAGTGCTAGTGAATGTCGCGCGCAACCAGCAACGAATCGTTATTCCACCAAGCAGAGGTGGAATCGAGGACACAAGGCTCGAGGCCGAAGCCAAGGACACCAAAAAATCCGAGGCAAAGGACAGCCCTTCCGTGGACAGACCCTCTCGAGGCCAAGGACAGGAATGCTCGAGGCCAAGGACAAAGGACACAGGCGCAAGTGTTCTCAAAATTTTTTTTTCAGGCGATCTCCGAAAAAAAAAGTTTTCAAAAAAAATTTTTGCGAGTGCTACAGTTAGGTAGCAGAGGCTTTCATGTTCAAGCCTATGCTGATGATCTAGCAGTGTTGGTCACTGGTGCTGATATGCTTTGGATTACAGGTATGGCCCAGAAAGCAATAAATATTGCTGCAAACTGGGCTTTGGAACAAGAGCTACAGTTTAGCTACAAGAAAACTGAAATCATACTATTCACTCACAAACGGAATCCAGACTTGGGTTCCTTGTCACTGAATGGTTCACAACTTGAACCTTCCAAGGAAGCAAGGCTGTTAGGTGTTAGTCTGGACAGCAAGCTAACTCGGAAACCACATGTTACCCGAATTACCCGCAAAGCAACTACAGCATTAATGCAATGTAGACAAATTGTGGGTAAAACGTGGGGAATAAAACCATCTATGATGAAATGGATATAAAAGTAGTGGTAGGTATCAGCCTGTTACAGAAAGTGCTCAATAACTGCTTCAAAGTTAGAGCTTGATTACAGTACATATATACCACTCTAAAATATTATTAAAAACTATCTTATTCAAATAGAATAAGATAGTTTTTAATAATAATAGAATAAGATAGTATTCTATTTGAATAAGATAGTTTTTAATAATATTTTAGAGTGGTATATGTGTACTGTAATGAAATGGATATATGTACACAGTTATGAAACGTCCAATCATGTTGTATGCATGTGTGTCCTGGGCTGGCGGTCTCAACAAAAAGTATCTAGTGAGGAAACTCACAAAGGTGCAGAGACTTGCTTGCCTGATCATTTCATCAGCTTTTCCTGGCACCCCTACTGGTGCTCTGGAAATATTGCTCAACATAACTCCCATTGAAGAAATTTTATTGGCTGCGGTAGTGCGAGGGTCATACAGAATCACTGTTAGTGGGCTTTGGCATATCAACCGAGTTGGTTCCTTTGGGAAAACAAAAAACATGTTGATGTTTGCAATGAGGCTAAAAGATTCTTACCTCTGCTACAAATGCCAGCTGACCGAATAAAGAAAAAGGTATTCGAGAGAAATTTCGAATGTCAAATTATGGATAAAAAGAATGCTATCAGATCTGAAAGCGTTCCAAATCAGAACGCTATCATTGTTTACACTGATGGTTCGAAACTAGAGGGGAGAGTAGATGTGGGTTTTTATGCCGAATACCCAAACAACTCCCCAAAACAAGCATTTTTTCACCTTGGAATTTACAATAGTGTGTTCCAAGCAGAAGTCTTAGCTATTTCAGAAGTGGCTAAGAACCTGCTTTTGGAAAAAATGCACAATCAAAGTATTGTTGTGCTGTTTGATAGTCAAGCAGCTATCAAATCACTCATACAGTGCATTGTAACATCAATTACAGAGTTCAACTGCATTCGAAACCTAAATCAGTTAGGTAAACAAACCACGTCAGTACTGCCTGGATTCCTGGACATGAAGGGGTGCATGGTAACGAAGTGGCAGACTATCTAGCCAAATCAGGATCTAAATCAATAATACATGGCCCTGAACCTTATATTACAGTCCGGTATGCCAGCTATGTTAACACGGTTAAGGACTGATTCACAGATAGATGGAAGTCTATGTGGAATGAACGGAATGACTGCTTGAGGATGACGGAGTCTGTAGATTGGACGTTTTTACGACTAACAATACGTCTTCTTAACCTTAATAGGCCTCAATTAAATAGAATGGTGCAAGTTTTAACTGGGCACTGCAATCTACAGCAACACAAAAAAACTACAGGTTGTGCTGAGTCTTCTTTGTGTCCAAAATGTAGCCTTGAGGATGAAACACCAAATCATCATGTAGGCAATTGCAAGTTTTACCAAGATATTCATCTTAAATATATTGGAATCACCAAAGCCACTGTTCACACTGTGGTAACGAAATGTAACATTAATAAACTGGCCACGTACTTAAAGGAAGCTGGAAGGCTTTCTGAGTTCGACCAGTAACCAAACAAAACAACAATAACATATCAGCTACAGTTGCAATGGACCCAAATGAGGCCTACGCAATGTGTAGGTGAACTTAACGATAGCCGAATTGCTTGCACCGCTGCTCATTAATAATGATAAAAAAATTATTTTTATGGCAATCTCCAATTCTGGAAAACGGAAAAGGTCTTCGCAAATTTTCCTCGAGGTTTCTGGCGTTTTCTAACAAGATTTCAATCGTACAAAAAACAGTACTGTCCTCGAGCTGAGGACAGGGCAGTTTTCGAGGACTTGAGGCTTCGAAGCCAAGGACTTGACCTTCGAGGCCAAGACCAAAGACTTCAAAATGTGTTCTCGAGGACTCCACCTCTGCCACAAAGGTATGAAAATTTAATTATTGATCATTATCACAATACTAATCACCTTGATGCGAGGGCCACGCAACGCTTTATTTGTGACAGATACCTTTTCTCAGCGATGAAACGGAAAATTGGAGATCACGTCCGTACTTGTACTGCGTGCCAACAAACCAAAGTCGTACGCCACGTCGTTTCTCCGATCATGTCAGCTAAAATGCCAAAATCACGATTCACCACTGTACATGCTGATTTATGCGGCCCCTACCCGGAATGTCAAGGCTTTTCATATTTTTTGTTTGCATTGATCGCTTCACCTATTTCGTTTCCTTTTATCCTTTGCGCAACCTTAGAACAGAATCTGCAATCATCAGCATCAATACCCACGTGGCCACCTTCGGGCAAATGCAAACTTTACTTGTGGATAACGGTGTGCAATGGACTTCCAAACTGTTTAGGGACTATTGCAAATTTTTAGGTTGCGACTTGTCGGTATTGGCAATACACAATACCCTGAAAGCAATGGCTTGGTTAAATGGGCAATAAAAACACCAAAGTAGCGCTGACTGCAAAATTGGACCAAAAATGTTTTATGTAGGAAATATTGTGTTGTCCATAAATTTCATGTTTCGTGAAGAGCTGGGCTGCTTTTCCGCTGATCTTGTTTTTTTTCAGGCCATACGTTTGCCGGGTAATATTCTTTTGACAGAACACCCTCCGGACACTCCGTTTTCGGAACATCTTATTCGACAGATGCAACAATTTGCCACAACCATCCAGCCAGTCCCAACTCGAGTGAAGCAAAACAAACGTCTCAACATGCCACCGCAGTTGAATACCTGCACTCACATCTTTCTTAAAGAGAACCCCATTAAACCCAATTTGACCCCTGCTTATGCTGGCCCTTATTTGGTAATCTCCAGAACGGACAAAATGTTCCTAGTTCTGAATAATAGTAAAATTATGAGTGTGGCCGTAAACAATGTAAAACATTGTTTTCAGCTAAAAAATTCTCAGAAAATTGAGGCCGACTACGCAGTTTTTGCTGAGACAAACAACAATCAATTGAGCCACGCTTGTCATGATGCTAATGAGGTAGACCCCACTTCAATGTTCCCAAGCAATTCGCCCTCCGATGACTCCGACGACACCAAACCAAACCATCACGATATTCGGCTGAGAGGCAAAACAAGCCAAAACGTCAATTACCACGCCATCACGCCGACTACGAGATGTATGTTTAATGAGTTTCTATTTCTTCAACGCTATGGTCTATCAATCTCAATCTTGTTTATGTCCGCTCAAAAGTTCTCCTCGCTTTCATCTTTCTACTTGTTTCTTTTGCTGCCGCCTATTCGGCTATTCAGTAGTCTTCTAATCTTACGCATTTGATGCTTATACCTCAAATACATCAGTGTCTAACAGAACATTTTTTTCAAAGAAATTTTCCAATCTTGCTCTAACGAACTCTCATTCCCTTTCGCATGTTTACCAACTACTGTGATGCATACGTCACGCCCTCTTACATGATCTAAAGTTCTCTATGTTCTTGTCGTCGTCAATCACAGTTGTTTGTCATTTTCTTCACACTCTGCGAGCTACTATCCGCTCATTGCATTGCTATAACTTTACTTGATTGCAACCATTTTGTTTTGTTTTTCTTCAAGCGACAATCTCCATTTTGCTTCTTCTGCAACTCAACAGTGGATCTCTAATGATGAATTTTGTGCAAAGGGTTTTGATGACCTCGAAACCCGCTATTGTACCAATTGATATCATCATTGATTTCATTAAACAGATATTTATTGGGATCGGTGTTCTTGACGCCAAATCAAGATGACACCAAGCCAAGGTGCAAGACACTGCTCTTTCTTTCAAAATACTGTGCAACATGCCTCGTTTCCGTAACACTCCTGCAAAGCATGCGACTCACTGCCATGCTCTGGCATAACATTTGTCACAACTTTTTCTATCTCGTCATCCACACATGACTACGACAAAGAAGCGTCTATCCATGCAACCACCGCCTACATTTTCTATAGCGCTATCTCCATCTTGTCGTAAGGTATGTTTTTTTGTAACATTTTTGCGATTTATGCTGTGTATAGAGCTGCACTCTTAACCTTTTTGTCAAGTTTTGTTTCAGATCACAGAGCATTGAACGCATTAGTGGCAATCATTCCGGTACACAACGAGCTCCACCGACCTGTACAAGGTCGATGACGTCATAGCAAACGCACCATTTCATGTTATTTTTCAACCCACATCTCATCCTCCCTCCTTTTTCACCTCTACTCGTTTTTATTTTTTGATCATAGGTTTCAACCACGGCCATGTTTGCATGATTCTTATTGTGCGTCGTCTGATGGTTTGTAGCATCCGCTGCCGCCTATTGTTTATTCACTTTGCGGGTATGCTATACCAGCCTAGATTTTGGTCCCTTTTTGCTTCACTACACGTTTTATTTTTATGATTGAATCACGCAAAGGCAACAATATATTCTGAGTGCGTTTTTATGTTTCCTTATGCATCATTCAGTATACCGTTTCCAACCATAATCATGACATTCGTCTTTGAGCCACCCGCATATCCACTTTACTCTTTGGTTAATTTTCATGGCTAGTCATTTTTATCTTAGTGTGTACCTTGTCATTTTTATCTCGTATGTTTACTCAGTTGATCAATTAACTGAATTAGATGTTAGGCTGCATCACATTTTTATGATTTACTGCCTTTATCTTGTTTTTTTTTTAGATTTGTGTTTGTGGTGCGGTCAGCGATTCGGGACTGGTGCACTGGAGCGACACCATGGATCCTTGGACATGAACTGAGGAGGAAGTGAAGAAATGCACTACGTTCCAAAGTAACAGCTTCGTGATCAAAGCGGCAAGTGGACGCTCAATATGTGCCAAACAGTTAACCACAACGGATTGCATTGAAAGCTACTGAAATCTGAGATTCATCTCTAAATGCCGTGTTCAAAGCTGCTAATAGCTTCTTTCCTCCAAACTATGTCTGCTACACAGTGGCGTCACTACTAAAGGCTCCGCATTGTCCCCTAGCGGTTGCCAGCTGGAATGACCTTCAACACCACATGTCCTCAGTCATCCATGAACGCTTATAGACACTAGCTTCGGTCGCACGACTGCATGTTAAAAAAATCAATAAGCCCAAAATCCAAGATAAAATAATTCCATTGTTATTGCAGTGTTTTGTTTCGTTTTCATGCAATTTGTTGTCTTTACATTTGCAAATTTGCTCCTCCAAGACCCCGTTCCTGGGATCTCCAGGATCAAATTTCAAAAAAGGAGGGAAAGTGTGTAGGAAAAGACACTCTAAAGCATACCATCACTTTGTTCAACGCTCTGTACCCATTATCTTAGCCAACGCGTCCATTGACGACTTTTGATACGCAAGAAAAAAGGCAAGACATATCGGAGCGCCTTTAATAGCGCTGCACGCAATAATTTGAATTATTCTAAATTTCTTGATTCTAAAATTTCTTGATCATGGATTTTTGATTATTGATTCTAAATTATTGATTTTGGATTATTCTAAATTTCTTGGTTTTAAATTTCTGTATTTCAAATTCTAAAATGCTATTCCAAATACCAATTTATCCTGATTCTATTCTCTAAATCGCATCAATATAGTTCTGTTAGTTGAAGATTGGTCTGGTTGTCAAGTGGAACGAGAGAGACAATTTACCCCTTTGAAAGTTAAAAAGTTAATTGCAAGACAACAATTTACAACAGTCAAGAAACATGCAGACTCTACAGTAGAAAAGCTGTAGGGACAGTTAGTAACTCACTTCACGGCGAGGAGTTACAAACGAGTCCCACCCAAGTGTCGTAAAGTGTCTTGTCTAAGCAAACAAGATTGAGAATTTTTTCTACAAGGAAATTTTATTTTCTGATTGTAAAAAAGGCGTCTTACCACTCGGTTACATTACGCTTGTTCTCCACTGACACCAATTTGGTGACTGATCACTGTCGTTTGTCATAGTCATTTGCAAAGCATCGTATTTTTTACCGGCCTTTTTCGGCGGAATGAAAGCATAACCCTACCATAAAAATACGAAACTTTGCAGCAATACATGCTTACACGAAACATAAATACATTGCGCACAATATAGCTCCGTGGAGCTCTAGTGAACCAGGAAGAATCTGGTGGTGATTTTTGCTACACCAAAAGGTAAGAATTAAACACCGCACAGATGGCCATTGTTGCTGGGTCTCCACTAGCTCCCTGTTATGCTTACTTGATAAGTGCTGCTTTATTCTGTTTCTGTGATGTACGGAAAAAGCTTTGAGTTGGTTTACTTCGTTATCTTAACCACAATTCATACCACCCCAAACTGGATTTCCCTACTTGCGACTGTAATTTTCTTCCTTAATTCCTAATTTCCATAATTCAAAGTGAGAATTAAGTTTCTACCTCAGAGACTAAAAGACGTCCATAGTCTATCTTGTAAATTGAACAATAAATCCGGCAATAAAGCAATCGAACAAACAATATTGACCAATGACTTACCAGCTGAGCTATGGCCTCCAAATGTAGGAATTTAACTGCTTGCTGGTGAATTCCAGCAGTTCGCACAGCAAGAAAACTAAAGCCATTACCTTTTAAGTTGAATATCACCAAACTCTGCCAATTGATCTGAGATACACATCATCAACATTGCATGGACACAAATTTAGTTCCTCTCATGGGTATACCTTGTTCTGACTAAAATATCGGAGCGATCGTAAGTTGTGGTGCTTTGTACCAGCTATTTGTTTAGAAGCAATGTAGATGGTGTGACTTGTATTGCTGTATGTTGTTGTCGCGATCATTAATACTTGGCCAGAGTACAACCTTTAATCTCTAGAAACGTCCACGTCAACCAAAACTAGAGAACGACTATGATGTTAACTGACGAATCGAAAATGGCAGTTGATAGTTCCTTTAGCTTCTTAAATCTCAGAAAGCAGCACACCAATCTTAAATTAAAACTTCTATTTAAGATTAAAACACAAAACCACTCTCACTGAGCAAAATCGCCCCACTAACACTTCTCACTAAACGGCTATACGAGCCAACCCCAGATACACAAACTCGGCTTAACTGCCTACGAAACTAATATCTAAAATCATCCACCTATTCATACTACAGCAAAAGCTATAGAATATCCCAGAAAAATCTATGATACGTCACAATAGAAAAAAACACACGAGCTTACGAAAACAAATTTCGACCTAATTATGATGTCACAACTTCAAGTCTAAATATAGCAATTAAGACATGTAAACAACTAAACAATCGATAACTGCAGAAGATAGTAGAATATACTAGAAAGGAATTATTTCGAATAATCTAAATCAAAAAATGCTGCAAAAGTAGTAAATCAGTCACGTAGTGGTGCAAATCTTTGTTGAGCATTGGGGGGATAATTTGCAATTTTACCCCAATTTTGCCTTATTTTCAACATTGAGGGGGATGAACCTCGACCAAGACTTTTTTCAGGTGAGCAAATTAAGTAAAGACCAAAAAAAGGTCTTCACCAGAAATGGAACACTTTTTTAAGTACTGATCTGCGCTCAGATGCACACCAGAGTCAAATTATGGGAGGGGATGCAGATGAAGACCATACTCAAATTTTTGGGGTATACAGTCAAATTATTGGGGGGATACATCCCCCCTGGGTTTCGGCACCACTGCGTACACTTTAAAACACAGCAAATATTCATATCTCAGGTATTCAAAATTATTATTTGTGACAGTTGTATATACTGTAATTAATTTGATGCTTATGTATCGATTACAAAATTGTTATTATCTCAATTCTATGGCCAGCTGCTGCTTGAAAAAGTTTTCGGACCTGGTGAGGTTTCATTTTCAGGGTGTTTTTTCTTTCCTCACCTTCTCCGTTGAGCTAAACATAGTTTTTGGGCCGGTTGTGCCACCCATTGACCACCTACGTAACCGTGCCTGGCCTTTCTCTGGTCGTTGCCCCTCTCTTTTCTCTTCACCAATTATTCGATCAACTACTCCAGCCGTTAGTTTTACTTACTTCTTGTGTGCCTGCATGTGTATGTTGATGAGTGTGATTGATTCGGCTTATATTGTACATAAAACTGGTGTGACAAGTGTAGCAACCAAGCAAATTAGAATCGCTTTTTTATCTTCAATATCCCCAGCATGTATTAACGTCTGACGTTGTGTCGCTCCTTCCTTTTCCTGACTCTACGAGTTATTATTGTGTTACCATGCATTTGCTATTCTTGTGGTGGTCAAGAACAAAAAGAATAAAAAAAAAAGAAATCGCAATGTTGTATAGCCGTTGTTTATTTACATTGCAATACATAGGGGAAGCACTGAAGGGCTTATGTTGACGTAATGTTTTTGTGTTATTACTAGTAACGTATACAGAACGACACCAGGTCTCGTAACCGGTGTACTGAAAGAAATTGAGAAAGAAGGATTAAACATGGACGAGCAACAGCGATTTTTAGCACTGTCTGTTGATGAAATAAAAGGTACAATTACTGTGGGATCGTTTAGATAGTAGGTTTATCGTTATTTTGCTTTCGAGGTTCAAGCACAGAAGAATCCGTTAAACGTGCAGTATGAGTAAAAATTCTAAGCAAACTTGAGCTGCAAGTTCGCTCACTAGATAAACGGAACAGTTAAAGATGAGGCGTGTGTAACTTGTTAAGATCATGTATTGAAGAACAAGCAAGATTATCGCTTGTTTCATGAGGCGTGTTTACTTTTTGAATAATATTTTTGCCTAAAAGCGGTAGGTTGAAAATCTTTTGTTTTATCGTTAAAGAAGACATTGTTTACAACGCGGGTCAGGACAAAAATGTTGGTTTTGTCGACACTGGTGCTGAAAGGAGCTCTCCATCAACTAATTCCGCTGCTACGCACTGCCTTCAATTTTATAATAGATCAATAATGTCCAATTTTTCCCGCCCTCTAGTGTTTGTAGCTCCCAACAACATCACATCGTATCAACTAACAAGCGCAGTATGGGAAGCAATAGGTGCATTGCAAATGTGCCGTTTTACCGTATTGTGTGTTATGGCTGACGGCATAAGCACCAACAGAAAAATGTCTAATGAAGCGAATAACTTGGCTGTACGTGTACGATTTGATTTTATCCTAAAAATATTTCAATAGCCAACTTCGCCAAAATATCAATACTGTTTGTGATTGGTACCGTTTTTAGTCATTCTTTTAACCTTAAGTATCGATCGAATACTATCCCGGTGAACTCCAGTGCTGCTGATTGGCTCAAAGATAAAGATTTGTCAAATAGTAGTGGAATTTGTGTAATTCCATCCACATTGAACTTAGTAATTAGCTTGTGTTTGTTCTTAGTCGTCGAAAAGGTGTGAACGAAATAATCAACTGCTTGTAGAGTCAAGTTTTTCTCATAAGCACCAACGTTTTTTCGTAGCTCATGAAATCTTACTGCAGTCACTAATTATAAAAGACATGGGGGACATGACAGAACGTGCTAGCGAGCTCGTAAAGGCCATTCTTGCTCGCTAAAAAGCGCTAACGAACAAAAACTGTTCGTAGACAAATTACCATTTCTGAGCCGTCTCGCCCAACACACGTTAAAACAGTTCGCTCGAATTTCTTTGCGAGATGTTCGTTACTTGTGTTAGTACGTAATAAATATCTCATTGTGACGTCAGATGCATTTCTACTTCAAAATAATGCGTTCAAGCGTAGTGTATGTACTACATTGTTATGGAAAAAGATACCATAACCTATGCGTTATTATTCTATGCAAGCAAATTCCTCAGCTGATGATAATTTGTAAATGAACGACAGAATTTAATTATATTTTTGGATCAATGTGAAATAAGAACAACTTTTTCTATATTGCAATTTTTTTTAAACGACGTAAAGCGCCCTTGAGGTTGTTGGTGGGTAAACTCATATGTTAACAGTAACTATAGGTCTTTAGGTTTCAAAATTTTTCAAAAGTGACCAAGTCGAAATACACTCTTCCTTTTTAGGACCAGTAAATCTTAAGTCGAGACTGGCTGTTTTTAATTTTTTGCCGATATTTAATCTCATTTGTTCTTGATTTTGTAAAAATTTTGAGAGCATCGATTTCAATTTTAGCGGGCTTGTTTGAAACACTTTTTAATTCTTTTTGCTCTGTCTGCTTAAGTGAAGGCTTTTTTCTTGCTTTTGCAGCATCGTAAAATTGCAAAAGCACAGAAGCATGCTTTTTTCAAGTTGAACAACTGCCAAAAAATTTCTCAATTGCTTGCGCAGAGCAACAGAGCTTTATAATCTTGAATAGTTGCAATTTTGCTTGCAAATACAAAAAAATCACTGAAATTTTATCGCTTTAAATCAGCTCAAATTTTAGTTTCTTTGATTAGTTTGAATTTTTTTTTTGTCTGTTTTTGGTTTATTTTGCTGCCGAGGCTGGCATTGTTTTTAATTTTTTCTTAAATTTTGAGCAAAAATGAGCCTCGTGTTTTAGAAAATCATTCTTATAAAAGGAGTGTGTTGCTATTTTTGTCAACTGGCACTACTTAACATTACTTTATCAGTCGAAACAGCAAGTGGTTCTCAATGCAATTCGCTTTTTTTTAGCAGTCTGATAGCAAAACATGGTGACGATTTCAATTCATTTTCAGCAAAAATTTGCTTTGGTTAGAAGTTTTCTACACTTCGCCATTAAATTTCTGAACCAAAAAGATTTCTCGCACGCTTAAAGAGTGCTTCAAGATCCTCTTTAAGTTGGCGAGGAAAATGTGACGTTTTTTTCCTCGAACTGCTTTCCGCAATCGCTCAAGCAAGTTAGCGAGAAAGAATGACGTAACGGATTTCGCAAGGCTTTACATTTACGTGCAAAAATGAACTCTTACGTTTAGCAAGTATTTCGTTCGGTAGCACCTCTTAAAAAAACTCGTTAATTAAAGCGAACGAGGAAAATTCTGTCATGTGGGCCATGATGCGTTAAAGTTTTTTCGCAAGGGCTTATTAAAATATGATTCTTTCACGGTGGAGGTGTTTATGCTAAACGTCAGACGACATTTTAAGTTTTGTTCGTTTGTTGATCCGGTAATTTGTTTCTGCTTTATCTACCTGTCACGAAACGACGGTGGCGCTGAATGTGGGACAAAACCGCAGCTGCTTAGGAATTTTCCTGCGTTTAAAGCTTATCCGTAAAAAAAAACAGCACCCTAACTATTAATTATCCAAAAAAAAAAAAAAAAAAAACGACACGCTGACAAGGAATGCTAATTGCTACGGACATTTGGTATTTTCTTCATGAACGTAGTTCAATTTGTTAATGGCACTTCTTTAGATTACGCTTAAGAAATGTCGAAAAGCTCTCTTGCTATGACAGTAGCCACTAAAAAAGTTGTAGATACGACGGTGCCCCGACACAAGTTGTCAGATTTTACAATATCTATAATATTGTGGTCGGTTTATCGCGGTGTCATTTTACTGGCGTAGCGTAATGTTACGTTTGTACTGTATTAGTGGATAGGTCTAAAAATTCATCAAGAAAAGATGAGATCAGCCACAAAATAGGGGATCACAAACATCAATTCCGTCGAAAAGACCTGGGTGGCAGTAATCTGCTCAGTCGCATTACTGCTGACCGAGGATCACTATTAAGCCATCATAATTACAAGATTCGCATAGGCTAGGAAAAACTTTTGGTGGATAATCGGTACCGGCAAAGTCCAAAGCATAACAATTTTGTTAAGTCATAGAGCTCAGTCAATTTCTTGACCGAACTACCACCAAGCAAAACAGTCGTGCGAAAAAAAAAATCTTCTCTGTAGCAAAATGAAATTTGAGAGTAAAATAACCCTCCATGCAATGCTCAGGATAGCGCTATTTCGGTCAAAACCAAACCTCGTCAGCTGAGCTGGCATGAATCGAAATGAGTAAAAAACAAAAAATTTTCTCACTATTTATAGAATTTCCAGTAGCCGAAAACAGGCCAAGCCAAAAAAAATATAGAAGGCCGAAACAAAAGAGCAAAAAATCGGCAAAACCAACAATAAGCTCCGAAGTCAAAATTATCGTTTCGCCAGCGATCAAAATGCAAATGAGGCGTTGAAATCGGCTACGAGTTTTAATGAACCGATCAAAAAATTATGTAAATTAGCCGTTGAAATCTGCCAAGAATTTTAACTAGAAACATTATTTTGGAAGCAAAATTGTGCTTAAAAAATGAAAAACTTAGCAAGGTACCAAGGCCAAACAAAAATTAACAGCCAATAGCTGAAAGGAGAATAGCAGGGAATCAGGCCAACAGGCGATTCTCAACAACCAACTCCAAAACTCAAACCAATTAGTGGATAGGTCTAAAAATTCATCAAGAAAAGATGGGATCAGCCACAAAATAGTTGTTTTGCTTTGGACTTTGCCGGTACCGATTATCCACCAAAAGTTTTTCCTAGCCTATGCGAATCTTGTAATTATGATGGCTTAATAGTGATCCTCGGTTAGCAGTAATGCGACTGAGCAGATTACTGCCACCCAGGTCTTTTCGACGGAATTGATGTTTGTGATCCCCTATTTTGTGGCTGATCTCATCTTTTCTTGATGAATTTTTAGACCTATCCACTAATTGGTTTGATTTTTGGAGTTGTTGTTGAGAATCGCCTGTTGGCCTGATTCCCTGCTATTCTCCTTTCAGCTATTGGCTGTTAATTTTTGTTTGGCCTTGGTACCTTGCTAAGTTTTTCATTTTTTAAGCACAATTTTGCTTCCAAAATAATGTTTCTAGTTAAAATTCTTGGCAGATTTCAACGGCTAATTTACATAATTTTTTGATCGGTTCATTAAAACTCGTAGCCGATTTCAACGCCTCATTTGCATTTTGATCGCTGGCGAAACGATAATTTTGACTTCGGAGCTTATTGTTGGTTTTGCCGATTTTTTGCTCTTTTGTTTCGGCCTTCTATATTTTTTTTGGCTTGGCCTGTTTTCGGCGACTGGAAATTCTATAAATAGTGAGAAAATTTTTTGTTTTTTACTCATTTCGATTCATGCCAGCTCAGCTGACGAGGTTTGGTATTGACCGAAATAGCGCTATCCTGAGCATTGCATGGAGGGTTATTTTACTCTCAAATTTCATTTTGCTACAGAGAAGATTTTTTTTTTTTTCGCACGACTGTTTTGCTTGGTGGTAGTTCGGTCAAGAAATTGACTGAGCTCTATGACTTAACAAAATTGTTATGCTTTGGACTTTGCCGGTACCGATTATCCACCAAAAGTTTTTCCTAGCCTATGCGAATCTTGTAAGTTTGTACTGTATTTAAGTATTCCTCTAAGCCATCAGCAATAATACTGCTTTTATTTAATATTGCTTAAATTTTATGGAGAGGCAAGATATACGACAATTTAATACTGTAAAAAGCATTGTAGTCGAAAAACATCTGGTAATTTTAGCAGCCACCTTCAATACGGAAATTAAGATTCTTAAAAACAATTAAGCTACTGCTAAGAGAGACTTGAATAGAATGTTAACGACTTTTCTAAGACGTTATAGGACCAAGCAACAGCCAAAACTAAGCTTGCCCCATACTTTAATAATTTCATTTATACTCTTGTTCTCTTGCTGGGCTTTTTAGTGTTTGTATGTGTTGCGACTATGCGTACTGCTTCATTCCTCCCTATGTTTTGAACTGCCTTGAGCAGTGCTGGAGCAGTTCAATAAATAATGTGTTAACACAGGCGCGATAGTGGATGTTCATCGCTTAGTTTTAATGATTAGAGTGTATGCGTCTAACATATACAGGGATTTACAAAGCGCAGATCCCTAGGCAAACGGAGAAGAATCGACCATTGAGTTACAGTTGTGTTATTCCTGAAAGTGTGGTTTAAAAAAAAAACAGAAAAAGGGTCACGCGAGTAGGCGCGGAGTATCTGGTATTTGCCAGCTTGCCATACGCTAAATTCGGCCCTAGGTAAAACAATGCTTTCAAGTGAAATCAAAACTGGATTATCCTTGCGGTCAACAATGAACATTGAAGTGATTCATCTAAACAAACGAGACGGTCCTGCCTCACTTAGAGCAGGATGGATATGGAGCTCAGAATCGCTTAGAACTTCCACAATAAGTACTCCACACTTAACGGGACTGCACTATTAAAACCAATGACATAAGTGCCAGTGGCGTTATTAAGAGAGAGGCGGTCGGCTTAGGGTTTCACCATTTTGGGGTGACACCATATTTTGATGACATCAAAATTTTTCACTAAAACTTTTCAAAATGGACTGTTTTTCGATTTTTCGTTAAAAAAGGCAAATTTTTTTGAGCGGCGACTCCCCAAAATAAACTTTGCAGCCGAAATTTCACGCAAAAATATTGAAAAACAAATGTTTCAAAAATCAATAAAAACAATTTAAATAGAAAAAAATCATTAAAAGAAAAACGAAAGCGCACGAACTAACCAATAACCAAGCAACCGACCATATACAGTATACGGCAAAAAAGTACGAGCTTTTTTGACAGTATTTATACCATTTTAAGCAAAACTTACTCGAAAATTGGATTTTGGGTGGTAATTTAGCAGTTGACAAAAGTTCTTAAGCAAATTATGCAAAGCTACAACTTCTAGAGACAACGATTTTTATTATTGTTGCTACCTGCTGGTTGAAGCAAGGCTAATACTGTGCAGTACAGTCACAGTCAGCAGATCAGAGCGAGCAAAGACAGAGCAAAAATCCGCATATAACAAAAAAACAAAGAGGTGAAAGAGTGGGAAAAAGAGTTCGTATCATGTCTGCACTAATATTCTGTTTTTTGTGTCAGTTACTAATCAAAAGGTGTTGGAGCTGGAGCTCGGAGACGTAGCCCAGAGCAGTCCATTTTTGCCAGAGCTGGAGCTCGCTTTTAAGATTTAAATTTAGCTGGAGCCGGAGCAACGTTGTTTTAGGATAGCTCCCAGCTCCAGATCTTCTTAGTTGCGTTTCGCTTTTCTTCATCGCTATTTTTAATTTGAGTGTAACTACAAAATGTAAAGTCATAAAATGGCCATTTAAAAAGCTTAAAAGGAGCTTTTGTTAGATAAACCTAAATTAAATATTCTAATTGCAACCATTTGCGCTATATCTAATGAGTTGTTATTCTCTCATCAAAAGCTATTGCGATCAAAAGATTTTTTTGTCCTAAACGGATAGGTCATGTGTAAAAAAAAACTTTGCCTTTATGCTTAAAATTGCCCCATTAAACTTACGTATTATTTAATTACTGCTTAATCTAGTATTAGCTACTGCTTAGTCTCTACGTGCCATTAAATTGTGTAAAGCATTTTTGTTGTTGTGTTTTTGGGCAAAGTTTATTTTGAAATTTATTTTAATTGAGAAAACTCTAGGTGGGCTATAATGACAACGTAAAACTAAAACTAACGATAAATTAAAAGTCTGAACCAGTCTGAATAATCCCGGAACCATAGGCGTAGCCGGGGGGTCTAGGGGATCCGCCCCCAATTGAAATGCCACCAATGTTAAAATGCGACAAAAACAGCATATTGTTTCTTCAGTTTCAGTTATTTTTAGCATTTTTTGTATACAACAGTAATAAAACGTAAATAATATTGACGACCAGGGGGCAAGGGCCCCCCCAATTCAATTTTTTCCAAGAAATCTAAATGTATAACCCGAGTGAAATTAAGGGTTTTTATCCTAAAACTTGCTATCTCAGACCCTCATCTAACCGTTTTATGAATGTAATGCAATAACCAGCGCCGGATTTAGCTTATGGCACAGTGCCTGGGATCCCGCGTTCAGATGATAAGACTTTTTTGGGGTCTTCACTTATAGTTGGCAGGAAGATGTTGTGAAAATCTACAAAGTGCCGGGAGACCCTACGCAATGTAAATTCGGCCCGGCCAATAACATGGTTAGTATAGGCGCAACCATTTATTGTACCATTTTTAATAACAATTTGCCTCACTTCGCCAGTTTTTACTCCACAAAATGGTTTTAAAAAACAAAATTAGGTAGAGAAATGCTCATTGAACAAATTATTGAATTTCAATTAAGGGGGCCTGGGGTCTTCTGGTGGGACATGTATTTCTATAGCTGGTTATTTTCATGACAAAACAAAAATCTCCAAGGAAAATGTTGGGCTGGATTATTATTTACTGCCAAAATATTGCAGGAGGCAACGTACCTTACTTCCCACTAACTGGAGAAAGTCACTTATAAAATTTAACCCCAAAATGCGAGATTTTAAACGTGTTTTGAGCTTAAATTGCAAGTTAAACGAGGATTGAACAGTTTAGTGTTTTCAATCGGATTTCAAATGTTAAAAAATTTGTTCGTTCAAATGGCTCTGAACACGTGCGAAACGTGATGCGATGGTATTAAAATAGCTTTTTTTTTTCAAAAAATGACAAAAAATCTCCCAGTGGCTGGGGGCTTTGCCCCCAAACTTCCGTCTGTAATACGTTTCAGTAACAATAGATTTGCTCACACTCCTCTCCCAATTTAGGCATTTTTCCTTTTTAAATTTTGGCTTAAGCCCTCATCTTTCTGTAAAATCCTGGGCAACTGCCAAATCAGGCCGTGACTTCGGATCTTCCATTCTACGTTATCTTTATCCCACAAAAAATTCTTCTTTTAGAAAAATTTTGATGACATCATTGCATGATATGTGGTGATATGTGGTCTGGGCGCCCAATGAAAAATCCTGGCTACGCGTGTGCCCGAAGCTGGAGCCGGAGCGGAGCAGCTCTTCTTAATCACCTCCGGAGTAATGACAGGTTAGCGAAGAGATCCAAAGCAGGAGCTGAAGCACCTTCAAAATTTGCCCTGCTCCAACACCTTGCTTTCTAGGGTGACCGTACGGTGAAGATCTTTTTATTCTTTCACCGAATCCGGGGACTAAAACTTTTCTAAATTGCGGTGAAGACCTTTTTTTTAGGTCTTCGTCGAACTTGGGTGCAAAATGAATAAATTTTTACTTACGTTTTGTTTATTTTCATTTGTTACATTTTTTGTTTATTCTCTTTTTCATAAAAATTGTGCGAGGAATGCGAAAATGATTTTTCCTTCCCTAAGTGGTGCAAGCTTCAAAATGAATGGAGAACCGCTGTCTTATACATTTGTTATCTAGGCTACTTTGTTCCACTGGCAAGATCAAACTGATTAGTGCGCAGTGAAACGACTCAATGCTGTAGCATAGTAGAGGCATTGCTTTAGGTTAGAACTGGGGCTAAGGTAGGGCTACCATACGTCCTCTTTTAAGAGAACTTGTCCTCTCTTTCCGTTTATAATGAATTGTCCTCCGAGAATCCCCGAAAAGTAGCCAAATGTCCTCTTTTTCAATGTTTAGAGCTTAAAGGTGGGAGTCAAAGACCAAACCAACCAAAAACGATAACCTTCCGTCCACACTAGCGTTCAAGTCCCGTCGACTCGAATCCAACCAGACTGACAGAAAACCATTCTTTTATTTTTATTTTTGGAGATCACCATTTTCGAAGGCAAAATCAGTGCAAAAACAATTGGTTTCTCTAAAAAAAAGAAAAAAAGATCTTCCGTCACTATGGTTGTCCGGCACCTTCCGCGAGTTTTGTTGTTGGGGCATCGTTTTTCGGAACTTTCCTCTTTTTGGTCAAAGAAAATGTGGTATCCCTAGGCTAAGGCTATTAACATCTGGATTGTTAAAGACGCTAACGTCCTTAACGACGCTAAGGCTATCAACGTCTGCGTTGCCAATAAAATTATAACATTAGAGCCCGCTACCTCGTGTTTGAAGTGCTGCAGAATATCTCTGAAACAGCCGGGTCAAGAAGGATGGTGTTAAAGCCAATCTAGTCTTATACGACTGTCTAACTTTAGATATCCCTATTGGCTTTGCCTTCAGTCCTCGTTTAGTTTGGCGGGACCCAGCGAGTTTTCAACTTTTGTGTCTGGATCTTTGCTAAAACTAGTTGAGTACCTTGCTGTAGAGTGACAAATTCATTCTTGAGTAAAAGTTTAAAATCTATAAACACCAATTCATCGGTGAAAGTTGTTTAGTGTTTGGTGTAGATACTCTTTCTTGAAACAATATTTAGACAAATCAACGATGTTAATACAGAAAAGGCCAAGAATACAAAATGCATTTTACTCTGGTTCTTAACAATTTTTTTATGCCACGGTTGGCATTGTTCTTAAATTTTGAGCAAAAATAAGCCTCGTGTTCGCATAACATTGCTCTTAAAATGTGTATTATCCATATCTTGGTCTGCAATATGCATTTTTTTCGCAAAACTGAGCCTCATACTGATTCATATGATGTCAAATGGTTCTATTCTTGTACCAGTGTTGTTTTGTATTGTTGTATTGCATTGTTTTACAGTAAGTTTCGTATTGATTTTCAAATAATTGAGGATAAATAAAAGCTTTCTCAGCTTACGAACAGAGTGCTAAATTTTAGGCCACAAACTTCAATTTCAAAATTAATGAAAAAATAATTCAAAAATAATCGCAATCCAGCTGCAATTTTATCGCATTGAAAAATTTTTGCATTATCGCAAAAAAATTGCCTCCATTGTTCTACTTTGCATCGCATTGCGAAATAGCATCTCAGTTTTCTTGCGTCTAAACAAACTGGTCTTGCCTTGTCTCTCTAACTTAAAATTTTCCGGTGAAATGGTCGCTCCGATTATTATTATTTATCCTATGAATTTCTATTAGATGTTGAGCTGTGATTGATACTATAATTTTATTTTTTTACTTTACTTTTTCTTTGTTCATTCAAAACTCTTGAACCACTGCAACATTTTTTTTTGCATCTGGCTAAAAGCCATTGTTTGGCTTCAAAAAGTCTTTGGTGAAATTCGTATTTCATTATCATCTGCCGGTAATTTTACGTTCTTCACAACTATTTATTGCGCCCAAATACAATACAATATACAATAATACAATACTAATAAAGAGAACTGACTACACTTAATTATAGTCCACATAATTCTCACAAATATGAACTCGTGAAGAATGTTTTCAACATTTACGGCATCACTAATGACAAGTTTTTTACTGACTTGGTCTAATCAATTGCATCCATCTGTACGTACCTGTGAGTCAATGAAACTGATCTCAACGCAAACTGTACAGTAAGTTTAAGCCTTAGTAGCTTATATAAATACTTCAGAATTTGAAATATAGTGAGATCACTAATTTGCCTTGAGGCATTTTATAATTTGAAAGTTATTTTTAAAATAATTCCAATCCTATCCACTATGATAATGTTTAAATTTTGTCACTTTAGTTTGACCTTAAAGAAAGGTTTAAATTTTCATTTTGTTGTATTTATCTGTTTTAACTTTGGCTTAAATTTGATCGAATGAAGGTTCATGACTACGAAGACCGAAACATTTCTATAAATATCAAAGGATTTAACTCAATTCTCAGAAGTTGGATACCTGTACTTGCATAAAATTTTGAACCGAAATCGAAGATTTGAGTTTTCAAAACAACAGCGCATTAAACAATAATAATGATAAGTTGATTTTAGTTTGATTCAGCAAATACATGTGAAGGAATGCCGCTAAAGCTAAAGCTTTGAAACAAAATTGTTTATCTTGCTACACTTTGCAAGGATAACGGATATGAAAAAAACTTCTTTGCCAAAATTGGATCTGTAAACGATTGCATAAGTTGCGGCGCTTTTGACCAATAACAATTATTGTACAGTAAAGTCATTGGAAAGATTCTTTAAGCTAGAAAACTGGATTTAACAAAAGTAACTCAAAATGATGTACGATCTTATTTCAACTTTACAATCATAGCATATCAACTTTAAGAGCCTATCTACGCTGTGCGTTCTATCTTTTTCATGCCCAGCACACGAGCGTCGAAGCTGTCAGCACTATCCAAAACAGCGTTTACAACCGTACCGGCGTAAGAGCGTGTTTTGTGGGTTGCCATATAATTGTCTAGAATTGGATAACGGAAATTGCCGATTCATTATCATTGTTTATGGTGTCGGTAAAATTGAGGCCAGATAATGCATCACGAGGAGTAGTTTTGTCTTTTTGATAATTTAAAGGTGAATTTTTTCTACCTTTCCTTCCATACAAAAAACATAGCATATGGCCAGTCCAGAGTGTTGTGAAGGCTGTTGGCTAGCGAAGTGATTTTTCGATGCTAAAAAAAACAACTACAAAACGTGAAATCGCAAGCGATATCTGGGGATTTCGCGGCATTATCCAACTTTTACTAAACTTTATTAAGCTTTAAAATAGTGATCCGATATACTTTCGATCAATTTGTAAAAAATATGGCCGTTGATAGTCAGATCAATAATTTAAATGAGCCCCTTTCAAATTTTGTTTCACTAACTTAAATCGCTTTACGGTTATTCGAGTTCAAAATTTAAATCTGTCGAAGTTATCAAAAATAATCGAGTAACGTCAATCAAAAAGCTCGCGTAACAGTTTACACTACAATGTCAAATCAGCACTTTTTACGAGTTCTGAAACAGTTTTTTACTCCATTTGAAATAACATAAAGCGGTCTTTAAAATTCCAGCAACTCACAAGCAAATTTCGTTACATCAACTGAACTTACAGCCATGTATGATTCTGAAAACGCTCTTCCGCATCGCAATTCAACATAGGTATTGGTACGCTGGTTGTTTCGAAATTAAAGCCCCTCTCCTCAACAGCATAAACTAAAATAAAAAAAGTGCTAAAATTATACAAATTTAAAACAAGCATTTATTTAAGTTTCTTACTAAATCGTTCATACTTTTGCCACATAGCCTTCATTCTCCAGTGGTATAATTTGACCAAATACAAAAAAAGGCGGAGAATCAAAATTTATTTTCCTAGTTAATCCTTCACTCACAAATTGTTACAGGTCGATGAGAATAACTTGGTAAACCATCACAGTTTTCTATACGCCCTTTAATAACGCGATCTTTCGAGATGACTACCCAGCATGCTTTTGTGAAGAATTAGGTTAGCAGGTGAGAAGTGCTAAGAATGCACCGGCATTTCAGGCTTTTAGTGTTCATCAATCCATCTAATTTTTTCTGAATCATTATCCATGTGGGTTTATCCAACTCAGCTCGCTACTCGACATGAAAGTGAAGAAATTTGAGATCAAAAACAGCTTTGTAGAAACTTACGTTAATGAACTTCAAACTAGTGTAATGAAGAAAACTTCATTTTACGATCAGTTTTAACTGCTCCTTTTCCTTCCCAAACCATTGCCACAACTGGCTCAGACAACATAAATTCAACAAGTTTTGGGAAAAATGTTTTTGAACTGAGATCTGCAAAGTACATTTCTTGCAAATCTTTACTGGCAGTCGTCATTTTCATGGCACAAAGCCTAAAACCTTTCTTCTCAAAACGGCAAATTATTTTGCCAACTAAACCCCGCTGAACACCATCTGGCTTCACTGCAATAAAATCTTCAAGAAAAAGTTGGATTTGACCAAAGAGGGGGAAGGCTTAAACCAAAAGTTAAAAAGATTCTACCACCAACTATCACTAGGCCTACTACTAGGCCTACCGTTTAACCTCTTTTACCTTATTCAAATAAAATGATTTACCTTATTCAAATAGTAATGTGATGCAATAAAACTCTTTTACCTCTTTTATCTTATTCTTTACCTCTTTTACCTTTAATCTCTTTAACCTTATTCAAATAGTAATCGTTTAACCTCTTTTACCTCATTCAAATAGTAATGTGATGCAATAAGTAAATTTTTCGCAAATTTTTTCATTGTTTTTCAACAATGGGAAAGAATTTACTGAAATCGCATTTTTATTTTGCAGCTCTTCTATAAAATGCAAAGTTGGTTTCTTTTTATGTTGAAACGTTAACATCGCTGAAAGTATTAATCATACAAAGCTCAAATTTTCAACTTCGGTTGAAATAAAACTGAAATTTAACATCAGAGAATAAAATCAAACGAAAATGCTTTTTAAGCTTTTTTGCAAGATGCTACGCATTTGCGCTTTAGTTGTTTCTTTTGGCTTTTGCCATAAGAAATTAAAAACTAGTCAATTAAGTTTCAAGAAAAGAGCAATTATTTCAATCTAAAAAGTACTTCTAGTTGGTTTTGTTTTTCTGAGAGTGCATTTTTGTTATGTTTTTTGTTTTGTGGAGAGTGCAACAAAATAAGACGTTTTTTGGAGGAATGCGTGCAAAATTTTTGGCAAAAACTGTAAACAACTAATCTTTTAAATTACAAAAAGTTTCGCTGAAATAAATTTCGGGGCTTTGGGCACTTTTTATTTATAGCATCTCAAGTCCGATTGACTTAAAATCTAACCAACTAACGAGAGTTCGAGTAGGATGACGCGATGTTTATAAGTACCCAGATTTTCCTTTCAAAATTTTCTAGCGACTAATTTGTTTGGTGTGTTCTAGTTGTGATAAGTTTGCAGTCTGTCATGATCTTTCTTCTTTGAAATCTCACTGCATCCTAAAAATTCTCAAACCTTGTAAGGGGTTTGTGAAGGGGCCGTCACTGCCACCCATTTAAACTGTTGTTAATAAAGTGGCATTTATAAAAAGAAACCATATAATAAAACGTGACATCGCAAGAGATACTTCGTGGATTTTGACGAACTTTGTGGCAGTATCCAACTTTTACTGAGCTTTATTAATTTTTAAAATAGTGACGCAATTGCGTTAAGCAAATTATGGTTGCTGAAAGTCAGATAAAAAACTTAAATGCGCCCTTTTCAAATTTTGTTTCACAATCTTTAACAGCTTTGTGGTTATACGCTTTTTAAATATCTGGAAAAGTTATCAAAACAATTAAGTAACCTCAATCAAAAAGCGCAAATATCAGTTTACAACGCCAAACTCACTTTTCACAACTTCTACCAATTTTCAATTTATTATGAAAGAACATAGAGTAGTCTTTAAAATGCCAGCAATTTGTGATGAAACCTTTACTACATGAAGCAAATTCATTACTTATCACAATCAGATATAAGCGACAATTTATGCAGCCATTTTTTATTAGAGTTGCACTCTGTAGTATTGCAACCAACATCTTGGAACTTGCGTATTAAGTTGATTATTTAGTACTAAAACTTTTCTAATTGAAAAACCTCGAGGAGCTAGAAGAAGTTTTTTCAACGTAATAGATGGCAGTTTGTTGAAAAGCTCTGCAATCCATAGCTCAAATCTGTTAAAGCCAGTGAGCTCAAGTACTTCATTCACTACCTTAAATGTTGGAAGTCCATCTGGGAGAAAATCTCCCATCTTCAAATCCGCAAGTCCGTTGGTATCAACTCATTATGACTATTTTAACCATCTAGCTTACGGTAGTTAAAAATCTTTTACTTTCGAGTGGGTCTATTTAAGATCTTTCAACCTGATATTCCCAAGCTTTGTCAAAATTTATCTTTCTTGTACAGCATATTAGCCTACAATACTTCAATTTGCCTAGCTGAAATCACTCCCAACGTAGCACAGCATCAAATTTTGACTTCTTTCATATTTGTTTTATGCTGAACTATCATAGAAATTTATTTGTTTACCAGAAGTAGGTAAAAATTTTGAGAGGCTCCTCCTGAACAAGGCAACGGAAAAACTTTGCCAAGTTTCATGGTTTTTATATTGATTTTATCTTAGAAATTTAACTTGTCTAAATCGAGTAATTAATTTTTTCAATCTTAGAGGCATTTTTGGCGGGAAACCTACCAACGTGGATTCACTAAAAATTTTCAGGTGTATCTAACTCACTATATATCCCAAAAATTTTATCTTTTTAGCTCAAGCAGGTAAAAATATCTTAAGTTTAGAAGGAAGACATTTTGAGAATTCCCATTAACGTGGCATAGACAATTTTTTTCATGTTTTACGTTTTTATTATTTACCTATTCTAAACGTTTTGTCTGTCTAGCTTGGGAGTTTAAAAATTTTTGAATATTGTGGAACCCGTTTAAAAGGAATCATTGTCATAGTGGCTAGGGTGGAGTGAAAAATAAAAAATTTTGAGTTTAAAAAAGTGGTCTTGATATATGGCCCCAAAAACCATATGAAATACTTCTATCGCAATTTTGAGTTCTTGCATCCTCTAGGGGTTGTGCAATTTGATCGAACGGGCTTAAAATAGTCAATTTTGCCATATCTCACTAAGCACATATGCTAGAAAGCTAGTATTTAGCTTAAAAGTTGCAGAAACAGCACATTTATATTTCCATTGCAGAAACAGCACATTTATATTCCGTATAAAAAACTTTGCCACAAAAACGCATAAGAAAAAAGTTACAGCCAAATTATTGATTACAGATTTACTGATTATTGTGCTCAAGTTTTTCGTGCTCAACTTCAAATGCATTACAATTGACGTTGGCATTGAAAATAAACCAGATGAAGTTTAAATTCATGTATATTTGCACTTTTAGTGTGCCATGCTGCTTTATCAGCCTAAAATAGTTTCTTGAATGGCAATTAGTCTTACACAACTGGGCAATGTCCAGCATAGTATAGCGAACAAATATTGGAAGTTTCATGTTAAAGCATGATCCAGTATTGGTTCGCTTTTGCATCATCATTTTATTTATGCTAAACTTGAGGAATTATATCTGGTTAATTCAAAAAAAGTTTTGATTGTACAGTTTAATTCAAAAACACTGAAAGATACAAAAGTACAAAATTAGAAAAATAGGAATTAAAAAAGCAATTAGTAATTCGAAAAGCTACAGTTCTAAAAGGAAGAAAATTTGGCAATTTATTTAATGAACAATATGATACCAATGTTTATTGTATTGTAGATTCAATATATACTGTACTCGATGGCATAAATTTCGTTGTTTCCGAAGCAGCATGCTAACTAGAAAAAGATTCAAGTTTAATGCTACTTGTAAAAGGTTGTATGGTGGAGAAATTGTTCAAAGTTCTGATGTTTCTGCCAAGCTTGTAGCCTTGGGCTCTGCTTTTTGATCTTCAAAAAAAGCATGATCATTAAATGTTATTCTCAAGCCATAATACTTCCATATGGCTTTCTTTGTTTATTATCGTAGCAAAAAATATCAAAGAGCTTATCAGCATCGTGCAAGAAATTCGTTTCAAGCTCTTTTTATTGATGTGATGTTTTAGATTTTTTCGGATATCTAGTTAAACCACTGAAGGTTTGCATTAGTTGATGGATTCTTTGTGCAATACTCAGCTTGTGAACGAAACTTTACACCAAATCCATCTGTTCTTTTGCAACAATTCAAGCTGTATCCAACTTCCTGAAGTGATTAAAGTTAAGCAAGCCCTCAAATCACTTGTCTCTTGGTTGGCAGCAACCTTGGAGGAAAATTATCAGAACTTTGAAAAATTTCTCCATCTCACAACTTTTTGCAACGTTAGATTTGGATTTGTTTTTAGTTAGCATGCTGCTTCAGAAACAACCAAATTTATGCCTTCGAGTACAGTATAAATTGTATCTACAATACAATAAACAATGGTATCAAATTGCTCGTCAAATATATTGCCAAATTTTCTTCCTTTTAGAACTGTAGCTTTTCGAATTACTAATTGCTTTTTTAATTCCTATTTTTCTAATTTTGTACTTTTGTATCTTTCAGTGTTTTTGAATTGAACTGTAAAATCAAAACATTTTTTGGATTCACTAGATATAATTCCTCAAGTTCAGCATAAATAAAATGATGTTGCAAAAGCGAACCAATATTGGATGATGCTATGACATGAAACTTCCAATATTTGTTCACTATACTATGCTGGACATTGCCCAGTTGTGTAAGACTAATTGCCATTCAAGAAACTATTTTAAGCTGACAGAGCAGCATGGCACACTAAAAGTGCAAATATACATGAATTTAAACTTCATCTGGTTTATTTTCAATGCCAACGTAAATTGCAATGCCTTTAAAGTTGAGCACGAAAAACTTGAGCACAATAATCAGTAAATCTGTAGTCAATAATTTGGCTGTAACTTTTTTCCAGTACGTTTTTATGGCAAAGTTTTTTTTAATGGAAATATAAATGTGCTGTTTCTGCAACTTCTAAGCTAAAAACTAGCTTTCTAGCATATGTGCTTGGTGAGATATGGAAAAATTGACTATTTTAAGCCCGTTCGATCAAATTGCACGACCACTAAAAGTTGAAAGAACTCAAAAATTGCGATAGAAGTATTTCATATGGTATTTGGGGCCGTATATCAAGACCACTTTTTTAAATTCAAAAGTTTTTATTATTCACTCCACCCTAATAGTGGCATAACCCCAAATTTTTCAAAATTTTACTTTGTCTTTATGATTTTCTATCCTGAAACTTCATCTTCTGTTCCTATTGAGTGATTAGAATTTTTGAATTTTGGAGGACTCGCTTGAGAGAAACCCCGCATCGCGACAAGCCCAGTTTTTTCCTTGTTCTACGTAGTTTTAATTCCCACCTATTTGGAGAATTTAAGCTACTACAGCTTGAAGGGTTTAAAAGTTCAAAATTCCTTACCAAAATCTTGGTTGCGAAAAAAAATAAAGGATTTTTTTTTCGCAACCAAGATTTTGGTAAGGAATGGCTGAAGCAAATCTTAAAATATTTTGTTTCAAACATGCTCTAGTTAGATGGAGAAGCTGCGCAAACTGGTGCAACTTTAAGCATACAAAAGTCTGGGGCAATTTTTATAATTTTGTGGCAAAAATAGTCGTTTTAACGCTAGTTGATTCAACTTTGTATGTTTTTAAGGCCATTTAAAAGCATTAAATTGCTAAAATTTTGAAGTCATTTCAAGCAATCGAATCGCCAAGACTCTTCAGCCCCCTTACTTATAGTTCAAGTCCAATAACACGCTTAAAGGCATTTTGTATTTGGGGGCCAAGTTTATAAGTGACTTGGCTTAGGGGGTAAAGTCCCCTTAGCCACTCACCAGTTGCACACTGGTTACATCAAATATAATGCTACTACAAAAATCTAAGATATAAAACTTGTAGCTACTTTAACACAACCACTGTTGTTTACACTTTGACAGGGAGGTATATTTAGCATGCGGGTCAATACAATTTATGTTTTCATGTAATTTAGAATAAAAAAGCATTGCAAAGTTATGTAAGAAAGTTGTAGCATGAAAAGCGCTGTAAACTCATTGTCACATAAAATTTATCTGAGCTTTAGTAAGAAGCTTCGAATGGACCTCACGGTCTTCCAGTCAAGAGGGCTTTGGACTTGACCTGTAGTAGAGAGTAAGGACCTAAAGAAGTATCAGAGCTTAATTCTTTCAAATAGCTTCCTAATCTTAGCAATTAAATTATTTCAAATAGCTTTAAAAACATGCAAAATGTGACCCAAATGGCCTTTAAATGACTACATATTGTTTTTTGGAAAAATCACATCAAAAGCCTAACAGCAAAAAACAAAAATAATTAATCCAGTATAGCGTAGCCAGGAGGGGGCGGGGAGGAGCTATAGCCCCCCTCCCCCATTAATCTGTCGACCAAAATGTAGCAAAAATATCAAGTTTTTTGCACTTCCAAGGCTATCATTTCTGTGATATGAACTCTAAAGTAATTTAAAGCCGCTTTCGAAGCATTTACTAAGGGAAGGTAATATTTGTCAAAAGCAAAGCTTGCAAACCGGTAAAAACTTTAAAAAATGGCAAAAAATAAGCAATCACATTTGATCCCTCCTGCAAAATGCTTAACGTAGACTTCAAAAACGCTGTGTAGAATGGGGGAAGGGTCTTTTCAGTAGTGAATTTAGCTAATTACCCATCACTTCTTTAAATTAATGTTCTCTCCGCTCCTTCCCCAATTTCTTTTAATGCAGACGACTTAAGTTATAACCAATGTTTTTATTTCCACATTTACCGGCTTGTAAAAAAAAAGGCTGAAATTTTGCCGTTAGCCACCGCCCTCATAGCCCGTTTACATAGCCAGTTTGATCATGCTTTAACACTGCTAATTGTTATGTCAGGACATTTTAAAAGCATTAATTATTACCTAAATAAGCCTAAAATTAAGTTATCTTTGCAAAAAAACATTGCAAAATTTTCAGCACTCTGGCTCCAGACCTTTGAGATAGCCGCCCACTCCCCGGATTGAATATTTCTGGCTATGTGTCTGCATTAATCCATGATCATTTCAAATTTGTGCGCTTTGTATCGATTTAAAGCAAACATCTTGGTAAATTTAGCTACATGTTTACAGTATAAGTTTATGAATTCCAGTTTATGTGATCGACTTTCCTCAGTCAAAGTTTGAATATTCATAATCTTTGGGCAAAATTAGTTTGCATCCCTAAAAATGTTTTTTCCCATACGGCCATGAGTAAACTCTTTATTGATTTGTATTATTTTGTCAAAAGTTCATTTCTCAAAATCGAAACAGTAAACGATGATGTCTCGTATATACATGTGCTACCAACTGGTACGAACCGCAACTGGAAGTGCACGCTCCGGCGGGAAACAAAGGTCATGAAGAAGCTTCAAATTATATTCCTTTGGAATGCAAAGTTTTTTGCGATTATTCTTTTTAGGTCAAAAGCCCAGTTAATATTAAGGAATTGAAAAAAGCACGTTTTTGCTGGGTTCCGTTCCACTACCATCGTACTAATTGCTGATAAACATTTTAGTTTGTTTGTTTTTTAACTAAACTGAAAAATAAACCGCCGAATTTGCAAATATATTATTATTGTTATTACTGGGCACCAGTGCAAGCGAATGTGCTACCGTTGGGTAGAGTCCACCTACACGTTGCGTAGGCCTCGTTTAGGCCCATTGCAACTGTAGCTGCTGTTATTGTTGTTTTGTTTGGTTACTGGTTGAACTCAGAAAGCCTTCCAGCTTCCTATGTGTACGTGGCCAGTTTGTTAATATTACATTTCGTTACCACATTGTGAACAATGGTTTTGGTGATTCCAAAATATTTAACACGAATATCTTGGTAAAGCTTGCAATTGCCTACATGATGATTTGGTGTTTCATCCTCTAGGCAACATTTTGGACACAGAGAAGACTCAGCACGACCTGTAGTTTTCTTGTGTCGTTGTAGATTGCAGTGCCCAGTTAAAACTTGCACTACTCTATTTAAATGAGGCCTCTTAAGCAGGGTGTTGAACCAAACCTGAACTCGAACCGCAAACCCGAATGAACCGTTTTATTTTGGTGAACCCAAACCGAACCTGAACCAGCAAAATTTTACTTCAGTGAACCTGAACCAAACCTGAACCTTCAAAATTGTGCTCAAGTGAACCCAAACCGAACCTGAACCCCTAACAAAAGTAAGAATATAGTTTTCGATATCCGGATACCGCTGGTGCTGGTACACGCCGGTTTAGTGGCGCGTCACAATGCCCATTGTCTGGTTCTTACTGCAGATCGTAGTAAAATTCGCCCATTTAAATCAATGGTAAAATTATTACATACACGCAACTTCAAACAACCACTGTAGGTTAGTGGGTGGTGTTTTTTGTCTGATTTTACTTTTATTTGAAGGGCCAAAGCTCCGTAATTCCATTTCAGGTTATTTCCAGGGTTAAAAGTCTTTATAAGTGCGTATTAAACTCATTTTAAAAAGGATACTATTATAACACAGAATAGCGTTTCTAGACAACTTCAGAGGATATACTGTACAGAAAATCAATTGCTAAACAATCATGAACATAGTGAAATGTGAAGTCAAGAACAATCTAAGACCAAAAAAAGGTCAACAACAATTTTAGAAATGAATGAAGGCTACAGCTCTTAATTAACAGCTCATAGTGTAGAAAGGTCAAAGCAAAGTAAATGATTTTGTAGTATCGCATATACAGGCGTATACGGTAAGCGCGGCAGGGCTTGCTGGGGTAAGGTCTAGGAGAGCTAAATCTCCCTACATCCAGTCCCATAGTAATGTCACTTACGATATTTGGTAGAGCAAAGGGCTTTTTAGACAAAAAATTGCTATTATAATAATTATTTCTTCCTTAAATTACACTCCGCCACGAGGCAGCGCAAAACGCCTTAGTAAAACCAAACGATGCTTAAGTAAAACCGAAAAAAATATTGTGAAATTTTGGACGAAGATGTCAATTAAAGTCACCATTTTTAAACAAACGTATCCAAAATTTTTGAAAGCGGGACGAATGCGACGCCAAAGAAGCCATTAGATCGGTTTATTTGACAATATATTAGCAAACGAGAACGAAGTTAGCTAATTTTTGTCTGAAAATAGCGTGAAAACCCCTATTTTCAATGAAAAAGGCCAAAAATTTGGCAGCAAAAGTATTCCTTTTTTGAAAAATTTTCTCCCCTGTTTGAAAATTCTGGGTGCACCACTGGGCAGGATTGATGTTTTAGCGGGCACTCCACGAACAACCCAACCTAGTTGCCCTATTCTCAAAAATGAAAATATTACCGGCAGGGATCTACCTCTATTGTAGAATACCTAAATCGCACTTCAGATATGATGGTTACAGGTCATCACTGAGAAAGTATTTAAAGTTTTTTAAAACCCACTTCTTAAAGCAAAAGTGTCTTTGCCAAAAAAGGGACTAAAACTTAAACAAAAAAGATCATTACTAGGGTAGCGAGGCGCTCCAGTTTCGGACCTGGACTTCTGGCGCTCCAGCTTTGGACCTGGACTTCTGGCGCTCCGTACACGTCCTTTGTGCAGGGCTTTTGGCAGAAATTGAGACTAGTCGAAAAACCTGCAAAAAGTGTGCCCAGTAAATAAAATTAGAAAACTTAACAGTTTTCCTTTTCGTCAGGGTTAGGGTCAACTTGCCCAACTCCTCCTCCATCGAAGAACCTGGCTGTTAGCTAGCCACAGTACTTTACACCATTGTTCCTGCAGAGGACCAAAAAAAGTGAACATAAATAATATTGCGTGAAATTCTCCTAATCTTCTATTGAAAAACTTGACTTCATATAGTGATTAGTTTTTATTATAAAACAAGCTTACTGCAGCGTGATTCCCATTTTGAAGCCAAATTGCTATTCTTAGGAAATCGGTAGAATTTGCAACTACTCTTTGGCTTGTATGATCGCATCCTGGTGCAAAGCACAATATCTTTTTACTCTTTTATCCTATATGCCAATCGCAACTCTGCTCAGAACTATCACATGTCATTGAATAAGTGTTAAAACGCTATTCTTTGATGCAAAAGTGCTCTTTTTAAAATGAGTTTAATACGCATTTATAAAGACTTTTAACCCTGGAAATAACCTGAAATGGAATTACGAAGCTTTGGCCCTTCAAATAAAAGTAAAATCAAACAAAAAACGCCACCCACTAACCTACAGTGGTTGTTTGAAGTTGCGTGTATTTTACCATTGATTTAAATGGGCGAATTTTACTACGATCTGCAGTAAGAACCAGACAATATGCATTGTGATGTCATCACTAAGCCGGTCTAACTTCAACAGGATCAGCAATTTCTCCTTTTTTTCTGGACGAAATGAGTAACGACAGTTAAATTTTAAGTCAATGAACCTGAACCGAACCTGAACCAGTAATATTTTTCTTGAGTGAACCTGAAGCAAACCTGAACCTCAAAAATGGTGCTCAAGTGAACCCAAACCAAACCTGAACCGCTAAAATATTTTGAGCCGGAGCTAAACCTGAACCCGAACCGTTATTTGAAACGGTTTGACACCCTGCTCTTAATGTTAAGGAGACATATTGTTAGTCGTGAAGACGTCCTACCTACAGACTCCTTCATCCTCAAGCAGTTTTTCCGTTTATTCCACCTAGATTTCCATCTATCTGTGGATCAGTCCTTAACCTTACTAACACAACTGGCATACGGGACTGTAATAAAAGGTTCAGGACCATGCATTTTTGATTTAGATCCTGATTTGGCTACGTAATCGGCCACTTCGTTACCATGAACCCTTCCATGTCCCGGAATCCAGGCAATACTGACGTGGTTTTGTTTACCTAACTGATTTAGGTTTCTAATGCAGTTGAGCACTGTAATTGATGTTACAGTGCACTTTATGAGTGCTTTGATAGCTGCTTGACTATCAACCAGCGCAACAATACTTTGATTGTGCATTTTATCCAAAAGCAGGTTCTTAGCCACTTGTGAAATAGCTAAGACTTCTGCCTGGAACACAGTGCTGTAAATTCCAAGGTGGAAAAATGCTTGTTTTGGGGAGTTGTTTGGGTATTCGGCATAAAAGCCGCTCCTACTCTCCCATTTAGTTTTGAGCCATCAGTGTAAACCTTGGCAGTGCTCTGGTTTAGAATGCTTTCAAATCTGATAGCATTTTTTTTGTCCATAATTTGACATTCAAAGTTTCTCTCAAATACTTTTGTTTTCTTTATTCGGTCAGCTGGCATTTGCAGTAGAGGTAAGAATTTCTTTGCCTCATTGCAAACATCAACATGGCTTTTTGTTTTCCCAAAGGAACCAATTGGGTTGACATGCCAGAGCCCACTAACAGTGATTCTGTATGACTCTCGCACTGCCTCAGCCAATAGAAATTCCTCAATGGAGTTATGTTGAGCAAAATTTCTGGAGCACTAGTAAAGGTGCCAGGAAAAGCTGATGAAATCATCAAGCAAGCAAGTCTCTGCACCTTTGTGAGTTTCCTCACTAGATACTTTTTGTTGAGACCGCCAGCCCAGGACACACATGCATTCGACATGGTTGGCATATCACAGCTGTGTATATCCATTTCATCATAGATGGTGTTATTCCCCACGTTTTACCCACAATTTGTCTACATTGTATTAATGCTGTAGTTGCTTTGCGGGTAATTCGGGTAATATGAGGTTTCCAAGTTAGCTTGCTGTCTAGAGTAACACCCAACAGCCTTGCTTCCTTGGAAAGTTCAAGTTTTGTACCATTCATTGACAAGGAACCCAAGTCTGGATTCCGTTTGTGAGTGAACAGTACAATCTCGGTTTTCTTGCAGCTAAACTGTAGCTCTTGTTCCAAAGCACAATTTTCAGCAATATTTATTGCTTTTTGGGCCATCCCTCTGATCCAAAGCATATCAGCACCAGTGACCAACACTGCTAGATCATCGGCGTAGGCTTGAACATAAAAGCCTCGGCTACGTAACTCTAGCAACAGGCTGTTTAAGACACAGTTCCACAGAAAAGAGGACAGGATACCACCTTGTGGGTTCCTTTTCACTACTTCCCTTTTAACTTTATCACCACATAATTTTACTTGGACTGTGCGATGTCTTAGTAGAGTCTCTATCCATGAGGTGAAAATCTCAGACATGTCCAGCCCTCGCAGAGCCGCAACAAAGTTACGGAAGGTGACATTGTCGAAGGCGCCGACAATATCCAGGAAAATACCCAAAGGTGGCTTTTTTCAAACAAGGCAATGCTCCACACGGCGCACAAATTCATGCAAAGCAGTTTCCGTAGCAACTCCAGCACGAAAACCATACTGCGACGCAGAAAGCTTTGCCTGCACGTTATTATCTTCATTAATATGATACAGAACTAGCTTTTCCAACCATTTCAGTTGAAAAGAAGTTAAAGTGATCATACGGGTTTTCCTTTCCCAGTTTGGGGAGAAATATACCTGTGCCTTCTTTCCATGCCAATGGCACATTGCTGTGTCTCAGGCATGCTTGAAAAATGACATGGTAATATCCTTTCAGTTGATTCCAACCTTTCTGTAGCAGTACAGGATAGAGCCCGTCTGGCCCTGATGCTTTGAATGGTTGAAATTCGTTAATAGCTGCTTTTGCACTAGCACAATATGCTAACAGATCCTTTCCTCGAGAGTTTATATCAGAGGATCCCCATATGGTGTGATGTGCATTTGCATCAGTTCCTGGAATAGTAGGAATTTGTTCAATTTCTGTGAATACC
This sequence comes from Trididemnum nubilum, assembly GCA_963965965.1. Lineage (NCBI taxonomy): Eukaryota > Metazoa > Chordata > Ascidiacea > Aplousobranchia > Didemnidae > Trididemnum > Trididemnum nubilum. Next base: position 25,672,969 of record OZ014481.1, on the reverse strand, counting down.
AACAGATCCCTTAGTAAATTGGGCGGAGCTGGTTCTTCAGCTGCCATGTATGCTGATACGAAAACAAAACTGTGTCCCTTTTGGCACACATTGTTAACTCTAATTGCCACGATATCCTCATTTGAAAACATCGGGATTAGAGAACAACAGAGATCAGGAGTAACATAAATGCACGCCTGAGGGACGATTACCGTTTTCAATTCCTTGAAAGAGGTTCCATCCTCGTAGCTTGCTTTTGAATTTTGTGGCATATGTCCATGGTTGTTGAGCTAACACTAACCCGGAACGTACGCTTTTTGTAACTTCACACATGTTATAGCTTGCTGTTTTACATCTGTGTAGGTTGATTTGCCAACACTTTAAATTATGTAAGGATAACTTAGGTGCCGTAATGGCGTTATTTGATTTGTCAAGTTGTCCGCTGTAATCCTGAGGCATTCTTATCTATATGATAGATGTACTCAAGTATAGCACTTTATTCTTAGAAGAGCTGATATGGCTACTTCAATACTACAGAGAAAATCTCTGACTTCTACGAACTAGAAGTCGTCGGCTTCTCTGTATCTGCTGAAGTGCCAGGCTCACCAGTATCCATTATTGCCTCACAGGTTCTCATCACCTTTTGGCGAACGCGATGACGTCTCCAGATTCTGAAACTGCTTGGCACTTTTCTTCTTTTGGAACTGAACCCAATGATAACCAGCGTATGGGTTGTAGTTCAGTTCCTTCAGTGTGGTTAGCGAAGGTTCCTGAACGGATACTAAATGTAGCACCCCTTCGTTCCACTTTGCTGAATGCTTTGTTTCCAAATCTGTACAACTGATTTTTGCATTACAACGGGAAACCAGCGTAAGGGTATCGAAATGGCTTAAACCGTCATCCTCTGGCAACCAGATTCCAAAGGTTTTTGCTAGAGGCAAGTCTTTAGGGCCTTTTGCATCGTAGCCTTGATGAACTACCAAGGATGGTACAATAGCCTCAACCACATGTTTTGCCCACTCCAAGGTTTTCTCATCCTTGCATATCATCAGCACTTTACCTTCAAAGATAAAAGTGCGTTCGATGTGAACAAGAAAACCCGGATCGGTACAAAGAATCATTTTGGTGATGGCATTTTGAATTTCACGTAGATCCATGTTGTCCATACCACCATCCCCTTCTGACTCTATTCTCGTGATGGTTAACTTTTGATTGCTGGCCTTCAAAGCCCCAGCATAACTAGTTGGGGTGCTTGTGCCAGCCGTCGTTTTCTTGGCTTTGCCTCCTTGCATATCATGAACGACTTCATGTTGTCCACGTTTCTGTGGGAGGTTTGTTGTGGAGGATAGAGAATCCGAAGATTCTCTAGCCCGTTTGGTTTGACCGGAGAAGTGATCAGAAGACTCCTGATCAAGGTCGGCCAGTGACATACCAGCCAAACCCTTCATCACTCGCTTCTTTTCTCTTTCTTTTTTTTTCGTAGTTTTTTCCCTGCTTCACCTTAGACGTGCAAGCAATATCCGAGGAATTGCTTGGATTCTGAGGCTCCACAAGGGAAGTTGAAGTGGTACTCGGTTTCACAACTGACTATGCCACTTTTGCTGTACCCTCAGCTTCTGAGACGGACTCCTTCAGCAAAGGAACGTTCTCAACTTGAGGGCTCAGGTTTTATGTTTTTTCGACATCTGGGCTAGAGGGCGCAGTTGGCCGAATGCTATCTTTGTTGGCATTGTCACTCAAGAACTCACTGATTCTTGGTTGTGACAGTGCCACTTCTTCTGAATTTAGGGGTGTCATTCGTATTACTTTTTTTTTCTGTTCACTGACATAATTCATATGGTTGGTTTTGTTTAAACTGGGAAAATTTCCAAAGACCGGATTATTCAAACAAACAGAAAGCTACGAACTACCATTTCTATCGATGGCAAAATACCAACACTGCAAATAATGAAATTTTCTCTGGAGTACTGGTCTTGGCGGAGCCCCCCAATACAGCTGCAGTCCCCTACCCAGGTGCCATCTGGAACTACAGGTGCACGGGGATTTTCACAAGCTGAAGTCCTATGTTGGCTAGACTAGGACCAGCATCCTTTCTATCTTGTGGCCGCGACACGGCAGCGCGTTTTTTCCGCTGTACCCTATACTTGCATTGACATTCCGCCGCAATATTGGTACATTGCCATCGGTTCCATATTAGCCCGCAACTCCTGTTGGCCTTAGAGTCAGGGGTCGGAAATTAGAAGGCAGGACTTCGCAGTATCAGGCCTTCGCTTGCAATATAGGCCGGTACAAACTGCGGTTTTCTGGTTTAATTGTTCATGTGCTTAGCTTCATAATGTTCTGATGAAACTTCCGATGTCTATGGGTAATTTTAGGTCATATAAAGTTGTGACAACTGACAATCTTTTGTACTTCTATGAAGGCCAGAATTAAGCGTTTTAAGCTGTTGAAGCAAGAACTTACCAGTACAGTTCTAGAGTAGGAACAAGTTTATTTTTTAGTGTAAATCAAATGCAAAGATGACCAAAACTTTCTGCTGTAAGGCCGCAACTAGAATTATCATGACAAAACGTTTTAAGTATACCATAGGCCAGTTAGAAATGAAAAGCTTATTTCCCTTGAGAGTTCAGTGTCTATCCTGTCTATAATAGCCTAGACAACTTCCCATGGCTGTCATGCTTCATGCCGCAATTTCATTTAAAAACTCATTGTTTAGATAACCAATGCTGTAAATACATTATTTGTATGAAGCATTACTAATTGTATTGGCCTAATGCAAAATTGCAGCTTAAAAATTTTTATGTTGTTTGACTTGTTTCAGAAGCCTACTTGGAAAACCTGCCTGCTGTGATGTATTGCAGTTGTTGCTGTACAGTTTGTACTTGATATGTTGATAATTAGAAAAAATTGTTAACTTTAATTTGATGAAAAACTGAATAATCGTAAATCAAGAAGCTATGTGTCAAAAGACAATCTATGAGTGAACAGTCAGTCGCAACTCAGTAAACGGTAAGTAAGTGACTAGATTTATTGCGACGCTTTCGGTACTCAATACTGCGGACAGTGTATGGTACATTTTCGAGTTAGAAATGTGCTAAGTGGCTGTGATTTTGAATTGCATTGAGTTTCATTTCTACTGAGCTCAGTGTAATTTGGATTCGCAGCTACTTTGAAAAGTCAACATGCAATGAAGAAGAATTGAGATGCAAGACAAGCCTATGTACAAAACCAATTTTAGTACAGTTAGTAGTTTGCGACGAGGTAATGGGCAAGTTGGTAGCATGCAAAATATTGTTGTAGCTTACTTTTGGCTTTAACAACAGTTATTTGCATGACTACAACAATAGTAGCCCATCTGAGGTCTGGTGGCCTGTATTGCGATAATTTAAGCAAGACAACAGTGGGAAAAGAAAGGTAGTGCTGGAATATTGTAACAAAGGGATAAAATTGTAAGTTTAACTTTTATCATCTGCCTCTAGATTGTGGGCATTGGTTTTCGATAGCAATTGCGATTAGGATCATGCGATATTAATTTTCGATAATAAAGTTGGTTACGATTACGCGATATCAATTTGTTTGCAAACACTGTTTCGGTAATGCGATGTCGATTTACGAGAGAAAACATCAAATGTGATGTTGATTTCTGATAGTGAGCATCTTATGAACAAGCGTTTCTATCCTGACTGCTGACTCTTACATCGATGAAAGTCGAAAGCAGCTCTATACGTATCAGATATTGAGAGTTGGAAATTCCACAACTTCTCACGTACTGACTTGTAGAGCAACTTTGTGTGTTAATTACTGCTGCAACTAATTCTGACTTTCTGTATTTACATAGCCTAAACTGGTGTTTCTTGCTATACCATTATCCAACATGTTTGATGTCTTTCCACTAACACAAAATGAAGTTTCAGCAGTAATATTTTATGCTACTATTAAATTGGTAATGATAGCTTATTATTTCTGAAAAACAAATATTTAATTAAAATTTTAACATAAAGTTGTTTTTCTAGGTTTGACCAACAAGATCAAGATGAAATTGGCAAGGTCATGTGGAAGAAATTTGCATATCAAGAAAGATACTGTGTATTTTTCAACCAAAACCTGGTACTTAAATCAACACAAAATATTGCAGTATTTTAAAAGTGTCCTACCATAAGAGGCTTTTCAGGATTTTGGTCTTTACAAGCAACTTATTAAACATGAGACTAGATGAGTGAAATGTGCAATGATGCAAAAACAAAATGTCAATTTTATACTTGCAAGCTGAAAAATCTTTTGGTAACAGCAGATAAGGGTAGCTTAATTAACCTAACAAGTGTAATCCAATATGTTCTGAAGTTATCTGATTTGCACTTAAGTCAAAACAAAATACTGCAAAATTTAATGGTGTCTGATCATTTGAGGCTTCCCAGGGTTTTGGTCTTTAGAAGCAACTTTTTAAACAAGAGACTTTAGGCAATTGAAATCTATACCAGTAATGATTTGGAAAGAAAAAGGCAAACAGATTTGACTGACTAAGCATAATGTTTTTTTGTTAACAAGCTAATAAGAGTAGCCTAGCCTAGCTAACAGTAATTAATCTACAGTAGCAAGTGTAATCAAATATGTTCTGGAGTGATGTGACCCTAATTCAAGATCAATCTGATCAGTTGACAAGTGATGCTTATACTGACAAGTAATAAAATACAGAATAGATATTAAAAAATTGTTGAAACAGTCTTGGCTATTATTTTTTAAAAGGAAATGGTATGGCTATTAATTTAGCAAAATTAGGCATTATTACATAAGCACTTTGGCCCACTGCTGAGTGTGACCACTCATTGAAGTAGGCTAACTTGAAATATACTTCCATGCCTGTATCACTAACAGAAGTAAACCATTGTTTCCAAATAATCACTGATATGTAGCTAGCAATAATTCAAAAATTATAGTAATTGAAGGTCAAAGACAGTGGCATCACTTGTGATTTGAGCTAAAAACAGAGGAAGGACAATTTTCACTTGAAATACAAAAGCTTGTTAATGCTTTCCGCAAAATTGGCTTCTGGCAAATATTCATTACATTTTTCAGTTGGTGCGGCATGCACTTGGGGGCTCTGACTGTAGCGGAGCAACATTTGAGCTGCCAGAAGGGGATAGTTCCTCTACCAGTTACATTACCTGTGGTTGATGGTTAAAGATCTCTGTTTTGATCAATCTGGTAGGCCCAGGATTATTTCAATTTGCACAAGCAAAGGCTTTTAATAAACTGCTGTTTCAATTGGCTTTCAACAAACACCTACAGGTAATGGTTCTAAAATGGTCTTGACCTAGCCTAAAAAAATTCAAATAAATGTAGTTTACATTTTCAAAGTTCAGAAGTTCGATAGCTTAAAAAATTTTAATCAGTTACTGGTAGGCTATCGGTATGTCATAATTTATAGTGTTTCGGTACTACAAGTTATTACTACACAATATACTATAAGCCTAATGCGTTTCATAACGCACACCAGGCAAAGTTTGGAGAAAATTTATGACGCAAGTTTAATATTCTAGCAAAATTCGCTCCTTTATTAACTTTATTTTTATACCCAAGTGCTTTAGCTAGGTTAGTTTGAAAGTCAATCCGAAAACTAAATCAGCATAGGCAAATGCTGATTTCTTATCAGCCAATAATCTCCTGAGGCTTTAATTTGATTTATTTCAATCACATTGCGTTTTAATCAGGGATATCTAGAAGATCGGAATCGCTTACTTTGCTTTTTTCGCACGTTTCATGTGACAACAGTGGTGCTATGCAGCGCTTTTAGATTCTCGGACGTTTGAATGATCACAAAGCGAAACTGCTTGTTCTGTGCAATGCACGTTGGTAAAATCACTAGCACGTGTTGGGTAGTGAGCAGTGGTTGACATTTAGAAGTCTAGTTACTTTAATACGTTCAGTAATTGCAATCTATGTTGAAAGTTCGGGACAACGTTCATGATAATAAGATTAGGTGTAGATTATAAAAGCCCAGTTTACAAGACGAGTCAACAGTGCTATGGTTTATAATCTGTAATCTTGTACTGTACTAAAGTAGTCTACTAGACAGTAATCTATGCAATTTTTTCAGTGATTGGCTTGGTAAATGCGAATGTATTAGCTACTTTTCGAAATTGTAGTTGTTAAGATCAAGTGCAGTAAATTTAACTCAACAATACTGTGCTTGCGGTTTAGTTAGTTATGAGACTATCCTTGCTTGGAACTATTCGGAGATATGAAACAGCTTTATGCTTTGGAAGAGCATAAAAGTTGCTCGAACTTTAAAGAAGTCGTCATTAAACCCAATCATTGTAGCCAAAACGTCTCCCCAACCTGCCATCTGTAAGTTATATGTATTGTATTTGTTTTTTCTCATTCTGGTGAATGAAATTATTAAATTTGCTTGTTTGTCGCTGGCATTCTTTTCAAGTTTCTAAGTTCAATTCAATTCAGTTTATTTTTGCCATGTCTGGCATGGAAGCAGCGAAAATGACCATACGGTCTTCAAAGTTCAATGCTACTGTAAAAAACAGCAAAAGAAAAAAGCAACATAACATCAGCACTTACATATTTACAGCATTTTGATCAACTTAGTGTGTAACATTTTACATTTACAGAAAAGCAGCAAAGTGACTAGTTGGCATTATCAATAAACACTAGCGTGACCCCAAAAATAGGAATAAAAACACTTTTCATATCGGCATCATAATAATTTCGTTTACCGTTGCATTTCAACTATATCATAAGATTATTAAGTTGTAATAGTACCTTGCTGTTTTGAGATTAAATGGTCCTTAAGTTTTCTTGAAAATGTTTTTGGGGGATATTTTTTGAGGTATGGGGGAATTTTGGCCCGGATTACAGGACCAGTTACATTTATTGCTTTTCTTCCAAGGGAAAGATTGGTTGTTTGGATGTAATAGTTACCTTTATCACTGCATCTTGTGTTGTGTTTGTGAATTGAAGCAGCTGTCTTGAATAAACCAGAGGTTATATCGTCTACCTTGTAGTGGATTCGATGCATAGATTTGGCAGTTTCAAGGAAGAGCCTGTCATTACTTGTTAGTTATTTCAACTAAAGTACAAAGTTTATATATTCAGCAATATCATTGTAACAATGGGTAACATCTCTTTTATTTGTATCTTTATATGTTTGAAAAAGAAATGTTGCAGTATATCTACCTAAAAATTAGCTGAAATTATTTTACTGCTAAATCATGTTAACTGATGTACAAAAATTAACTATGTAGTTCAAGGGATGACTGTCGTGTTTAATAGTACATTTATGTGCTTATTTTCAGGTTTCTTCAGTAAAACCCACAGCCCATGTTGAGAATCATTATACCGTAATGGTAATTATCCAAGCTTTTTTGCAACAGGAAACGTAGTGACTTTTATTTACAAATGTTGGAAAGTGTTTTTGGAAAGTGTTTTTGACTTTTATTTACAATTGTTGGAAAGTGTTAACCCTAACCCATAATCACCTATTTGACATCTAGTGGAATGCAACAGCTTTCATGCTAAACCAGCTGAGCTTTTCTTTTTTTTCCATCAAAATTTTCCATCAAAAGGTGAGATTTTTTTTCAAATTTCCATCAAAGTGGAATGCAACAGCTTTCATGCTAAACCTGCTGAGCTTTTTTTTTTTTTTCCATCAAAATTTTCCATCAAAAGATGAGATTTTTTTTCAAATTTCCATCAAAAGGTGAGATTTTTTTCCGTTAAAAATTTACTTAATGAACTGCAGTTTGTATGAAAAATTTATGGTCGTTTTTGAAAGTTTGATGGTAAAGTAAAATCAGGGATATCTGGAACATCGGGATTGCTAACTCAATTTGGCTACTGACAACTGGAGGGTTACAACAATTTTTTCAAATAGATGTTTATTAGACATTACATACGCTGTATATGGGTTCTTGACAACATATATGGCATTAATAGTCATCCCTACTAAAACTACTGGGCTTAGTGAGGGAGTATGCAGAGTACAGGTTCGATTCCCGAGGTAGTCAAATAACTGGCGCCACCTTTCCAGGAAAAACTAAGGCATTGCAGCCAGACTGGTGACTAGCCATCAACTGTCCAGTTGATAGTGCGCTATATGATCATCGAGATGTTGTTCACTGGTTCAGTACTAGCACAGGGCATATTGCTGTATTGACCTTGGGAAAGACACTCCACGCTAATTTCCGTCAGAGCCGTACAGTTTACTCGTCGAGGTGGCCTAGTCTGACAGAACATTTGCAAATAGAACCGAAAATAGTAAACAAACACGGTACAGCTGATTTCAAAATGAACCAAGCAATACCATAAATACGTACTGCTTTATAAACATATAGCTGACAACAAGCTTAGAATGTAGTCGCTACTGCATGCACATTGTTACTTCTAGTTCAGTCAATAAGCTTTCGAATATGCTTCAGTTGGACATTTTAAAAGTCAATTTTGAGATTTTTCCTAAACATTTTTCCTGGGGGTCTTCTATAGTAGGGCGGCTGTTGAGTTTCTTCAACTGGTTCTTTGCAAAGCGATTAAAACCGTCCAGACAATGAACTTAAAGTTTGTGTGGTCTGAGCTACATTTGATATCGGTAAGATCACAGAATCTGCTTGCATTCGCGACTGCAGTAGAAGCGTTCGTAAATACAGCCCGTGCATTGTTCAATGTCAACAGCCTTTTCATATTTTTAGCATTCGATGCCAAAGCATTGAAAAATTGCATCGCAAATACCGTAGTTGCAAAGCAAAACGCACTGGCTCTGCAAGTCCGCCACGGTTTGCCATTTTGAACAGCTTTTGATGCTTTTCGAATAGACTTTCAGTAACTTCTGAAGAGGTATTGCTTGAAATCAATAATTTCTTGCAAGACGTGCGTTTTCTTTGGTTGTCAATTCGCCGGGCGATGTAGCCGCTCACATAGTAACATATTGCAACATCTGCCTGGGAAATGTCCTCCAAAGTCACATTGGAAAAAGTTACCTCCAGCCAATTGTAGTCCTCTTCCATATCAATATGATTTGAGAGCTCATTGTACAGTTCACACTGTTGAATCGTTGTTAACAAGGCATCTTGCTGTAGCAGACTTAAGCAGTGGATCTTTTTTCTGAATGCGGTAGATGTTTCACGGAGGTTAAGTAATTACCACCATTACTGTGATGGTACCATCCAAAGCGTCCTTCTAAAGAAGCAGACGTCAGCTTTCCAGTTAAGAAGTACTGAAAACCATGATTGTCTTTCGAGCAAGTGCTTAGCCAACTCGGGTATTGCTGTCATAGACTGAATGCAGGCCATAAAAGTTTGTGCGGTAAACCCTGCCTTTCCGGATTGCTTTACTCGCAAAATATTAGGATGGCTTCTAAATATTTCAAACCAGGGTGGTCATGCTGCATGTGTTCAATTGACATGTACATTTCCTCTTTCTATCTTTGATCTAAAGCCAAAATATAATTACTCAGTAAGGGTGTTTACAACACATTTTACACTATTTATATCATTCGCCGCCACATGCTAGCATGGAATTGTGCGCTACTTACTGCACCACAATGAATGCTTTCCATAAATACAGCAATCACATTCATGATTAGATAGTAGACACCATCGAACTTACTGCACACTTTGGCAATACCAAGCTTCAAGTACAGAAGCATTTCTACCCTGTTATTATCCTTACCTAGCTGAAAGCTAGACATACCTTTGTAAGGTGCTTTGACTGATAAAATTTTCCATTTGGTGGAGATGAAATCGAGGTAACGAGCAGTTTCAGAAAACTCAGGATGACCCTCCAAATAAAACTCGAAGCACGAACACTTGATTCATGAAAAACTCCTATAAAATTGAACATTTGACCAAGACAAATACTTTTAATTTACTCAAAAGCAAACCTATTACTGTGGCTACCATTAGTCTCGGTCACATTACCTCATCTAGGAAAACTAGTTGTGAAACAACACCAATGCTTGTGCTATAATTAAAATTTCAATATGTTTTATATAGTTTGTCTTAATTCTAACTAAAAGGACATAGATGTTGTCGCAGTAATATTAAAAACAGGAGAGTATATCAGCAGACACTTCCCTTTCATCAAATATACTAATGCATATCAATTGAAAAATCTTGTACCGTAGTCTATAGTCATCGTGCTATAGCAGCTGTTTTGCTGTAACTGCACTGGTAACCTGACAGCCAGATATATTGCAAAACTTTCAACTTACCAAGGATATGTTGAAGTGATGTTTGGGCAATGCTACTTGGGTTGAGGGATACTTTTTCAATGCATGGGCAACTTTAGGGGTTTTCCTTCGTCTATGCAATAAAGGTGCTTCAAATAGGCAAACTGAGCAATGCATTTGTTGCCAAGGATGTACTTATGACAAAGTGTTGGTGAGAGCATCAGTCACTTATTCATAAACTGTTGTACAAATTCTTAAAGTTGTGCGTGAAGTCGAATGTGAAAAAGAGACGCTCCCTTGGGATAAATGGATGCCTATACTGGGGGATATATACTGGCTCTATACTGGCTCACCATGGCAGAGATCCACAAAAAGCTTCCTAAAATATAAAAAAGGTCAAATTGCATACCAGCTACTTAACACAGCTGCTATCATTACTTCTCTTGTACAGTATTAGTATTAAAGTTTGTGGATGTAGTCATGTCATTTCAAATTAAATCCCATCTGTATTCACTCGGTTTGTTCAGCTCATTTAATGGATGAGAAAATTTAGCAAAGCTTACCACATACTTGCCATTGAAACCTGTCACCTATGAAAATATAAACTCACAACACCCAAATGGGTTTTACTGCTTAAGTTAGTAGGGAAGATATCCTTCTTTCATGAAATTGAATAGCAACATCCATAACAGTTTACATACACCATATAGAAAACTGACTACTCCACTCGGACAGACTACACTAGTATTCTTGAAATCAGATGTTAATGTTGGCAGTACTTCCTTCATTATGCTATGTCGAGGTATAACGAAGTAATATGCGCCTAATACACTTAGTTGCAGGCAATTTCTATTTCATACTTATATTGTATGTACAGTAAAAACCAAACAACGAAAACATCTTACAGGTTGCATATGCGGTTGTCGGTTTTCAAAGCAAGAACATCAAAACAATGTTTGATTCCTTCCATCACTCCATATTCTCATCTGGTTGTCCATCAAGTGTGCATGCTGTTACGTAATGTACCGGAAGCGATATCACCAATGCAATGCAAGTGCTTGCAGTGAAATCAGATGACCAATCACAAGCAGATTTGCAAATAGGACAGCAAATTCAAAACTCTCTAGTGGTCTTTATAATGCTGGCTGAATACAATTAAGGATTGTAAGAAGATCTTGGTAGTAGAGCAGAAGAAATAAACATTTGCACTTCAAGCTTGTGGGTAATAATAATTGTACCAAGAAGTTTCGGTGAATCCAATGGCTGGTTAGAACTTTTGATATAATGGTAAAAAATGCTGCTACCTTTTTCCACATACACAAAACCGCTTGGTAAAGATTCAGATTTTAACATTTCTTTGAACTCCCGAGAAATTTTTTTCTTTCAAATAGTAGCTCACATGTTTATTGATTTGACTGTTTTCATTTATCAGTACAGCTGAGGATGTGCTTAATGTTGTGGGTTGGGGTGCAGATGAATTTGAAGACAAATATTGAGGCAACAAAGGAAAAATATGAGGGACCGCAGTTGGCTTCAAGCAAATTCGCTCCAGACTTTGGCTTAAACAAGCCTGTTTATGTGATTCTCTGTGATCACTTGACCTAGTTTTAAAATTATCCTCAGTAAAATGATGAGCACAACGAGGAATTGCTTTAATTCATTTTTGCCTCAATACTGGTACTGCATATCTTTTTGTGGAAATCTGAATAGTGCAACTGGTTCTGATTTCTTGCTAGATTTATAACTAAACTTACATTCAGGAACACAACAAGAGTTAACCATTGCATTTGGTAGCCTACAGTATATCATCCAATTCGAGAATAAAGATAAAATTCTAAAAATTTACAGCAAAATATCAGCTAAAATTTTACAATAATGTGTATAGCATCACTCCACTTCAGACTAACCAATAGGAAATACCGGTCGACCACTGCCTACCGGTATATGTCTACCTAGGAGTGCAATAGAGGTTGTAATTTGCTAACAGACTCACTCTCCAGACTAGGTAGACTAAGTTTTTGAAATGCTCTAGTGGGTTATAGCCACATACCAGTAGGCTACTGAGTAGGCTATTTACCGGTACGTATGACAGGTGGGTTCAATTCAATTTATTAAGACAGCGGAAGACTGTTCAGTCATCAAAGTCAACTGTCAAAAGTAGCAGTTAAACATCATTACCGGTAACAATTGAAATTAAAAGCAGAAATCAGACTATTTAGAGCAGTATACAAACTTCTTACGCTCAGAGTCTTGTCCCTGACAGGAACCTCCCTCAACTCACCCCCCAAATGATAAATAATAATAGGCACTAATTAATTTCCATTTGAATTCTATTTTGAATTTACAGAAGTTCTTCTGTTTTATCTGTAATGGTGTTTCGTTCCAGATTTTTGGTCCATTACACTGCAAACACTTTTGGGCTTGTTTCGATGAAACTCTAGTAATGAAGTAGTTTTGTTTTGATGTTTTTGTCTGGTGTTGTGTGAATGGATGTTATCTAACATTGTAGCCGATAGCATAAGTATTAGTTGATGCACTGCAGATGTTTAAGGCTTTGTTGTGTACTTTGTGCATCAATTTAGCTAATTCAAGTTGAAAAATATCGGGCAGCTTTAGTATTTGTAGCCTTGAGAATAATGGTGTTGCTCGTGTTCTTTTATTGCTATAAGTGATGATTCGCATTGCTGTTTTTTGAAGTAAAAATAAAGGTCTCATATTCGAATTGGAGGCACTGTCCACTGAAGTAGGCCTACCCTAATTAATCTTACGCCTATTTTAATGTTTCATCAGGCTCGATTGTAACTTATAAATAACGTTTGACCTCAACTATAACTAACTACGAGAAACTTCAAAGTGTATTTTTTTCTACATCATTGCCGACTAGCAACTAGTACTACTAACACAAACGCAACACCCTGCTAAATGCTCATGAGCTCAATGACTAACCCTCCACTTGTCACCAGTCATGCGGAACGTGACGCAAGTAAGCAATCCCGTTGTTCTAGATATCCTTGGTTAAAATTTATGCTTTTTTTTTGAAAGTTTGACGGTGAAGTTAAAATTTTAATCTAATTAAATGCTGAATTATTCACAACCTTCAGACTCCGGCTAAATCCTGCTGCATTTAAACGCTGATATCTAACAACAGAGCATTTTGTGTAAACATATTAAAACGTCAATATTACTGGCTAAATCTGTGTGCTCTTGACAATTAGTTGATTTCTTGATTTGATCGCGAAAGGTCCTTTTGCAACTTGCCTGTGGCAATTCTAATCGATCTTTATGACTGTCGCGTATACTTAGTGAGCGACTAAATAAAAATTTGTTTTGTTCTGTGCTGTTAGTTAATGTAACCAAAATGTTATTTTTTTAAAACTAATACCTGTTCGAATGTTTACGGCTATAACTGAAAATAATCACCAATTGCACTGTTCAGGATTTCGAAAGAACGATTCAATGTGTGAACCGCTTTGTCTCTATGAACATGGATCTAGCAAATCTTGCAACATTGCTCCTTATTAGTGGCAATGTCCACCCTTACCCAGGCCCCATCAGCAACCATCCTCACCCCAGGCACCCTTGCTCCATCTGCCATCTGGATGTGGGCAGAGATTCTCTTCAATGCTCTGCTTGCCTCAAGTGGGTGCATTTCCTTTGCTCCTTTCTTACCCGTGCTGACTTTCGCACAATCTGTGCAACTGGCACTGCAGTGGGCTGGCGATGCCCAGCGTGCCATCCCCAAAAGAAAACTGGCTCCCCCACTCAGACCATTCTCCTTGTTACGCCGCCTGCGTCCCCTCCCCCCCTCCCCCAGGGTTCCCCCCACTACCGCCTGGCTTTTATCACTCACGTCCACCTCGGGGCCTCCCACGTTACCCTTGCTCCATTTGCTCTCTCGAGGTAGGTAAGGATTCTTTAAAGTGCTCCACCTGCTCCAAGTGGGTGCACTTCTCCTGCTCCTCTCTGACTCGAGCTGACTTTCGCAAAATCTGCGCGGCCGGCTCCCCCATGGGTTGGAATTGCCCTGCTTGTCTTAATGGGGACCTTGTCTCTCCCACCCACCGGCCAGCGTCCCCCCCTCGTCTCTCCAGCTCTGCCCCCACCCACACCCACTCCACTTGCTTGCTCAGATCTTATGGATTCATCTCTGCGTCTACCCTCACATCCTCCCCTTCTTAACACCTGCCCTCCTTCCGCCTTCACCCTTCCTGCCTCATCACCACCGCCCACAGCTTCACAGCCGGTCCACAACTTGCCACCGCACCCTCAAGGAAATCCACGCCTCTCACACAATCTCAGAATTGTGCAATGGAATGCCGGCGGTCTTTCCTCCTGCAGCCGTGCTGAACTGATCGCCTTTCTTTCTGGCAACCACTATGACCTCATTTTGCTCCAGGAAACCCATCTTTCGTCAACCAAAAAGTTCCAAATCCCTGATTATTATACCCTCCGCACGGACCGGACTTTCGGTAGACAAGGCCCTGTTTCCTCCGGTACTCATAACACTGGTGGTGTGGTGTCCTCACTCTCATCCACTCTGACCTGGCTTTCTCTCCTGTTTCTGTCTCCTCTCTGTCTTCCCAGGACCCCTACTCAGACTACACCTGTGTTAAAGTCCTTCTTTCCAACCACTCTCCTCTTCAATTTCTTAACCTCTACTCCCCTCCCATCAGAAACAGTCCTTCTGATTCTCGCACCAGGACCTTCTATCCTGATATCCTTCCTAACTCCCCTGACACTTTCATCGTCGGAGACTTCAATGCTCACTACCCAACGTGGGACAGACTCATTCCCCCTAACCCGCTCGGAAATGACCTGTTTTGCTGGATCACTTCCTCCGGTCTGGAAATTCTGAACGACCCCGCCTCTCCCACGCTCCTTCACCATTCCACTGGGAGCCGTTCTTCCCCTGATATCTTGTTAGCTCCTGCGTCTCTCGCTCCCCACTGTGAGTGGCGCACTCTCCATGGCCTTGGCTCGGACCATCTCCCCATTGAAATTGTCCTCCCCCTCTTTCCAGTTCGTCAACCAAACACACGTCCCCCCAAATTCAACTACAAAAAAACAGTTGGGATATTTACCAATCTTATATTGCTGAGCACCTTCCCTCTCTTGATTTTGATGCACTCAACATCCACCAGGCTGCCCACTCCTCTTCCCTATTCTTAGTCGAAGCTGCCAAGGCCTCTATCCCCTTTGGCCGCCTTGGTCGTTCCCCCCAAAGCCTGGTGGTCCCAGGAAGCGGAATCTGCAGTTCGGGAACGACGGAGGGCCCGCTCCGTGGCACACCGATCTGAGTCGCACCGCCTCAGATACATAGACGCTTCTCGTAGGGCGTCCTCAGTCATTTCATGAGCCAAATCTGCAACCTGGCAAGCCACCTGTTCTAACCTGTCTCCCCGTTCTGATCCTCGTGCTGTCTTCAGGCTTCTCATAGCAATCTCGGGCAAAAAAAAAACACCTCCCAAGACTTATCTTTTCCCGATTGCACTTGCCCTCTTGACACTGCCAAGCATTTTGCCTCTTATCTTCGCTCACGTCTATCTCAAGCGACACCCCGTTCCTCGCGCAGAGCTGAACGACAGTTCATGAATGAACTCCGGAAAGCTAGCTGTGAGGATGCTTCTTCACTCCATAATTCTTTTTGCTCCCCCTTCTCCTTGACTGAACTGTCCACTGCTATCAGCAATTTCTCCTCTTCCACTGCGTCTGGCCCTGACCAGATTGCCTACCCTTTACTAAAGCACCTGCCTGAACCAGCACAACTCCTCCTTCTTTCTCTTTTTAACAGGTCTTGGCACTCTCACACCTTCCCCTCTTGTTGGAAACCTACCACTATCATCCCCATTCATAAACCTGGAAAACCCACTTCCTCTCCGTCCTTTTTTCGCCCCATTTCCCTCACCTCCTGCATCTCCAAGCTTTTTGAGCGCTTGATTCTTTCTCGCCTAACTTTTCACCTTGAATCGAATCATCTCCTCTCGACTTGCCAGGCCGGCTTTCGTCCTGGTAGGTCACCCCTTGACCAAATTCTGTCTCAATCAGTCTGGGACGGCTTCCAAAAGAAAAAACCTCCAGACCGAACGATTTTGGCTTCTGTTGACTTCTCCAAGGCTTTCGACTCGGTCTGGCACTCTGCTGTTTTTCACAAACTCCTCTCGCTCAAACTCCCCCCTTGCTTCGTTCTTTGGGTGCGCTCCTTCCTTTCTGATCGTAGACCTAAAGTCCAGGTTGGTGGTTCCCACAGCCGCTCTTTCCGCATCAGACGTGGGGTCCCCCAGGGCTCAGTACTTGGTCCGGTCCTCTTCATTCTGTTTGTTGATGACATCACTAAGGATTTACTTCGGGGTGCCCATGCCTCCCTGTATGCTGACGATCTGGCCATCTGGTCCTCCTCCCCAGACCCGCTCAAAGCCTCCTGTGTTGTCCAATCGTCCCTCGCTTAGAAACATGGTCCAACTTATGGAGACTTCCACTCAATCCAAAGAAGTGTGAGTCGTCCTTTTTCTCTACAGATCCCCATCAAGCCACTTTCGAACCCCGACTGAACCTCTTGGGCTTCCCTCTTTTGTTCAATCCCACCCCTAAATTCCTTGGAGTAACCTTTGATCGGACCCTATCCTTTGGGGCCCATGTCCAATCCCTGTGATTCAAATTCTATCCACGCCACAAAGCCCTTCGCTCAATTGCCACTGCCTCTTGGGGTCCCACAAAAGAATCTCTCTCCCTACTCTACAAAGCCTTTGTCCGTCCGGTGCTTACATATGCCTCTCCTGGATGGTTCCCATTCCTTTGTAACACTGCAACCAATCACCTGGAAGTTCTACACAGAGCTGCATGCAGGGTCATTACTGGTTGCCTCTTTTCCACCCCCTCCTCACTACTCCTTCTCGAGGCCCAACTCCCTCCTCTAAAGCTGACTCTCGAGCATCAGACCCTCTACTCCTTTGAACGTGCTCTGCGCCTTCCCCCCGACTTCTCCAGCCTTTATGCCCTGGCAATTAGAAACGTTCCCTGTCGACTATAGAAGAAACCCTCCTGGAGATCATTCTGTTCTTCAGCCACACAACCACTCCCATCCCCACGCGAGTCTCTGATCACGTGCCCCCCTTTTCCCCCATGGTCCACAACCCACTTCAGTGTTTCCCCCTTCATTCCCGACTGCTCAGGCAACAGTACATCTCGACTCCAAATTGCTTCAAGCGGACTATCCTCCCTCCCCCCGTCTGATATCCAAGTATTGACTGACGGATCTGTCCCCTCCCTTTTTGGTCCCGGTGGCGCTGGAGTGTATGCTCCAAATGCAACACATCGAATTCCTTATCCTTTTCCGCCGGTCCAATTGCCTCCAGCTTCACAGCTGAAACCTTTGCCCTCAAGCAAGGTCTTGCTTGGTGTACTAGCCATTTGATGACCTGCAAATTCCAGTCAGTCCTTTTCCTAACCGACTCTCAATCAGCCCTCTGTATCTTTTCTTCAGCCCCCTCTTATCTCCTGCCTGAGTCCCTCTGGTATGTTTGGTCCCTTGCCTCCTCCCTCTCCAACAATACCAGTTTGAGCTTCCAATGGGTCCCCGGACACGCAGGTCTCCCCAGAAATGAAAAAGCGGATTTACTTGCCAAAACTGGTGCCTCTCTGCCCACTGATGCGATCCCAAGCCCTTTCCCCCCAGTTCGTGCCAAAGTCCGTTATTGCCAATACCGCAATTGGAGACGTCACATCTCACACTCCCATCTGAACTTCCAAGTCCCCAAAGTCTCTTTGGAGGCTCCTTCTTTCTCGCTCCATACGCAGTGAGCTCTCCCGTCTTCGCTGCCATGGTCACAGTCTTCTTTTATCTTCATATCTTCACAGGATCAGTCGGAAAGAGAATTCTGATTGTAGTGCCTGTGGACACTCTCTACAGGACCTCAATCATCTCCTCCTCGACTGTCGTGCTTCTGAACCCCTTCGCAAATCTATCTTTAGCTCCTCTCTCTCTATTCTCGATCTATGGTCCAGACCTTGGGGTGTGGCCCGACTGTTGGGTCTCCGTGGAGTTCCTCCGCGCCCCCATCCCTCGGAAGGGGTCGGGTAGTACCACCACCGCAGTCATCAACCGATGCCAATTTATTTCGGAATGCGAGTCATCATCACCGAAAATCGTGACGAGGCTGGTGGATTTTTTAACGGAAACCTCGGCGTCGTTCATTCCCTTTCAAATCACACTCTTTTTGTTCGTTGCAATCATTAACTGATTGCCATCTTTCCAGTAACCAATCAACAAAACGACACCTACTATCCAATTCGACCAGTCTATTCCGTGACCGTGGCAAAAGCGCAAGGACAAACCATTCCACACGTTACAATTTGCTTTGATAAACCAAAATCGTCAACTGCAACTGCCTATGTCGCCATGTCACGTGTAGCTTCCTTTTCATGCATCTCCTTTTTAAAGCTGTCCATGGCAAGTCATTTCGCACAAATCAACAATAGCATTTCCTTTTCACTCCTACTTCTTCTCGAGCAGGTGCAATAGGACTACATTGCAGTGAAGGCCCTGCTATATCAAAAAGCCTAACGATGTCGTGTTGCTACCTCTTTGGGTGACAATGGAAACGCAACAACTTCACCACTTTTTCATTCTTGGCCCTAGCTGCTTTCAGCCTCCTTCTTTTTGCTCTGTGTCAGTGACTTACCCTTTAGGTCGCTTGACCTTGCGCTTGTGCACAACTCGTCGTTTGGAATCCTTGCCTACATTCGTGTACGTGCATTAAGACCAAATGTTGGCCATCAACATTCCTAGGCATAAAACAAAACCACTTGGACGCCACGCGACTGCGATGGGTGGGTGCTGGGTTCAGTCACCTCTGACGTTTAATGCTACGCTTGCTAGTTCCTCAATGTTATCATAGGTAATTTTTGTGGACACTTTCATTGATTTTGCTCAAAATACACAAAACTTCGTTACAATATTAATTGTTTACTTAAAACTTTGAAACAAATCTTCGGATTGAAAGCATACCTTGCGTGTATTTACATAATATTTTGAACAGACTATTGGTAAAACTTTGTTTAGTTGTGTTTATCTCCATTTGTCGCGTTCGTGTCCCTTTCTACCTTTAAGTTGTTGAACGTAACGTTGTGGCTTGCTGTCACGCATGCATTTAAGGGTAACGGACCAAAGTTTGCTCAGTGATCCAAATGAATCTGTATTACACTTCCAAGTAGGTTTTGTAGTTAGCTGACAACAAATTCTGGAGTTAGTTTAGGTCATTTTCTGGACACTCTCATATATTTGCTCAAAATACCCAAAAACTTGTTTTATACTTGCATTCAAAAACGTCCCAAAACGCTTCGACTCGTTCAAAGTTTGCTCAGACAAAAATTAAAACGGCCAAAGAGCACAAAAGTTAAGAAAGGGTCAATAACCATTAAAACAACACTGAAAACCGCTTAAAAATGATTTTCAGGACCAAATACCAAAAGAATGTGTTTACAAAAAAAAGTTTGTTTACAAAGATCGTATCAAAATGCTTCCAATTATTCAAAACTCGCTCACAAACGACCAAAATGGCCGAACTGCACAAAAGCTGTTACGGGGTTAAAAACGTCAAACGCTTCTTCGAAATGCTGAAAATTGCTTAGAAGCGATTTTCGTGACCAACACTAAATCAAAATTGTTTTTGGAAAAAAACTAATTTTTGATCATAGTCGTGCAGAAACGCCTTAAATCATTAAAAACGGAACAGGCAGCACAGAAATCAAAAATCGGTCAAAAAGCAAAAAACTGCTAAAACTTAGCAATAATCGCTTAAAATGATTGTCATGACCAGGTAGCAAAAAAAAGAGTTCAACAAAAAAACTTTTTTACCAAGCTCGTCCAAAACGCTTCAAATTAATAAAAACACGCTGTGAAACGCTCGAAACGGTCAAAATGCACAAAAACTGAAATCGATCCAAAACGTTGAAAAACGCTAAAAACAACTGAAAATTGTTTGGGAATGATTTTCGTGACGAAATACCAAAAAATAAGTTTTTGACGAAAAATAGTTTTTATGACCAAATTCTTCTCAAAACGCTTCAAATCAATTAAAACTTGCTGCTTGAAAACAAAAAAACGGCCAAACAAAACCGAAACTAAAAATCGGTCAAAAACTCCTAAAACACACTGAAAATATCTTGGAAAGAGTTTTGGTGACCAAGCAGCAAAACAATTTTCTTTCAATCAAAAACTTTTTATTTAAATCAATTTTGTCCAAAAACGCTTCAAGTCAGTTGAAACTTGCTTACAAACATCAAACACAGCCAAACAGCACTAAAACTAAAACTAGGTCAAAAACTTCAAAAACTGATAAAAATCACTGAAAACCGCTCATGAGTGATTTTCATGACCTAATTGCAACAGAAAATTTGTTCAACAAAAAAACTGTTTTTCACAAGAATTGTCCAAAACGCTTAGAAATAATCATTTAAAAATCGCTGACATAACCAAAACGGCCAAAAAGCACAAAACCGAAAAGCGGTCAAAAACTTCAAAAAACGCAAACATTACTGAAAACCGCTTCGAAGTGATTCTCGTTTTCAATAAAGTAAACATTTTTAAACGGAAAAGTTTCTTTACCAAAATTGTCCTAAAACCTTTCAAATCACTTAAAACTTGCTGAAAATGGACCAACACGGCCAAACCGCACAAAAACTAAAACCCGTCAAAAACGTCCAAAACTGCTTAAAAATGATTTCTGCAAATTAAAAGCAAAAAAAATGTTTTTCAACAAAAACTTCACCCAAAGTTTTCCAGAAACGCTTCAAATTACTCTAATTTTGCTAGAAAACAAGCAATACGGCCAAACAACACAAAAAACCAAAAATCAGTCAAAAGGTCGAAAACACTGAAAACAAAATTGTGTCAAAACACTGCTAATCATTCAAATCTTGCTCACAAACGACCAAAACGATCAAACAGAACAAAAAATGAAACGTGGGTAAACACGTCAAAAACTGCTGCAAAGTGCTGAAAACCGCTTAGAAATGATTTTTGTGACCAAATACTAAATCAAAATCTTTTCTTAGAAAAAACTGATATTTGATCAAAGTCGAGCAAAAACGCCTTAAATCATCAAAAATTTGCTCAGAAACGACAAAACAACACAGAAACTAAAAATCGGTCAAAAACGTCAAAAACTGTTAAAGCCCATTGAAAACAACTTGGAAATAGTTTTCATGACCAAAAAGCAAAACAAAGTTTTTTTTGGACAAAAACATTTTCCACCAAACTTGGGCTAAAACGCTTAAAAGCACCTGAAACTCGCTTGAAAGCAAACAATTCAGCGAAACAGCAACAAAACTGAAAGTTGGTGAAGGACGTTGAAAACTGTAAAACTTCACTAAAACTCGCTTAGAAATGATTTCCGTAACCAAAATGCAAAACAAGTTTCTTTCAATCAGAAACATTTTATTTAGTCAAATATTGACCCAAAACGCTTCAAATCAGTTAAAAATGGCCGAAAAACAAGCAATACGGCCAAATCGCAAGAAAAACTAAATATATGTCAAAAACTGGTGAAAAGACTGAAAACCGCTTAGAAATGGTTTTCATGACCAAAGACCAAAAAGAATGTGTTTTCAAATAGTTTGTTCACAAAATTCGTGTCATAACAAAATTCGTTTTATAACAAAAGTTCCCAATACACAGCAAAAACCTCTTTTAGAAGAAAACTGATTTTTGATCAAAGTCGTGCAAAAACGCTTTAAATCAAACTTGCTCAGAAGCAAAAAAATACGGCCAAACAGCACAAAAACCAAAAATCGGTCAGAAACGTCCAAAACTGCTAAAAGTTAGCTTTAGCTGTTCAAGAAAAGGTAAGCATTGTCATGACCAAGCAGCTAAAAGAAAGTGTTCATCATAAAACACGTTTTTTGACTGAACTCGTCCAAAGCGGTTTAATTCATTCAAAACTTGCTGCGAAACAACCAAAACGGCCAAACTGCACAAAAGCTGAAAATCATTCAAAAACGTTAAAAAAAGCAAAAAAAATGAAAATTGTTTGGGAATGATTTTTAGGACGAAATATCAAAACACATTTTTTCTGACGAAAAATAAATTTTTTGACCAAACCGCTTTAATATCAGTTTAAACTTGCTGCTTGAAAACGATAAATACGGCCCAACAATACAAAACTAAAAATGGGTTGAAAACGTCGAAAACTGGTAAAGCACACTGAAAACAACTTGGAAATAGTTTTCATGACCAAACAGCAAAACAAAGTTTTTTTTCGGACAAAAACATTTTTTACCAAACTTGGGCTAAAACGCTTAAAAGCACTCGAAACTTGCTCAAAAACAAACAATTCGGCGAAACAGCAACAAAACTGAAAGTAAGCAAAAGACGTTGAAAACTGTCAAACTTTACTAAAACTCGCTTAGAAGTGATTTTCGTAACCAAAATGCCAAACAAGTTTCTTTCAATCAAAAACATTTTATTTAGCCAAATATTGACCCAAAACGCTTCAAATCAGTTGAAACTGGCCGAAAAACAAGCAATACGGCCAAACAGCAAGAAAAACTAAATGTATGTCAAAAACTGGTAAAAAACACTCAAAACCGCTTAGAAATGATTTTCATGACCAAGCACCAAAAAGGATGTGTTTTCATATAGTTTGTTTACCAAATTCGTGTCAAAACGCTTTTAATCATTCAAAACTCGCTCACAAACGACCAAAACGGTCAAACATTTCAACTCAGGTGAAATTTGTTCAGAAATCACCAACACGGCCAAACAGCACAAAAATTTGAAAGCGGTCAAAAACTTCCAAAACTGATAAACAACACTACTCAAAAATGAGTTTTGGGAAGGAAAAGGAGAGAAAAGTATTTTGCTACGATAACTTCAACTAAAGTTTTCAAGAAATGCTTCAAATTTTTTTATTTTGGAAACAAACGAGCAATACGGTCAAAGATCAAAAAAATAGAAAACGGTCAAAAACTAATGAAAAACACTGAAAACCGTTAAGAATTGTTTTTCATGACCAAAGACCAAATAGAATGTGGTGACAAATAGTTTGTTTACCAAATTTGTGTCAAAACGCTTCCAATCATTCAAAGCTTGCTCAAAACGACCAAAACGGTCAAACAGCACAAAAATTGAAATGCGCTTGAAAACGTCAAAAACTGCTACAGAGTGTTTAAAACCGCTCGGAAATGTGTTTTTGTGACCAAATACCAAAACAAACTCTTCTTTCAGAAAAACTCTTTTTTGATCAAAGTCGTGCAAAAACGCCCCAAATCATTTAAAACTTGCTCAGAAACGACAAATACGGTCAAACAGCACAAAACTTTGGAATTCGTTAAAAACGTCCAAAACTATTGGAAGTTAACATTAGCCGCTTCAAATTTGAAAGTTAACATTAGTTGCGTCATGATAAAACGCTTCAAATCATTCAAAACTTACTATGAAATGACCGAAACAGCCAAAATGCACAAAAAACTGAAATACGGTCAAAAACGTCGAAAAAGCTAAAAATCACTAAAAATTGTTTAGGAATGATTTTTATGGCGAAATATCAAAAAAATATCCTTTTGACAAAAACAAGCTTTTTTGATTAAAGTCTTCTCAAAACGCTCCAATAGCTTGAAGTGTTTGCTTGAAAACGACAAATACGGTGAAACAGCGCAAAAACTGAAAGTCGGTTGAAAACGTCAAAAACTGTAATAAAACACTGAAAACCGTTTAGAACCGTATTAAAACACTGAAAACCGTTCAAAGAAGTGTTTTTCGTAAAACATTTTTTCTATTGTTTCTTTTGCTTCTATTGTCACAAAAAGTGTTTTTTAAGGGTTTTCAGCAAATTTTAGCAGGCTTTTACGTTATAGACCAATTTTATGTTTTGTGCTGTTTGGCCGTTTTAGCCGTTTTTAGGCTAGTTTTGAGTGATTTGTAACGTTTTAGGACATATTTGGTAAAGTGTTTTGTTTAAAACTTCTTTATTGGTTGTTGGTAATGAGAATCACTTTCGAGCGGTTATCAGTTTTTTTTATCAGTTTTAACTGTTTTGACCAATTTTCAGTTTTTGTGCTGTTTGGCGGTTTTGTCATTTCTAAGCAAGTTTTCAAGGATTTCAAGCGTTTTAAGACAGTTTTGGTCAAAAAATAGTTCTTTTTGTCAAAAAATTTTGTTTTGCTGTTTGGTCATGAAAACTCTTTCCAGGCTGTTTTCATTGTGCTTTAACAGTTTTTGACCATTTTTTAGTTTTGTGTTGTTGGGCCGTATTTATCGTTTTCAAGCAGCAAGTTTAAACTCATATTAAAGCGGTTTGGTTAAAAAAAGTTATTTTTCGTCAGAAAAAATGTGTTTTGATGTTTCGTCCTAAAATCCAATTCCAAACAATTTTCATTTTTTTTTGCTTTTTGTAACGTTTTCGATCGATTTTCAGCTCTTGTGTAGTTTTGCCGTTTTGGTTGTTTCGCAGCAAGTTTTGAATGATTTAAACCGTTTTGGACGAGTTCAGTCAAAAAACGTGTTTTATGATGAACACTTTCTTTTAGCTGCTTGTTCATGACAATGCTTACCTTTTTTTGAACAGCTAAAGCTAACTTTTAGCAGTTTTGGACGTTTCTGACCGGTTTTTGGTTTTTGTGTTGTTTGACCGTTTTGGTCGTTTGTGAGCAAGTTTTGAATGATTAAAAGCGTTTTGACACGAATTTGGTAAACAAACTATATGAAAACACATTCTTCTTGGTCCTTGGTGATGAAAATCATTTCTAAGCGGTTTTGAGTGTTTTTTACTAGTTTTAACATACATTTAGTTTTTTTTTTGCTGTTTGGCCGTATTGCTTGTTTTTCGGCCATTTTTAACTGATTTGAAGCGTTTTGGGTCAATATTTGGCTAAATAAAATGTTTTTGATTGAAAGAAACTTGTTTGGCATTTTGGTTACGAAAATCACTTCTAAGCGAGTTTTAGTGAAGTTTTACAGTTTTCAACGTCCTTTGCTACTTTCAGTTTTGTTGCTGTTTCGCCGAATTGTTTGTTTTTGAGCAAGTTTCGAGTGCTTTTAAGCGTTTTAGCCCAAGTTTGGTGGAAAATGTTTTTGTCCAAAAAAAACTTTGTTTTGCTGTTTGGTCATGAAAACTATCTCCAAGTTGTTTTCAATGGGCTTTAACAGTTTTTGACGTTTTCAACCGATTTTTAGTTTTTGTGTTGTTTTGTCGTTTCTGAGCAAATTTTTGATGATTTAAGGCGTTTTTGCTCGACTTTGATCAAATATCAGTTTTTTCTAAGAAAAGATTTTGATTTAGTATTTGGTCACAAAAATCATTTCTAAGCGGTTTTCAGCACTTTGCAGCAGTTTTTGACGTGTTTACCCGCGTTTCATTTTTTGTTCTGTTTGATCGTTTTGGTCGTTTGTGAGCAAGATTTGAATGATTAGCAGTGTTTTGACACATTTTTGTTTTCAGTGTTTTCGACCTTTTGACCGATTTTTGGTTTTTGTGTTGCTAAACCGTATTGCTTGTTTTCTTGCAAAATTAGAGTAATTTGAAGCGTTTCTGGAAAACTTTGGGTGAAGTTTTTGTTGAAAAACATTTTTTTTGCTTTTAATTTGCAGAAATCATTTTTGAGCAGTTTTGGACGTTTTTGACGGGTTTTAGTTTTTGTGCGGTTTGGCCGTGTTGGTCCATTTTGAGCAAGTTTTAAGTGATTTGAAAGGTTTTAGGACAATTTTGGAAAAAAAACTTTTCCGTTTAAAAATGTTTACTTTATGGGAAACGAAGCGGTTTTCTGTACTATTTGCGATTTCCAGTTTTTTTCTACACTTTGAAGCGGTTTTCAGTAATGTTTGCGTTTTTTGAAGTTTTTGACCGCTTTTCGGTTTTGTGCTTTTTGGCCGTCAGCAATTTTTAAACGATTATTTCTAAGCGTTTTGGACAATTCTTGTGAAAAACAGTTTTTTTGTTGAACAAATTTTCTGTTGCAATTAGGTCATGAAAATCACTCATGAGCGGTTTTCAGTGATTTCTTTCAGTTTTTGAAGTTTTTGACCTAGTTTTAGTTTTAGTGCTGTTTGGCTGTATTTGATGTTTGTAAGCAAGTTTCAACTGACTTGAAGCGTTTTTGGACAAAATTGATTTAAATAAAAAGTTTTTGATTGAAAGAAAATTGTTTTGCTGCTTGGTCACCAAAACTCTTTCCAAGATATTTTCAGTGTGTTTTAGGAGTTTTTGATCGATTTTTAGTTTCGGTTTTGTTTGGCCGTTTTGTTTTCAAGCAGCAAGTTTTAATTGATTTGAAGCGTTTTGAGAAGAATTTGGTCATAAAAACTATTTTTCGTCAAAAACTTATTTTTTGGTATTTCGTCACGAAAATCATTCCCAAACAATTTTCAGTTGTTTTTAGCGTTTTTCAACGTTTTGGATCGATTTTCAGTTTTTGTGCATTTTGACCGTTTCGAGCGTTTCACAGCGTGTTTTTATTAATTTGAAGCGTTTTGGACGAGCTTGGTAAAAAAAGTTTTTTTGTTGAACTCTTTTTTTTGCTACCTGGTCATGACAATCATTTTAAGCGATTATTGCTAAGTTTTAGCAGTTTTTTGCTTTTTGACCGATTTTTGATTTCTGTGCTGCCTGTTCCGTTTTTAATGATTTAAGGCGTTTCTGCACGACTATGATCAAAAATTAGTTTTTTTCCAAAAACAATTTTGATTTAGTGTTGGTCACGAAAATCGCTTCTAAGCAATTTTCAGCATTTCGAAGAAGCGTTTGACGTTTTTAACCCCGTAACAGCTTTTGTGCAGTTCGGCCATTTTGGTCGTTTGTGAGCGAGTTTTGAATGATTGGAAGCATTTTGATACGATCTTTGTAAACAAACTTTTTTTTGTAAACACATTCTTTTTGGTATTTGGTCCTGAAAATCATTTTTAAGCGGTTTTCAGTGTTGTTTAATGGTTATTGACCCTTTCTTAACTTTTGTGCTCTTTGGCCGTTTTAATTTTTGTCTGAGCAAACTTTGAACGAGTCGAAGCGTTTTGGGACGTTTTTGAATGCAAGTATAAAACAAGTTTTTGGGTATTTTGAGCAAATATATGAGAGTGTCCAGAAAATGACCTAAACTAACTCCAGAATTTGTTGTCAGCTAACTACAAAACCTACTTGGAAGTGTAATACAGATTCATTTGGATCACTGAGCAAACTTTGGTCCGTTACCCTTAAATGCATGCGTGACAGCAAGCCACAACGTTACGTTCAACAACTTAAAGGTAGAAAGGGACACGAAACGCGACAAATGGAGATAAACACAACTAAACAAAGTTTTACCAATAGTCTGTTCAAAA
Source organism: Trididemnum nubilum (assembly GCA_963965965.1). Lineage (NCBI taxonomy): Eukaryota > Metazoa > Chordata > Ascidiacea > Aplousobranchia > Didemnidae > Trididemnum > Trididemnum nubilum. The sequence continues at coordinate 25,645,514 of OZ014481.1, read as the reverse complement.
TATTATGTAAATACACGCAAGGTATGCTTTCCAATCCGAAGATTTGTTTCAAAGTTTTAAGTAAACAATTAATATTGTAACGAAGTTTTGTGTATTTTGAGCAAAATCAATGAAAGTGTCCAAAAAAATTACCTATGATAACATTGAGGAACTAGCAAGCGTAGCATTAAACGTCAGAGGTGACTGAACCCAGCACCCACCCATCGCAGTCGCGTGGCGTCCAAGTGGTTTTGTTTTATGCCTAGGAATGTTGATGGCCAACATTTGGTCTTAATGCACGTACACGAATGTAGGCAAGGATTCCAAACGACGAGTTGTGCACAAGCGCAAGGTCAAGCGACCTAAAGGGTAAGTCACTGACACAGAGCAAAAAGAAGGAGGCTGAAAGCAGCTAGGGCCAAGAATGAAAAAGTGGTGAAGTTGTTGCGTTTCCATTGTCACCCAAAGAGGTAAAGAGATAGCAACACGACATCGTTAGGCTTTTTGATATAGCAGGGCCTTCACTGCAATGTAGTCCTATTGCACCTGCTCGGAGAAGAAGTAGGAGTGAAAAGGAAATGCTATTGTTGATTTTGTGCGAAATGACTTGCCATGGACAGCTTTAAAAAGGAGATGCATGAAAAGGAAGCTACACGTGACATGGCGACATACGCAGTTGACGATTTTGGTTTATCAAACCAAATTGTAACGTGTGGAATGGTTTGTCCTTGCGCTTTTGCCACGGTCACGGAATAGACTGGTCGAATTGGATAGTAGGTGTCGTTTTGTTGATTGGTTACTGAAAAGATGGCAATCAGTTAATGATTGCAACGAACAAAAAGAGTGTGATTTGAAAGGGAATGAACGACGCCGAGGTTTCCGTTAAAAAATCCACCAGCCTTGTCACGATTTTCGGTGATGATGACTCGCATTCCGAAATAAATTGGCATCGGTTGATGACTGTGGTGGTGGTACTACCCGACCCCTTCCGAGGGATGGGGGCGCGGAGGAACTCCACGGAGACCCAACAGTCGGGCCACACCCCAAGGTCTGGACCATAGATCGAGAATAGAGAGAGAGGAGCCAAAGATAGATTTGCGAAGGGGTTCAGAAGCACGACAGTCGAGGAGGAGATGATTGAGGTCCTATAGAGGGTGTCTACAGGCACTACAATCAGAATTCTCTTTCCGACTGATCCTGTGAAGATATGAAGATAAAAGAAGACTGTGACCATGGCAGCGAAGACAGGAGAGCTCACTGCGTATGGAGCGAGAAGAAGGAGCCTCCAAAGAGACTTTGGGGACTTGGAAGTTCAGATGGGAGTGTGAGATGTGACGTCTCCAATTGCGGTATTGGCAATAACGGACTTTGGCACGAACTGGGGGGAAAGGGCTTGGGATCGCATCAGTGGGCAGAGAGGCACCAGTTTTGGCAAGTAAATCCGCTTTTTCATTTCTGGGGAGACCTGCGTGTCCGGGGACCCATTGGAAGCTCAAACTGGTATTGTTGGAGAGGGAGGAGGCAAGGGACCAAACATACCAGAGGGACTCAGGCAGGAGATAAGAGGGGGCTGAAGAAAAGATACAGAGGGCTGATTGAGAGTCGGTTAGGAAAAGGACTGACTGGAATTTGCAGGTCATCAAATGGCTAGTACACCAAGCAAGACCTTGCTTGAGGGCAAAGGTTTCAGCTGTGAAGCTGGAGGCAATTGGACCGGCGGAAAAGGATAAGGAATTCGATGTGTTGCATTTGGAGCATACACTCCAGCGCCACCGGGACCAAAAAGGGAGCGGACAGATCCGTCAGTCCATACTTGGATATCAGACGGGGGGAGGGAGGATAGTCCGCTTGAAGCAATTTGAAGTCGAGATGTACTGTTGCCTGAGCAGTCGGGAATGAAGGGGGAAACACTGAAGTGGGTTGTGGACCATGGAAGAAAAGGGGGGCACGTGATCAGAGACTCGCGTGGGGATGGGAGTGGTTGTGTGGTTGAAGAAAAGAATGATCTCCAGGAGGGTTTCTTCTATAGTCGACAGGGAACGTTTCTAATTGCCAGGGCATAAAGGCTGGAGAAGTCGGGGGGAAGGCGCAGAGCACGTTCAAAGGAGTAGAGGGTCTGATGCTCGAGAGTCAACTTTAGAGGAGGGAGTTGGGCCTCGAGAAGGAGTAGTGAGGAGGGGGTGGAAAAGAGGCAACCAGTAATGACCCTGCATGCAGCTCTGTGTAGAACTTCCAGGTGATTGGTTGCAGTGTTACAAAGGAATGGGAACCATCCAGGAGAGGCATATGTAAGCACCGAACGGACAAAGGCTTTGTAGAGTAGGGAGAGAGATTCTTTTGTGGGACCCCAAGAGGCAGTGGCAATTGAGTGAAGGGCTTTGTGGCGTGGATAGAATTTGGAACACAGGGATTGGACATGGGCCCCAAAGGATAGGGTCCGATCAAAGGTTACTCCAAGGAATTTAGGGGTGGGATTGAACAAAAGAGGGAAGCCCAAGAGGTTCAGTCGGGGTTCGAAAGTGGCTTGATGGGGATCTGTAGAGAAAAAGGACGACTCACACTTCTTTGGATTGAGTGGAAGTCTCCATAAGTTGGACCATGTTTCTAAGCGAGGGAGGATTGGACAACACAGGAGGCTTTGAGCGAGTCTGGGGAGGAGGACCAGATGGCCAGATCGTCAGCATACAGGGAGGCATGGGCACCCCGAAGTAAATCCTTAGTGATGTCATCAACAAACAGAATGAAGAGGACCGGACCAAGTACTGAGCCCTGGGGGACCCCACGTCTGATGCGGAAAGAGTGGCTGTGGGAACCACCAACCTGGACTTTAGGTCTACGATCAGAAAGGAAGGAGCGCACCCAAAGAACGAAGCAAGGGGGGAGTTTGAGCGAGAGGAGTTTGTGAAAAACAGCAGAGTGCCAGACCGAGTCGAAAGCCTTGGAGAAGTCAACAGAAGCCAAAATCGTTCGGTCTGGAGGTTTTTTCTTTTGGAAGCCGTCCCAGATTGATTGAGACAGAATTTGGTCAAGGGGTGACCTACCAGGACGAAATCCGGCCTGGCAAGTCGAGAGGAGATGATTCGATTCAAGGTGAAAAGTTAGGCGAGAAAGAATCAAGCGCTCAAAAAGCTTGGAGATGCAGGAAGTGAGGGAAATGGGGCGAAAAAAGGACGGAGAGGAAGTGGGTTTTCGAGGTTTATGAATGGGGATGATAGTGGTAGGTTTCCAACAAGAGGGGAAGGTGTGAGAGTGCCAGGACCTGTTAAAAAGAGAAAGAAGGAGGAGTTGTGCTGGTTCAGGCAGGTGCTTTAGTAAAGGGTAGGCAATCTGGTCAGGGCCAGACGCAGTGGAAGAGGAGAAATTGCTGATAGCAGTGGACAGTTCAGTCAAGGAGAAGGGGGAGCAAAAAGAATTATGGAGTGAAGAAGCATCCTCACAGCTAGCTTTCCGGAGTTCATTCATGAACTGTCGTTCAGCTCTGCGCGAGGAACGGGGTGTCGCTTGAGATAGACGTGAGCGAAGATAAGAGGCAAAATGCTTGGCAGTGTCAAGAGGGCAAGTGCAATCGGGAAAAGAAGAGTCTTGGGAGGTGTTTTTTTTTTGCCCGAGATTGCTATGAGAAGCCTGAAGACAGCACGAGGATCAGAACGGGGAGACAGGTTAGAACAGGTGGCTTGCCAGGTTGCAGATTTGGCTCATGAAATGACTGAGGACGCCCTGCGAGAAGCATCTATGTATCTGAGGCGGTGCGACTCAGATTGGTGTGCCACGGAGCGGGCCCTCCGTCGTTCCCGAACTGCAGATTCCGCTTCCTGGGACCACCAGGCTTTGGGGGGAACGACCAAGGCGGCCAAAGGGGATAGAGGCCTTGGCAGCTTCGACTAAGAATAGGGAAGAGGAGTGGGCAGCCTGGTGGATGTTGAGTGCATCAAAATCAAGAGAGGGAAGGTGCTCAGCAATATAAGATTGGTAAATATCCCAACTGGTTTTTTTGTAGTTGAATTTGGGGGGACGTGTGTTTGGTTGACGAACTGGAAAGAGGGGGAGGACAATTTCAATGGGGAGATGGTCCGAGCCAAGGCCATGGAGAGTGCGCCACTCACAGTGGGGAGCGAGAGACGCAGGAGCTAACAAGATATCAGGGGAAGAACGGCTCCCAGTGGAATGGTGAAGGAGCGTGGGAGAGGCGGGGTCGTTCAGAATTTCCAGACCGGAGGAAGTGATCCAGCAAAACAGGTCATTTCCGAGCGGGTTAGGGGGAATGAGTCTGTCCCACGTTGGGTAGTGAGCATTGAAGTCTCCGAGGATGAAAGTGTCAGGTGAGTTAGGAAGGATGTCAGGATAGAAGGTCCTGGTGCGAGAATCAGAAGGACTGTTTCTGATGGGAGGGGAGTAGAGGTTAAGAAATTGAAGAGGAGAGTGGTTGGAAAGAAGGACTTTAACACAGGTGTAGTCTGAGTAGAGGTCCTGGGAAGACAGAGAGGAGACAGAAACAGGAGAGAAAGCCAGGTCAGAGTGGATGAGAGTGAGGACACCACACCACCAGTGTTATGAGTACCGGAGGAAACAGGGCCTTGTCTACCGAAAGTCCGGTCCGTGCGGAGGGTATAACAACCAGGGATTTGGAACTTTTTGGTTGACGAAAGATGGGTTTCCTGGAGCAAAATGAGGTCATAGTGGTTGCCAGAAAGAAAGGCGATCAGTTCAGCACGGCTGCAGGAGGAAAGACCGCCGGCATTCCATTGCACAATTCTGAGATTGTGTGAGAGGCGTGGATTTCCTTGAGGGTGCGGTGGCAAGTTGTGGACCGGCTGTGAAGCTGTGGGCAGTGGTGATGAGGCAGGAAGGGTGAAGGCGGAAGGAGGGCAGGTGTTAAGAAGGGGAGGATGTGAGGGTAGAGGCAGAGATGAATCCATAAGATCTGAGCAAGCAAGTGGAGTGGGTGGGGGCAGAGCTGGAGAGACGAGGGGGGGGGACGCTGGCCGGTGGGTGGGAGAGACAAGGTCCCCATTAAGACAAGCAGGGCAATTCCAACCCATGGGGGAGCCGACCGCGCAGATTTTGCGAAAGTCAGCCCGAGTCAGAGAGGAGCAGGAGAAGTGCACCCACTTGGAGCAGGTGGAGCACTTTAAAGAATCCTTACCTACCTCGAGAGAGCAAATGGAGCAAGGGTAACGTGGGAGGCCCCGAGGTGGACGTGAGTGATAAAAGCCAGGCAGAAATGAGGGAACCCTGGGGGAGGGGGGGAGGAGATGCAGGCGGCGTAACAAGGAGACTGGTCTGAGTGGGGGAGCCAGTTTTCTTTTGGGGATGGCACGCTGGGCATCGCCAGCCCACTGCAGTGCCAGTTGCACAGATTGTGCGAAAGTCAGCACGGGTAAGAAAGGAGCAAAGGAAATGCACCCACTTGAGGCAAGCAGAGCATTGAAGAGAATCTCTGCCCACATCCAGATGGCAGATGGAGCAAGGGTGCCTGGGGTGAGGATGGTTGCTGATGGGGCCTGGGTAAGGGTGGACATTGCCACTAATAAGGAGCAATGTTGCAAGATTTGCTAGATCCATGTTCATAGAGACAAAGCGGTTCACACATTGAATCGTTCTTTCGAAATCCTGAACAGTGCAATTGGTGATTATTTTCAGTTATAGCCGTAAACATTCGAACAGGTATTAGTTTTAAAAAAATAACATTTTGGGTACATTAACTAACAGCACAGAACAAAACAAATTTTTATTTAGTCGCTCACTAAGTATGCGCGACAGTCATAAAGATTGATTAGAATTGCCACAGGCAAGTTGCAAAAGGACCTTTCGCGATCAAATCAAGCAATCAACTAATTGTCAAGAACACACTGATTTAGCCAGTAATATTGACGTTTTAATATGTTTACACAAAATGCTCTGTTGTTAGATATCAGCGTTTAAATGCAGCAGGATTTAGCCGGAGTCTGAAGGTTGTGAATAATTCAGCATTTAATTAGATTAAAATTTTAACTTCACCGTCAAACTTTCAAAAAAAAAGCATAAATTTTAACCAGGGATATCTAGAACAACGGGATTGCTTACTTGCGTCACGTTCCGCATGACTGGTGACAACTGGAGGGTTAGTCATTGAGCTCATGAGCATTTAGCACGGTGTTGCGTTTGTGTTAGTAGTACTAGTTGCTAGTCGACAATGACGAAGAAAAACATACACTTTGAAGTTTCTCGTAGTTAGTTATAGTTGAGGTCAAACGTTATTTATAAGTTACAATCGAGCCTGATGAAACATTAAAATAGGCGTAAGATTAATTAGGGTAGGCCTACTTCAGTGGACAGTGCCTCCAATTCGAATATGAGACCTTTATTTTTACTTCAAGAAACAGCAATGCGAATCATCACTTATAGCAATAAAAGAACACGAGCAACACCATTATTCTCAAGGCTACAAATATTAAAGCTGCACGATATTTTTCAACTTGAATTAGCTAAATTGATGCACAAAGTACACAACAAAGCCTTAAACATCTGCAGTGCATCAACTAATAATTATGCTATCGGCTACAATGTTAGATAACATCCATTCACACAACACCAGACAAAAACATCAAAACAAAACTACTTCATTACTAGAGTTTCATCGAAACAAGCCCAAAAGTGTTTGCAGTGTAATGGACCAAAAATCTGGAACGAAATACCATTACAGATAAAACAGAAGAACTTCTGTAAATTCAAAATAGAATTCAAATGGAAATTAATTAGTGCCTATTATTATTTATCATTTGGGGGGTGAGTTGAGGGAGGTTCCTGTCAGGGACAAGACTCTGAGCGTAAGAACTTTGTATACTGCTCTAAATAGTCTGATTTCTGCTTTTAATTTCAATTGTTACCGGTAATGATGTTTAACTGCTACTTTTGACAGTTGACTTTGATGACTGAACAGTCTTTCGCTGTCTTAATAAATTGAATTGAACCCACCTGTCATACGTACCGGTAAATAGCCTACTCAGTAGCCTACTGGTATGTGGCTATAACCCTCTAGAGCATTTCAAAAACTTAGTCTACCTAGTCTGGAGAGTGAATCCGTTAGCAAATTACAACCTCTATTGCACTCCTAGGTAGACATATACCGGTAGCCAGTGGTCGACCGGTATTTCCTATTGGTTAGTCTGAAGTGGAGTGATGCTATACACATTATTGTAAAATTTTAGCTGATATTTTGCTGTAAATTTTTAGAATTTTATCTTTATTCTCGAATTGGATGATATACTGTAGGCTACCAAATGCAATGGTTAACTCTTGTTGTGTTCCTGAATGTAAGTTTAGTTATAAATCTAGCAAGAAATCAGAACCAGTTGCACTATTCAGATTTCCACAAAAAGATATGCAGTACCAGTATTGAGGCAAAAATGAATTAAAGCAATTCCTCGTTGTGCTCATCATTTTACTGAGGATAATTTTAAAACTAGGTCAAGTGATCACACAGAATCACATAAACAGGCTTGTTTAAGCCAAAGTCTGGAGCGAATTTGCTTGAAGCCAACTGCGGTCCCTCATATTTTTCCTTTGTTGCCTCAATATTTGTCTTCAAATTCATCTGCATCCCAACCCACAACATTAAGCACATCCTCAGCTGTACTGATAAATGAAAACAGTCAAATCAATAAACATGTGAGCTACTATTTGAAAGAAAAAAATTTCTCGGGAGTTGAAAGAAATGTTAAAATCTGAATCTTTACCAAGCGGTTTTGTGTATGTGGAAAAAGGTAGCAGCATTTTTTACCATTATATCAAAAGTTCTAACCAGCCATTGGATTCACCGAAACTTCTTGGTACAATTATTATTACCCACAAGCTTGAAGTGCAAATGTTTATTTCTTCTGCTCTACTACCAAGATCTTCTTACAATCCTTAATTGTATTCAGCCAGCATTATAAAGACCACTACAGAGTTTTGAATTTGCTGTCCTATTTGCAAATCTGCTTGTGATTGGTCATCTGATTTCACTGCAAGCACTTGCATTGCATTGGTGATATCGCTTCCGGTACATTACGTAACAGCATGCACACTTGATGGACAACCAGATGAGAATATGGAGTGATGGAAGGAATCAAACATTGTTTTGATGTTCTTGCTTTGAAAACCGACAACCGCATATGCAACCTGTAAGATGTTTTCGTTGTTTGGTTTTTACTGTACATACAATATAAGTATGAATAAGAAATTGCCTGCAACTAAGTGTATTAGGTGCATATTACTTCGTTATACCTCGACATAGCATAATGAAGGAAGTACTGCCAACATTAACATCTGATTTCAAGAATACTAGTGTAGTCTGTCCGAGTGGAGTAGTCAGTTTTCTATATGGTGTATGTAAACTGTTATGGATGTTGCTATTCAATTTCATGAAAGAAGGATATCTTCCCTACTAACTTAAGCAGTAAAACCCATTTGGGTGTTGTGAGTTTATATTTTCATAGGTGACAGGTTTCAATGGCAAGTATGTGGTAAGCTTTGCTAAATTTTCTCATCCATTAAATGAGCTGAACAAACCGAGTGAATACAGATGGGATTTAATTTGAAATGACATGACTACATCCACAAACTTTAATACTAATACTGTACAAGAGAAGTAATGATAGCAGCTGTGTTAAGTAGCTGGTATGCAATTTGACCTTTTTTATATTTTAGGAAGCTTTTTGTGGATCTCTGCCATGGTGAGCCAGTATAGAGCCAGTATATATCCCCCAGTATAGAGCATCCATTTATCCCAAGAGAGCGTCTCTTTTTCACATTCGACTTCACGCACAACTTTAAGAATTTGTACAACAGTTTATGAATAAGTGACTGATGCTCTCACCAACACTTTGTCATAAGTACATCCTTGGCAACAAATGCATTGCTCAGTTTGCCTATTTGAAGCACCTTTATCGCATAGAAGAAGGAAAACCCCTAAAAGTTGCCCATGCATTGAAAAAAGTATCCCTCAACCCAAGTAGCATTGCCCAAACATCACTTCAACATATCCTTGGTAAGTTGAAAGTTTTGCAATATATCTGGCTGTCAGGTTACCAGTGCAGTTACAGCAAAACAGCTGCTATAGCACGATGACTATAGACTACGGTACAAGATTTTTCAATTGATATGCATTAGTATATTTGATGAAAGGGAAGTGTCTGCTGATATACTCTCCTGTTTTTAATATTACTGCGACAACATCTATGTCTTTTTAGTTAGAATTAAGACAAACTATACAAAACATATTGAAATTTTAATTATAGCACAAGCATTGGTGTTGTTTCACAACTAGTTTTCCTAGATGAGGTAATGTGACCGAGATTAATGGTAGCCACAGTAATAGGTTTGCTTTTGAGTAAATTAAAAGTATTTGTCTTGGTCAAATGTTCAATTTTATAGGAGTTTTTCATGAATCAAGTGTTCGTGCTTCGAGTTTTATTTGGAGGGTCATCCTGAGTTTTCTGAAACTGCTCGTTACCTCGATTTCATCTCCACCAAATGGAAAATTTTATCAGTCAAAGCACCTTACAAAGGTATGTCTAGCTTTCAGCTAGGTAAGGATAATAACAGGGTAGAAATGCTTCTGTACTTGAAGATTGGTATTGCCAAAGTGTGCAGTAAGTTCGATGGTGTCTACTATCTAATCATGAATGTGATTGCTGTATTTATGGAAAGCATTCATTGTGGTGCAGTAAGTAGCGCACAATTCCATGCTAGCATGTGGCGGCGAATGATATAAATAGTGTAAAATGTGTTGTAAACACCCTTACTGAGTAATTATATTTTGGCTTTAGATCAAAGATAGAAAGTGGAAATGTACATGTCAATTCAACACATGCAGCATGACCACCCTGGTTTGAAATATTTATAAGCCATCCTAATATTTTGCGAGTAAAGCAATCCGGAAAGGCAGGGTTTACCGCACAAACTTTTATGGCCTGCATTCAGTCTATGACAGCAATACCCGAGTTGGCTAAGCACTTGCTCGAAAAACAATCATGATTTTCAGTACTTCTTAACTGGAAAGCTGACGTCTGCTTCTTTAGAAGGACGCTTTGGATGGTACCATCACAGTAATGGTGGTAATTACTTAACCTCCGTGAAACATCTATCGCATTCAGAAAAAAGATCCACTGCTTAAGTCTGCTACAGCAAGATGCCTTGTTAACAACGATTCAACAGTGTGAACTGTACAATGAGCTCTCAAATCATATTGATATGGAAGAGGACTACAATTGGCTGGAGGTAATTTTTTCCAATGTGACTTTGGAGGACATTTCCCAGGCAGATGTTGCAATATGTTACTATGTGAGCGGCTACATCGCCCGGCGAATTGACAACCAAAGAAAATGCACGTCTTGCAAGAAATCATTGATTTCAAGCAATACCTCTTCAGAAGTTACTGAAAGTCTATTCGAAAAGCATCAAAAGCTGTTCAAAATGGCAAACCGTGGCGGACTTGCAGAGCCAGTGCGTTTTGCTTTGCAACTACGGTATTTGCGATGCAATTTTTCAATGCTTTGGCATCGAATGCTAAAAATATGAAAAGGCTGTTGACATTGAACAATGCACGGGCTGTATTTACGAACGCTTCTACTGCAGTCGCGAATGCAAGCAGATTCTGTGATCTTACCGATATCAAATGTAGCTCAGACCAAACAAACTTTAAGTTCATTGTCCGGACGGTTTTAATCGCTTTGCAAAGAACCAGTTGAAGAAACTCAACAGCCGCCCTACTATAGAAGACCCCCAGGAAAAATGTTTAGGAAAAATCTCAAAATTGACTTTTAAAATGTCCAACTGAAGCATATTCGAAAGCTTATTGACTGAACTAGAAGTAACAATGTGCATGCAGTAGCGACTACATTCTAAGCTTGTTGTCAGCTATATGTTTATAAAGCAGTACGTGTTTATGGTATTGCTTGGTTCATTTTGAAATCAGCTGTACCGTGTTTGTTTACTATTTTCGGTTCTATTTGCAAATGTTCTGTCAGACTAGGCCACCTCAACGAGTAAACTGTACGGCTCTGACGGAAATTAGCGTGGAGTGTCTTTCCCAAGGTCAATACAGCAATATGCCCTGTGCAAGTACCGAACCAGTGAACAACATCTCGATGATCATATAGCGCACTATCAACTGGACAGTTGATGGCTAGTCACCAGTCTGGCTGCAATGCCTTAGTTTTTCCTGGAAAGGTGGCGCCAGTTATTTGACTACCTCGGGAATCGAACCTGTACTCTGCATACTCCCTCACTAAGCCCAGTAGTTTTAGTAGGGATGACTATTAATGCCATATATGTTGTCAAGAACCCATATACAGCGTATGTAATGTCTAATAAACATCTATTTGAAAAAATTGTTGTAACCCTCCAGTTGTCAGTAGCCAAATTGAGTTAGCAATCCCGATGTTCCAGATATCCCTGATTTTACCTTACCATCAAACTTTGAAAAACAACCGTAAATTTTTCATACAAACTGCAGTTCATTAAGTAAATATTTACCGAAAAAAAATCTCACCTTTTGATGGAAATTTGAAAAAAACTATCATCTTTTGATGGAAAATTTTGAGAGAAAAAAAAAAAAGCTCAGCAGGTTTAGCATGAAAGCTGTTGCATTCCACTTTGATGGAAATTTGAAAAAAATCTCACCTTTTGATGGAAAATTTTGATGGAAACAAAAAAAAAAGCTCAGCTGGTTTAGCATGAAAGCTGTTGCATTCCACTAGATGTCAAATAGATGATTATGGGTTAGGGTTAACACTTTCCAACAATTGTAAATAAAAGTCAAAAACACTTTCCAAAAACACTTTCCAACATTTGTAAATAAAAGTCACTACGTTTCCTGTTGCAAAAAAGCTTGGATAATTACCATTACGGTATAATGATTCTCAACATGGGCTGTGGGTTTTACTGAAGAAACCTGAAAATAAGCTCATAAATGTACTATTAAACACGACAGTCATCCCTTGAACTACAAAGTTAATTTTTGTACATCAGTTAACATGATTTAGCAGTAAAATAATTTCAGCTAATTTCTAGGTAGATATACTGCAACATTTCTTTTTCAAACATATAAAGATACAAATAAAAGAGTTGTTACCCATTGTTACAATGATATTGCTGAATATATAAACTTTGTACTTTAGTTGAAATAACTAACAAGTAATGACAGGCTCTTCCTTGAAACTGCCAAATCTATGCATCGAATCCACTACAAGGTAAACAATATAACCTCTGGTTTATTCAAGACAGCTGCTTCAATTCACAAACACAACACAAGATACAGTGATAAAGGTAACTATTACATCCAAACAACCAATCTTTCCCTTGGAAGAAAAGCAATAAATGTAACTGGTCCTGTAATCCGGGCCAAAATCCCCCATACCTCAAAAAATATCCCCCAAAAACATTTTCAAGAAAACTTAAGGACCATTTAATCTCAAAACAGCAAGGTACTATTACAACTTAATAATCTTATGATATAGTTGAAATGCAACGGTAAACGAAATTATTATGATGCCAATATGAAAAGTGTTTTTATTCCTATTTTTGGGGTCACGCTAGTGTTTATTGATAATGCCAACTAGTCATTTTGCTGCTTTTCTGTAAATGTAAAATGTTACACACTAAGTTGATCAAAATGCTGTAAATATGTAAGTGCTGATGTTATGTTGCTTTTTTCTTTTGCTGTTTTTTACAGTAGCATTGAACTTTGAAGACCGTATGGTCATTTTTGCTGCTTCCATGCCAGACATTGCAAAAATAAACTGAATTGAATTGAACTTAGAAACTTGAAAAGAATGCCAGCGACAAACAAGCAAATTTAATAATTTCATTTACCAGAATGAGAAAAAACAAATACAATACGTATAACTTACAGATGGCAGGTTGGGGAGACGTTTTGGCTACAATGATTGGGTTTAATGACGACTTCTTTTAAGTTCGAGCAACTTTTATGCTCTTCCAAAGCATAAAGCTGTTTCATATCTCCGAATAGTTCCAAGCAAGGATAGTCTCATAACTAACTAAACCGCAAGCACAGTATTGTTGAGTTAAATTTACTGCACTTGATCTTAACAACTACAATTTCGAAAAGTAGCTAATACATTCGCATTTACCAAGTCAATCACTGAAAAAATTGCGTAGATTACTGTCTAGTAGACTACTATAGTACAGTACAAGATTACAGATTATAAACCATAGCACTGTTGACTCGTCTTGTAAACTGGGCTTTTATAATCTACACCTAATCTTATTATCATGAACGTTGTCCTGAACTTTCAACATAGATTGCAATTACTGAACGTATTAAAGTAACTAGACTTCTAAATGTCAACCACTGCTCACTACCCAACACGTGCTAGTGATTTTATCAACGTGCATTGCACAGAACAAGCAGTTTCGCTTTGTGATGATTCAAGCGTCCGAGAATCTAAAAGCGCTGCATAGCACCACTGTTGTCACATGAAACGTGCGAAAAAAGCAAAGTAAGCGATTCCGATCTTCTAGATATCCCTGATTAAAACGCAATGTGATTGAAATAAATCAAATTAAAGCCTCAGGAGATTATTAGCTGATAAGAAATCAGCATTTGCCTATGCTGATTTTGTTTTCGGAATGACTTTCAAACTAACCTAGCTAAAGCACTTGGGGTATAAAAATAAAGTTAATAAAGGAGCGAATTTCGCTAGAATATTAAACTTGTGTCACAAATTTTCTCCAAACTTTGCCTGGTGTGCGTTATGAAACGCATTAGGCTTATAGTATATTGTGTAGTAATAACTTGTAGTACCGAAACACTATAAATTATGACATACCGATAGCCTACCAGTAACTGATTAAAATTTTTTAAGCTATCGAACTTCTGAACTTTGAAAATGTAAACTACATTTATTTGAATTTTTTTAGGCTAGGTCAAGACCATTTTAGAACCATTACCTGTAGGTGTTTGTTGAAAGCCAATTGAAACAGCAGTTTATTAAAAGCCTTTGCTTGTGCAAATTGAAATAATCCTGGGCCTACCAGATTGATCAAAACAGAGATCTTTAACCATCAACCACAGGTAATGTAACTGGTAGAGGAACTATCCCCTTATGGCAGCTCAAATGTTGCTCCGCTACAGTCAGAGCCCCCAAGTGCATGCCGCACCAACTGAAACATGTAATGACTATTTAGCAGAAGCCAATTTTGCGGAAAGCATTAACAAGCTTTTGTATTTCAAGTGAAAATTGTCCTTCCTCTGTTTTTAGCTCAAATCACAAGTGATGCCACTGTCTTTGACCTTCAATTACTATAATTTTTGAATTATTGCTAGCTACATATCAGTGATTATTTGGAAACAATGGTTTACTTCTGTTAGTGATACAGGCATGGAAGTATATTTCAAGTTAGCCTACTTCAATGAGTGGTCACACTCAGCAGTGGGCCAAAGTGCTTATGTAATAACGCCTAATTTTGCTAAATTAATAGCCATACCATTTCCTTTTAAAAAATAATAGCCAAGACTGTTTTAACAATTTTTTAATATCTATTCTGTATTTTATTACTTGTCAGTATAAGCATCACTTGTCAACTGATCAGATTGATCTTGAATTAGGGTCACATCACTCCAGAACATATTTGATTACACTTGCTACTGTAGATTAATTACTGTTAGCTAGGCTAGGCTACTCTTATTAGCTTGTTAACAAAAAAACATTATGCTTAATCAGTCAAATCTGTTTGCCTTTTTCTTTCCAAATCATTACTGGTATAGATTTCAATTGCCTAAAGTCTCTTGTTTAAAAAGTTGCTTCTAAAGACCAAAACCCTGGGAAGCCTCAAATGATCAGACACCATTAAATTTTGCAGTATTTTGTTTTGACTTAAGTGCAAGTCAGATAACTTCAGAACATATTGGATTACACTTGTTAGGTTAATTAAGCTACCCTTATCTGCTGTTACCAAAAGATTTTTTAGCACGCAAGTATAAAATTGACATTTTGTTTTTGCATCATTGCACATTTCACTCATCTAGTCTCATGTTTAATAAGTTGCTTGTAAAGACCAAAATCCTGAAAAGCCTCTTATGGTAGGACACTTTTAAAATACTGCAATATTTTGTGTTGATTTAAGTACCAGGTTTTGGTTGAAAAATACACAGTATCTTTCTTGATATGCAAATTTCTTCCACATGACCTTGCCAATTTCATCTTGATCTTGTTGGTCAAACCTAGAAAAACAACTTTATGTTAAAATTTTAATTAAATATTTGTTTTTCAGAAATAATAAGCTATCATTACCAATTTAATAGTAGCATAAAATATTACTGCTGAAACTTCATTTTGTGTTAGTGGAAAGACATCAAACATGTTGGATAATGGTATAGCAAGAAAAAACAGTTTAGGCTATGTAAATACAGAAAGTCAGAATTAGTTGCAGCAGTAATTAACACACAAAGTTGCTCTACAAGTCAGTACGTGAGAAGTTGTGGAATTTCCAACTCTCAATATCTGATACGTATAGAGCTGCTTTCGACTTTCATCGATGTAAGAGTCAGCAGTCAGGATAGAAACGCTTGTTCATAAGATGCTCACTATCAGAAATCAACATCACATTTGATGTTTTCTCTTGTAAATCGACATCGCATTACCGAAACAGCGTTTGCAAACAAATTGATATCGCGTAATCGTAACCAACTTTATTATCGAAAATTAATATCGCATGATCCTAATCGCAATTGCTATCGAAAACCAATGCCCACAATCTAGAGGCAGATGATAAAAGCTAAACTTACAATTTTATCCCTTTGTTACAATATTCCACCACTACCTTTCTTTTCCCACTGTTGTCTGCTTAAATTATCGCAATACAGGCCACCAGACCTCAGATGGGCTACTATTGTTGTAGCCATGCAAATAACTGTTGTTAAAGCCAAAAGTGAACTACAACAATATTTTGCATGCTACCAACTTGCCCATTACCTCATCGCAAACTACTAACTGTACTAAAATTGGTTTTGTACATAGGCTTGTCTTGCATCTCAATTCTTCTTCATTGCATGTTGACTTTTCAAAGTAGCTGCGAATCCAAATTACACTGAGCTCAGTAGAAATGAAACTCAATGCAATTCAAAATCACAGCCACTTAGCACATTTCTAACTCGAAAATGTACCATACACCGTCCGCAGTATTGAGTACCAAAAGCGTCGCAATAAATCTAGTCACTTACTTACCGTTTACTGAGTTGCAACTGACTGTTCACTCATAGATTGTCTTTTGACACATAGCTTCTTGATTTACGATTATTCAGTTTTTCATCAAATTAAAGTTAACAATTTTTTCTAATTATCAACATATCAAGTACAAACTGTACAGCAACAACTGCAATACATCACAGCAGGCAGGTTTTCCAAGTAGGCTTCTGAAACAAGTCAAACAACATAAAAACTTTTAAGCTGCAATTTTGCATTAGGCCAATACAATTAGTAATGCTTCATACAAATAATGTATTTACAGCATTGGCTATCTAAACAATGAGTTTTTAAATGAAATTGCGGCATGAAGCATGACAGCCATGGGAAGTTGTCTAGGCTATTATAGACAGGATAGACACTGAACTCTCAAGGGAAATAAGCTTTTCATTTCTAACTGGCCTATGGTATACTTAAAACGTTTTGTCATGATAATTCTAGTTGCGACCTTACAGCAGAAAGTTTTGGTCATCTTTGCATTTGATTTACACTAATAAATAAACTTGTTCCTACTCTAGAACTGTACTGGTAAGTTCTTCCTTCAAAAGCTTAAAACGCTTAATTCTGGCCTTCATAGAAGTACAAAAGATTGTCAGTTGTCACAACTTTATATGACCTAAAATTACCCATAGACATCGGAAGTTTTATCAGAACATTATGAAGCTAAGCACATGAACAATTAAACCAGAAAACCGCAGTTTGTACCGGCCTATATTGCAAGCGAAGGCCTGAAACTGCGAAGTCCTGCCTTCTAATTTCCGACCCCTGACTCTAAGGCCAACAGGAGTTGCGGGCTAATATGGAACCGATGGCAATGTACCAATATTGCGGCGGAATGTCAATGCGAGTATAGGGTACAGCGGAAGAAACGCGCTGCCGTGTCGCGACCACAAGATAGAAAGGATGCTGGTCCTAGTCTAGCCAACATAGGACTTCATGTCCATCAGCTTGTGAAAACTCCCGTGCACCTGTAGTTCCAGATGGCACCTGGGTAGGGGACTGCAGCTGTATTGGGGGGCTCCGCCAAGACCAGTACTCCAGAGAAAATTTCATTATTTGCAGTGTTGGTATTTTGCCATCGATAGAAATGGTAGTTCGTAGCTTTCTGTTTGTTTGAATAATCCGGTCTTTGGAAATTTTCCCAGTTTAAAGAAAACCAACCATATGAATTATGTCAGTGAACAGAAAAAAAAAGTAATACGAATGACACCCCTAATTTCAGAAGAAGTGGCACTGTCACAACCAAGAATCAGTGAGTTCTTGAGTGACAATGCCAACAAAGATAGCATTCAGCCAAGTGCGCCCTCTAGCCCAGATGTCGAAAAAACATCAAACCTGAGCCCTCAAGTTGAGAACGTTCCTTTGCTGAAGGAGTCCGTCTCAGAAGCTGAGGGTACAGCAAAAGTGGCATAGTCAGTTGTGAAACCGAGTACCACTTCAACTTCCCTTGTGGAGCCTCAGAATCCAAGCAATTCCTCGGATACTGCTTGCACGTCTAGAGTGAAGCAAGGAAAAAACTACCAAATAAAAAGAAAGAGAAAAGAAGCGAGTGATGAAGGGTTTGGCTGGTGTGTCACTGGCCGACCTTGATCAGGAGTCTTCTGATCACTCCTCCGGTCAAACCAAAAGGGCTAGAGAATCTTCCGATTCTCTATCCTCCACAACAAACCTCCCACAGAAACGTGGACAACATGAAGTCGCTCATGATATGCAAGGAGGCAAAGCCAAGAAAACGACGGCTGGCACAAGCATCCCAACTAGTTATGCTGGGGCTTTGAAGGCCAGCAATCAAAAGTTAACCATCACGAGAATAGAGTCAGAAGGGGATGGTGGTATGGACAATATGGATCTACGTGAAATTCAAAATGCCATCACCAAAATGATTCTTTGTACCGATTCGGGTTTTCTTGTTCACATCGAACGCACTTTTATCTTTGAAGGTAAAGTGCTGATGATATGCAAGGATGAGAAAACCTTGGAGTGGGCAAAACATGTGGTTGAGGCTATTGTACCATCCTTGGTAGTTCATCAAGGCTACGATGCAAAAGGCCCTAAAGACTTGCCTCTAGCAAAAACCTTTGGAATCTGGTTGCCAGAGGATGACGGTTTAAGCATTTCCGATAACCTTACGCTGGTTTCCCGTTGTAATGCAAAAATCAGTTGTACGGGTTTGGAAACAAAGCATTCAGCGAAGTGGAACGAAGGGGTGCTACATTTAGTATCCGTTCAGGAACCTTCGCTAACCACACTGAAGGAACTGAACTACAACCCATACGCTGGTTATCGTCGGGTTCAGTTCCAAAAGAAGAAAAGTGCCAAGCAGTTTCAGAATCTGGAGACGTCATCGCGTTCGCCAAAAGGTGATGAGAACCTGTGAGGCAATAATGGATACTGCTGAGCCTGGCACTTCAGCAGATACAGAGAAGCCGTCGACTTCTAGTTCGTAGAAGTCAGAGATTTTCTCTGTAGTATTGAAGTAGCCATATCAGCTCTTCTAAGAATAAAGTGCTATACTTGAGTACATCTATTATATAGATAAGAATGGCTCAGGATTACAGTGGACAACTTGACAAATCAAATAACGCCATTACGGCACCTAAGTTATCCTTACATAATTTAGAGTGTTGGCAAATCAACCTACACAGATGTAAAACGGCAAGCTATAACATGTGTGAAGTTACAAAAAGCGTACGTTCCGGGTTAGTGTTAGCTCAACAACCATGGACATATGCCACAAAAATCAAAAGCAAGCTACGAGGATGGAACCTCTTTCAAGGAATTGAAAACGGTAATCGTCCTCAGGCATGCATTTATGTTACTCCTGATCTCTGTTGTTCTCTAATCCCGATGTTTTCAAATGAGGATATCGTGGCAATTAGAGTTAACAATGTGTGCCAAAAGGGAGACAGTTTTGTTTTCGTATCAGCATACATGGCAGCCGAAGAACCAGCTCCGCCCAATTTACCAAGGGATCTGTTGGTATTCACAGAAATTGAACAAATTCCTACTATTCTAGGAACTGATGCAAATGCACATCACACCATATGGGGAACCTCTGATATAAACCCTCGAGGAAAGGATCTGTTAGCATATTGTGCTGGTGCAGAAGCAGATATTAACGAATTTCAACCATTCAAAGCATCAGGGCCAGACGGGCTCTATCCTGTACTGCTACAGAAAGGTTGGAATCAACTGAAAGGATATTACCATGTCATTTTTCAAGCATGCCTGAGACACAGCAATGTGCCATTGGCATGGAAAGAAGGCACAGGTATATTTCTCCCCAAACTGGGAAAGGAAAGCCCGTATGATCACTTTAACTTCTTTTCAACTGAAATGGTTGGAAAAGCTAATTCTGCATCATATTAATGAAGATAATAACGTGCAGGCAAAGCTTTCTGCGTCGCAGTATGGTTTTCGTGCTGGAGTTGCTACGGAAACTGCTTTGCATGAATTTGTGCGCCGTGTGGAGCATTGCCTTGTTTGAAAAAAGCCACCTTTGGGTATTTTCCTGGATATTGTCGGCGCCTTCGACAATGTCACCTTCCGTAGCTTTGTTGCGGCTCTGCGAGGGCTGGGCATGTCTAAGATTTTCACCTCATGGATAGAGACTCTACTAAGACATCGCACAGTCCAAGTAGAATTATGTGGTGATAAAGTTAAAAGAGAAGTAGTGAAGAGGAACCCACAAGGTGGTATTCTGTCCTCTTTTCTGTGGAACTGTGTCTTAAACAGCCTGTTGCTAAAGTTACGTAGCCGAGGCTTTTATGTTCAAGCCTACGCCGATGATCTAGCAGTGTTGGTCACTGGTGCTGATATGCTTTGGATCAGAGGGATGGCCCAAAAAGCAATAAATATTGCTGAAAATTGTGCTTTGGAACAAGAGCTACAGTTTAGCTGCAAGAAAACCGACATTGTACTGTTCACTCACAAACGGAATCCAGACTTGGGTTCCTTGTCAATGAATGGTACAAAACTTGAACTTTCCAAGGAAGCAAGGCTGTTGGGTGTTACTCTAGACAGCAAGCTAACTTGGAAACCTCATATTACCCGAATTACCCGCAAAGCAACTACAGCATTAATGCAATGTGGACAAATTGTGGGTAAAACGTGGGGAATAACACCATCTATGATGAAATGGATATACACAGCTGTGATATGCCAACCATGTCGAATGCATGTGTGTCCTGGGCTGGCGGTCTCAACAAAAAGTATCTAGTGAGGAAACTCACAAAGGTGCAGAGACTTGCTTGCCTGATGATTTCATCAGCTTTTCCTGGCACCTCTACTAGTGCTCCAGAAATTTTGCTCAACATAACTCCCATCTTGAGGAATTTCTATTGGCTGAGGCAGTGCGAGGGTCATACAGAATCACTGTTAGTGGGCTCTGGCATGTCAACTCAATTGGTTCCTTTGGGAAAACAAAAAGCCATGTTGATGTTTGCAATGAGGCAAGGAAATTCTTACCTCTACTGCGAATGCCAGCTGACTGAATAAAGAAAACAAAGGTATTTGAGAGAAACTTTGAATGTCAAATTATGGACAAAAAAAATGCTATCAGATTTGAAAGCATTCTAAACCAGAGCACTGGAAGTCTTAGCTACTTCACAAGTGGCTAAGAACCTGCTTTTGGATAAAATGCACAATCAAAGTATTGTTGCGCTGGTTGATAGTTAAGCAGCTATCAAAGCACTCATAAAGTGCACTGTAACATCAATTACAGTGCTCAACTGCATTAGAAACCTAAATCAGTTAGGTAAACAAAACCACGTCAGTATTGCCTGGATTCCGGGACATGCAAGGTTTCATGGTAACGAAGTGGCCGATTATGTAGCCAAATCAGGATCTAAATCAAAAATGCATGGTCCTGAACCTTTTATTACAGTCCCGTATGCCAGTTGTGTTAGCAAGGTTAAGGACTGATCCACAGATAGATGGAAATCTATGTGGAATAAACAGAAAAACTGCTTGAGGATGAAAGAGTCTGTAGGTAAGACGTCTTCACGACTAACAATACGTCTCCTTAACATTAAGAGCAGGGTGTCAAACCGTTTCAAATAACGGTTCGGGTTCAGGTTTAGCTCCGGCTCAAAATATTTTAGCGGTTCAGGTTTGGTTGGGGTTCACTTGAGCACCATTTTGGAGGTTCAGGTTCACTCAAGAAAAATATTACTGGTTCAGGTTCGGTTCGGGTTCATTGACTTAAAATTTAACTGTCGTTACTCATTTCGTCCAGAAAAAAAGGAGAAATTGCTGATCCTGTTGAAGTTAGACCGGCTTAGTGATGACATCACAATGCATATTGTCTGGTTCTTACTGCAGATCGTAGTAAAATTCGCCCATTTAAATCAATGGTAAAATACACGCAACTTCAAACAACCACTGTAGGTTAGTGGGTGGCGTTTTTTGTTTGATTTTACTTTTATTTGAAGGGCCAAAGCTTCGTAATTCCATTTCAGGTTATTTCCAGGGTTAAAAGTCTTTATAAATGCGTATTAAACTCATGTTAAAAAGAGCACTTTTGCATCAAAAAATAACGTTTTAACACTTATTCAATGACATGTGATAGTTCTGAGCAGAGTTGCGATTGGCATATAGGATAAAAAAGTAAAAAGATTTTAATCGTTTTGCGTGCATCTGGCCTAAAGGCTACCAGCTCAGAAGCCTAGGGAAGAGCCACCAGAACGGCGACTATATGCCAATCGCATAAACTGGAAAGTCGATCACATAAACTGGAATTCATAAACTTATACTGTAAACATGTAGCTAAATTTACCAAGATGTTTGCTTTAAATCGATACAAAGCGCACAAATTTGAAATGATCATGGATTAATGCAGACACATATCCAGAAATAATCAATCCGGGGGGCGGGTGGCTATCTCAAAGGTCTGGAGCCAGAGTGCTGAAAATTTTGCAATCTTTTTTCGCAAAGATAACTTAATTTTAGGCTTATTTAGGTAATAATTAATGCTTTTAAAACGTCCTGACATAACAATTAGCAGTGTAAAAGCATGATCAAACTGGCTATGTAAACGGGCTATGAGGGCGGTGGCTAACGGCAAAATTTCAGCCTTTTTTTTTACAAGCCGGTAAATCTGGAAAAAAAACATTGGTTATAACTTAAGTCGTCTGCATTTAAAAAAATTGGGGGAAGGGGTGGAGAGAACATTAATTTAAAGAAGTGATGGGTAATTAGCTAAATTCACTACTGAATAAACCCTTCCCCCATTCTACACAACGTTTTTGAAGTCTACGTTAAGCATTCTGCAGGAGGGATCAAATGTGATTGCTTATTTTTTGCCATTTTTTAAAAGTTTTTACTGGTTTGCAAGCTTTGCTTTTGACAAATACTACCTTCCCTTAGTAAATGCTTCGAAAGCGGCTTTAAATTACTTTAGAGTTCATATCACAGAAATGATAGCCTTGGAAGTGCAAAAAACTTGATATTTTTTCTTCATTTTGGTCGACAGATTAATGGGGGAGGGGGGCTATAGCTCCTCCCCGCCCCCTTCTGGCTACGCTATACTGGATTAATTATTTTTGTTTTTTGCTGTTAGGCTTTTGATGTGATTTTTCTAAAAAACAATATGTAGTCATTTAAAGGCCATTTGGGTCGCATTTTGCATGTTTTTAAAGCTATTTGAAATAATTTAATTGCTAAGATTAGGAAGCTATTTGAAAGAATTAAGCTCTGATACTTCTTTAGGTCCTTACTCTCTACTACAGGTCAAGTCCAAAGCCCTCTTGACTGGAAGACCGTGAGGTCCATTCGAAGCTTCTTACTAAAGCTCAGATAAATGTTATGTGACAATGAGTTTACAGAGCTTTTCATGCTACAACTTTCTTACATAACTTTGCAATGCTTTTTTATTCTAAATTACATGAAAACATAAATTGTATTGACCCGCATGCTAAATATACCTCCCTGTCAAAGTGTAAACAACAGTGGTTGTGTTAAAGTAGCTACAAGTTTTATATCTTAGATTTTTGTAGTAGCATTATATTTGATGTAACCAGTGTGCAACTGGTGAGTGGCTAAGGGGACTTTACCCCCTAAGCCAAGTCACTTATAAACTTGGCCCCAAATACAAAAAGCCTTTAAGCGTGTTATTGGACTTGACCTATAAGCAAGGGGGCTAAAGAGTCTTGGTGACTCGATTGCTTGAAATGACTTCAAAATTTTAGCAATTTAATGCTTTTAAATGGCCTTAAAAACATACAAAGTTGAATCAACTAGCGTTAAAACGACTATTTTTGCCAAACAATTATAAAAATTGCCCCAGACTTTTGTATGCTTAAAGTTGCACCAGTTTGCGCAGCTTCTCCATCTAACTAGAGCATGTTTGAAACAAAATATTTTAAGATTTGCTTCAGCCATTCCTTACCAAAATCTTGGTTGCGAAAAAAAAAATTTTTTTTTTTTTCGCAACCAAGATTTTGGAAAGGAATTTTGAACTTTCAAACCCTTCAAGCTGTAGATGGCCTAAATTCTCGAAATAGGTGGGAATTAAAACTACGTAGAACAAGGAAAAAACTGGGCTTGCCGCGATGCGGGGTTTCTTTCAAGCGAGTCCTCCAAAATTCAAAAATTCTAATCACTCAATAGGAACAGAAGATGAAGTTTCAGGATAGAAAATCATAAAGACAAAGTAAAATTTTCAAAATTTCGGGTTATGCCACTATTAGGGTGGAGTGAATAATAAAAATTTTTGAATTTAAAAAAGTGGTCTTGATATATGGCCCCAAATACCATATGAAATACTTCTATCGCAATTTTGAGTTCTTTCAACTTTTTAGTGGTTGTGCAATTTGATCGAACGAGCTTAAAATAGTCAAGTTTGCCATATCTCACCAAGCACATATGCTAGAAAGCTAGTTTTTAGCTTAGAAGTTGCAGAAACAGCACATTTATATTTCCATTAAAAAAAACTTTGCCATAAAAACGTACTGGAAAAAAGTTACAGCCAAATTATTGACCACAGATTTACTGATTATTGTGCTCAAGTTTTTCGTGCTCAACTTTAAAGGCATTGCAATTTACGTTGGCATTGAAAATAAGCCAGATGAAGTTTAAATTCATGTATATTTGCACTTTTAGTGTGCCATGCTGCTCTATCAGCTTAAAATAGTTTCCTGAATGGCAATTAGTCTTACACAACTGGGCAATGTCCAGCATAGTATAGTGAACAAATATTGGAAGTTTCATGTCATAGCATCATCCAATATTGGTTCGCTTTTGCAACATCATTTTATTTATGCTGAACTTGAGGAATTATATCTAGTGAATCCAAAAAAAGTTTTGATTCTACAGTTCAATTCAAAAACACTGAAAGATACAAAAGTACAAAATCAGAAAAATAGGAATTAAAAAAGCAATTAGTAATTCGAAAAGCTACAGTTCTAAAAGGAAGAAAATTTGGCAATATATTTGACGAGCAATTTGATACCATTGTTTATTGTATTGTAGATACAATATATACTGTAATCGAAGGCATAAATTTCGTTGTATTTGAAGCAGCATGCTAACTAAAAAAAAATCCAAATCTAACATTGCAAAAAGTTGTGAGATGGAGAAATTTTTCAAAGTTCTGATAATTTTCCTCCAAGGTTGCTGCCAACCAAGAGACAAGTGATTTGAGGGCTTGCTTAACTTTAATCACTTCAGGAAGTTGGATACAGCTTGAATTGTTGCAAAAGAACAGATGGATTTGGTGTAAAGTTTCGTTAATAAGCTGAGTATTGCACAAAGAATCCATCAACTAATGCAAAACTTCAGTGGTTTAACTAGATATCCGAAAAAATCTAAAACATCACATCAATAAAAAGAGCTTGAAACGAATTTCTTGCACGATGCTGATAAGCTCTTTGATATTTTTTGCTACGATAATAAACAAAGAAAGCCATATGGAAATATAATGGCTTGAGAATAACATTTAATGATCATGCTTTTTTTGAAGCTCAAAAAGCAGAGCCCAAGGCTACAAGCTTGGCAGAAACATCAGAACTTTGAAAAATTTCTCCACCATATAACCTTTCACAAGTAGCATTAAACTTGAATCTTTTTCTAGTTAGCATGCTGCTTCAGAAACAACCAAATTTATGCCATCGAGTACAGTATATATTGAATCTACAATACAATAAACATTGGTATCATATTGTTCATTAAATAAATTGCCAAATTTTCTTTCTTTTAGAACTGTAGCTTTTCGAATTACTAATTGCTTTTTTAATTCCTATTTTTCTAATTTTGTACTTTTGTATCTTTCAGTGTTTTTGAATTAAACTGTACAATCAAAACTTTTTTTGAATTAACCAGATATAATTCCTCAAGTTTAGCATAAATAAAATGATGATGCAAAAGCGAACCAATACTGGATCATGCTTTAACATGAAACTTCCAATATTTGTTCACTATACTATGCTGGACATTGCCCAGTTGTGTAAGACTAATTGCCATTCAAGAAACTATTTTAGGCTGATAAAGCAGCATGGCACACTAAAAGTGCAAATATATATGAATTTAAACTTCATCTGGCTTATTTTCAATGCCAACGTCAATTGTAATGCATTTGAAGTTGAGCACGAAAAACTTGAGCACAATAATCAGTAAATCTGTAATCAATAATTTGGCTGTAACTTTTTTTCTGTACATTTTTATGGCAAAGTTTTTTTTAATGGAAATATAAATGTGCTGTTTCTGCAACTTCTAAGCTAAATGCTAGCTTTCTAGCATATGTGCTTGGTGAGATATGGCAAACTTGACTATTTTAAGCCCGTTCGATCAAATTGCACGACCACTAGAGGGTGCAAGAACTCAAAATTGCGATAGAAGTATTTCATATGGTATTTGGGGCCATATATCAAGACCACTTTTTTAAACTCAAAAGTTTTTATTTTTCACTCCACCCTAGCCACTATGACAATGATTCCTTTTAAACGGGTTCCACAATATTCAAAAATTTTTAAACTCCCAAGCTAGACAGACAAAACGTTTAGAATAGGTAAATAATAAAAACGTAAAACATGAAAAAAATTGTCAATGCCACGTTAATGGGGATTCTCAAAATGTCTTCCTTCTAAACTTAAGATATTTTTACCCGCTTGAGCTAAAAAGATAAAATTTTTGGGATATATAGTGAGTTAGATATACATGAAAATTTTTAGTGAATCCACGTTGGTAGGTTTCCCACCAAAAATGCCTCTAAGATTGAAAAAATTAATTACTCAATTTAGACAAGTTAAATTTCTAAGATAAAATCAATATAAAAACCATGAAACTTGGCAAAGTTTTTCCGTTGCCTTGTTCAGGAGGAGCCTCTCAAAATTTTTACCTACTTCTGGTAAACAAATAAATTTCTTCGATAGTTCAGCATAAAACAAATATGAAAGAAGTCAAAATTTGATGCTGTGCTACGTTGGGAGTGATTTCAGCTAGGCAAATTGAAGTATTGTAGGCTAATATGCTGTACAAGAAAGATAAATTTTGACAAAGCTTGGGAATATCAGGTTGAAAGATCTCAAATAGACCTACTCGAAAGTAAAAGATTTTTAACTGCCGTAAGCTAGATGGTTAAAATAGTCATAATGAGTTCATACCAACGGACTTGCGGATTTGAAGATGGGAGATTTTCTCCCAGATGGACTTCCAACATTTAAGGTAGTGAATGAAGTACTTGAGCTCACTGGCTTTAACAGATTTGAGCTATGGATTGCAGAGCTTTTCAATAAACTGCCATCTATTACGTTGAAAAAACTTCTTCTAGCTCCTCGAGGTTTTTTAATTTGAAAAGTTTTAGTACTAAATAATCAACTTAATTTGTAAGTTCCAAGATGTTGGTTGCAATACTACAGAGTGCAACTCTAATAAAAAATGGCTGCATAAATTGTCGCTTATATCTGATTGTGATAAGTAATGAATTTGCTTCATGTAGTAAAGGTTTCATCACAAATTGCTGGCATTTTAAAGACTACTCTATGTTCTTTCATAATAAATTGAAAATAGGTAGAAGTTGTGAAAAGTGAGTTTGGCGTTGTAAACTGATATTTGCGCTTTTTGATTGAGGTTACTTAATTGTTTTGATAACTTTTCTAGATATTTAAAAAGCGAATAACCACAAAGCTGTTAAAGATTGTGAAACAAAATTTGAAAAGGGCGCATTTAAGTTTTTTATCTGACTTTCAGCAACCATAATTTGCTTAACGCAATTGCATCACTACTTTAAAAATTATTAAAGCTCAGTAAAAGTTGCATACTGCCACAAAGTTTGTCAAAATCCACAAAGTATCTCTTGCGATGTCACGTTTTATTATATGGTTTCTTTTTATAAATGCCACTTTATTAACAACAGTTTAAATGGGTGGCAGTGACGGCCCCTTCACAAACCCCTTACAAGGTTTGAGAATTTTTAGGATGCAGTGAGATTTCAAAGAAGAAATATCATGATAGACTGCAAACTTATCACAACTAGAACACACCAAACAAATTAGTCGCTAGAAAATTTTTGAAAGGAAAATCTGGGTACTTATAAAC
Source organism: Trididemnum nubilum (assembly GCA_963965965.1). NCBI lineage: Eukaryota > Metazoa > Chordata > Ascidiacea > Aplousobranchia > Didemnidae > Trididemnum > Trididemnum nubilum. Next base: position 25,617,777 of record OZ014481.1, on the reverse strand, counting down.
ATCGCGTCAATCTACTCGAACTCTCGTTAGTTGGTTAGATTTTAAGTCAATCGGACTTGAGATGCTATAAATAAAAAGTGCCCAAAGCCCCGAAATTTCAGCGCAACTTTTTGTAATTTAAAAGATTAGTTGTTTACAGTTTCTGCCAAAAATTTTGCACGCATTCCTCCAAAAAACGTCTTATTTTGTTGCACTCTCCACAAAACAAAAAACATAACAAAAATGCACTCTCAGAAAAACAAAACCAACTAGAAGTACTTTTTAGATTGAAATAATTGCTCTTTTCTTGAAACTTAATTGACTAGTTTTTAATTTCTTATGGCAAAAGCCAAAAGAAACAACTAAAACGCAAATGCGTAGTATCTTGCAAAAAAGCTTAAAAAGCATTTTCGTTTGATTTTATTCTGTGATGTTAAATTTCAGTCTTATTTCAACCGAAGTTGAAAATTTGAGCTTTGTATGATTAATACTTTCAGCGATGTTAACGTTTCAACATAAAAAGAAAGCAACTTTGCATTTTATAGAAGAGCTGCAAAATAAAAATGCGATTTCAGTAAATTCTTTCCCATTGTTGAAAAACAGTGAAAAAATTTGCGAAAATATTTACTTATTGCATCACATTAAGCTAACAATCGCGCACAAAAACTTGATTTTTTCGAAACAAGAACTTTGTCATCTTTCTTTGTTGCAGCACACGGTAGCATTGCAAAACACTGTACAAAACAGGCATTTGACTATCACCACAAAAACAACAACTTTGCAGTAGACCTGTTCATACTTTAACTTTTTTTGATTTTGTTATGGCTTCGCAGTGTTTTTGAAGCAGATTTCCATACTGGTCCCAAAACTAAAAAATTTTTTTTAATTGGTTGAACGGTTTCCATGTTACGCGATAATTTCCGACCCCCACTTTTGAAAAAAAATGAGCTTTTTGACACTAGAGGGTGCTGTTTGTAAAATATACTTAAAACAGTAATTCAACTAACTGCCCCTCTGCATTTGACATCTTTAAAAAAAAAACTAAGCGAAATGGACTTCTGGAATAGTAGTTATGACCATTTTAGTGATAGTATTTCCAAACTCCCTCAAGTGGCCAAAATGTAATTTCTTTATTTTTTGATAATTTTTTTATACATTTGCGTCTATTTAGTGAAAGAGACTTCAATTTTGAAGTTGACATTTTGCAGCAGTACTACTAGAGAGCGTAATTTGCTATTTATTTCAAAATTGCGTTTTAATTACAGTTATATACGCCACTTAAGTTAACGCCACTGCAAAATTTGACTCAATTATGACACGACACGATTTTTTATAGTTTGTTTTTAAATATCGACCTAGATCATGTGACAAACCTAACAATTAATGCAAAAATGCAGAAGCAACAGACTGTTTGCAGCATTAATTTGACTTAATTTACAATGACCGCTCCAGCAATTTTAATAAAGTTGAGAAGCTCCTTTGATTAGCAAAGAATTCAATTCAAACCAATATTTGCAGATTGTTATATTAGAACAAACACAGAGTTACCAAACTTCAGCAAACTTCAAAAGCTTTCAAACTAATTAAAAACACAAAAATTCAGATATTTTTTGAAAAGGTTTGTTGTGTTAGTAAAAGTCCTGCGTATTTGTTATACGACCTAGTATATGCTTTATCGTTGTTGTTAAAATTTCATTACAGTCACTGTCAAATTGTACTGAACGCTCCGCTGCATCATTGATAACTTCCAATCCTGAAACAATCTGGCTGATTTGTTAAAAAAGAAGAATCTTCTTTCCAGTTATCTACTGAACCCATACTTAAAGAGATAACTGCTCGATATCGGTTTTATTGAAGAAATGAGAACTACTTGAGGTAATACAAAGATGCCCAAACCTTTTTCCATGATTTCCCTTATTTGCAAAAAGTGTTTTAATCTGTTTGTCTCTGTACCATTGGCAACCCTAAATTTTTCAATTTTGTGGCATCCCAAAAGACCTTCTGTAGAGGAGTAATGGTAGCCTAGGTCTCCATGTTTTTGGAGTAGTAGCCAAGTTTTCAGATTTGACAATAGGCTACTCACTGCTGCCCGTTGGCAATCGTGTTTCTTAATTTTTGCAAAATTATGCCTTTTGTAATGTCACAAAACTGCAAAATGCTGGGTTACCAATGGTGCGAAGTCAAACGGATTAAATTGCATTTTTGTGAATAAAGGAAATTGGAAAAAATAGTTTGAAGCACCTATTTATTAGCTCAAGAAGTTCTCAATTCTTCTATTAAACCGATTTCGAGCAGTATCTATTTAACGTTGGTTCAATTTTAATTAAATCAAAAACTTATATATTCATGAATCATCATTGATGAACTCATGCAGAGTACTGTCTCTATATACTTTTGGTAGTTCTGGCTTGCAGATCTGTTCTACATCTGTTTGCAGATATTTCAACAAGGTAGTAGCAATGGCTTTCTTGATTTTATCACTAATTAAATTTGGAGATAGTGCAAGTGGTATGTGCTTTGGTGATTGATGCATGATACTGGTGTGCCTCACCGGTTGCTGCAGATGGTTTTTATTTGACACTAATGCTTTAGAAAGTTGTAAATGAGTGGTCGGTGAGAGATAAAGCTCTATGTTCAGCTTGCAATTGCAAAGTCGACTTGCATACTTGGAATCTGCTGCCAAGGTACATACCACTAGCAGTATTTTCAAATTTAGTTGATAATGAAACGAAGAAAGCCACCACTACTACCATGTTGAAATATCCCGAAGCAGATTTCCGAATAGGTGAGCCAGAACTACAAAAGTATATAAAGGTAGAACTCTGCAAAGACTCATCAATATAATAAATCGTGGCTATTTTTTGATCAACCAGTGATTCGAACTGAACTAACGCTTTTAAGAATGGATTTAGTAGAATACTGGAAAGAAGATTCTTCTTTTTTAACAAATCAGCTAGATTGTTTCAGGATTGGAAGTTATCAATGATGCAGCGGAGCGTTCAGTACAATTTGACAGTGACTGCAGTGAAATTTTAACAACAACGATAAAGCATATACTAGGTCTATAACAAACACGCAGGACTTTTACTAACACAACAAAGCTTTTCAAAAAATATCTGAATTTTTGTGTTTTTAATTAGTTTGAAAGCTTTTGAAGTTTGCTGAAGTTTGGTAACTCTGTGTTTGTTCTAATATAACAATCTGCAAATATTGGTTTGAATTGAATTCTTTGCTAATCAAAGGAGCTTCTCAACTTTATTAAAATTGCTGGAGCAGTTATAGTCAACTAAGTCAAATTAATGCTGCAAACAGTCTGTTGCTTCTGCATTTTTGCATTAATTGCTAGGTTTGTCACATGATCTAGGTCGATATTTAAAAACAAACTATAAAAAATTGTGTCGTGTCATAATTGATTCAAATTTTGCAGTGGCGTTAACTTAAGTGGCGTATATAACTGTAATTAAAACGCAATTTTGAAATAAATAGCAAATTACGCTCTCTAGTGGTACTGCTGCAAAATGTCAACTTCAAAATTGAAGTCTCTTTCACTAAATAGACGCAAATGTATAAAAAAATTATCAAAAAATAAAGAAATTACATTTTGGCCACTTGAGGGAGTTTGGAAGTACTATCACTAAAATGGTCATAACTACTATTCCAGAAGTCCAATTCGCTTAGTTTTTTTTTTTTTAATATAAAATGCAGAGGGGCATTTAGTTGAAATACTGTTTTAAGTATATTTTACAAACAGTGCCCTCTAGTGTCAAAAAACTCATTTTTTTTCAAAAGTGGGGCTCGGAAATCATCGCGTAACATGGAAACCGTTCAACCAATTAAAAAAAATTTTTTAGTTTTGGGACCAGTATGAAAATCTGCTTCAAAAACACTGCGAAGCCATAACAAAATCAAAAAAAGTTAAAATATGAACAGGTCTACTTTGCACGCCTAACTGTGACATCACAGTGGCACTGGGAAAGGGTGCGTTGCATTTTCTGAAAGTACACTTTACAATGCAAGTACTGCACTGGGTTGGAGAAGCATATTTTAAAAAATCAAAAAATGGAGTTCAATCATGATATGCTCTTAACAAAAAATGCTTAAAATCATGTATTTGCGTCAGTCTGTGACGTCATGGTCGATTGGCCGTCCCCCCCAACCCATTCAAAAGTTGCACATGCTGTTGGGGCAACTTTGCATAATTGATTGAACACCCAGTAAATGTCGGTTGAACAAGGACCATTGCAAAACACTGCACAAATCAGGCATTTGCCTAATACAATAAAACAAAAACTTTGGGTGCCCAACTATGATGTCATAGTGGCAATGGGGAGGGCTGCAATGCATTTTCTGAGACTACGGCTTATAGTGCAAGTACTACACTAGGTTGGGGAAGCATATTAAAAAAGACCAAGAAATGGAGTTTAATCATGATATCATGGATTAGGCGTGTTTTATCCAAGTTCATCTATTAGGCCTGTTTTATCTAAATGTTGACATACAAATATCATATCGCTTCAAATTTTGTTTGGAAAAAATTCTGCAACATCAAGGTAAGTTTGTAGGTACTGAAGTATGTGGGACGACTTAAAAGAAAGTTCCTTACGTACCTTGAAAACTTGGTTTAGAAACAAAATGTAAACGGTCTAATCCAAAAAAACTCAAACTGCAATGGGCGTGGTATGTACCTTGCATAACCTGCTTTTACTGCAAATTTAATTCAGGTTTTGCCTCAACTAAACTTAACTGCTTCATCCACACACTATTTGTTGGTTTAGAAACGTATCTTTGTGTTTTTTTTTTTCGTTTGAAAATAAATTACCAGTAGGCTTTGGAAACATTTCTGAACTGAGTTCTGAAACACTTTAGGCCTTGTTACGCTAGCAGAAAAAACGTCTAGAAAAGAGATCTCATGATACCCATCGAGGTGCCTCTTGAAACATTTTTCACAAATAGATTTTTAGTGCCTGATTAATGACTGAAACGTCTTAGGTTGCAACCAGGTGCCGTTTTTAAGATATACCGCTTTTACTCGAACGCAGATGAATATTTTGAAATCATATGCTTGAATAATTTTTTTTACTATTGGTGTTGCCGTTAAATAATCCACAAACTACAATCAGGATATTTTTTATCTTTCTTTAAATGTGAAAATTCAAAATATTATAATTTTAAATTAAACTAAATAAATGATCATGGGTAAGTATTTTGTTAAAAAGTTTGCATATTTAGTGTTTTAGCTTGAATTGTTTGGTATTGAATTTTAAAACATGGAAAGTTGCTTTGAAGTCACGTGACCGTCTTCGCTTGGCAGCTGATCGTTACCAATACAAAACTTTATAATAAATTTTCATGATTAAATACCAATATCCTTACGAATTAATTAGGAAATTATTTCGTGTTAAAAGTCGAAAAACAAATGAAGTACCTCATGAATGTTATGATGATAGTCTACCGACAAAAATAGCCTAACGCTATAACCGCTTTAAAAATTACTGATAGGCTTTCACTCCTCAAAACTAACTAGCCTAGCCCTAGCAGGTTGGCTTATCAACTCTCGAATGTCTGTTCTGCCACACTTAAGCACTTGAAACAATCTTAAACCGGTATACCCATAGCTACCGACTGCCATAGCCTATCGATATTCCTCGAAGCTTATCGGTATTCTTCGAAGCGTTCATTGTATCAGGCTGCTTTTATGTGGGTGGGCTATCATCATAACAAACACGTGATGTAATTCATACGGTAGTTCGATTATTTTTTGACATTTTGCAAGAAACAATTTCTTCATTAATGGTAACCGGTATTTTATCTTGAAAAATTGTTTTGAAGTTTTGCATTCATAACAATCAGCTGCCAAGTGACGACCGTCACGTGACTTCAAAGCAAGCTTCCATGTTTTAGGCCCGTATTCTAAGAGAGAACTTGAGCAGCAGGTACTGCTCAAGCTCTGCTTGGGCTCAAAATCGGTATTGTAAGAACAATTTTAAGAAGCACTTTCAAGCTCAGCTTGGGACCTACTTGGGAGCTTTGAAGTTCAGTTTGAACCACTGTGGTATTCTAAAAGCGAACTTGAAATGAAAATTTGTCAAGCTGGACTTGGAAATTGCCAAAATCTAGCTGGACTTGGAAATTGCCACTTCAGGGGTAGGCTTGAGCTTACGCTTCACTGAAAAAATAATGCTAAATCTTTTGATTTGGAGTGAAATTTTTATAATATAGACCTAGAAGGTTTCAGAATGGTAGTGGCTAAGGTTACGTGAACGTAAGTTTCGTTTTTAGGAATTAAAAGTTACGTGAGAATTTTTCGCATTGATTTGATTTAAATACAGCACTTTGACAGACTAAAGTCGAAACGATGATGGCGTAGTGGTTAGTGCGCTTGGCTGCAATGCAGAGGGTTGGAATATCGATACCCGCTGGACACGCTGTTTAGAAATAAAGCTTATGAGCTATTTTACTACATAATTTTTTTTTCTCTAAAATCTTATTATTTGAGTTAGGGGTCGGGCAGCGATGCCAGGGTTAGGGCAGCGATGCCAGCTTGAGTGATAGTAAATTGAACAGCAAAAGTGATCACTTAACTTTTAATTCCGAAAAACGAAAATTACGGTCACGTAACCTTAGCAACTGTCTTTCAGAATAGTAGTTATGTTTTGGCCAGGCCGAAAATAGTCTATGATGGTTTTAAGACCTTAACGGCATGTAGGCTACCGGTAACCTAATTCAATCAGTTGCGGTAAAAGTTTGCAGTGAATCGGTACGGTAGCCTAACTTTTTAAGCTAGCATTTAATAGGAGAGAAAAATAACTAGTAGATAGTTAAGCTTAACAATAAATATAAATCAATTTGGCTGCAAACAATAACTTTGCTTGAGTTGCACGTCAGGTGTGTGATCTGTTGCATTTGGTACGTTAGTGGAATTCGGTACCGGTACTCTAGGCCTATTTGAAGAGAATTCGAGAAACGCATTAATCATGTTACTGTTGCTCACTTACCGGTCTCCCGATAACTACGGTAGTTCAAGAATAGATTTAAGTATGAAATAGCTTAGTAGTTGTTTTTTTTAACTGTAGTACCGTACCGGCAGCTAACCTATCGATATCGTTTATTATTTGGTGACATGATTTAGATTTTTTTTAATAGGCTTCCCTATAAACATTGGGTCGTGTAAAACACGTGTCAAAGTGGTGTAAAAGTGGGGTGACACGTGTTTGTGTTTTTTACCCCAAAAATACACGAGAAGTTTTTGAAAAAATTTCACTAACCCCTGTTTCATGTTTCTGGGTGTTGTCGAACTAAATCATTGAGTTTTTTGTTTGTATTCGGTTTGCAAAATTGACATTGAGGAAATAACACTCAATGATGTATTAATTTTGTTACGAGTTTTTTACGTGTATTTTACGTGCTAAAATACTCCAAATTTGCTTTGCTTTTTTAGAGAGCAAAGTTAAACACGTTTTGCGTTTTTTTTGCACGTTATAATTTAAATTGTTGACTTTTACGATTGAAAGGACCAACGAAAGCATATCTAAAAAGGACGTGTTTTTTTACTGTACTTTGGATCGTGCAGAACACGTGTCAAAGTGGTGTAAAAGTGGGATGACATGTATTCGTGTTTTTGACACCAAAAATACACGAGAAGTTTTTGAAAAAATTTCACTAACCCCTGTTTCATGTTTCTGGGTGTTGTCGAATTAAATCATTGAGTTTTTTGTTTGTATTCGGTTTGCAAAATTGACTTTGAGGAAATAACACTCAATGATGTATTAATTTTGTTACGAGTTTTTTACGCGTATTTTACGTGCTAAAATACTCCAAATTTGCTTTGCTTTTTTAGAGAGCAAAGTTAAACACGTTTTGCGTCTTTTTTGCACGTTATAATTTAATTTGTTGACTTTTACGATTGAAAGGACCAACGAAAGCATATCTAAAAAAGGACGTGTTTTTCTAGTGTACTTTGGATCGTGCAAAACACGTGTTAAAGTGGTGTAAAAGTGGGATGACATGTATTCGTGTTTTTGACACCAAAAATACACAAATCTTTTTTAATTTCACTAACTCCAGTTGTATGTTACTGAGTGTTGTCGAACTAAATTATCGAGGTTTTTGTTTGTATTCTGTTTGCAAATTGGTTTTCAGGAAAAACACTCGATAGTGCATATAGCTGAAGGACGTTAAACACTCAGTCATTTATGTATTAATTTTTTCTCGAGTTTTTTAAGTGTATTTTCACTGCAAGTATATACGGACTTACGTTTTTTTGGACAGCAAAATTAAACGTTGTTTTGCGTAAAACTTTCACATTTCCAAAGTTTATTATTGGAAACATTTTCTCATTTTTCCGCCAAACAAAAAAATTTCGGTTTTGGCATGGATCCTTATAAAATACCCACCGGTATATTGTAGGATCTGTGGTTTTGGTTGGGTAGACTAGTTGGAAAGGTTTGGGAGGTTTGGTGCAACGAATGCAGACAAGTGTAGATAAAACAAGTTTGTGGGAAACAACCATCGGAGCTGAGGCACATACCCCCTTGTATGCAGTAGGCTTATGGCAATAGCCTTAGGTTACGTAGACCTAACAGTTTTCTACCAGAACCAGTAAGCAGTAGTAACCTACACTGTACATGCGCAATGCATTTAAGAGAGACAGTTAGTTTAGTGTAGCCTATTCATCGACAGGTCATCGCATCAAGCATTAGGCTTTCAATAGGTGTCTGAATGTGGTAGAGTAGTAAGACTAGCTACCGGTATGTACCGGTACCATACAAAGGCCCAATGACAGAATAAGCCAAGATCTAATAAATTCATGACTAATACAAATTAATAATTTATGCTTTGTCGGAAATGGGCTAGTTTGTGAGCATGTTAGACGAGGAGCTCAAATCAGATCTCAAAATTGAACAAGTCTCTCAAATCAAGTATTTACTAGGAATCACATTTAATGACAAATTAACTTGGAAACCGCATATTCAACAGATTTGTTCTAAACTTTTTTCCAGATCATGGGCAATATTAAAATGAAGACAATATGTAGACCTTCTAACCAGGATGTCGAACCTTTCCAAATAGGTAGTGACTATTTCACCGAAAATTTTCAACTTAAAGAGAATAAAAAGAGAATGAGAAATATTCACCCGCGCTTTTTTCATTTGCTTTTTTAGGGGTTAAAATTAGGGTTTAGGTTAGAGTTTGGGTTAGGGTTCGATTTGGGAATACTGTAGTTCTAGAGTAAGCATTTGAGTTTGTGTTAGATTTGCGTCAGAATTAATAAAAAACTAGATAAAAATTTTCGGTGAAATAAAGCCTTCCTTCCAAATAATGGTTCAAGTTCAGGTTTAGCTCCTGCTCAAAATATTTTAGCGGTTCAGGTTTGGTTTGGGTTCACTTGAGCTCCATTTTCGAAGTTCAGGTTTGGTTCAAGTTCACTCAAGTAAAATATTACTGGTTCAGGTTCGGTTCGGGTTCATTAACCTAAAATTTAACTGTTGTTAGGCCTACTCGTTTCGTCCAGAAAAAAAATGGAGGAATTGCTGATCTTGTTGATGATCACCAATGCTCTTATTGTGGGTGTACCAGCACCAGCGGCATCCGAATATGGAAAAATATATTCTTACTTTTGTTAGGGGCTCAGGTTCGGTTTGGGTTCACTTGAGCACAGTTTTGAGGGTTTAGGTTTGGTTCAGGTTCACTAAATTAAAATTTCGCTGGTTCAGGTTTGGTTCGGGTTCACCAAAATGAAACGGTTCATTCAGGTTTATGGTTCAGGTTCAGTTCGACACCCTGCTTCTAACACTTAAAACTGTTTATTTCTCCTTAATATATTTGCATTTGCAATACTGCATTTCCACGTGGACTTGGCCCACGTAAACACACTCAATTCTCTTGAAAAATCACACAAACATATTATAAGAAATATAACTAGTAGCCCATATCTTGAACACACTACAGTACTCCACTCTTTTTCAAACTAAATACATGACATTTGTAATTTAGAAATTGCAAAAAATATGTTTCAAATAAAGAACAAAATGACATTGCACGATAGCCAAATCTTTTGCCTTGCAACACAGATGCACAAATATCATACATAACTCTTATCAAAGAATAACTACTTCATTCCTCGAAAACGGACAGATTTTGGTAAAAAATTGTTTTCTTTTGTGGGACCAAAAGTATGGCAAATTGTACTTAACGAACTCAAATTATTACCTTTCAGTCAATTCAAATGGAAACTAAAATTCCATTTCATTAGCAAATATACTCTTGATTAGGTTAAATTAAACATGACATTATCAGAGTCATGTAATGTAAATATTGAACTATGGTTTGTTTTTGTTTATTTGTGTAAATGTGCTTTCTCAAAACATACTTTCATGCTACATGATTTGTGACAGGTGGTGGTTGACTTAATGACCGGATGGTCATTTTCGCCATCTCCTGGTGCTTTATTTTTCTGTGCTGTATTTTGAAATCTGATTATTTTGATTTGAGCACAAATAAATGTACCGGTAATTGATTGATTGACATGTTTTTGCTAGCGTTAAGAGGGTTCACAGAAAAGTTAGCTAGGTAGTTACCCAATACCCATAGGCCTACTGTGTATACCGTAGGCTGCAACGTTGTTGTTCTTCTCAATATCAAGGTAGCCTGTGATGCAAGTGTACTAAGTTGTGGTAGCTTGCAGAGCAGGTATAGGCTTGTACAGTAAACTATTGGGCTACTGGTTCAGGATTACCATTGTAGCAGTAGGCCTAGTTGGCAAATCTAAAATAATGACAATAATTCACCAAAATTTACTTAAAAAAAGTAACAAAATTATCGTAGTCGTTACTTCTCAGAAATTGTAGGTAATATAAGTAAGTTGTCATTACAAACTCATCCAAAATAACAATTATATTCTGCATCAACATATGAAAAAAAACTGTTGGATCTCATCCATTCCATGATCCAAGCATCAATCAAAAGTTATAGCTTTCATTATGCTGTCTCTTCAATACGGTTCAGTGCTCAGGAATATTATTTTGGTTAGCTACTGTATTAGGCTATGTCTGAGTGAGTACAGATTTCTTTTAAAACTAAGCAGATTTCAAACTTTGGGTCTTTTGTTTCTGTGGTTAAGGTCATATCATAACAAGTTGGCTACCTTGCTTTTCGTGCGTTAAAGCAAGATCATGCATACGTTATGATTAAAGAAGCTAAATCGAGCGATAAAAACTTACTGCTATTATTAACTCCAAATTTGTTGCACTTCCTCAGGTTTTGATAAATAATTTCCAATAGGTTGCTAAACATATGCTGATAATCTTGTAAGACGCTTATGTTAATCTTCACATAAAAATAATATCAACATAAAAGATTGAAAACTACTATATGATTAATCTACAGTATTTATCTATCACATTCTGATACTATTGTTTTAATCTTTTTTCTTGATAGTACTTTTTGACAGAGCCAATGTTACTTAGTGGCAAAATGTTACCATATATTCTTTATTAGTAGACTGGAAACCAACAGTTTTGTCTTTTTTTCTTCATGGTTTATTTGTTACAAAATATGTTGATTTGTCCAATCAAAGTGACTTTTTTCTTCACAGTTAACTCTTTTTATAAATATGTCCAATCAAATCAGTCGAATGTGCGTGGCCGCAAAATACTCTCGCATCATAAGCAAATGTTGTTTCTTCAATCTCTACTCATTTTTTCAGCGATCTGTTTCCAGTCCACTAAATAAAAAGTCTATGATGGCACTGTATATCAAGCAATATTGCGCTCCTGGGTGGCGAAGACTTTTTTAGGTGGTTTTCTGTAATTTGGATGGAAAATGCGACTTCTAAGTGGTGTAAAACTTTTTTTTGGTCAATGAATTTTTTGTGCAGAAAATGTGATTAAGGGTCCTGCGCAATGTAAATTTGGCCTTGCCAACCTGTATCACCTTTTGTAAGTTACTAAAACTATGGAAGTTTTATAAAGAGGTAGTTGGTGGTTTTATTCACTTTCTGTAAATGTATCTGTTTTTTTTTATGGGTTTATTGTTTCTGATATTTTTTGGAAAGAGTTTGCAGTTTTCAGCTTTTGTCCTAAAAATTATTTTCAGATAAAATGTTTTAAATACTTGACTGTTTTGGACAAAATACTTTCTTGTACTAACGTAGTTACTGTAACAAAATTTTACTCATTGGCATATGAATGAATATGGTATTGCAAAACCTATCTTTTGTTTTTCTACAACTGTAAAATTTGATAAAAGTATTTAACCTGGAAAAGTACAGTTTGGAACAAACTTTCCAAGGACCGGCACCGGTCTGCAGACCGGTGGTTGAGATGGATGTCTGAATAACTTTTTTTTTTAGGCCTATATTTTTAGTTTTTAAGCTTATAGTTGTTCTTTTTAGTGTTAAAGCTGCTCAGTGCTTGGTATTTCAGTTATGGTCAATGTTCTTTAGAAGTTTGGTTATGCCAAATTTTATGTTTGGTAAGAGAGCAAACTTATACGGTTGTCTAATCATTAAACCATAAGCGCAGCCAGTGTTCTGTCTTGGGTTTTTTGAGTCGTTATGTGCCCAAACTATTGGCTAATTTGCACTAGCAAACAATCAAAAATTCAAAAATGTGTCAGCCTGTGCCTGATGAAAAAGCTGAATCACTGATAAAAATCGGCCTAGTGGTGACATAGGGTGCAGCTAGGAGCAGAGCATGGAATTATATGAAATAGAAGATGGAATGGAACGGAAATTTTGGTATTGAATAAGGAAGATGCCAGAATGGATTGGAATGGAATACGTACTTCCATATATACCAATTCCATACTAGATGTTGCTCATGTCTTCTACAGAAAAATATATATGTATAGTGATAACTAAAAATATGTGGAAGCGTTTAGCACAGTAGTTCCCAACCTTTTTAATTTTTGTTTTGAGAATGACAATTTGCCTAGTGCCATCACCGTTGCAAGCAAAGTGGGGGGTCACTAAACTAGACTGAACTTTTGCATGCTAAAGCTGATCTTTTATGACTGCAAATTATGCGCAATTTCAAAATACTGTAATCATGTCTAAAAGTCCTTTAGCGTGTCTTAGCTCCTTTTGTTTCCAGCTCATAATCACTTGAAAAGTCTATTAGCACCAGTGACTGCGACCTAAACAATGTATACTTCAAGTAATTATGGGCCGGGAACAAAAAAAGCTAGGAAACGCTACTGGACTTACATATCTCTTTTCTAGACATGATTGCAGAATTGTGAAATTGCACATAAATTGTAGCCAAACAAGATCAGTTTTAATGTCAAACGTTCAGTCTATTTTAGCGCCCCTCACTTTGTTTACTCTGGTGATGGCACTAGGCAAATTGTCATTCTCAAATTAAAAATTACCCAGTCAGCATCATTGCAATGCCTACCCTGTTGGTGTAATGTTCATGACCGAATTAACCTATTAATTTGTCAACGAATTACTAGCTGCTGAACGCTTTTACGTATTTTTAGTTATCACTATTCGTATATATTTTTCTGCAAATTCCATGAGCGAAATCTAGTATGAAATTGGTGTGGAAGATTGTTTTCCATTCCATTCTGGCATCTTCCATATTCCATACCAAAATTTCTGTTCCATACCATGCCCTGGAGCCAGGCCACCTCGCTACAAAAATGTTACCAATGATAAAAATGATTACCCAAAGCCTATTGTTTCTTTAGTTTCAGTTTTTGTGTGTGTGTTTTTTTTTTGGCATTTTTCCAGTCCAACAGTACACACGTATTACAGTAATTAGCAATAATATTAGTATTGATGACCAGGAAGCTCGAACCCCTCAATTTAATTTTTTGCCAACCATTTTAAATGTAAAAGCCTGGAAAAATTCAGTGTTTTTGTTCTAAAAGGTGCAATCTCAAGCCTTCATGTAACTTTTTTATGCAATAGCATGTTTAGGCCCCCATTCCTAACTAACTTTTATATTGCATTGAAATGATTAGTTACTATCTATTATAAGTAATGTACCAACTTTAAATAACTTTAAAATCTACCTCCACCTTACCAGTTTTCAAGTGGAAAAATCCTTTGAAAAAAAAACCTAGCGAGAGGAAATTTTTATTGAACAAATTATTGAACTTGAATTGAGGGTGCCTGGGCTCCTGGTCAAACGTGTATCACTAAAACTGGTTATATTCATCATAAAACAAAAATCATCTAGGCAAATCTTTAAGTGAATTATTATTTAATGCTAAAAATATTGCAGAAGGTAATGTACCTTGCTCCCCTGATGTGGGCGAAGTCACTTACAAAATTTAACCCCAAAATGCAAGATTTTGAAGGTGTTTTGCTGAAAGCATGCAAAATGTGATCCAAATGGCATTAAAAAAGCTATTTTTTTCAAAAAATTGTAAAACTTAATATCATAATTCAACAAGACAGCAAGACTTTAATCAGTAGATTAGGCTATGTAAGTGCTGTGACATGCTGATTTTGCGTAATTTTGTTGCATTTTTGTGATATAAAGAGCATGCTAAGCAGAATCAGCATGCCACAAGCCCACAATGCTAGAGTGTATAGAATGCTCTGCTTAGAAAAGTAGAAACCTCTCAGAGTCGTCCAGTGTACTGGTACTCTGTCTGCTATTTTGAAAAGTTGTTGGACATATAGAGCGTAGGCATCTCAAAGAAATATGGGAAAATGTTGTTACAGATTTTCATTCTTATAATATCTGACAACTTCATTTAACTATGATCTATAACCATTAGTTATATACCCTATCTATGATCATGATATAAGTTTAATGTAAGGCTATATTGTGACCATTCTAACGTGGTAGACTGATTACATGCCGATAACTGGCATAACTATTGTATGTCTGAAAAAAAGTTATCCTGGTGGTGTAAGCATAGAAGAGCTTTAGCAGAGCTAAACTCTTTAAGTTTGCTGCTGTTCATAATCCACGAAATGATGTACTAGGCCTGCCAATAACGGCCATAAGCACAGTATTTGAATTTGTTGATAAATCAAATCTTTTATTATACTCGCTGTATTATGCCGAAGCGTGTAACGAGTTTGCAGGGCCCATCTTCGCATCATTGCACCTGGGCAACACAGCTCCTTTCGAAGAAATGTTGCAACAGTGGTGAGCCATTGGCAACACTGATTTGACCAGTCCGAGATTTGAACCTCAGACCTACTGCTCCACAGACAAACGTGTTACCGCTTGACGAAGTGGCCAGTCCAATGGACCTCAAATTGCTTCAGGTTTTAACACGTTAAGGTTAAATGAAGGCACATCATCAGAATTTGAAAACGATTTAAGTGATCGGTAGATTTGCAACATTTTGCAGAAAGTAATAGGCCTACTGAGGATGATATTAAAACATGCGAAGAAATTGCACATGTAGTACTAGTACATGATGAAAGCAAATCCTTTCAAAATCTTGAGGTACCGATGCTGAGTGATGATTTCAGCAACAGTGATGGGAAAGAGGTTAATTTTCACAATCTCCTGAAGACTTAAGTAAGTGGGTAAAGTAAGCTTCTGGCACTCAAAATGATTTGAAATCTTTGCTGCAAGTATAACGCCATCATCACCCTGACCTTCCGAAAGACTCTCGGACCTTATGCCAAACACTATCTGAATGTACTGATCTCGTAGAGCATATAGCTGGTGGTTAATATTATCATTTAGGTATTGAGTCTGAAATTTGATTTAATTTGCATAACTACGAGAAGTTCTTTACTATGGGCACTTCAAGTTCTGACAATGCTGCTACTCTTCTTTTGGAAATAAATATTGATGGGTTGCCATTATTTAAAAGTTTTCCTGGTCAAGTATGGCCTATATTGGGTATGATCATGAATTCAACCCAAGAAATCCCATTCACCTGGTCAAGTATGGCCTATATAAGGGCGAAGCCCCCAGCCGCTAGGCATTGTTAATTACTGTTGATTAGGTGTACGGTTGTATGCGAAGATGCTAAAAGACGCTGAAACTAAAGAAAAACAAGGCTTTTTGTCACATTTCTATCATTGGTAATATTTTGATTGGGGGGCAAGCCCTCTGGGCCCCCCTGGCTACGCCTGTGGTCATGTAGGCGTACAGTCCTGCGGCAGGTAACTACATACGTGACCAAACTGAGGCTAAGATCAGAAATTATAAAAGAGATTGTGGGTGATGAATACTGATTATTGCATATTGGGCATTAGAGCTAGGGTATACTGCACTGTATTGTGTATATGTAGTATAATATTCTGAGTTGGTAACCAGATGAAGGAATCGGCCAGTTGGTTGAGCGGTAACACTTTATTCTTTTAAGTTGAAGTCTAAGGTTCAAGTCTTGGGTTGGTCAAATTGAACACAGTGTTGCCAACCGCTCGCCACCTTGGCGACATTTCTTCGAAAGGAACTGTGTTGCGTGCAAGCGCAAAGACGTAGAAATGGGTCCAGCCAACTTGTTACATACTTCGGCGTAATAGACCAAGTATAATAAAACATTAGATTTAATATGTAATTGTAATTACATTTTATTCACCAATTTGCCTTGGCAGGAGGTAGCGAAAGGACCTTTCGGTCTTCGAGTCAAGTTGCCACCTGCCAACCTGTCTACCACACACGATGGAGGCTTCACACTGTCCCTTTAATTGCTGAACGTCAAGCAGGGAAGCTGTGAATACCAGTTTTTATAGTCTTTGGTATGACCCGACCGGGAATCGAACACGAGTCTACCGTTTCAGTAGCAGACGCTCTATCCACACGACCACTGATCGGTTAATATGATAACCAGATGAAACTGAAATGGATGATTTAGCAGGTGACTTGCAAAGATACGTGCCCTTTTTGTGGACGTGATTGTGATTCCGGTATATCTCGTAAAGAGGTTAAAGATCTGAAAAATGAAAGTAAGTTTATATTTAAAAAAATTTATAATATCAAAAAATCTTTTTGCAAAATGGATATCCCTTCTTTTTAGATGTATTTATAATCAACACGTGGACTCCTCATATTGTATTTTATAACTTTCACAATCATTTCAGGCTTTAACATCGTGGTGTAGAACTAGAATGCTTACGCTGTAATATATAGGCCAGCTGTGTAGCATTTTTGACATAATAGTGGTGCGAGTTCATGTCTAAAAAGCTGCATGCAAATTGTGTTGATTAACTTTGCTTAATGAAACACTTAGCCATGTAGATGTAACTATGGGTTACCTTGGAGTGTGCAATACAACACTTAAATTGTTATAGTAGTGTTGAGTAAGAATGACGTGATTTTTTGAAGCTCGTCGTATTCGATTATTTCAAATAGAGATAAAGCAAGAACTGGACGTAATAAGCTCAAAATTTGGACCAAAAAATATCGTCTGGTATTTGAATGCGTTTGGAGACCTCTCACAAATGGATGAACCTGGTTCTCCTTAAATTTTCTAGGTGACTTGGCTAATTTGCCTTAGCCCAATTGTGCCTCTAGCTACAAGTTACGCGCAATTTTGTACACTTACGAAGCAAAAATTCTGTAGGCCCACATCACTATCCCGACACGGAACGGGGAGAGAGGGGCAAGGCAGCGACGGCGCTGACTGAGAACAACATACAAGTTGCAGTCTTAACCCGTTTTAAATTCCGTCTACTTAGCCAAATTGGCCCTTCATGCTCGTTCTGTCCTTTCTCAACTCAGCTGTAACACGCACAACCTCTTACTCTCTGTAACAGGATAGGGAAAATCGAGTTTCCCTCCTGTAGTCATTTGACGTGTGGTCTTCATCAATCGATTCTCAACTCGCCTGCCTCTTATTCTCATAAAAGAGCAGTCTTCGGCTCCTCTTTTATTTTCAATCTGCAATCTAGTCCATAGGAGATCGCCGGTTTAATTGCTCTCCATAGCGTTTGGTCACGCCTCCATCTCGAGCCAGAGGTTTACTAATCCCACCACAAACCGAGCTAAAGTAACCAGAGGTTTCCACCAGAGATAAACTCGAGTATTCAACATTCGCATACGAGTACACATCACAATGTTCGAGTGCGAACCTACCCCAATTACTATCATCAAATTTTTTTCACGCAAACAATGGCATTTGCAGTCCTTTGATTGCCTTGTTATGTTCCTTTAGATTAAGGCGAATTGCACCGACACAATTTTCCAGTATTAATTTTGCAGCTTCCTTGCTTGACGCCCCGCAATTTTGTGCTTAATATGGAGACTCACTGTCGAGGGAAATTTGGCGAACATCTGTTGAAATTTGCGGCCTGCATTGCTTATTTGATAATCATGAAGCAATTTTAGTACAGTGGCCCACAGGCCACACTATTGCACACCGCAATTAGCAAATATACAGACTTGAAACAAAGTTCGAATACTGTCGTAACAAAAGTTATTTTTTCGCAGGTTCTGATCGCGGGTGCAGACGCAACCAACAGCGGAATGAAAGCGGTGATTCAGGAATATTTAAAAGCATCTGACTATCGAATAAAAAATTCTGTGTCACAGAAGCAGCAATCATTGAATTGATTGGGTCCATTTTTATCCTTTCACGCAGTGGCGCAACCAGGGGAAGGGCTAAGGAGGCTTCAGCCCTACTTTAGCCAAATCACTTAGAAATTTTAACCCGAATTGCAACGTTTAAACATGTTTTGGACTTGACGTGCGAGTAAGGGAAGCTTGAAGGAGCTGGGCGGTTTACCGTAATTCTTCAATTAACGTTCAAATCTTGGCAATTTGGTTCATTTAAATCGCTCCAAAAAGGTACAAAATTGATCCGAACTGACGCTGAAATGATTATTTTTTCTGAAACAAGTATTAAAATCGCCTGCAGCTGGGGGTTTTGCCCCCATATGAGATATTTGTCAAGCAATAGAGCCCTCCTCACAAAATCCTGGTTGCTCGTCTACTTTCACGGAACAGACACAATGGCACTATTTAGGCGAATCCGCACCAGCTTATAGGAGCTTCCCGGATTTTTACGAGATTTAAATTCTTGAGTGATTATACCGCTTGACAGATTCAACCAAGATGCTGCTTGACGGATTGTCGTAAAGCGTCTTATCCAAGACCACAACAATTTGACAAAGATGCGAGTTGAGCTATAGATCTCTGGATCATGTGATTGTCGTAAAGACGACTCTAAAGGTATTGACTGTCACTTGTAATTGGTTTTCGTTGCGAGTGTGTGTGGCTTTCAGGTTTTAAGTGCTTTTGCTTATTAATAAAACTTTTTTAAGATATATTTGTGGCAAGAGTGAATAATACAGTATTTTATAGGTTACGCATCGTAAAATACGTCACGACGAATACCGTTACCCATTACCCAACCTGTTACCAGTGAAGAGAACGCGTGGACCGTTACCACAAACTTTGCACTAGCGGCGTTCGTGTTTAAACGTGTTTTTCGTTGTCTACACTGCAAATATTTACGTGTTTTCATTCACTTGTAATATTAATATTACCAGTGTATGAAAACAAGTAGATTTTTGTAGCTTAGACAACGGAAAATACACGTGTCAAGAACACGAAATCCGCTTGTGCAAAGTTTGTGTTTTACACGAGTTTTTCACGTTGTTCTGGTGAAAAAAAAAAAGAATAAAACCTGTGTTTTGGTCACGGAAAATGCACGTGTCAAGAACACGTGCAAAAACACGACCCCCGCTTGTGCAAAAGTTCGTGTTTTACACCAGTCTTTTGCTCGAGTTTTTCACGTAGTTTGGTGTAAAAAAAAACACGAGTAAAACCTGTATTTTGGTCACGGAAAATACACGTGTCAAGAACACGTGTAAAAACACGACCCCGCTTGTGCAAAAGTTCGTGTTTTACACGAGTTTTTCACGTGGTTCAGGTGTAAAAAACGCAAGTAAAACCTGTGTTTTACACGGCCCAATGTTTATGGGGTTACTGAAAGTAAAATTAGAGGTCTGTAAGCAAGAACCCTACGATCTTCAGCTTGTTTTTTTTGTTGTTCGCTAAACAGCGTTTCTTACTAAGCCTATTCAGTGTAAATTTAGAGGGCATGTATATGCTACTCAGTTAGTGGGCTAACGTATTAATCGTGTGACATTTTAGTAACCATTTAGCAAATTACTGGTGCATTGTCGAACCTGCTAACTTATTGCAACATCTAACCTAAATAAGATCTTAAGTAAATGCCAATTATTCAGCTTTATGATAAATGAGCATTCAGAATACGAAATACAAAAAAGTGTAAACGAAAATTGATCCTTATACCCTTATTTGTTTGTCAAGTCATCCAATTCGACTATTTTTGACCATATCAAAATGACATTTGATTTTTAGATAAATGCAGTACAGAGTATAATGCAATATCTGAACAAAGAAAACAGTACAAGCGTTTTGATATCTAACACTACTCGATTTTTTGTTGTTTCAGGAATTAAAGATTTTGATTAAAGTTATTTAGCATGGTAGTTGTTGCGTAGTTGAAGAAGAAATTTTCTGCATGCTGGTTCAAACGATTAAATGATAGATGTAATTCAAACTCTAAAAAATCCATTAAAGACATTGCTGTAGCATGTAATTGTGCAGCACAGGTAGACCAAGTTCTAATTCATTTCTCAAGTTACTTTACTGTACAATATATAAAAATGCCATCATTTGTAAATCACGTAAGAATTATGACTGTTAATAAATGCTGTTTTTGTGCTTTTTCGGTTTAATAGTAGTGACACTCATCAACAGTAGGTAGTTTTGTAGTATTATGCTTTGTATCGCTAAACACATGCTTTTTAGAAACATGCATATTTGAAACAACTGTTTACCGGTAGAGTTAATCAATGCTTTCCCCAATGTTTATTGTGCAATTTGCATTGTAGAATTTCTTGTTTGTGATTTATAATGTTTTTTGAGTTGCGCTACGAGAAGTATCTTTGCTGTACCTTTGGCCTAGGCAGCTTGGCGAATAAAGATGCAATTGCCAGAACGTACAGAAAGAAGCGTCTCGTATACGCGGTATCAGCTCCTGGTCGCCTGCGTGGTAAATCTGGTGAAGGTGAATTTATTCTTTACTCAATATTGCAGAAACATTTGTTTTAGGAACATCTGTCTTGATGTATACCGGCACAATCAACTCATGCCTTGGCAGCGGATAAATAAACTGACACCCAAAAGGTCAACAAAAAGCGAACGATGAAAGTTGCGCTAAAGAAAATGCATCTCAAGCCTAAAAGCAAACTGAAAGCAATAAGCAGTAAAGCAGGTAAATAATTAAAACTTAGTGTGGTGACTTAAGTCCTTTTTTCAACTGATTCTACAGTACTGGAAAAAAGTTGAGAAAGATTTTTTGAAAAGCCGAAAAAACGCAAAAATGACATCTTTTTATTTCTTTATTGAATGTAACAAAACGGAAAACAAACATCATGTTCCTCCAACATGGTGCAAATTACAGCAGTTACACTAGTATTTAGTGTGGTAACCCTTGTTTATCTTTTGAATGCGGCTAAGCATGGAATCTGTTAGGTTTTTGCAGACATTTTGGTCATTATCTGTGCACCAAATCTCTTTAATGATCTGTTTTAGCTCATCCAAAGTTGTCGGATTTGATGTAGAAACTTTTTTTTTGATCAGTGTCCGTAAATTTTCAATAGGATTAAGGTCAGGAGAATTTCCTGCCCATTTGAGCATTGTGACATTTTTGGTGTGAAACCAATTCATGACTGATTTGGCTTTGTGACATGGTGACGAATCTTTTTGGAAAGTTGTGCATCCATGAATGCTCATGAAATTCAGTACAGTCAAACTTCGATACTATGCCACCTCACTATTATAACACTTTTGATCGTCACCAACTAAATTCAATAGAAAATATATTTACTATGCCACCACTTACCCTCGCTACTATGCCACATGAGGTACAGTATTGCAGTGTATTAACGAAACAATAAACGCTACGAACGACACAATTAAACGGCTGTGAAACGGCAAAAGTATACAGTATGTGCATGTAATATGTTCTCTCAAGTTATCTACTGTAGGTCAGCCCAAAACTCTGAGGAATCGTCAGCTGGCGCATGTTCTTTCTGCGGATTTCATGCACATCGTCGTCTATCCGATCGCATGCTTGCATCACACTGGCCTTCACACTGGACATCCCGAAACTACTGCACTGTACTGTACATTATACTGAAATACATGTAAATTATAATCGTACAATACAACGTGGCATTACATTGTTACATCACAAGACTGTTTTTACAAATCCTTGTTATTATGCCACCCACGCTACTATGCCACTTTTTCTCGGTCCCAAAGGGTGGCATAGTATCGAAGTTTGACTGTAGATGATCATCTAGGACGCTAATATACCGTGAGGCATTCATTGTTTGTCCTTTTGGCTAAAAATAAAGACCACCTCGGCCTTGGCTGGAAAAGCACCCCCACACCATGACCGATGGGGGGTGCTTAACGGTTGGTTGGAGGTATCGTGAGTCCGCTGGTGAAGATCCATGTGGTCTGCGAACGAAGGGTTTGTAGGAAGCAAACTGTAAGAAGGTGGATTCGTCAGAAGACATCACTTTCTGCCAGTCTTCTTTTGTCCAGTCTTTGTAGTGGCAGCAAAATTCAAGCCTTTGCTGGGCCATTCTTGGTGTAATCAGGGGTTTCTTCAGAGGTTTGCGGGCAGGAAGTTTAAAATCTTTGTGCATACGATTTCTAATTGTTCTTGTCGTCACACTAATCAGCTCTTGCATAGATCTTTTCATTTCTGATGAAGAAATGAATGGTTGCTTTTGGCAAAGTTGTTTGATTTTGCAATCCGTCCTGGGAGTGGTGGTACGGGGTCTGCCACTTCTTTTCAAGGGAGAAAGACTAACATTTTGCTTGTTTCTTTGTAATATTCGACTAACGGATGCTTCAGAGAGTTTCAATCGTTTTGAAATTTCAACATTTTTGTAGCCTTCTTGTTTTAAAAGGATGACGTTGCTTTTTGAAGCTTTTGAAATTTGAGGCAATTTTCCCATTTTCACAACAAAATTAAAAATCAAGCCTATACTATCAAAAACCGTTATGAAATGTAACAGATATCATTACTATTTGCTGAAAAATACAAAGAATAATGGTAAAATCAACACAAGACACAGTAAAAAATCAGCACTTTTTTGTAAAATTGTTGCAAAGTGACTTTATCAAGAAAAGTTCATCAAAATAAAAATCTTCCTAAACTTTTTTCCGGTACTGTAGAAATTAATCCACCACTAAATGCCAAAGCGTGTATCAGACTACATCAGTTATATCCCACAGTAGTTGAGCTTAGTTATAGTTTTCAAACCCAATACGTGTTTTTTTTCTGAAGTTGTGTGACTAAGTGAAATGCCATTGCAATATTTCCATATTTTTATTTTTGATTTTTTTTATTTGGGCCAAAATGCGACTTCAAAAAATAAATAAACGCAATCCACTTAATGAAAAATGCAATAGTACCGGGTAGCTCTAATATTATCTGAGAAAGAGCTACGTACAGGACGTTGTTAAAAAAACAAAAAATAACGTTTTAATCCATTGTGCTGCACTTTCTTGAGTATAGGAACAACTGTAACAAAGGTAAAACAATCATTTATAGGAACACTTTTCTGAACTTGATGAAGCCTATTTTGTTGCAGAAAAAGCTGTAAAATTTTCACAAGACGACTGAAGCAGCTCGCTGAAAGAAGCAACAGGTTCAATCACTTTGCAAATTTTGTGGCTGCTTGATTGTGACATGATAAGCAAAATCTTCACAGTATGGCGTGGATTATGAAAGCGATAACAAAACACTGCCAGTGATGCAATGTTTTTTTGAGAGGCTGACTGAAGTTGCAATATCTGCAGGACGTATCACGTGAATGTAAACAATGAAACAAGATTAGACTTTTTTCCGTTTGGCTATGCCGTTTTTGTTGCTTTTGCTTATCGATTAACTACGAGACCAGGCACTTAACCAAATTTTGCTAGGTAGGGATGCGAGCTTGAACTACAAAAAGTCATATTTTTCTGGACGATTTTTGTGATTTTTCGAAAAATATAGCTATTTTAGTGCCATTTGTGTGCCATTTTGTCCGTTTTCAGAGCCATTTGAGAGAATTAAATTACTCATAAAATTTGTAAGCTGTTGGAGTTTTTCTAAACAATAATTGGCTCAAATCCTCTCTTTATTCACTAGTTAAGTCCAAGTTTGTTCTAAAACTTATATAATAAATTTAGGCTAAATCTTCCTACGTGACTTTGCTGGTGAAAAGGGGCTGTAATAATCTATTGTGTATATTAACAGGAAGCATCTCGACTGAAAAACCTTAGAGTTGTTTGGTGTTCCTTGTCTTTCAAATGTGACTTTTGTGTGTTTACCTAAATACTATAGAACTACTACTACAGTAATTGCTTTTTGAGCCCCTCTTTACGATTACGCCATTGTCAACTGTATTTTAGGCCAAAAAATAAAGGAACCACCCCATGTCTATCATTAGTTTATGATTACATCTGAACTGAATCTTTTTCACCTAACTTTTGTGGATTTCTCTTGTTGTGCACTTGATTTTCTTTATTTAATAAAGCTCAAGTTGATAAAAAAAACTCCTCAAGTTTGAGCAAATTAGAAAGATAAAAGGCCTTATAACTGATTGGAGAAGACATGTCTGCAAACGGTGCTGAAGGCATCGCTATAAGCATGAAACAGTACGACTATTTTTTTCATCGCTCAGTATAGTGTTTAACAGTCCAAAGTAGAAATTATTTGGCATTCATTGAAAGCGAAGTTTGTCTAAATAATTAGAAACGCTGTAATACCAATTGTTATAGTCTGTTGGATTTCTGAGTTAAGATCGGAATTCTGAGTGTACTTTTTCAGTAATATACGCTACATCCATCCAATGCAGAGATGAAATCGGTCGGGATTTTCTCAACCCGCCCCGACCGGTAAATTTCAAAATCTACGCCGGTCGACCGGTTTTTTTACAGAAGGTTTTGTTCACTGTCCAATGCATTTAATGAAAAATTTTCAAAAGGGGGGCATGGGTGATGTATTAAAATTTGTGACTCCGGACGGACGCAGAGTTGCAAACGGGCCGACTAGTTCGGACCCGAAACCGGCCCAAGCCTGGAAATATAAGCCCAAACCCGAAAACTAATTTGAAGCCCAAATCATGTCGGAAAAAAAAACGAAACTTAAATTAGGTCTGAAAAAGTAAGCAATGTTTCCAAGTAATGTTGATTATATTTTTGTGCTCCCAAGTAAAAAAGGACGTCTCAAGCCCGAATTAAGCCCAAACTTTTGTCAACTTTAGGCTCGAACCCGATCCGAAAAGCCTGGCCCGACTTACAACTCTGGACGAGGGTCTCAGAAAAAAAAGAGTTTTTTGCGTTTTTTGCAAAAATAACTAAGGAGAAATTTAATCTGTTATATTTCAGGAACGGATGGTCCTAGAAAGCTCAAAGTTGGTCTTCAGATCCGTCAAAAATGTTTGAAAAAAACTCGAGCAAAAAAATTTCCGACCTGAATGCCATTTTAAGTTCTGAGTGTAGCTATGAGCCTGTAGTGGTTACTGTAGGCTGCATTTGTCTGTATAACGTGTTTTGTTCCGGAATAATTCAAGTTAATACGTAGGCGATCATCTTTTGGAACAAGGCAACATTTATTTAATCCAAGCAAATTAAAAAAATGCAGAAGACTACTAATATTGCATTAATCCCTTTTGCAAAAATATTTATATTTTCACACTAACAGTCGCTAAAGAGCGCGTTGCCACACAACCTTGCAAACTAAATGCATTTTTCATTTTCCTTGCTTTCACTGCAAAATATTTTTCAAAAATGGCCAATCAGGTGGTTGAAATAAATCACATGATGATTGCATAATTCAAGTTGAACTTGAACTTTGGTCAATCTGAAGTTCCTGGCAAGTTTGCTCTTAGAATAGCATTTTTAGCGGGGACTTGAGTAAATCTCGAGCAGATGCTTGAAGTAGATGCCTAAGCAGCTGCTCAAGCCCTCTCTTAGAATACGGCCCTTAGAATTCATCGCAAAAAATTCAAGCTGAAACTTTAATTCTGCAAACTATTTAGCAAAAAACTTTCCATGATTAATTAGTTAGTTTAAATTTATCATGTTTTGAATTTTTATATTCAAAACAAATGAAAAATATCCTTGTTGAAATCTGTGAAATATTTCACGGCAACACTAATAGCAAACAAATTATTCAAGCGTATGATTTTAAAATATTCATCCGCGTTTGAGTAAAAGCGGTATATCTCAAAAACGGCACCTGGTTGCAACCGAAGACATTTCAATCATTAATCAGGCATCAAAAATCTATTTGCAAAAAATTTTTCAAGAGGCACCTCCATGGGTATCACGAGACTACACAATTTTGAACACCGTAACAAGGCCTACTTCAAAGTTTTCAAAGTTAAATATGTAAAATTATTTGTGTTGGGGAAATCCCATGAACAGATGTTTTTTTGTTTTGTTGATTGAGATTCAAAAGCTGTTATCACATAATTGTTCAGAGCATGACTGATCTATGCAATTGTTTAAATATGTGTGGTATGTGTTTTAAAAACTCCTCGCATCCCTCCACAGTGTTGCTGTGACAGCACATTAGGGTGTGCAAGCTTCTCCCTTTCGACCTATAAGCAAATGCCTGATTATGTGCAGTGTTTTGTAATGGCCCTTGTTCAAACGACGTTTACTGAGTGTTAAATCGGTTATACAAACCTGCTCCAACAGCATGTGCAACTTTTGAGTGGGTTGGGGGGGCGGCCAACTTGCCATGACGTCACAGACCAACGCAAACACACCTTGAATCAGTGTTTTTAGGCATTTTTTGTTACAGACATATCATGATTGAACTCCATTTATATATGATTGAACGCTGGGGAGGACTGCAATGCATTTTCTGAAACTACAGATGCATTTACGCTGGGGAGTACTGCACTAGGTTTGGAATGGATATTTCCAAAGACCAAGAAATGGAGTTCAATGATGACATGCCCGTAACAGAAAATACCTAAAAACATTGATTCAAGGTGTACTTGTGTTGGTCTGTGACGTCATGGCGGGCTGGCCGCCCCCCCAACCCATTGAAAGGGTGATCATGGTGTTGGGGCAGCTTTTTATAACCGATTTAACACTCAGTAAACGTCGGTTAAATGAGGGCGATTACGGGCATATCATGTATATTATCATGTACTGCACAATCGAACATTTGCATATTACCATAAAAGAACAATATTACCATAAAAGAACAATTTGCATGACATCACAGTAGCGCTGGGGAGAGGTGCATTGCATTTTTTGAAGCTACAGATTACAGTGCAAGTACTGCACTAAGTTTGGAATGGATATTTGCAAATACAAAGAAGTGAAGTTCAATCATGATACGCCCGTAACAAAAAATGCCTAAAAACACTCATTCAAGGTATCTTTGCGTTGGTCTGTGACGTAATGGCGGGTTGGCCACTACCCCCAACCCATTCAAAAGTTGTGCATGCTGTTGCAGCAGCTTTGTATAACCGATTTAACACTCCATTAACGTCGATTAAACAAGAGCATTTAGAAACTCTGCACAAATCAAGCATTTGCCTATTACCATAAAACAACAACTTTGCACGCCAAGCTATGACATCACAGTGGCGCTAGGGAGGAGTGCATTGCATTTTCTGAAACTACATCTTACAGTGTAATTACTGCACTAGGTTTGGAATGGATATTTGCAAAGACCAAGGAATGAAGTTTAATCATGATATGCCCGTAACAGAAAATGCCTAAAATCACTGATTCAAGGTGTGATTGAAGGTGCTATGATGTCATAGTTAGGCGTGTAAAGTTGTTGTTTTATGGTAATAGGCAAATGCTTGATTTGTGCAGTGTTTTGTAATGACCCTCGTTCAACCGACGTTTACTGAGTGTTAAATCGCTTTAACAAAGCGGCTCCAACAGCATGAGCAACCTTTTAATTGAGTGGGGGGCGGCCAACCCGCCATGACGTTATAGACCAACGCAAATGCACTTTGAATCAGTTATTTTAGGCATTTTTTGTTACGAGCATATCATGATTGAACTCCATTTCTTGGTCGATTTAGAAGCTTAGAGCTACTGTTTTGGTTGCTGTTGAGAGTTAAAAACAGTTGCAGTTTATCAGAAAACGTAAAAAATCATAAATTTTGAACCATTTATGATGTCACAGCATCCGATTGGGGGTTGTACCAAGGATATACTTAACAGGGATGGCCGACTAGCATTGTTAATTGTTCTCGTCACGCATGAGTTGTGTTCAAATTTTTGGTCAAATTTCTGATCAAAATGCATTGTTTCTAATGGAGCGAGGTGGGTTAGGTTGAAATATTTTTGTGGTATTTTTGCTGGTGGATAACCTAGGACTCGAACGAACTCGAAAATGGTTTGTTAATGATATGATGTATCGGAAAATGCGTAAAGCGGAATCTTGGAGTGAAAAAAATAGCATTGGCAAATAGGCTAGCCTACCATCTTGCCATAGCCTAGTTTGGGTTATGAATGAAGGCAGCTAAGAACGTTGAAATACTGTCAAAAAAAGGCAAGGGTCAAAATATTTCAACCATTCCTACCCCGCTCACTCGCAAAATCGGTAAGAAAATGAAGTGGAGGCCTAATTCAGTGCCGTTCGAGCCTAAAAACTGGCCAAAGGCGGTAGACGAATGAGAGAGTATAACAGAGGCAGTTAATGAGAGGTTATTGCAGTATCTCGGTCTGTACTTGGAACCTTAAAGTTGGCTGTACACTTAGTTGCAGTGAACGCTTCTGTTTGAAGGCGAAGCTCGCTGCAATGCCGTGTTTACAGCTACTTTGAAATGTCATCAACCAGGTACCGGATACAACAGAATCAAGACAAGAGAAAAAAAAGTTTAGAACAAGCTAGTTTCAGAGGAATTATGCGCCTACCGTTTGCATTCGATTAATTACTCTTGACTGCAACCTGATTTAACAAATTCACATTTGCATGCAAGTTACTAACAATGCACTCGACTTCAGTGTTCCTATCACAAGGCCGTACACAGAGGAGAGGGCCAAGCTGGAAAACTTGAGCTCGGTCTGAAAAGTTTCATGCATGCAATAGTGGTGCTGTCTAGTGACAAGCCATATTACCTATATACAACGTCTAGGATTATCCTAAAACCAAAGTGTATCCTACTTTGGCCTTGAACTAGTTTTTTAGTCTCCAACTCATGTTTGAATATTGGCCCCAAATTAAAGCGACATTTCAACGTTGTTTTTGTAGCCAGCTGACATCAAACTGGGAAGTTAGTGTAAGTCACTTTCTGGACAGTTTTATTAATTTTGCTCAAAATACACACAAACTCGTCATAATTTCGCATATTGAAAGCATTGCCACAAATGTTCCGATTGAAAACCATACCTTGCGTGTATTTACATAATATTTGGAACAGATTAATGGCAAGAGTTTGTTTAGATGCTTCATTTATGTGTTTATTTACATTTGTTGCATTTCGTGTTACTTTTAACAATTTAAGCAGTTGAACAAAACGTTGTGGCTTAATGTCACGCATACACAAACGACAACGGACCAAAGTTGGCACACTGGTCCAAATGAATCTGCATTACACATCTAAAATGTTTTTGTAGTTAGCTGACGTCAAATTGGGAAGTTAGTATAGGTCATTGTGTGGAAAGTTTCCTTAATTTGTCTCAAAATATACAAAAATTTTCTTATTTTCGTAGGTTGAAAACATTGAAACAAATCTTCCAATGGGAAAGCATACCATGCGTGTATTTGTTGGATATTTGGAACAGATTGTTGGCAAAAGTTTGTTTGGATGCTTTATTTATATGTTTATTTTCATTTGTTGCATTTCGTGTCACTTTTGACGGTTTATGCTGTTGAATGCAGCTTTGTGGCTTGCTGTCACTCTTACCTTTAAAGGTAGCGAACCAAAGTTGGCACACTGGCCCAAATGAAACTGTATTACACTTCCAAGTTGTTTTTGTAATTAGCTGACATCAAATCGGAGAGTTAGTATTAGTCATTTTCTGGACAGTTTCACTAATTTTGCATAAAATACGAAAAACTTGGTCAAAAGTTCGTTATGTGAATACATTGAAACAAACATTCCAGTTGAAAGGCTTACCTTGCATGTTTTTGTATGATATTTTCACCAGATTGTTGGCAAAAATTTGTTTGAATGCTTCATTTATATGTTTGTCTCGATTTATTGCATTTTGTGTCACTTTCAACGATTTATGGTGTTGAACGCAACGTTGCGGCTTACTGTCACGCATACATTGAAAGGTAATGGACCAAAGTTGGCACACTGGTCCAAATGAATTTGTATTACAGTTGGAAGTTGTTTTTGTAGTTTGCTGACTTGAAACTGGGAAGTTAGTACTGGTCGCTCTTTGTGCAGTGTCACTAATTTTGCTCAAATTACACAAAACTTCCTCCTAAGTTCGTATATTGAAGACATTGAAACAAATCTTCCATTTGAAAAGCATATCTTGCGTGTATTTGCATGATAATTTGAAAAGATTGTTGGCAAAAGCTTGTTTGGATGCTTCATTTATGTGTTTGTCTCGATTTGTTGTATTTCGTGTCACTTTTAACAATTTATGCTGCTGCTTACTGTCACGCATACATTTAAGTTTAATGGACCAAAGTTGGCAGACTGGTCCAAATGAACCTGTATTACACTTGAAGGTTGTTTTAGCACTTTGCTAACATCAAATTGGGAAGTTAATTCTGGTCGCTCTTTATACAGTTTCATTAGTTGCATTCTAATCAAAAAAATTTTCGTCTTCAGTTCGTATATTGAAAACATTGAAACAAATCTTCCAATTGGAAAGCATAATTTGCGTGTATAAAGCATAAGTTCGTTTATTAAAGACATGATATTAGGAAAAGATTGAGAGCAAAAACTTTTTTCCATGCTTCATTTATGTGTTTGCCTCGATTTGTTGCAATTTGTGTCACTTTTAACGATTTATGCTGTAGAACAAAACGTTGTGGTTTACTGTCACGCATACATTTATGGGTAACGGACCAAAGTTGGCACACTGGTCCAAATGATTCCGTATTACACTTCGAACTTGTTTTTGTATATTGCTCATATCAAATTGGGAAGTTAGTAGTGGTTGTTCACTAAACAATTTCATTAATTTTGCTCAAACTACACAAAATTTCGTCATAAATTCGTATATTAAAGCCATTGAAACAAATCTTCCAATTGGAAAGCATACCCTGCGTGTATTGTAAGAGATTTTGAAGAGACTGTTTCAAAAATTTGTTTCGACGTTTAATTTATGTGTTTGTTATTATTTGTTGCATTTCGTGTCACTTTTTAACAATTTATGCTGTGGCTCACTGTCACACAAACATTTAAGGGTAACGGACCAAACTCAGCAAACTGGTCCAAATGAGTTTGCATTACATTTTGAAGTACTTTTTGTAGTTTGCTAACCACAAATTGGAAAGTTAATGCAAGTCTTTCTCTCAACAGTTTCCTTATAGTTTTTCCAATTGCACAACAGTTCGTCACAAGTTCGTATACTGAAGACATTGAACCAAATCTTAGAATTGGAAAGCATACCTAGCGTGTTTTTATATGATATTTTAAAAAAAGTGTCGGCAAAACTTTGTTTGGATGTTTCAGGATTTGGTTTTTGTCTGGATTTGTTGCATTTCGTGTCACTTTTAACGAGTTATGCTGTGGCTTACTTTCATACATACATTTATGGGTAATCGACCAAAGTTGGCAGACTGGTCCAAATTAGTCTGTATTACACCTCGAAGTTGTTTATGCAGTTTCCTAACATCAAATTGGGAAGTTAATGCAGATCCTTCTCTAAACAGGTTCCTTATAATTTCTCAAATTGTACAACTATTCGTCATAAGTTCGTATATTGAAGGCATTGAAACAAATCTTCGCATTGAAAAGCATACCTTGCGTGTATTATATAATAATTTGAAGAAAATATTTGCAAAATTTGGTTTCGATGGTTCATTTATGTAATTGTTTTCAATTTGTTGCATTTCTTGTCACTTTTAACGACTTATGCTGTGGCTTACTGTCACATGCATTTGTGGATAACGGACCAAAGTTGGCAGACTGGCCCAAATGAGTTTGTATTACACTTTGAAGCTGTTTTTGTAGTTTGTTG
Organism: Trididemnum nubilum; assembly: GCA_963965965.1. Taxonomy (NCBI): domain Eukaryota; kingdom Metazoa; phylum Chordata; class Ascidiacea; order Aplousobranchia; family Didemnidae; genus Trididemnum; species Trididemnum nubilum. The sequence goes on along the minus strand of OZ014481.1, from coordinate 25,585,708 downwards.
ACATCAATTTGTGGAGTTAGTACAGGTCGTTTTTTGTACAATTTCATTATTTTGATCAAATTACGCAAATTTTCGTCATAGGTTCGTATTTTGAAGATATTGAAACAAATCTTCCAATCAAAAAAAATACCACGTGTGTGTTTACACGATTATTTGAAGCGATTGTCATCAAAAGTTTGCTTCGATGCTTCATTTACGAGTTTGTCTCGTTTTGTTTCATTTCGTGTCAGTTTTAACTATTAATGCTGCTGAACACAACGTTGTGGCTTATTCTCACGCATACGTTTATGGTTAACGGACCAAAGTTGGTATACTGGTCCAAATGAATCTGCATTACTCTTCGAACTTGTTTTTATAGTTTGGTGACATCAAATTAGAAAGTTAGTACGGTTGTTCTCTAAACAGTTTTATGATTTTTTTTTAAATGCACTACAAATCGTCATAAGTTCGTATTATGAAGACATTGAAACAAATCTTCCAATTGGAAAGCATACCTTGCGTGTATTTACATGATATTTTGAAGAGATTGCCGGCAAAACTTTGTTTGGATGTTTCATTTAGGTGTTTGTCTCGATTTGTTGCATTTTGTGTCACATTAACCAGTTATGATGTTGCTTACTGTCATGCATACATTTCTGGGTAACGGACCAAAGTTGACTGACTGGTCCAAATGATTCCGTATCACACTTCAAAGCTGTTTTTGTAATTTGCTGACATTAAATTGGGAAGTTAGTGCTGGTCGTTATTCAAACATTTTTGTTAATTTTACTCAAATTGCACCAAAATTCGTCATAACTTACTAAATTGAAAACATTAAAACAAATTTTCCAGTTGGAAAGCAGACCTTGGTGCATTTACATGATATTTAAAAAAATTGTCTGCAAAAACTTATTTCGATGCTTCATTTATGTGTTTTCTCGATTTGTTGCATTTTGTGTCACTTTTAACTGTTTATGTTGTTGAACGCAAGTTTGTGGCTTACTGTCACGCATACGTTTATGAGTAACGGACCAAAGTTGGCAGACTGGTCGGAATGACCCTGTATTACACTTCGAAGTTGTTTTTGTAGTTTTCTGACATCAAATTAGGAAGTTAGTGCTGGTCGTTCTTTAAACAGTTTTGTTAATTTTACTCAAATTACACAAGAAATCGTCGTAACATCGTGCATGGAAGACATTGAAACAAATCTTCCAATTGGAAAACATACCTAGCGTGTAATTGCATGATATTTGAAAAGATAGTTCGCAAAAATTTGTTTGGATGTTTCATTTATGTGTTTGTCTGGCTTTGTTTCATTTCGTGTCATTTTTACTATTAATGCTGTTGAACGCAACGTTGTGGCTTACTGTCACGCATACATTTATGGCTAACTGACCAAAGTTGCCAAACTGGTCCAAATGAATCTGCATTACATTTCAAAACTGTTTTTATAGTTTGCTGACGTCAAATTGGGAAGTTAGTACAGATCGTTTTTTATACACTTTGATTCTTTTACCCAAAATTCACAAAAAATCGTCATAAGGTTTTATATTGAATACATTAAAACAAATTTTCCAACTCGAAAGCATACCTTGCGTGTATTTACATGATAATTTGAAAAGATCGCAGACGAAAACTTGTTTTGATTCTTCATTTATGTGTTTGTCTCGAATTGTTGCATTTCGTGTCACCATTAACGATTTATGCTGTGGCTTCCTTTAATGCATACATTTAAAAGTAACGGACCAAAGTTGGCAGATTAGTCCAAATGATTTCGTATTACACTTCGAAGTTGTTTTTGTAGTTTGCTGACATCAAATTGGGAAGTTAGTGCTAGTCGTTCTCTTTCCAGTTTCATTACTTTCATTCAAATTACACAAAAAGTCGTCGTAAGTTAGTATATTGAAAACATTGAAACAATTCTTCGCACTGGAAAGCATACCTTGAGTGTATTTACATGATATTTTGAAGAGATTGTCGGCAAAAATTTGTTTCGATGCTTCATTTATGTGTTTGTGTCGATTTGTTGCATTTCGTGTCACATTAACCACTTATGCTGTGGCTTACTGTCACGCACGTTTAGAGATAACAGACCAAAGCTTGCACACTGGTCCAAATGAATCTGTATTACGCTTCGAAGTTGTTTTGGTAGTTTGCTATAATCAAATTTGGAAGTTAGTAAAAATCGTTCTCTAAACAGTTTTAATTAGTTTTTTAAAACACACAACAGTTCGTCATAAGTTGGTAATTTGAAAACATGGAAACAAACTCTCCAATTCGAAAGCATACCTTGCGTGTATTTACATGACGTTTTGAAGAGATTGTAGGCGAAATAAAACAAAGCCAGACAAACACATAAATGAAACATCCAAACAAATTTTTGCGAACAATCTTTTCAAAATATCATGCAATTACACGCTAGGTATGTTTTCCAATTGGAAGATTTATTTCAATGTCTTCCATGTACGATGTTACGACGATTTCTTGTGTAATTTGAGTAAAATTAACAAAACTGTTTAAAGAACGACCAGCACTAACTTTCTAATTTGATGTCAGAAAACTACAAAAACAACTTCGAAGTGTAATACAGGGTCATTCCGACCAGTCTGCCAACTTTGGTCCGTTACCCACAAACGTATGCGTGACAGTAAGCCACAAACTTGCGTTCAACAACATAAACAGTTAAAAGTGACACAAAATGCAACAAATCGAGAAAACACATAAATGAAGCATCGAAATAAGTTTTTGCAGACAGTTTTTTTAAAATATCATGTAAATGCACCAAGGTCTGCTTTCCAACTGGAAAATTTGTTTTAATGTTTTCAATTTAGTAAGTTATGACGAATTTTGGTGCAATTTGAGTAAAATTAACAAAAATGTTTGAATAACGACCAGCACTAACTTCCCAATTTAATGTCAGCAAATTACAAAAACAGCTTTGAAGTGTGATACGGAATCATTTGGACCAGTCAGTCAACTTTGGTCCGTTACCCAGAAATGTATGCATGACAGTAAGCAACATCATAACTGGTTAATGTGACACAAAATGCAACAAATCGAGACAAACACCTAAATGAAACATCCAAACAAAGTTTTGCCGGCAATCTCTTCAAAATATCATGTAAATACACGCAAGGTATGCTTTCCAATTGGAAGATTTGTTTCAATGTCTTCATAATACGAACTTATGACGATTTGTAGTGCATTTAAAAAAAAATCATAAAACTGTTTAGAGAACAACCGTACTAACTTTCTAATTTGATGTCACCAAACTATAAAAACAAGTTCGAAGAGTAATGCAGATTCATTTGGACCAGTATACCAACTTTGGTCCGTTAACCATAAACGTATGCGTGAGAATAAGCCACAACGTTGTGTTCAGCAGCATTAATAGTTAAAACTGAGACGAAATGAAACACTAGGCTACTAATCATATCAATTTTGGGGTCTTGTTTGCTAGAAAACAGTGAACAAAAATCAATAAAATTAACTACAAAAACAAACTTGTTTCAAATGCTTGTTAAATATTTAAAATCTGTATATTAACTTATAACTGCACAGATATAAACAGGATTTTTGATGAGGCTACTTTTGAAATGACGTAACCGGTCAATGATGACGTCATGAAATAACGTAACAAATGAATGAAACGTCACAATATAAATTGCAATATGAAGTTTTTGTCAAATTTTTGCAAAACCACAACACTTTTTGAGTTGATGAAAAGCAAAATCGCATTTTTTGGTAAAAGTCAATTTTTGATGGGTATGCTAGGTGAATTCTAACCCTAGGGTGCATCCGAAGCTAGTAGCAATTGAAGAATAAATTAGAACACTTTTGATTACTTAGGAAAGTGCAAAAAATAAACCAAAATATGCTGATTGCCGGTGATGTCTAAAGCTTCAACAATGTTTGGAGAAATCAAAACTTATTCTATAATATCACCGATCACATTAATACAAATTATTTTAATTGTCGTGGTCATCAATCATCACATTCAAGTTGCTCGTTACGTGTTCGATATTTGAAGCAGACCTGGAGTCGAGGACACAATGTTCGAGGCCAAGGACCGACTTTTTAAGTACAGACCCTCTCGAGGCCAAGGACAGGATTGGTCGAGGCCAAAGCCAAGGACCAAGGTCAAAAATTTAAAAAAAGCTATGGTCAGCAAACTTTGAATGTTTTTAAGCGCGAAAGTGTAAGACATTGCATTTCGTTAAGTTTTTCATGATAATTTGAAAATGGTAGTTTCTAAAAATAACGAAAGTTATTTTGAAGTTTTACGCGTTAGCAGCAATTTTGATTACGTTCCATAGCGGTATCCTGGTAATAAAACAATTAAGACCGTTATGCGAAATGAGAGTAACTAACTTCTGAACATGGAAACGGTCAATTTTAAGACCTTAACTTCATCAGTTAAAACCCCAGAGTAAACGTCCTCTGAGTGATTATGGATCTCTCATCCCCACCGTTTTAATACTTTACCAAAACAACCTCTATTGTTTGAACGACTTCTTTTTGCAGATTTTTAAAAATGTTATCATAGTTTTTAAACATTGTTTAGCAACTACGATATTATTATCTGAAAGTATTGGAAAATAGAGTAAAATAATTTATGTTTTTAAAATGAATTAAGGTACCGTATCCAGTATTTGCAAGCTCACATCCTTGGAAAAAACGGGGTCTGGGGGCGAGGGCAAAGTCCACAAGCCTCCGTTGAACAATTTTAGTGACTTCTTTTTAATAAAAAAACAATTTTTGTGATTTTGAAAGAGGTGAAACAATTAAATTTTCAAAGCAATTTTAAAAAAGAAAATACCGGTAACGTAAAAGTTAAGTTGAAAAACTTTAGTGTTATCACATTTTTCCCAATCCTAATTTTAATTAAACTTTTTTTTACACATGATATCTTTCTATAGCTCATTAATTGCATATCGATGAATGAGGGCACGCGTTTCTGCCGCCAAACGTCACTTTGTAAAATTTAACATAAGGTATTTAATGGCAAAAATAACATGAGAATCTTAGCAGGGCTGTATCAAGGAGGAAGGCCTTGAAGAGATTTGCAATTTGTCCGGGGTCGTCCTCCCCATCTGAAGAGCTCACAATTGTAGAAACGTAAAAATAATAAATCATTATTTTTTTCGAAAAAGGCCCAAATTTTTCATGGGAGCTTCTTCTCATCTTAATGACGTCGTGTGAAAAACTGATTGACTGCAGAGCGCATCTTTCCATCCATTCAAACAATTATAGTTATATTTAATTTCACGATCACATTTTTAACTCCTCATGTAGCGTTTTTTTCTGATACAGTATAGTTTATTATTTGTCAAGGACAGAGGTGGAGTCGAGGAAACAACGTTCGAAGCCTAGGTCAATGATACAAAAAAATCCGAGACCAAGGCCAAGGACTGACTTTTCGAGGCCTAGGACAGGAATGCTCAAGGCCAAGGACACAAAGCGCAGGTGTTCTCCAAAACGAAAAAAAAGGACCTTCGCGCCAGGAAATGCCAATTTCCAAGACAAAATGAAAAAAGCTCATGGCCATGGATCATTTTCAACAATTTAATGTCCTCGGCCGAGAGCAAGGCATTTTCGAGGACTTGCAGGCTTTAAGGCCAAGGATTTGACCTTCGAGGCCAAAGCCAAGGACTTCAAAATGTGTCATCGAGGACTTCGCCTCTGTTATTTGGGATTCTTAGCGGCGATTTTTAACGCAAAAATTGCTCAGCAAATGTGGCTTTTTCCCAGATCACTTAACAGTGATTAGAGTGCTGTTCTTTCTTATTTCAAAAAAAAAATCTTCGCGATTTTTGCTCGCATACATTCAGAACAAGGTGGCTTTCTCAAGATAAGTTTTGTTAGTTATATCACGGATACACTAACATACGTTGTTTAATATGCTATCCCTAGTACAGGCGCGTAGCCAGAAATTCGCAATGAGGAAGGGCTGTTTTGGGGGTCTGGGGACGGAGCCCCCAGCCGCTGGAGGTCTAATGGGATCTGGGAGCCAAGCCCCCAGCCGCCGGAAGCACGGGGGTCTGGGGGCAGAGCCCCTAGCGCTCAATAATTTTGGATTTTTTTGCAAAAATAACTTAATTTTAGGGCTATCTTAATAAAAATAATGCTTTTAAAAAGTGGTATAGAAATTGGCAGCGCAACATGATTCAACTGGTTGCAATAATGGGCTATGTGGGAGGTGGCTAATGATAACATTGCAGTTCTCTTGTTTACATGCTGGTAAATCATAAAATCCTATTTGCAAAATTCAATAAAACTCACGCGGAGTAATCTATTTCGTCTATATTTTACAAAGGAAAATAATTGGGGGTAGGGGGAGGCTAATGGAAAGAGATCTCAGAGAAATGATTGGTAATTAATCAACACTGAATAGCCCCCCTCTCTCCTTCATTTCTGAGTTTATAACATATTTGTTAATAAAACCTATGTTTGGCGTTTTTACAATAGCGATCAAATTTGATTGTTTATTTTTGGGCATTTTTCAAAGTTTTTACTGATTTTTGAATTTAATTTTTGACAAATTAGCCTCTCCTGAAGGTATGTTTCAAAAGATGCTCTAAATCACTTATTAGTCCATTCCAGCGCAAAAAACAGTCCCAAAAGATCTAAAAACGTGGTATTTTTCTTATTCTGCGTTTTGGTTGACAGGCCAATGGGGGAGGCTATAGGCCCCACACCCCCCCGCTTCCCCCCTGGCTACGCTACTGCCGTGGTAACTGTATTACATTTCATTATCACGCACATATACTTTTTTCCGAGTCCATACTCAGATAAGCACGGTCATGAGTTAGCATTAGCAACTCAAAAACGTTTGCGTCAGGACCCCGGATCCCTTGTTATGGCTCTTGATGGTTTTAAGGCTTTGCGGTTTGTACCACCCGCACCGGAAATATTAGCAGAAATAAGAATAACAATTCTACACTGCCTTTTGCCCCTCATTCTCCGATTAAAGTTTTCACACAATGCCATTTAAAAAAAGGTTTACTATGACTTGGCAATCACAATATATGATATTTTTCAAATAAGGAAAAAAAATGAATTGAAAGCTAGAATTTTTGGTTATTTTTTGTTTGGTTATTTTCCTTTTGAACCAATCAAAACATAATGCTGTCCTTGAGCCAAGAACAGGACATTTTTGAGGACTTGTAGGCAGTGGCGTAGGAGGCGGGGGGTCCGGGGGGGCACTGGCCCCTCCCCCCCCGCTTGGTTTTAAAGTGTCGAAACTTCGGGCAATTTTATATTATTTGGGCAATATTGCATCAAAATTTTGGGCAATTTCATATTTTTCGGGCAAGTTTGCGTCAAAATTTCGGGCAATTTAATATTCATTAAACCGTCTCCATTTCAGTGAATACCTTTTTTTTTGAGATCACCTTAATTTGGACAGAAACACCGATCACTTTCTGGGCAAAATTCAATGTCATTTTTCGGGCAAAAGTTTGGTGCCCCCCCCAAATCCTTTTGAGCTCCTGCGCCCATGCTTGTAGGCTCCAAAGCCAAGGACTTGGGCTTCGAGGCCAAGGACTTCAAAATGTGTCCTCGAGGACTCCACTTCTGATTTAAACTTTGTTAAACAGAGTGCTACTTGGCTAAAATTGAGATAGCGTTAAACAAAATCTCAAATAACAAGTCGCAGTGTCTTCATGGGAGTTGGGTCTAGAAGTACGAATCTATTCTATTTTATCTAGGAGCCTGCACAACAATGCTAGGTCTACAAATACAAAATAATCTGCATTAGGCCTAGTTGTTTGAGAAACAATGCTGGTCTACATGTTGTGTGCATTTTCAAATCTAAAAGTCTCAACCATTTTTGCAGGGAAGGCTTTATTTCACCGGAAATTTTTATCTAGTTTTTTATTATTTCTTACTCAAATCTAACCCAAACTCAAATAATTACTTTAAAACTATTCCCAAATCAAACCCTAACCCAAACCCTAACCTTAACCCTAATCTTAACCCCTAAAAAAGCAAATGAAAAAAGTGCGGATGAATATTTCGCATTTTCGTTTTATTCTCTTTAACTTGAAAATTTTCGGTGAAATAGTCACTCCCTTCTCGCAGCACTGTCATAAAATTACCACTGATACCTGAACACGTCAGCAGTTTGCAACTATGTTCTGCTTGGCAGGTCATATAACTTTATTATCTCTGTACCAGTAACTATAGGCTATTTTAAAGTACTGTTTTGAAACGATACTTCATAATTTCTGCCAGGCACGTCATATCACTTTTGGTTATCAAGTAGCTGGCTATCTATACTGTGTAGACCTAGGTCTACTTTAAAGCGATGTTTCATCATGGATACTAGTATTTATTGCGAGTAATTTGCCCAAAATTTCTTTTTAAAACAAATTTAAGAACAAAATCTAACTATTGCACCCACTTAACCCAATTTAAGCTAGCATAGTAAGAAAACTAACCGTTAAATCAGTGTGGCCTACCTCAGGACCTGATCCAAAGCAGTTTTTAAAAATTCGTTAAAGGGAAAGTCCCCAAGTAATTCTATTTTATGATTGGTCGATTCCGGTTGTCTGATTGTATTCATCCGCATTTTAGAAGCCAACTTTCAGGTCAAATTAAAAAAATACTGCAGGAAAATAAGTGGAGAACTTTTGCATGTGAGTTTGTGAGATGAAAATCAATGCATTTAAGCAAAAAATAAGTTGCCACTCAAATTTTTTTACAAGGTGAACGCTAGAATTTACAGCAAACGGCCTATATGAGCAATATACAAAAACAAGTTCGAAGTGTAATACGGAATCATTTGGACCAGTGTGCCAACTTTGGTCCGTTACCCATAAATGTATGCGTGACAGTAAACCACAACGTTTTGTTCTACAGCATAAATCGTTAAAAGTGACACAAATTGCAACAAATCGAGGCAAACACATAAATGAAGCATGGAAAAAAGTTTTTGCTCTCAATCTTTTCCTAATATCATGTCTTTAATAAACGAACTTATGCTTTATACACGCAAATTATGCTTTCCAATTGGAAGATTTGTTTCAATGTTTTCAATATACGAACTGAAGACGAAAATTTTTTTGATTAGAATGCAACTAATGAAACTGTATAAAGAGCGACCAGAATTAACTTCCCAATTTGATGTTAGCAAAGTGCTAAAACAACCTTCAAGTGTAATACAGGTTCATTTGGACCAGTCTGCCAACTTTGGTCCATTAAACTTAAATGTATGCGTGACAGTAAGCAGCAGCATAAATTGTTAAAAGTGACACGAAATACAACAAATCGAGACAAACACATAAATGAAGCATCCAAACAAGCTTTTGCCAACAATCTTTTCAAATTATCATGCAAATACACGCAAGATATGCTTTTCAAATGGAAGATTTGTTTCAATTTCTTCAATATACGAACTTAGGATGAAGTTTTGTGTAATTTGAGCAAAATTAGTGACACTGCACAAAGAGCGACCAGTACTAACTTCCCAGTTTCAAGTCAGCAAACTACAAAAACAACTTCCAACTGTAATACAAATTCATTTGGACCAGTGTGCCAACTTTGGTCCATTACCTTTCAATGTATGCGTGACAGTAAGCCGCAACGTTGCGTTCAACACCATAAATCGTTGAAAGTGACACAAAATGCAATAAATCGAGACAAACATATAAATGAAGCATTCAAACAAATTTTTGCCAACAATCTGGTGAAAATATCATACAAAAACATGCAAGGTAAGCCTTTCAACTGGAATGTTTGTTTCAATGTATTCACATAACGAACTTTTGACCAAGTTTTTCGTATTTTATGCAAAATTAGTGAAACTGTCCAGAAAATGACTAATACTAACTCTCCGATTTGATGTCAGCTAATTACAAAAACAACTTGGAAGTGTAATACAGTTTCATTTGGGCCAGTGTGCCAACTTTGGTTCGCTACCTTTAAAGGTAAGAGTGACAGCAAGCCACAAAGCTGCATTCAACAGCATAAACCGTCAAAAGTGACACGAAATGCAACAAATGAAAATAAACATATAAATAAAGCATCCAAACAAACTTTTGCCAACAATCTGTTCCAAATATCCAACAAATACACGCATGGTATGCTTTCCCATTGGAAGATTTGTTTCAATGTTTTCAACCTACGAAAATAAGAAAATTTTTGTATATTTTGAGACAAATTAAGGAAACTTTCCACACAATGACCTATACTAACTTCCCAATTTGACGTCAGCTAACTACAAAAACATTTTAGATGTGTAATGCAGATTCATTTGGACCAGTGTGCCAACTTTGGTCCGTTGTCGTTTGTGTACGCGTGACATTAAGCCACAACGTTTTGTTCAACTGCTTAAATTGTTAAAAGTAACACGAAATGCAACAAATGTAAATAAACACATAAATGAAGCATCTAAACAAACTTTTGCCAACAATCTGTTCCAAATATTATGTAAATACACGCAAGGTATGGTTTTCAATCGGAACATTTGTGGCAATGCTTTCAATATACGAAATTATGACGAGTTTGTGTGTATTTTGAGCAAAATTAATAAAACTGTCCAGAAAGTGACTTACACTAACTTCCCAGTTTGATGTCAGCTGGCTACAAAAACAATGTTGAAATGTCGCTTTAATTTGGGGCCAATATTCAAACATGAGTTGGAGACTAAAAAACTAGTTCAAGGCCAAAGTAGGATACACTTTGGTTTTAGGATAATCCTAGACGTTGTATATAGGTAATATGGCTTGTCACTAGACAGCACCACTATTGCATGCATGAAACTTTTCAGACCGAGCTCAAGTTTTCCAGCTTGGCCCTCTCCTCTGTGTACGGCCTTGTGATAGGAACACTGAAGTCGAGTGCATTGTTAGTAACTTGCATGCAAATGTGAATTTGTTAAATCAGGTTGCAGTCAAGAGTAATTAATCGAATGCAAACGGTAGGCGCATAATTCCTCTGAAACTAGCTTGTTCTAAACTTTTTTTTCTCTTGTCTTGATTCTGTTGTATCCGGTACCTGGTTGATGACATTTCAAAGTAGCTGTAAACACGGCATTGCAGCGAGCTTCGCCTTCAAACAGAAGCGTTCACTGCAACTAAGTGTACAGCCAACTTTAAGGTTCCAAGTACAGACCGAGATACTGCAATAACCTCTCATTAACTGCCTCTGTTATACTCTCTCATTCGTCTACCGCCTTTGGCCAGTTTTTAGGCTCGAACGGCACTGAATTAGGCCTCCACTTCATTTTCTTACCGATTTTGCGAGTGAGCGGGGTAGGAATGGTTGAAATATTTTGACCCTTGCCTTTTTTTGACAGTATTTCAACGTTCTTAGCTGCCTTCATTCATAACCCAAACTAGGCTATGGCAAGATGGTAGGCTAGCCTATTTGCCAATGCTATTTTTTTCACTCCAAGATTCCGCTTTACGCATTTTCCGATACATCATATCATTAACAAACCATTTTCGAGTTCGTTCGAGTCCTAGGTTATCCACCAGCAAGAATACAACAAAAATATTTCAACCTAACCCACCTCGCTCCATTAGAAACAATGCATTTTGATCAGAAATTTGACCAAAAATTTGAACACAACTCATGCGTGACGAGAACAATTAACAATGCTAGTCGGCCATCCCTGTTAAGTATATCCTTGGTACAACCCCCAATCGGATGCTGTGACATCATAAATGGTTCAAAATTTATGATTTTTTACGTTTTCTGATAAACTGCAACTGTTTTTAACTCTCAACAGCAACCAAAACAGTAGCTCTAAGCTTCTAAATCGACCAAGAAATGGAGTTCAATCATGATATGCTCGTAACAAAAAATGCCTAAAATAACTGATTCAAGGTGCATTTGCGTTGGTCTATAACGTCATGGCGGGTTGGCCGCCCCCCACTCAATTAAAAGGTTGCTCATGCTGTTGGAGCCGCTTTGTTAAAGCGATTTAACACTCAGTAAACGTCGGTTGAACGAGGGTCATTGCAAAACACTGCACAAATCAAGCATTTGCCTATTACCATAAAACAACAACTTTACACGCCTAACTATGACATCATAGCACCTTCAATCACACCTTGAATCAGTGATTTTAGGCATTTTCTGTTACGGGCATATCATGATTAAACTTCATTCCTTGGTCTTTGCAAATATCCATTCCAAACCTAGTGCAGTAATTACACTGTAAGATGTAGTTTCAGAAAATGCAATGCACTCCTCCCTAGCGCCACTGTGATGTCATAGCTTGGCGTGCAAAGTTGTTGTTTTATGGTAATAGGCAAATGCTTGATTTGTGCAGAGTTTCTAAATGCTCTTGTTTAATCGACGTTAATGGAGTGTTAAATCGGTTATACAATGCTGCTGCAACAGCATGCACAACTTTTGAATGGGTTGGGGGTAGTGGCCAACCCGCCATTACGTCACAGACCAACGCAAAGATACCTTGAATGAGTGTTTTTAGGCATTTTCTGTTACGTTTTTAGGCATTTTCTGTATCATGATTGAACTTCACTTCTTTGTATTTGCAAATATCCATTCCAAACTTAGTGCAGTACTTGCACTGTAATCTGTAGCTTCAAAAAATGCAATGCACCTCTCCCCAGCGCTACTGTGATGTCATGCAAATTGTTCTTTTATGGTAATATTGTTCTTTTATGGTAATATGCAAATGTTCGATTGTGCAGTACATGATAATATACATGATATGCCCGTAATCGCCCTCATTTAACCGACGTTTACTGAGTGTTAAATCGGTTATAAAAAGCTGCCCCAACACCATGATCACCCTTTCAATGGGTTGGGGGGGCGGCCAGCCCGCCATGACGTCACAGACCAACACAAGTACACCTTGAATCAATGTTTTTAGGTATTTTCTGTTACGGGCATGTCATCATTGAACTCCATTTCTTGGTCTTTGGAAATATCCATTCCAAACCTAGTGCAGTACTCCCCAGCGTAAATGCATCTGTAGTTTCAGAAAATGCATTGCAGTCCTCCCCAGCGTTCAATCATATATAAATGGAGTTCAATCATGATATGTCTGTAACAAAAAATGCCTAAAAACACTGATTCAAGGTGTGTTTGCGTTGGTCTGTGACGTCATGGCAAGTTGGCCGCCCCCCCAACCCACTCAAAAGTTGCACATGCTGTTGGAGCAGGTTTGTATAACCGATTTAACACTCAGTAAACGTCGTTTGAACAAGGGCCATTACAAAACACTGCACATAATCAGGCATTTGCTTATAGGTCGAAAGGGAGAAGCTTGCACACCCTAATGTGCTGTCACAGCAACACTGTGGAGGGATGCGAGGAGTTTTTAAAACACATACCACACATATTTAAACAATTGCATAGATCAGTCATGCTCTGAACAATTATGTGATAACAGCTTTTGAATCTCAATCAACAAAACAAAAAAACATCTGTTTATGGGATTTCCCCAACACAAATAATTTTACATATTTAACTTTGAAAACTTTGAAGTAGGCCTTGTTACGGTGTTCAAAATTGTGTAGTCTCGTGATACCCATGGAGGTGCCTCTTGAAAAATTTTTTGCAAATAGATTTTTGATGCCTGATTAATGATTGAAATGTCTTCGGTTGCAACCAGGTGCCGTTTTTGAGATATACCGCTTTTACTCAAACGCGGATGAATATTTTAAAATCATACGCTTGAATAATTTGTTTGCTATTAGTGTTGCCGTGAAATATTTCACAGATTTCAACAAGGATATTTTTCATTTGTTTTGAATATAAAAATTCAAAACATGATAAATTTAAATTAACTAATTAATCATGGAAAGTTTTTTGCTAAATAGTTTGCAGAATTAAAGTTTCAGCTTGAATTTTTTTGTGATGAATTCTAAGGGCCGTATTCTAAGAGAGGGCTTGAGCAGCTGCTTAGGCATCTACTTCAAGCATCTGCTCGAGATTTACTCAAGTCCCCGCTAAAAATGCTATTCTAAGAGCAAACTTGCCAGGAACTTCAGATTGACCAAAGTTCAAGTTCAACTTGAATTATGCAATCATCATGTGATTTATTTCAACCACCTGATTGGCCATTTTTGAAAAATATTTTGCAGTGAAAGCAAGGAAAATGAAAAATGCATTTAGTTTGCAAGGTTGTGTGGCAACGCGCTCTTTAGCGACTGTTAGTGTGAAAATATAAACATTTTTACAAAAGGGATTAATGCAATATTAGTAGTCTTCTGCATTTTTTTAATTTGCTTGGATTAAATAAATGTTGCCTTGTTCCAAAAGATGATCGCCTACGTATTAACTTGAATTATTCCGGAACAAAACACGTTATACAGACAAATGCAGCCTACAGTAACCACTACAGGCTCATAGCTACACTCAGAACTTAAAATGGCATTCAGGTCGGAAATTTTTTTGCTCGAGTTTTTTTCAAACATTTTTGACGGATCTGAAGACCAACTTTGAGCTTTCTAGGACCATCCGTTCCTGAAATATAACAGATTAAATTTCTCCTTAGTTATTTTTGCAAAAAACGCAAAAAACTCTTTTTTTTCTGAGACCCTCGTCCAGAGTGTTGTAAGTCGGGCCAGGCTTTTCGGATCGGGTTCGAGCCTAAAGTTGACAAAAGTTTGGGCTTAATTCGGGCTTGAGACGTCCTTTTTTACTTGGGAGCACAAAAATATAATCAACATTACTTGGAAACATTGCTTACTTTTTCAGACCTAATTTAAGTTTCGTTTTTTTTTCCGACATGATTTGGGCTTCAAATTAGTTTTCGGGTTTGGGCTTATATTTCCAGGCTTGGGCCGGTTTCGGGCCCGAACTAGTCGGCCCGTTTGCAACTCTGCGTCCGTCCGGAGTCACAAATTTTAATACATCACCCATGCCCCCCTTTTGAAAATTTTTCATTAAATGCATTGGACAGTGAACAAAACCTTCTGTAAAAAAACCGGTCGACCGGCGTAGATTTTGAAATTTACCGGTCGGGGCGGGTTGAGAAAATCCCGACCGATTTCATCTCTGCATTGGATGGATGTAGCGTATATTACTGAAAAAGTACACTCAGAATTCCGATCTTAACTCAGAAATCCAACAGACTATAACAATTGGTATTACAGCGTTTCTAATTATTTAGACAAACTTCGCTTTCAATGAATGCCAAATAATTTCTACTTTGGACTGTTAAACACTATACTGAGCGATGAAAAAAATAGTCGTACTGTTTCATGCTTATAGCGATGCCTTCAGCACCGTTTGCAGACATGTCTTCTCCAATCAGTTATAAGGCCTTTTATCTTTCCAATTTGCTCAAACTTGAGGAGTTTTTTTATCAACTTGAGCTTTATTAAATAAAGAAAATCAAGTGCACAACAAGAGAAATCCACAAAAGTTAGGTGAAAAAGATTCAGTTCAGATGTAATCATAAACTAATGATAGACATGGGGTGGTTCCTTTATTTTTTGGCCTAAAATACAGTTGACAATGGCGTAATCGTAAAGAGGGGCTCAAAAAGCAATTACTGTAGTAGTAGTTCTATAGTATCTAGGTAAACACACAAAAGTCACATTTGAAAGACAAGGAGCACCAAACAACCTTAAGGTTTTTCAGTCGAGATGCTTCCTGTTAATATACACAATAGATTATTACAGCCCCTTTTCACCAGCAAAGTCACGTAGGAAGATTTAGCCTAAATTTATTATATAAGTTTTAGAACAAACTTGGACTTAACTAGTGAATAAAGAGAGGATTTGAGCCAATTATTGTTTAGAAAAACTCCAACAGCTTACAAATTTTATGAGTAATTTAATTCTCTCAAATGGCTCTGAAAACGGACAAAATGGCACACAAATGGCACTAAAATAGCTATATTTTTCGAAAAATCACAAAAATCGTCCAGAAAAATATGACTTTTTGTAGTTCAAGCTCGCATCCCTACCTAGCAAAATCTGGTTAAGTGCCTGGTCTCGTAGTTAATTGATAAGCAAAAGCAACAAAATGGCATAGCCAAACGGAAAAAAGTCTAATCTTGTTTCATTGTTTACATTCACGTGATACGTCCTGCAGATATTGCAACTTCAGTCAGCCTCTCAAAAAAACATTGCATCACTGGCAGTGTTTTGTTATCGCTTTCATAATCCACGCCATACTGTGAAGATTTTGCTTATCATGTCACAATCAAGCAGCCACAAAATTTGCAAAGTGATTGAACCTGTTGCTTCTTTCAGCGAGCTGCTTCAGTCGTCTTGTGAAAATTTTACAGCTTTTTCTGCAACAAAATAGGCTTCATCAAGTTCAGAAAAGTGTTCCTATAAATGATTGTTTTACCTTTGTTACAGTTGTTCCTATACTCAAGAAAGTGCAGCACAATGGATTAAAACGTTAGTTTTTGTTTTTTTAACAACGTCCTGTACGTAGCTCTTTCTCAGATAATATTAGAGCTACCCGGTACTATTGCATTGTTCATTAAGTGGATTGCGTTTATTTATTTTTTGAAGTCGCATTTTGGCCCAAATAAAAAAAAATCAAAAATAAAAATATGGAAATATTGCAATGGCATTTCACTTAGTCATACAACTTCAGAAAAAAAACACGTATTGGGTTTGAAAACTATAACTAAGCTCAACTACTGTGGGATATAACTGAT
The DNA here is from genome assembly GCA_963965965.1 of Trididemnum nubilum. NCBI lineage: Eukaryota > Metazoa > Chordata > Ascidiacea > Aplousobranchia > Didemnidae > Trididemnum > Trididemnum nubilum. The sequence goes on along the minus strand of OZ014481.1, from coordinate 25,569,126 downwards.
GTAGTCTGATACACGCTTTGGCATTTAGCGGTGGATTAATTTCTACAGTACCGGAAAAAAGTTTAGGAAGATTTTTATTTTGATGAACTTTTCTTGATAAAGTCACTTTGCAACAATTTTACAAAAAAGTGCTGATTTTTTACTGTGTCTTGTGTTGATTTTACCATTATTCTTTGTATTTTTCAGCAAATAGTAATGATATCTGTTACATTTCATAACGGTTTTTGATAGTATAGGCTTGATTTTTAATTTTGTTGTGAAAATGGGAAAATTGCCTCAAATTTCAAAAGCTTCAAAAAGCAACGTCATCCTTTTAAAACAAGAAGGCTACAAAAATGTTGAAATTTCAAAACGATTGAAACTCTCTGAAGCATCCGTTAGTCGAATATTACAAAGAAACAAGCAAAATGTTAGTCTTTCTCCCTTGAAAAGAAGTGGCAGACCCCGTACCACCACTCCCAGGACGGATTGCAAAATCAAACAACTTTGCCAAAAGCAACCATTCATTTCTTCATCAGAAATAAAAAGATCTATGCAAGAGCTGATTAGTGTGACGACAAGAACAATTAGAAATCGTATGCACAAAGATTTTAAACTTTCTGCCCGCAAACCTCTGAAGAAACCCCTGATTACACCAAGAATGGCCCAGCAAAAGCTTGAATTTTGCTGCCACTACAAAGACTGGACAAAAGAAGACTGGCAGAAAGTGATGTTTTCTGACAAATCCACCTTCTTACAGTTTGCTTCCTACAAACCCTTCGTTCGCAGACCACATGGATCTTCACCAGCGGACTCACGGTACCTCCAACCAACCGTTAAGCACCCCCATCGGTCATGGTGTGGGGGTGCTTTTCCAGCCAAGGCCGAGGTGGTCTTTATTTTTAGCCAAAAGGACAAACAATGAATGCCTCACGGTATATTAGCGTCCTAGATGATCATCTACATATACTGATTTTCATGAGCATTCATGGATGCACAACTTTCCAAAAAGACTCGGCACCATGCCACAAAGCCAAATCAGTCATGAATTGGTTTCACACCAAAAATGTCACAATGCTCAAATGGGCAGGAAATTCTCTTGACCTTAATCCTATTGAAAATTTACGGACACTGATCAAAAAAAAAGTTTCTACATCAAATCCGACAACTTTGGATGAGCTAAAACAAATCATTAAAGAGATTTGGTGCACAGATAATGACCAAAATGTCTGCAAAAACCTAACAGATTCCATGCCTAGCCGCATTTAAAAGATAAACAAGGGTTACCACACTAAATACTAGTGTAACTGCTGTAATTTGCACCATGTTGGAGGAACATGATGTTTGTTTTCCGTTTTGTTACATTCAATAAAGAAATAAAAAGATGTCATTTTTGCGTTTTTTCGGTTTTTCAAAAAATCTTTCTCAACTTTTTTCCAGTACTGTAGAATCAGTTGAAAAAAGGACTTAAGTCACCACACTAAGTTTTAATTATTTACCTGCTTTACTGCTTATTGCTTTCAGTTTGCTTTTAGGCTTGAGATGCATTTTCTTTAGCGCAACTTTCATCGTTCGCTTTTTGTTGACCTTTTGGGTGTCAGTTTATTTATCCGCTGCCAAGGCATGAGTTGATTGTGCCGGTATACATCAAGACAGATGTTCCTAAAACAAATGTTTCTGCAATATTGAGTAAAGAATAAATTCACCTTCACCAGATTTACCACGCAGGCGACCAGGAGCTGATACCGCGTATACGAGACGCTTCTTTCTGTACGTTCTGGCAATTGCATCTTTATTCGCCAAGCTGCCTAGGCCAAAGGTACAGCAAAGATACTTCTCGTAGCGCAACTCAAAAAACATTATAAATCACAAACAAGAAATTCTACAATGCAAATTGCACAATAAACATTGGGGAAAGCATTGATTAACTCTACCGGTAAACAGTTGTTTCAAATATGCATGTTTCTAAAAAGCATGTGTTTAGCGATACAAAGCATAATACTACAAAACTACCTACTGTTGATGAGTGTCACTACTATTAAACCGAAAAAGCACAAAAACAGCATTTATTAACAGTCATAATTCTTACGTGATTTACAAATGATGGCATTTTTATATATTGTACAGTGAATTAGAACTTGAGAAATGAATTAGAACTTGGTCTACCTGTGCTGCACAATTACATGCTACAGCAATGTCTTTAATGGATTTTTTAGAGTTTGAATTACATCTATCATTTAATCGTTTGAACCAGCATGCAGAAAATTTCTTATTCAACTACGCAACAACTACCATACTAAATAACTTTAATCAAAATCTTTAATTCCTGAAACAACAAAAAATCGAGTAGTGTTAGATATCAAAACGCTTGTACTGTTTTCTTTGTTCAGATATTGCATTATACTCTGTACTGCATTTACCTAAAAATCAAATGTCATTTTGATATGGTCAAAAATAGTCGAATTGGATGACTTGACAAAAAAATAAGGGTATAAGGATCAATTTTCGTTTACACTTTTTTATATTTCTTATTCTGAATGCTCATTTATCATAAAGCTGAATAATTTTTATCATAAAGCTGAATAATTGGCATTTACTTAAGATCTTATTTAGGTTAGATGTTGCAATAAGTTAGCAGGTTCGACAATCCACCAGTAATTTGCTAAATGGTTACTAAAATGTCACACGATTAATACATTAGCCCACTAACTGAGTAGCATATACATGCCCTATAAATTTACACTGAATAGGCTTAGTAGGAAACGCTGTTTAGCGAACAACAAAAAAAACAAGCTGAAGATGTAGGGTTCTTGCTTACAGACCTCTAATTTTACTTTCAGTAAGCCTATAAATAAAAAAAATCTAAATCATGTCACCAAATAATAAACCATATCGATAGTTTAGCTGCCGGTACGGTACTACAGTTAAAAAAAACAACTACTGAGCTATTTCATACTTAAATCTATTCTTGAACTACCGTAGTTATCGGGAGACCGGTAAGTGAGCAACAGTAACATGATTAATGCGTTTCTCGAATTCTCTTCAAATAGGCCTTGGGTACCGGTACCGAATTCCACTAACGTACCAAATGCAACGGATCACACACCTGACGTGCAACTCAAGCAAAGTTATTGTTTGCAGCCAAATTGATTTATATTTATTGTTAAGCTTAACAATCTACTAGTTATTTTTCTCTCCTATTAAATGCTAGCTTAAAAAGTTAGGCTACCGTAGCGATTCACTGCAAACTTTTACCGCAACTGATTGAATTAGGTTACCGGTAACCTACATGCCGTTAAGGTCTTAAAACCATCATAGACTATTTTCGGCCTGGCCAAAACATAACTACTATTTTGAAAGGCAGTTGCTAAGGTTACGTGACCGTAATTTTCGTTTTTCGGAATTAAAAGTTAAGTGATCACTTTTGCTGTTCAATTTACTATCTCTCAAGCTGGCATCGCTGCCCTAACCCTAACCCTGGCATCGCTGCCCGACCCCTAACTCAAATAATAAGATTTCAGAGAAAAAAAAATTATGTAGTAAAATAGCTCATAAGCTTTATTTCTAAACAGCGTGTCCAGCGGGTATCGATATTCCAACCCTCTGCATTGCAGCCAAGCGCACTAACCACTACGCCATCATCGTTTCGACTTTAGTCTGTCAAAGTGCTGTATTTAAATCAAATCAATGCGAAAAATTCTCACGTAACTTTTAATTCCTAAAAACGAAACTTACGTTCACGTAACCTTAGCCACTACCATTCTGAAACCTTCTAGGTCTATATTATAAAAATTTCACTCCAAATCAAAAGATTTAGCATTATTTTTTCAGTGAAGCGTAACCTCAAGCCTACCCCTGAAGTGGCGCGAGATTTTGGCAATTTCCAAGTCCAGCTTGACAAATTTTCATTTCAAGTTCGCTTTTAGAATACCACAGTGGTTCAAACTGAACTTCAAAGCTCCCAAGTAGGTCCCAAGCTGAGCTTGAAAGTGCTTCTTAAAATTGTTCTTACAATACCGATTTTGAGCCCAAGCAGAGCTTGAGCAGTACCTGCTGCTCAAGTTCTCTCTTAGAATACGGGCCTAAAACATGGAAACTTGCTTTGAAGTCACGTGACGGTCGTCACTTGGCAGCTGATTGTTATGAATGCAAAACTTCAAAACAATTTTTCAAGATAAAATACCGGTTACCATTAATGAAGAAATTGTTTCTTGCAAAAGGTCGAAAAATAATCGAACTACCGTATGAATTACATCACGTGTTTGTTATGATGATAGCCTACCCACATAAAAGCAGCCTGATACAATGAACGCTTCGAAGAATACCGATAAGCTTCGAGGAATATCGATAGGCTACGGCAGTCGGTAGCTATGGGTATACCGGTTTAAGATTGTTTCAAGTGCTTAAGTGTGGCAGAACAGACATTCGAGAGTTGATAAGCCAACCTGCTAGGGCTAGGCTAGTTAGTTTTGAGGAGTGAAAGCCTATCAGTAATTTTTAAAGCGGTTATAGCATTAGGCTATTTTTGTCGGTAGACTATCATCATAACATTCATGAGGTACTTCATTTGTTTTTCGACTTTTAACACGAAATAATTTCCAAATTAATTCGTAAGGATATTGGTATTTAATCATGAAAATTTATTATAAAGTTTTGTATTGGTAACGATCAGCTGCCAAGCGACGACGGTCACGTGACTTCAAAGCAACTTTCCAGGTTGTAAAATTCAATACCAAACAATTCAAGCTAAAACACTAAATATGCAAACTTTTTAACAAAATACTTACCCATGATCATTTATTTGGTTCAATTTAAAATTATAATATTTTGAATTTTCACATTTAAAGAAAGATAAAAAATATCCTGATTGTAGTTTGTGGATTATTTAACGGCAACACCAATAGTAAAAAAAATTATTCAAGCATATGATTTCAAAATATTCATCTGCGTTCGAGTAAAAGCGGTATATCTTAAAAACGGCACCTGGTTGCAACCTAAAGCCGCTTTTACCGAAAGTCCGTATTTACGCATATGCGTAAAAAAATATGGATATGCGTATAAAAATACGTTTATGCATAAAAAATTTTTATTCTCGTTGGTTTATTTTATATTGTCTTTTACCGAACATGCGTATTTATGCATGCGTATATCTGCATGCGTTTTTTTACGCTTGGCAAAGAATAAAATACGAACACGGTATGCGTATTTTTCAGGCTTTTATAAAGAAATTTTTTTGCGGTGTGACGTCACAAGGTTGCTTAATGTAGTGGGTTTTAACTTTTAACTTGTAGTGGGTTTTAACTTTTAAACTTTTAACCTGAGTTCGGTTCTCACCAAAATCAAAACTTTTATTTTTGCACAAACGTAAGAGATTTTTTTTCAATCATTTTTGGGATTTTTTGTTTGGAAATTTTTACAAAGTTTCTACGACTAGACCTATAGTACTTGACTAGTAGACGTTTTTCTTTAATTGTTACCGTAGTTCCACATCAAATCATATCTTTCGTTCTCGCTGCAATACGCCGAAAAGTGAAACAAGTTAGCGGGGCCTATCTGTTTGGCAATGAAAGGTTACTTGTAGCCTACTACCACAGTATTTTTGCTTGCAGATCTAACTGAATTCTACGGAAGCAACTCAGTCAATGTTTTGATGTTTGAGATAAAATAGTTGCTCTCACGGTAAATCACTTACTAGGCATTTCCAAGTTTTAGTAGTTCAGCGAACCACAAACAAATCAACCACAATTCATAACAAGATGCTATCAATGCGTTTGTAAAATAATACCCTTTGCTGTTGCAAACATTTAAATCACGCAATTGAACGCGAATTGAGTGAAGTCCGAGTGGACGATGGTGTACGTCCTTATGTAGCGAATTGCTTTTGTTCTGGTTTAAACTTTTAGGTTCGAACACCACTGAGGGCAACAACTTTTTTACAATTAGTTACAGATTTTTAGAAAATAAAAGTTGTTTTTTTTAAAAAGATGTATGAAATTAGGATGAAGCAAGTTTAAGGAGAAATTATTTAAGAAAAGTTCCTGATATTCTGTTGCTCGTTTCAAGTTTTGTCATACCGGTATTCCAATCCAAGGCCAAAAAAAGTTTGGCCCATGATCCAACTTCGGGCCTAGCATAACCCTTAAAAATCAGAAGCTTAAAACCAAAATAATAATATACCTTGGAATTATTGCAAAGGGCTTCAGGCTGCGAATTCGATTAAAGATTTATGCTAAGCTTTTATAACATGTAACATTAGGCTACAGCTTTGAAGCTCCCGATAGGATAGTGCTCAGACGGGCAACGAGGTTGCTTAGGGAAAGGAGGTTTGCATCCAAAGGGTCCCAATTGAGAAGGACACCCATACTGCTAATTGTCCCAATTGAGAACACCCATACTGCTTCTCCTTTGGTTTAAAGGTTGAACAGCCCATCCCCTACGGCCACGTAATCTACTTGCTACGATAAAGGCTCCCAAAGCAATAATTGTGTCGTCAGCGGTTTCCGATTGAGATGTTGTCCGTGACATTTCAACAATCAAATAAAAGGTAATACGAAACTCACCAGCCATTTATTTTATGCTTTTGAGATACGCTCGCTGAAATACGCATACGCGTATTTCCGCATATCAATAAATCACCCTGCGTAATTACGCATATCCGTATCAACGGATATGCGTTTTTTATCTGCGTATGCGTAAATACGGACTTTCGGTAAAAGCGGCTTAAGACGTTTCAATCATTAATCAGGCACTAAAAATCTATTTGTGAAAAATGTTTCAAGAGGCACCTCGATGGGTATCATGAGATCTCTTTTCTAGACGTTTTTTCTGCTAGCGTAACAAGGCCTAAAGTGTTTCAGAACTCAGTTCAGAAATACTTCCAAAGCCTACTGGTAATTTATTTTCAAACGAAAAAAAAAAACACAAAGATACGTTTCTAAACCAACAAATAGTGTGTGGAAGAAGCAGTTAAGTTTAGTTGAGGCAAAACCTGAATTAAATTTGCAGTAAAAGCAGGTTATGCAAGGTACATACCACGCCCATTGCAGTTTGAGTTTTTTTGGATTAGACCGCCTAGATTTTGTTTCTAAACCAAGTTTTCAAGGTACGTAAGGAACTTTCTTTTAAGTCGTCCCACATACTTCAATACCTACAAACTTACCTTGATGTTGCAGAGTTTCTTCCAAACAAAATTTGAAGCGATATGATATTTGTATGTCAACATTTAGATAAAACAGGCCTAATAGATGAACTTGGATAAAACACGCCTAATCCATGATATCATGATTAAACTCCATTTCTTGGTCGTTTTTAATATGCTTCCCCAACCTAGTGTAGTACTTGCATTATAAGCCGTAGTCTCAGAAAATACATTGCAGCCCTCCCCATTGCCACTATAACATCATAGTTGGGCACCCAAAGTTTTTGTTTTATTGTATTAGGCAAATGCCTGATTTGTGCAGTGTTTTGCAATGGTCCTTGATCAACCGACATTTACTGGGTGTTCAATCATTATGCAGAGTTGCTCCAACAGCATGTGCAACTTTTGAATGGGTTGGGGGGACGGCCAATCCACCATGACGTCACAGACCGACGCAAATACATGATTTTAGGCATTTTTTGTTAAGAGCATATCATGATTGAACTCCATTTTTTGATTTTTTAAAATATGCTTCCCCAACCCAGTGCAGTACTTGCACTGTAAAGTGTACTTTCAGAAAATGCAACGCACCCTTTCCCAGTGCCACTGTGATGTCACAGTTAGGCGTGCAAAGTTGTTGTGTTTGTGGTGATAGGCAAATGCTTGTTTTGTGCAGTGTTTTGCAATGCTACCGTGTGCTGCAAAAAAGAAAGATGGCAAAATTCTTGTTTCGAAAAAATCAAGTTTTTGTGCGCGATTGTTAGCTTAATGTGATGCAATAAGTAAATTTTTTCGCAAATTTTTTCATTGTTTTTCAACAATGGGAAAGAATTTACTGAAATCGCATTTTTATTTTGCAGCTCTTCTATAAAATGCAAAGTTGCTTTCTTTTTATGTTGAAACGTTAACATCGCTGAAAGTATTAATCGTACAAAGCTCAAATTTTCAACTTCAGTTGAAATAAGACTGAAATTTAACATCACAAAATAAAATCAAAGGAAAATGCTTTTCAAGCTTTTTTGCAAGATACTACGCATTTGCGTTTTAGTTGTTTCTTTTGGCTTTTGCCATAAGAAATTAAAAACTAGTCAATTAAGTTTCAAGAAAAGAGCAATTATTTCAATCTAAAAAGTACTTCTAGTTGGTTTTGTTTTTCTGAGAGTGCATTTTTGTTATGTTTTTTGTTTTGTGGAGAGTGCAACAAAATAAGACGTTTTTTGGAGGAATGCATGCAAAATTTTTGGCAGAAACTGTAAACAACTAATCTTTTAAATTACAAAAAGTTGCGCTGAAATTTCGGGGCTTTGGGCACTTTTTATTTATAGCATCTCAAGTCCGATTGACTTAAAATCTAACCAACTAACGAGAGTTCGAGTAGGATGACGCAATGTTTATAAGTACCCAGATTTTCCTTTCAAAAATTTTTCTAGCGACTAATTTGTTTGGTGTGTTCTAGTTGTGATAAGTTTGCAGTCTATCATGATATTTCTTCTTTGAAATCTCACTGCATCCTAAAAATTCTCAAACCTTGTAAGAAGTTTGTGAAGGGGCCGTCACTGCCACCCATTTAAACTGTTGTTAATAAAGTGGCATTTATAAAAAGAAACCATATAATAAAACGTGACATCGCAAGAGATACTTCGTGGATTTTGACGAACTTTGTGGCAGTATCCAACTTTTACTGAGCTTTATTAATTTTTAAAATAGTGACGCAATTGCGTTAAGCAAATTATGGTTGCTGAAAGTCAGATAAAAAACTTAAATGCGCCCTTTTCAAATTTTGTTTCACAATCTTTAACAGCTTTGTGGTTATTCGCTTTTTAAATATCTAGAAAAGTTATCAAAACAATTAAGTAACCTCAATCAAAAAGCGCAAATATCAGTTTACAACGCCAAACTCACTTTTCACAACTTCTACCTATTTTCAATTTATTATGAAAGAACATAGAGTAGTCTTTAAAATGCCAGCAATTTGTGATGAAACCTTTACTACATGAAGCAAATTCATTACTTATCACAATCAGAAATAAGCGACAATTTATGCAGCCATTTTTTATTAGAGTTGCACTCTGTAGTATTGCAACCAACATCTTGGAACTTACAAATTAAGTTGATTATTTAGTACTAAAACTTTTCTAATTAAAAAACCTCGAGGAGCTAGAAGAAGTTTTTTCAATGTAATAGATGGCAGTTTATTGAAAAGCTCTGCAATCCATAGCTCAAATCTGTTAAAGCCAGTGAGCTCTAGTACTTCATTCACTACCTTAAATGTTGGAAGTCCATCTGGGAGAAAATCTCCCATCTTCAAATCCGCAAGTTCGTTGGTATCAACTCATTATGACTATTTTAACCATCTAGCTTACGGCAGTTAAAAATCTTTTACTTTCGAGTAGGTCTATTTAAGATCTTTCAACCTGATATTCCCAAGCTTTGTCAAAATTTATCTTTCTTGTACAGCATATTAGCCTACAATACTTCAATTTGCCTAGCTAAAATCACTCCCAACGTAGCACAGCATCAAATTTTGACTTCTTTCATATTTGTTTTATGCTGAACTATCATAGAAATTTATTTGTTTACCAGAAGTAGTAAAAATTTTGAGAGGCTCCTCCTGAACAAAGCAACGAACAAACTTTGCCAAGTTTCATGGTTTTTATATTGATTTAATCTTAGAAATTTAACTTGTCTAAATCGAGTAATTAATTTTTTCAATCTTAGAGGCATTTTTGGTGGGAAACCTACCAACGTGGATTCACTAAAAATTTTCATGTATATCTAACTCACTATATATCCCAAAAATTTTATCTTTTTAGCTCAAGCGGGTAAAAATGTCTTAAGTTTAGAAGGAAGACATTTTGAGAATCCCCATTAACGTGGCATTGACAATTTTTTTCATGTTTTATGTTTTTATTATTTACCTATTCTAAACGTTTTGTCTGTCTAGCTTGGGAGTTTAAAAATTTTTGAATATTGTGGAACCCGTTTAAAAGGAATCATTGTCATAGTGGCTAGGGTGGAGTGAAAAATAAACATTTTTGAATTTAAAAAAGTGGTCTTGATAAATGGCCCCAAATACCATATGAAATACTTCTATCGCAATTTTGAGTTCTTGCATCCTCTAGGGGTCGTGCAATTTGATTGAACGGGCTTAAAATAGTCAATTTTGCCATATCTCACTAAGCACATATGCTAGAAAGCTAGTTTTTAGCTTAGAAGTTGCAGAAACAGCACATTTATATTTCCATTAAAAAAAAATTTGCACAAAAACGTATAAGAAAAAAGTTACAGCCAAATTATTGATTACAGATTTACTGATTATTGTGCTCAAGTTTTTCGTGCTCAACTTCAAATGCATTACAATTGACGTTGGCATTGAAAATAAGCCAGATGAAGTTTAAATTCATATATATTTGCACTTTTAGTGTGCCATGCTGCTTTATCAGCGTAAAATAGTTTCTTGAATGGCAATTAGTCTTACACAACTCGGCAATGTCCAGCATAGTATAATGAACAAATATTGGAAGTTTCATGTTAAAGCATGATCCAGTATTGGTTCGCTTTTGCATCATCATTTTATTTATGCTAAACTTGAGGAATTATATCTGGTTAATTCAAAAAAAGTTTTGATTGTACAGTTTAATTCAAAAACACTGAAAGATACAAAAGTACAAAATTAGAAAAATAGGAATTAAAAAAGCAATTAGTAATTCGAAAAGCTACAATTCTAAAAGAAAGAAAATTTGGCAATTTATTTAATGAACAATATGATACCAATGTTTATTGTATTGTAGATACAATATATACTGTACTCGATGGCATAAATTTGGTTGTTTCTGAAGCAGCATGCTAACTAGAAAAAGATTCAAGTTTAATGCTACTTGTGAAAGGTTATATGGTGGAGAAATTTTTCAAAGTTCTGATGTTTCTGCCAAGCTTGTAGCCTTGGGCTCTGCTTTTTGATCTTCAAAAAAAGCATGATCATTAAATGTTATTCTCAAGCCATAATACTTCCATATGGCTTTCTTTGTTTATTATCGTAGCAAAAAATATCAAAGAGCTTATCAGCATCGTGCAAGAAATTCGTTTCAAGCTCTTTTTATTGATGTGATGTTTTAGATTTTTTCGGATATCTAGTTAAACCACTGAAGTTTTGCATTAGTTGATGGATTCTTTGTGCAATACTCAGCTTATTAACGAAACTTTACACCAAATCCATCTGTTCTTTTGCAACAATTCAAGCTGTATCCAACTTCCTGAAGTGATTAAAGTTAAGCAAGCCCTCAAATCACTTGTCTCTTGGTTGGCAGCAACCTTGGAGGAAAATTATCAGAACTTTGAAAAATTTCTCCATCTCACAACTTTTTGCAACGTTAGATTTGGATTTCTTTTAGTTAGCATGCTGCTTCAGAAACAATGAAATTTATGCCTTCGATTACAGTATATATTGTATCTAAAATACAATAAACAATGGTATCAAATTGCTCGTCAAATATATTGCCAAATTTTGTTCCTTTTAGAACTGTAGCTTTTCGAATTACTAATTGCTTTTTTAATTCCTATTTTTCTAATTTTGTAATTTTGTATCTTTCAGTGTTTTTGAACTGAACTGTAGAATCAAAACTTTTTTTGGATTCACTAGATATAATTCCTCAAGTTCAGCATAAATAAAATGATGATGCAAAAGCGAACCAATACTGGATGATGCTATGACATGAAACTTCCAATATTTGTTCACTCTACTATGCTGGACATTGCCCAGTTGTGTAAGACTAATTGCCATTCAAGAAACTATTTCAAGCTGACAGAGCAGCATGGCACACTAAAAGTGCAAATATACATGAATTTAAACTTCATCTGGCTTATTTTCAATGCCAACGTAAATTGCAATGCCTTTAAAGTTGAGCACGAAAAACTTGAGCACAATAATCAGTAAATCTGTAGTCAATAATTTGGCTGTAACTTTTTTCCAGTACGTTTTTATGGCAAAGTTTTTTTTTAATGGAAATATAAATGTGCTGTTTCTGCAACTTCTAAGCTAAAAACTAGCTTTCTAGCATATGTGCTTAGTGAGATATGGCAAAATTGACTATTTTAAGCCCGTTCGATCAAATTGCACAACCACTAAAAAGTTGAAAGAACTCAAAATTGCGATAGAAGTATTTCATATGGTATTTGGGGCCGTATATCAAGACCACTTTTTTAAATTCAAAAGTTTTTATTATTCACTCCACCCTAATAGTGGCATAACCCGAAATTTTGAAAATTTTACTTTGTCTTTATGATTTTCTATCCTGAAACTTCATCTTCTGTTCCTATTGAGTGATTAGAATTTTTGAATTTTGGAGGATTCGCTTGAGAAAAACCCCGCATCGCGGCAAGCCCAGTTTTTTCCTTGTTCTACGTAGTTTTAATTCCCACCTATTTCGAGAATTTAGGCCATCTACAGCTTGAAGGGTTTGAAAGTTCAAAATTCCTTTCCAAAATCTTGGTTGCGAAAAAGAAAAGGATTTTTTTTTCGCAACCAAGATTTTGGTAAGGAATGGCTGAAGCAAATCTTAAAATATTTTGTTTCAAACATGCTCTAGTTAGATGGAGAAGCTGCGCAAACTGGTGCAACTTTAAGCATACAAAAGTCTGGGGCAATTTTTATAATTGTTTGGCAAAAATAGTCGTTTTAACGCTAGTTGATTCAACTTTGTATGTTTTTAAGGCCATTTAAAAGCATTAAATTGCTAAAATTTTGAAATCATTTCAAGCAATCGAATCGCCAAGACTCTTCAGCCCTCTTGCTTATAGGTCAAATCCAATAACACGCTTAAAGGCTTTTTGTATTTGGGGCCAAGTGTATAAGTGACTTGGCTTAGGGGGTAAAGTCCCCTTAGCCACTCACCAGTTGCACACTGGTTACATCAAATATAATGCTACTACAAAAATCTAAGATATAAAACTTGTAGCTACTTTAACCGAACCTCTGTTGTTTACACTTTGACAGGGAGGTATATTTAGCATGCGGGTCAATACAATTTATGTTTTCATGTAATTTAAAATAAAAAAGCATTGCAAAGTTATGTAAGAAAGTTGTAGCATGGAAAGCGCTGTAAACTCATTGTCACATAAAATTTATCTGAGCTTTAGTAAGAAGCTTCGAATGGACCTCACGGTCTTCCAGTCAAGAGGGCTTTGGACTTGACCTGTAGTAGAGAGTAAGGACCTAAAGAAGTATCAGAGCTTTCAGCACTCTGGCTCCAGACCTTTGAGATAGCCGCCCGCCCCCGGATTGAATATTTCTGGATATGTGTCTGCATTAATCCATGATCATTTCAAATTTGTGCGCTTTGTATCGATTTAAAGCAAACATCTTGGTAAATTTAGCTACATGTTTACAGTATAAGTTTATGAATTCCAGTTTATGTGATCGACTTTCCTCAGTCAAAGTTTGAATATTCATAATCTTTGGGCAAAATTAGTTTGCATCCCTAAAAATGTTTTCTCCCATACGGCCATGAGTAAACTCTTTATTGATTTGTATTATTTTGTCAAAAGTTCACTTCTCAAAATCGAAACAGTAAACGATGATGTCTCATATATACATGTGATACCAACTGGTACGAACCGCAACTGGAAGTGCACGCTCCGGCGGGAAACAAAGGTCATGAAGAAGCTTCAAATTATATTCCTTTCGAATGCAAAGTTTTTAGCGATTATTCTTTTTAGGTCAAAAGCCCAGTTAATATTAAGAAATTGAAAAACGCACGTTTTCGCTGGGTTCCGTTCCACTACTATCGTACTAATTGCTGATAAACATTTTAGTTTGTTTTTTTTAACTAAACTGAAAAATAAACCGCCGAATTTGCAAATATATTATTATTGTTATTACTGGGCAGCAGTGCAAGCGAATGTGCTACCGTTGGGTAGAGTCCACCTACACGTTGCTTAGGCCTCGTTTAGGCCCATTGCAACTGTAGCTGCTGTTATTGTTATTTTGTTTGGTTACTGGTTGAACTCAGAAAGCCTTCCAGCTTCCTTTGTGTACGTGGCCAGTTTGTTAATATTACATTTCGTTACCACATTGTGAACAATGGTTTTGGTGATTCCAAAATATTTAGCACGAATATCTTGGTAAAGCTTGCAATTGCCTATATGATGATTTGGTGTTTCATCCTCTAGGCAACATTTTGGACACAGAGAAGACTCAGCACGACCTGTAGTTTTCTTGTGTCGTTGTAGATTGCAGTGCCCAGTTAAAACTTGCACTACTCTATTTAAATGAGGCCTCTTAAGCAGGGTGTCGAACCAAACCTGAACTCGAACCGTAAACCCGAATGAACCGTTTTATTTTGGTAAACCCAAACCGAACCTGAACCAGCAAAATTTTACTTCAGTGAACCTGAACCAAACCTGAACCTTCAAAATTGTGCTCAAGTGAACCCAAACCGAACCTGAACCCCTAACAAAAGTAAGAATAAAGTTTTCCATATCCGGATGCCGCTGGTGCTGGTACACGCCGGTTTAGTGGCGCGTCACAATGCCCATTGTCTGGTTCTTACTGCAGATCGTAGTAAAATTCGCCCATTTAAATCAATGGTAAAATACACGCAACTTCAAACAACCACTGTAGGTTAGTGGGCGGCGTTTTTTGTCTGATTTTACTTTTATATGAAGGGCCAAAGCTTCGTAATTCCATTTCAGGTTATTTCCGGGGTTAAAAGTCTTTATAAGTGCGTATTAAACTCATTTTAAAAAGGATACTATTATAACACAGAATAGCGTTTCTAGACAACTTCAGAGGATATACTGTACAGAAAATCAATTGCTAAACAATCATAAACATAGTGAAATGTGAAGTCAAGAACAATCTAAGACCAAAAAAAGGTCAACAACAATTTTAGAAATGAATGAAGGCTACAGCTCTTAATTAACAGCTCATAGTGTAGAAAGGTCAAAGCAAAGTAAATGATTTTGTAGTATCGCATATACAGGCGTATACGGTAAGCGCGGCAGGGCTTGCTGGGGTAAGGTCTAGGAGTGCTAAATCTCCCTACGTCCAGTCCCATAGTAATGTCACTTACGATATTTGGTAGAGCAAAGGGCTGTTTAGACAAAAAATTGCTATTATAATAATTATTTCTTCCTTAAATTACACTACGCCACGAGGCAGCGCAAAATGCCTTAGTAAAACCAAACGATGCCTAAGGAAAACGGAAAAAAAATATTGTGAAATTTTGGACGAAGATGTCAATTAAAGTCACCATTTTTAAACAAACGTATCCAAAATTTTTGAAAGCGGGACGAATGCGATGCCAAAGAAGCCATTAGATCGGTTTATTTGACAATATATTGGCAAACGAGAACGAAGTTAGCTAATTTTTGTCTGAAAATAGCGTGAAAACCCCTATTTTCAGTGAAAAAGGCCCAAAATTTGGAAGAAAAAATGTATTTCTTTTTTGAAAAATTTTCTCCCCTGTTTGAAAATTCTGGGTGCACCACTGGGCAGGATTGATGTTTTAGCGGGCACTCCATGAACAACCCAACCTAGTTGCCCTATTCTCAAAAATGAAAATATTACCGGCAGGGATCTACCTCTACTGTAAAATACCTTAATCGTACTTCAGATATGATGGTTACAGGTCATCACTGAGAAAGTATTTAAAGTTTTTTAAAACCCACTTCTTAAAGCAAAAGTGTCTTTGCCAAAAACGGGACTAAAACTTAAACAAAAAAGATCATTACTAGGGTAGCGAGGCGCTCCAGTTTCGGACCTGGACTTCTGGCGCTCCAGCTTTGGACCTGGACTTCTGGCGCTCCGCACACGTCCTTTGTGCAGGGCTTTTGGCAGAATATGAGACTAGTCGAAAAACCTGCAAAAAGTGTGCCCAGTAAATAAAATTAGAAAACTTAACAGTTTTCCTTTTCGTCAGGGTTAGGATCAACTTGCCCAACTCCTCCTCCATCGAAGAACCTGGCTGTTAGCTAGCCACAGTACTTTACACCATTGTTCGTGCAGAGGACCAAAATAAGTGAACATAAATAATATTGCGTGAAATTCTCCTAATCTTCTATTAAAAAACTTGACTTCATATAGTGATTAGTTTTTATTATAAAACAAGCTTACTGCAGCGTGATTCCCATTTTGAAGCCAAATTGCTATTCTTAAAAAATCGGTAGAATTTGCAACTACTCTTTTGGCTTGTATGATCGCATCCTGGTGCAAAGCACAATATCTTTTTACTCTTTTATCCTATATGCCAATCGCAACTCTGCTCAGAACTATCACATGTCATTGAATAAGTGTTAAAACGCTATTTTTTGATGCAAAAGTGCTCTTTTTAACATGAGTTTAATACGCATTTAGAAAAGACTCTTAACCCTGGAAATAACCTGAAATGGAATTACGAAGCTTTGGCCCTTCATATAAAAGTAAAATCAAACAAAAAACGCCACCCACTAACCTACAGTGGTTGTTTGAAGTTGCGTGTATTTTACCATTGATTTAAATGGGCGAATTTTACTACGATCTGCAGTAAGAACCAGACAATATGCATTGTGATGTCATCACTAAGCCGGTCTAACTTCAACAGGATCAGCAATTTCTCCTTTTTTTCTGGACGAAATGAGTAACGACAGTTAAATTTTAAGTCAATGAACCCGAACCGAACCTGAACCAGTAATATTTTTCTTGAGTGAACCGAACCAAACCTGAACCTCAAAAATGGTGCTCAAGTGAACCCAAACCAAAACTGAACCGCTAAAATATTTTGAGCCGGAGCTAAACCTGAACTCGAACCGTTATTTGAAACGGTTTGACACCCTGCTCTTAATGTTAAGGAGACGTATTGTTAGTCGTGAAGACTCCTTCTGCCTCAAGCAGTTTTTCCGTTTATTCCACCTAGATTTCCATCTATCTGTGGATCAGTCCTTAACCGTGCTAACACAACTGGCATACGGGACTGTAATAAAAGGTTCAGGACCATGCATTTTTGATTTAGATCCTGATTTGGCTACATAATCGGCCACTTCGTTACCATGAACCCCTGCATGTCCCGGAACCCAGGCAATACTGACGTGGTTTTGTTTACCTAACTGATTTAGGTTTCTAATGCAGTTGAGCACTGTAATTGATGTTACAGTGCACTTTATGAGTGCTTTGATAGCTGCTTGACTATCAACCAGCGCAACAATACTTTGATTGTGCATTTTATCCAAAAGCAGGTTCTTAGCCACTTGTGAAATAGCTAAGACTTCTGCCTGGAACACAGTGCTGTAAATTCCAAGGTAGAAAAATGCTTGTTTTGGGGAGTTGTTTGGGTATTCGGCATGAAAAGCCGCTCCTACTCTCCCATTTAGTTGTGAACCATCAGTGTAAACCTTGGCAGTGCTCTGGTTTAGAACGCTATCAAATCTGATAGCATTTTTTTTGTCCATAATTTGACATTCAAAGTTTCTCTCAAATACCTTTGTTTTCTTTATTCGGTCAGCTGGCATTTGCAGTAGAGGTAAGAATTTCCTTGCCTCATTGCGAACATCAACATGGCTTTTTGTTTTCCCAAAGGAACCAATTGGGTTGACATGCCAGAGCCCACTAACAGTGATTCTGTATGACCCTCGCACTGCCTCAGCCAATAGAAATTCCTCAAGATGGGAGTTATGTTGAGCAAAATTTCTGGAACACTAGTAGAGGTGCCAGGAAAAGCTGATGAAATCATCAGGCAAGCAAGTCTCTGCACCTTTGTGAGTTTCCTCACTAGATACTTTTTGTTGAGACCGCTAGCCCAGGACACACATGCATTCGACATGGTTGGCATATCACAGCTGTGTATATCCATTTCATCATAGATGGTGTTATTCCCCACGTTTTACCCACAATTTGTCTACATTGTATTAATGCTGTAGTTGCTTTGCGGGTAATTCGGGTAATATGAGGTTTCCAAGTTAGCTTGCTGTCTAGAGTAACACCCAACAGCCTTGCTTCCTTGGAAAGTTCAAGTTTTGTACCATTCATTGACAAGGAACCCATGTCTGGATTCCGTTTGTGAGTGAACAGTACAATCTCGGTTTTCTTGCAGCTAAACTGTAGCTCTTGTTCCAAAGCACAATTTTCAGCAATATTTATTGCTTTTTGGGCCATCCCTCTGATCCAAAGCATATCAGCACCAGTGACCAACACTGCTAGATCATCGGCGTAGGCTTGAACATAAAAGCCTCGGCTACGTAACTCTAGCAACAGGCTGTTTAAGACACAGTTTCACAGAAAAGAGGACAGAATACCACCTTGTGGGTTCCTCTTCACTACTTCCTTTTTAACTTTATCACCACATAATTCTACTTGGACTGTGCGATGTCTTAGTAGAGTCTCTATCCATGAGGTGGAAACCTTAGACATGCCCAGCCCTCGCAGAGCCGCAACAAAGCTACGGAAGGTGACATTGTCGAAGGCGCCGACAATATCCAGGAAAATACCCAAAGGTGGCTTTTTTCAAACAAGGCAATGCTCCACACGGCGCACAAATTCATGCAAAGCAGTTTCCGTAGCAACTCCAGCACGAAAACCATACTGCGACGCAGAAAGCTTTGCCTGCACGTTATTATCTTCATTAATATGATACAGAACTAGCTTTTCCAACCATTTCAGTTGAAAAGAAGTTAAAGTGATCATACGGGCTTTCCTTTCCCAGTTTGGGGAGAAATACACCTGTGCCTTCTTTCCATGCCAATGGCACATTGCTGTGTCTCAGGCATGCTTGAAAAATGACATGGTAATATCCTTTCAGTTGATTCCAACCTTTCTGTAGCAGTACAGGATAGAGCCCGTCTGGCCCTGATGCTTTGAATGGTTGAAATTCGTTAATATCTGCTTCTGCACCAGCACAATATGCTAACAGATCCTTTCCTCGAGAGTTTATATCAGAGGATCCCCATATGGTGTGATGTGCATTTGCATCAGTTCCTAGAATAGTAGGAATTTGTTCAATTTCTGTTAATACCAACAGATCCCTTAGTAAATTGGGCGGAGCTGGTTCTTCGGCTGCCATGTATGCTGATACGAAAACAAAACTGTCTCCCTTTTGGCCCGCATTGTTAACTTTGATTGCCACGATATCCTCATTTGAAAACATCGGGATTAGAGAACAGCAGAGATCAGGAGTAACATAAATGCACGCCTGAGGACGATTACCGTTTTCAATTCCTTGAAAGAGGTTCCATCCTCGTAGCTTGCTTTTGATTTTTGTGGCATATGTCCATGGTTGTTGAGCTAACACTAACCCGGAACGTACGCTTTTTGTAACTTCACACATGTTATAGCTTGCTGTTTTACATCTGTGTAGGTTGATTTGCCAACACTCTAAATTATGTAAGGATAACTTAGGTGCCGTAATGGCGTTATTTGATTTGTCAAGTTGTCCGCTGTAATCCTGAGCCATTCTTATCTATATGATAGATGTACTCAAGTATAGCACTTTATTCTTAGAAGAGCTGATATGGCTACTTCAATACTACAGAGAAAATCTCTGACTTCTACGAACTAGAAGTCGTCGGCTTCTCTGTATCTGCTGAAGTGCCAGGCTCAGCAGTATCCATTATTGCCTCACAGGTTCTCATCACCTTTTGGCAAACGCGATGACGTCTCCAGATTCTGAAACTGCTTGGCACTTTTCTTCTTTTGAAACTGAACCCGACGATAACCAGCGTATGGGTTGTAGTTCAGTTCCTTCAGTGTGGTTAGCGAAGGTTCCTGAACGGATACTAAATGTAGCACCCCTTCGTTCCACTTCGCTGAATGCTTTGTTTCCAAATCCGTACAACTGATTTTTGCATTACAACGGGAAACCAGCGTAAGGGTATCGGAAATGCTTAAACCGTCTTCCTCTGGCAACCAGATTCCAAAGGTTTTTGCTAGAGGCAAGTCTTTAGGGCCTTTTGCATCGTAGCCTTGATAAACTACCAAGGATGGTACAATAGCCTCAACCACATGTTTTGCCCACTCCAAGGTTTTCTCATCCTTGCATATCATCAGCACTTTACCTTCAAAGATAAAAGTGCGTTCGATGTGAACAAGAAAACCCGGATCGGTACAAAGAATCATTTTGGTGATGGCATTTTGAATTTCACGTAGATGCATGTTGTCCATACCACCATCCCCTTCTGACTCTATTCTCGTGATGGTTAACTTTTGATTGCTGGCCTTCACAGCCCCAGCATAACTAGTTGGGGTGCTTGTGCCAGCCGTCGTTTTCTTGGCTTTGCCTCCTTGCATATCATGAGCGACTTCATGTTGTCCACGTTTCTGTGGGAGGTTTGTTGTAGAGGAAAGAAAATCGAAAGATTCTCCAGCCCGTTTGGTTTGACCGGAGGAGTGATCAGAAGACTCCTGATCAAGGTCGGCCAGTGACACACCAGCCAAACCCTTCATCACTCGCTTTTTTCTTTTTTTTTTTTTTTCGTAGTTTTTTCCCCGCTTCACCTTAGACGTGCAAGCAATATCCGAGGAATTGCTTGGATTCTGAGGCTCCACAAGGGAAGTTGAAGTGGTACTCGGTTTCACAACTGACTATGCCACTTTTGCTGTACCCTCAGCTTCTGAGACGGACTCCTTTAGCAAAGGAACGTTCTCAACTTCAGGGCTCAGGTTTGATGTTTTTTCGACATCTGGGCTAGAGGGCGCAGTTGGCCGAATGCTATCTTTGTTGGCATTGTCACTCAAGAACTCACTGATTCTTGGTTGTGACAGTGCCACTTCTTCTGAAATTAGGGGTGTCATTCGTATTACTTTTTTTTTCTGTTCACTGACATAATTCATATGGTTGGTTTTCTTTAAACTGGGAAAATTTCCAAAGACCGGATTATTCAAACAAACAGAAAGCTACAAACTACCATTTCTATCGATGGCAAAATACCAACACTGCAAATAATGAAATTTTCTCTGGAGTACTGGCCTTGGCGGAGCCCCCCAATACAGCTGCAGTCCCCTACCCAGGTGCCATCTGGAACTACAGGTGCACGGGAGTTTTCACAAGCTGATGGACATGAAGTCCTATGTTGGCTAGACTAGGACCAGCATCCTTTCTATCTTGTGGCCGTGACACGGCAGCGCGTTTTTTCCGCTGTACCCTATACTCGCATTGACATTCCGCCGCAATATTGGTACATTGCCATCGGTTCCATATTAGCCCGCAACTCCTGTTGGCCTTAGAGTCAGAGGTCGGAATTTAGAAGGCAGGACTTCGCAGTATCAGGCCTTCGCTTGCAATATAGGCCGGTACAAACTGCGGTTTTCTGGTTTAATTGTTCATGTGCTTAGCTTCATAATGTTCTGATGAAACTTCCGATGTCTATGGGTAATTTTAGGTCATATAAAGTTGTGACAACTGACAATCTTTTGTACTTCGATGAAGGCCAGAATTAAGCGTTTTAAGCTGTTGAAGTAAGTACTTACCAGTACAGTTCTAGAGTAGGAACAAGTTTATTTATTAGTGTAAATCAAATGCAAAGATGACCAAAACTTTCTGCTGTAAGGCCGCAACTAGAATTATCATGACAAAACGTTTTAAGTATACCATAGGCCAGTTAGAAATGAAAAGCTTATTTCCCTTGAGAGTTCAGTGTCTATCCTGTCTATAATAGCCTAGACAACTTTTCATGGCTGTCATGCTTCATGCCGCAATTTCATTTAAAAACTCATTGTTTAGATAGCCAATGCTGTAAATACATTATTTGTATGAAGCATTACTAATTGTATTGGCCTAATGCAAAATTGCAGCTTAAAAGTTTTTATGTTGTTTGACTTGTTTCAGAAGCCTACTTGGAAAACCTGCCTGCTGTGATGTATTGCAGTTGTTGCTGTACAGTTTGTACTTGATATGTTGATAATTAGAAAAAATTGTTAACTTTAATTTGATGAAAAACTGAATAATCGTAAATCAAGAAGCTATGTGTCAAAAGACAATCTATGAGTGAACAGTCAGTCGCAACTCAGTAAACGGTAAGTAAGTGACTAGATTTATTGCGACGCTTTCGGTACTCAATACTGCGGACGGTGTATGGTACATTTTCGAGTTAGAAATGTGCTAAGTGGCTGTGATTTTGAATTGCATTGAGTTTCATTTCTACTGAGCTCAGTGTAATTTGGATTCGCAGCTACTTTGAAAAGTCAACATGCAATGAAGAAGAATTGAGATGCAAGACAAGCCTATGTACAAAACCAATTTTAGTACAGTTAGTAGTTTGCGACGAGGTAATGGGCAAGTTGGTAGCATGCAAAATATTGTGTAGCTCACTTTTGGCTTTAACAACAGTTATTTGCATGACTACAACAATAGTAGCCCATCTGAGGTCTGGTGGCCTGTATTGCGATAATTTAAGCAAGACAACAGTGGGAAAAGAAAGGTAGTGGTAGAATATTGTAACAAAAGGATAAAATTGTAAGTTTAACTTTTATCATCTGCCGCTAGATTGTGGGCATTGGTTTTCGATAGCAATTGCGATTAGGATCATGGGATATTAATTTTTGATAATAAAGTTGGTTACGATTACGCGATATCAATTTGTTTGCAAACGCTGTTTCGGTAATGCGATGTCGATTTACAAGAGAAAACATCAAATGTGATGTTGATTTCTGATAGTGAGCATCTTATGAACAAGCGTTTCTATCCTGACTGCTGACTCTTACATCGATGAAAGTCGAAAGCAGCTCTATACGTATCAGATATTGAGAGTTGGATATTCCACAACTTCTCACGTACTGACTTGTAGAGCAACTTTGTGTGTTAATTACTGCTGCAACTAATTCTGACTTTCTGTATTTACATAGCCTAAACTGGTTTTTCTTGCTATACCATTATCCAACATGTTTGATGTCTTTCCACTAACACAAAATGAAGTTTCAGCAGTAATATTTTATGCTACTATTAAATTGGTAATGATAGCTTATTATTTCTGAAAAACAAATATTTAATTAAAATTTTAACATAAAGTTGTTTTTCTAGGTTTGACCAACAAGATCAAGATGAAATTGGCAAGGTCATGTGGAAGAAATTTGCATATCAAGAAAGATACTGTGTATTTTTCAACCAAAACCTGGTACTTAAATCAACACAAAATATTGCAGTATTTTAAAAGTGTCCTACCATAAGAGGCTTTTCAGGATTTTGGTCTTTACAAGCAACTTATTAAACATGAGACTAGATGAGTGAAATGTGCAATGATGCAAAAACAAAATGTCAATTTTATACTTGCAAGCTGAAAAATCTTTTGGTAACAGCAGATAAGGGTAGCTTAATTAACCTAACAAGTGTAATCCAATATGTTCTGAAGTTATCTGCCTTGCACTTAAGTCAAAACAAAATACTGCAAAATTTAATGGTGTCTGATCATTTGAGGCTTCCCAGGGTTTTGGTCTTTAGAAGCAACTTTTTAAACAAGAGACTTTAGGCAATTGAAATCTATACCAGTAATGATTTGGAAAGAAAATAGCAAACAGATTTGACTGATTAAGCATAATGTTTTTTTGTTAACAAGCTAATAAGAGTAGCCTAGCCTAGCTAACAGTAATTAATCTACAGTAGCAAGTGTAATCAAATATGTTCTGGAGTGATGTGACCCTAATTCAAGATCAATCTGATCAGTTGACAAGTGATGCTTATACTGACAAGTAATAAAATACAGAATAGATATTAAAAAATTGTTAAAACAGTCTTGGCTATTATTTTTTAAAAGGAAATGGTATGGCTATTAATTTAGCAAAATTAGGCATTATTACATAAGCACTTTGGCCCACTGCTGAGTGTGACCACTCATTGAAGTAGGCTAACTTGAAATATACTTCAATGCCTGTATCACTAACAGAAGTAAACCATTGTTTCCAAATAATCACTGATATGTAGCTAGCAATAACTCAAAAATTATAGTAATTGAAGTTCAAAGACAGTGGCATCACTTGTGATTTGAGCTAAAAACAGAGGAAGGACAATTTTCACTTGAAATACAAAAGCTTGTTAATGCTTTCCGCAAAATTGGCTTCTGGCAAATATTCATTACATTTTTCAGTTGGTGCGGCATGCACTTGGGGGCTCTGACTGTAGCGGAGCAACATTTGAGCTGCCAGAAGGGGATAGTTCCTCTACCAGTTACATTACCTGTGGTTGATGGTTAAAGATCTCTGTTTTGAACAGTCTGGTAGGCCCAGGATTATTTCAATTTGCACAAGCAAAGGCTTTTAATAAACTGCTGTTTCAATTGGCTTTCAACAAACACCTACAGGTAATGGTTCTAAAATGGTCTTGACCTAGCCTAAAAAAATTCAAATAAATGTAGTTTACATTTTCAAAGTTCAGAAGTTCGATAGCTTAAAAAAGTTTAATCAGTTACTGGTAGGCTATCGGTATGTCATAATTTATAGTGTTTCGGTACTACAAGTAATTACTACACAATATTCTATAAGCCTAATGCGTTTCATAACGCACACCAGGCAAAGTTTGGAGAAAATATGTGACACAAGTTTAATATTCTAGCGAAATTCGCTCCTTTATTAACTTTATTTTTATACCCCAAGTGCTTTAGCTAGGTTAGTTTGAAAGTCATTCCAAAAACAAAATCAGCATAGGCAAATGCTGATTTCTTATCAGCTAATAATCTCCTGAGGCTTTAATTTGATTTATTTCAATCACATTGCGTTTTAATCAGGGATATCTAGAAGATCAGAATCGCTTACTTTGCTTTTTTCGCACGTTTCATGTGACAACAGTGGTGCTATGCAGCGCTTTTAGATTCTCGGACGCTTGAATGATCACAAAGCGAAACTGCTTGTTCTGTGCAATGCACATTGGTAAAATCACTAGCACGTGTTGGGTAGTGAGCAGTGGTTGACATTTAGAAGTCCAGTTACTTTAATACGTTCAGTAATTGCAATCTATGTTGAAAGTTCGGGAAAACGTTCATGATAATTAAGATTAGGAGTAGATTATAAAAGCGCAGTTTACAAGACTAGTCAACAGTGCTATGGTTTATAATCTGTAATCTTGTACTGTACTATAGTAGTCTACTAGACAGTAATCCATGCAAATTTTTCAGTGATTGGCTTGGTAAATGCGAATGTATTAGCTACTTTTCGAAATTGTAGTTGTTAAGATCAAGTGCAGTAAATTTAACTCAACAATACTGTGCTTGCGGTTTAGTTAGTTATGAGACTATCCTTGCTTGGAACTATTCGGAGATATGAAACAGCTTTATGCTTTGGAAGAGCATAGAAGTTGCTCGAACTTTAAAGAAGTCGTCATTAAACCCAATCATTGTAGCCAAAACGTCTCCCCAACCTGCCATCTGTAAGTTATATGTATTGTATTTGTTTTTTCTCATTCTGGTGAATGAAATTATTAAATTTGCTTGTTTGTCGCTGGCATTCTTTTCAAGTTTCTAAGTTCAATTCAATTCAGTTTATTTTTGCCATGTCTGGCATGGAAGCAGCAAAAATGACCATACGGTCTTCAAAGTTCAATGCTACTGTAAAAAACAGCAAAAGAAAAAAGCAACATAACATCAGCACTTACATATTTACAGCATTTTGATCAACTTAGTGTGTAACATTTTACATTTACAGAAAAGCAGCAAAATGACTAGTTGGCATTATCAATAAACACTAGCGTGACCCCAAAAATAGGAATAAAAACACTTTTCATATTGGCATCATAATAATTTCGTTTACCGTTGCATTTCAACTATATCATAAGATTATTAAGTTGTAATAGTACCTTGCTGTTTTGAGATTAAATGGTCCTTAAGTTTTCTTGAAAATGTTTTTGGGGGATATTTTTGGAGGTATGGGGGATTTTGGCCCGGATTACAGGACCAGTTACATTTATTGCTTTTCTTCCAAGGGAAAGATTGGTTGTTTGGATGTAATAGTTACCTTTATCACTGTATTTTGTGTTGTGTTTGTGAATTGAAGCAGCTGTCTTGAATAAACCAGAGTTATATTGTTTACCTTGTAGTGGATTCGATGCATAGATTTGGCAGTCTCAAGGAAGAGCCTGTCATTACTTGTTAGTTATTTCAACTAAAGTACAAAGTTTATATATTCAGCAATATCATTGTAACAATGGGTAACATCTCTTTTATTTGAATCTTTATATGTTTGAAAAAGAAATGTTGCAGTATATCTACCTAGAAATTAGCTGAAATTGATTTACTGCTAAATCATGTTAACTGATGTACAAAAATTAACTATGTAGTTCAAGGGATGACTGTCGTGTTTAATAGTACATTTATGTGCTTATTTTCAGGTTTCTTCAGTAAAACCCACAGCCCATGTTGAGAATCATTATACTGTAATGGTAATTATCCATACTTTTTTGCAACAGGAAACGTAGTGACTTTTGTTTACAATTGTTGGAAAGTGTTTTTGGAAAGTGTTTTTGACTTTTATTTACAATTGTTGGAAAGTGTTAACCCTAACCCATAATCATCTATTTGACATCTAGTGGAATGCAACAGCTTTCATGCTAAACCAGCTGAGCTTTTTTTTTTCCATCAAAATTTTCCATCAAAACGTGAGATTTTTTTTCAAGTTTCCAGCAAAGTGGAATGCAACAGCTTTCATGCTAAACCAGCTGAGCTTTTTTTTTTTTTCCATCAAAATTTTCCATCAAAAGATGATAG
Organism: Trididemnum nubilum; assembly: GCA_963965965.1. Classification (NCBI taxonomy): domain Eukaryota; kingdom Metazoa; phylum Chordata; class Ascidiacea; order Aplousobranchia; family Didemnidae; genus Trididemnum; species Trididemnum nubilum. Next base: position 25,542,362 of record OZ014481.1, on the reverse strand, counting down.
TTTTTTTCAAATTTCCATCAAAAGGTGAGATTTTTTTTCGGTAAAAAATTTACTTAATGAACTGCAGTTTGTATGAAAAATTTACGGTGGTTTTTGAAAGTTTGATGGTAAAGTAAAATTAGGGATATCTAGAACATCGAAATTGCTAACTCAATTTGGCTACTGACAACTGGAGGGTTACAACAATTTTTTTAAATAGATGTTTATTAGACATTACATACGCTGTATATGGGTTCTTGACAACATATATGGCATTAATAGTCATCCCTACTAAAACTACTGGGCTTAGTGAGGGAGTATGCAGAGTACAGGTTCGATTCCCGAGGTAGTCAAATAACTGGCGCCACTTTTCCAGGAAAAACTAAGGCATTGCAGCCAGACTGGTGACTAGCCATCAACTGTCCAGTTGATAGTGCGCTATATGATCATCGAGATGTTGTTCACTGGTTCGGTACTTGCACAGGGCATATTGCTGTATTGACCTTGGGAAAGACACTCCACGCTAATTTCCGTCAGAGCCGTACAGTTTACCAGTCAAGGTGGCCTAGTCTGACAAAACATTGCAAACAGAACCGAAAATAGTAAACAAACACGGTACAGCTGATTTCAAAATGGACCAAGCAATACCATAAATACGTATTGCTTTATAAACATATAGCTGACAACAAGCTTAGAATGTAGTCGCTACTGCATGCACATTGTTACTTCTAGTTCAGTCAATAAGCTTTCGAATATGCTTCAGTTGGACATTTTAAAAGTAAATTTTGAGATTTTTCCTAAACATTTTTCCTGGGGGTCTTCTATAGTAGGGCGGCTGTTGAGTTTCTTCAACTGGTTCTTTGCAAAGCGATTAAAACCGTCCGGACAAGGAACTTAAAGTTTGTGTGGTCTGAGCTACATTTGATATCGGTAAGATCACAGAATCTGCTTGCATTCGCGACTGCAGTAGAAGCGTTCGTAAATACAGCCCGTGCATTGTTCAATGTTAACAGCCTTTTCATATTTTTAGCATTCGATGCCAAAGCATTGAAAAATTGCATCGCAAATACCGTAGTTGCAAAGCAAAACGCACTGGCTCTGCAAGTCCGCCACGGTGTGCCATTTTGAACAGCTTTTAATGCTCTTCGAATAGACTTTCAGTAACTTCTGAAGAGGTATTGCTTGAAATCAATAATTTCTTGCAAGACGTGCATTGTCTTTGGTTGTCAATTCGCCGGGCGATGTAGCCGCTCACATAGTAACATATTGCAACATCTGCCTGGGAAATGTCCTCCAAAGTCACATTGGAAAAAATTACCTCCAGCCAATTGTAGTCCTCTTCCATATCAATATGATTTGAGAGCTCATTGTACAGTTCACACTGTTGAATCGTTGTTAACAAGGCATCTTGCTGTAGCAGACTTAAGCAGTGGATCTTTTTTCTGAATGCGGTAGATGTTTCACGGAGGTTAAGTAATTACCACCATTACTGTGATGGTACCATCCAAAGCGTCCTTCTAAAGAAGCAGACGTCGGCTTTCCAGTTAAGAAGTACTGAAAACCATGATTGTCTTTCGAGCAAGTGCTTAGCCAACTCGGGTATTGCTGTCATAGACTGAATGCAGGCCATAAAAGTTTGTGCGGTAAACCCTGCCTTTCCGGATTGCTTTACTCGCAAAATATTAGGATGGCTTCTAAATATTTCAAACCAGTGTGGTCATGCTGCATGTGTTGAATTGACATGTACATTTCCTCTTTCTATCTTTGATCTAAAGCCAAAATATAATTACTCAGTAAGGGTGTTTACAACACATTTTACACTATTTATATCATCCGTCGCCACATGCTAGCATGGAATTGTGCGCTACTTACTGCACTACAATGAATGTTTTCCATAAATACAGCAATCACATTCATGATTAGATAGTAGACACCATCGAACTTACTGCACACTTTGGCAATACCAATCTTCAAGTACAGAAGCATTTCTACCCTGTTATTATCCTTACCTAGCTGAAAGCTAGACATACCTTGGTAAGGTGCTTTGACTGATAAAATTTTCCATTTGGTGGAGATGAAATCGAGGTAACGAGCAGTTTCAGAAAACTCAGGATGACCCTCCAAATAAAACTCGAAGCACGAACACTTGTTTCATGAAAAACTCCTATAAAATTGAACATTTGACCAAGACAAATACTTTTAATTTACTCAAAAGCAAACCTTTGCGGTGGCTACCATTAATCTCGATCACATTACCTCATCTAGGAAAACTAGTTGTGAAACAACACCAATGCTTGTGCTGTAATTAAAATTTCAATATGTTTTATATAGTTTGTCTTAATTCTAACTAAAAAGACATAGATGTTGTCGCAGTAATATTAAAAACAGGAGAGTATATCAGCAGACACTTCCCTTTCATCAAATATACTAATGCATATCAATTGAAAAACCTTGTACCGTAGTCTATAGTCATCGTGCTATAGCAGCTGTTTTGCTGTAACTGTACTGGTAACCTGACAGCCAGATATATTGCAAAACTTTTAACTTATCAAGGATATGTTGAAGTGATGTTTGGGCAATGCTACTTGGGTTGAGGGATACTTTTTTCAATGCATGGGCAACTTTTAGGGGTTTTCCTTTTTTTATGCGATAAAGGTGCTTCAAATAGGCAAACTGAGCAATGCATTTGTTGCCAAGGATGTACTTATGACAAAGTGTTGGTGAGAGCATCAGTCACTTATTCATAAACTGTTGTACAAATTCTTAAAGTTGTGCGTGAAGTCGAATGTGAAAAAGAGACGCTCCCTTGGGATAAATGGATGCCTATACTGGGGGATATATACTGGCTCTATACTGGCTCACCATGGCAGAGATCCACAAAAAGCTTCCTAAAATATAAAAAAGGTCAAATTGCATACCAGCTACTTAACACAGCTGCTATCATTACTTCTCTTGTACAGTATTAGTATTAAAGTTTGTGGATGTAGTCATGTCATTTCAAATTCAATCCCATCTGTATTCACTCGGTTTGTTCAGCTCATTTAATGGATGAGAAAATTTAGCAAAGCTTACCACATACTTGCCATTGAAACCTGTCACCTATGAAAATATAAACTCACAACACCCAAATGGGTTTTACTGCTTAAGTTAGTAGAGAAGATATCCTTCCTTCATGAAATTGAATAGCAACATCCATAACAGTTTACATACACCATATAGAAAACTGACTACTCCACTCGGACAGACTACACGAGTATTCTTGAAATCAGATGTTAATGTTGGCAGTACTTCCTTCATTATGCTATGTCGAGGTATAACGAAGTAATATGCGCCTAATACACTTAGTTGCAGGCAATTTCTATTTCATACTTATATTGTATGTACAGTAAAAACCAAACAACGAAAACATCTTACAGGTTGCATATGCGGTTGTCGGTTTTCAAAGCAAGAACATCAAAACAATGTTTGATTCCTTCCATCACTCCATATTCTCATCTGGTTGTCCATCAAGTGTGCATGCTGTTACGTAATGTACCGGAAGCGATATCACCAATGCAATGCAAGTGCTTGCAGTGAAATCAGATGACCAATCACAAGCAGATTTGCAAACAGGACAGCAAATTCAAAACTCTGTAGTGGTCTTTATAATGCTGGCTGAATACAATTAAGGATTGTAAGAAGATCTTGGTAGTAGAGCAGAAGAAATAAACATTTGCACTTCAAGCTTGTGGGTAATAATAATTGTACCAAGAAGTTTCGGTGAATCCAATGGCTGGTTAGAACTTTTGATATAATGGTAAAAAATGCTGCTACCTTTTTCCACATACACAAAACCGCTTGGTAAAGATTCAGATTTTAACATTTCTTTCAACTCCCGAGAAATTTTTTTCTTTCAAATAGTAGCTCACATGTTTATTGATTTGACTGTTTTCATTTATCAGTACAGCTGAGGATGTGCTTGATGTTGTGGGTTGGGGTGCAGATGAATTTGAAGACAAATATTGAGGCAACAAAGGAAAAATATGAGGGACCGCAGTTGGCTTCAAGCAAATTCGCTCCAGACTTTGGCTTAAACAAGCCTGTTTATGTGATTCTGTGTGATCACTTGACCTAGTTTTAAAATTATCCTCAGTAAAATGATGAGCACAACGAGGAATTGCTTTAATTCATTTTTGCCTCAATACTGGTACTGCATATCTTTTTGTGGAAATCTGAATAGTGCAACTGGTTCTGATTTCTTGCTAGATTTATAACTAAACTTACATTCAGGAACACAACAAGAGCTAACCATTGCATTTGGTAGCCTACAGTATATCATCCAATTCGAGAATAAAGATAAAATTCTAAAAATTTACAGCAAAATATCAGCTAAAATTTTACAATAATGTGTATAGCATCACTCCACTTCAGACTAACCAATAGGAAATACTAGTCGACCACTGGCTACCGGTATATGTCTACCTAGGAATGCAATAGAGGTTGTAATTTGCTAACAGACTCACTCTCCAGACTAGGTAGACTAAGTTTTTGAAATGCTCTAGAGGGTTATAGCCACATACCAGTAGGCTACTGAGTAGGCTATTTACCGGTACGTATGACAGGTGGGTTCAATTCAATTTATTAAGACAGCGAAAGACTGTTCAGTCATCAAAGTCAACTGTCAAAAGTAGCAGTTAAACATCATTACCGGTAACAATTGAAATTAAAAGCAGAAATCAGACTATTTAGAGCAGTATACAAACTTCTTACGCTCAGAGTCTTGTCCCTGACAGGAACCTTCCTCAACTCACCCCCCAAATGATAAATAATGATAGGCACTAATTAATTTCCTTTTGAATTCTATTTTGAATTTACAGAAGTTCATCTCTTTTATCTGTAATGGTATTTCGTTCCAGATTTTTGGTCCATTACACTGCAAACACTTTTGGGCTTGTTTCGATGAAACTCTAGTAATGAAGTAGTTTTTTTTTGATGTTTTTTTCTGGTGTTGTGTGAATGGATGTTATCTAACATTGTAGCCGATAGCATAAGTATTAGTTGATGCACTGCAGATGTTTAAGGCTTTGTTGTGTACTTTGTGCATCAATTTAGCTAATTCAAGTTGAAAAATATCGTGCAGCTTTAGTATTTGTAGCCTTGAGAATAATGGTGTTGCTCGTGTTCTTTTATTGCTATAAGTGATGATTCGCATTGCTGTTTTTTGAAGTAAAAATAAAGGTCTCATATTCGAATTGGAGGCACTGTCCACTGAAGTAGGCCTACCCTAATTAATCTTACGCCTATTTTAATGTTTCATCAGGCTCGATTGTAACTTATAAATAACGTTTGACCTCAACTATAACTAACTACGAGAAACTTCAAAGTGTATTTTTTTCTACGTCATTGCCGACTAGCAACTAGTACTACTAACACAAACGCAACACCCTGCTAAATGCTCATGAGCTCAATGACTAACCCTCCAGTTGTCACCAGTCATGCGGAACGTGACGCACGTAAGCAATCCCGTTGTTCTAGATAACCTTGGTTAAAAATTATGCTTTTTTTTTTTAAGTTTGACAGTGAAGTTAAAATTTTAATCTAATTAAATGCTGAATTATTCACAACCTTCAGACTCCGGCTAAATCCTGCTGCATTTAAACGCTGATATCTAACAACAGAGCATTTTGTGTAAACATATTAAAACGTCAATATTACTGGCTAAATCAGTGTGTTCTTGACAATTAGTTGATTGCTTGATTTGACCGCGAAAGGTCCTTTTGCAACTTGCCTGTGGCAATTCTAATCGATCTTTATGACTGTCGCGTATACTTAGTGAGCAACTAAATATAAATTTGTTTTGTTCTGTGCTGTTATTTAATGTAACCAAAATGTTATTTTTTTAAAACTAATACCTGTTCGAATGTTTACGGCTATAACTGAAAATAATCACCAATTGCACTGTTCGGGATTTCGAAAGAACGATTCAATGTGTGAACCGCTTTGTCTCTATGAACATGGATCTAGCAAATCTTGCAACATTGCTCCTTATTAGTGGCAATGTCCACCCTTACCCAGGCCCCATCAGCAACCATCCTCACCCCAGGCACCCTTGCTCCATCTGCCATCTGGATGTGGGCAGAGATTCTCTTCAATGCTCTGCTTGCCTCAAGTGGGTGCATTTCCTTTGCTCCTTTCTTACCCGTGCTGACTTTCGCACAATCTGTGCAACTGGCACTGCAGTGGGCTGGCGATGCCCAGCGTGCCATCCCCAAAAGAAAACTGGCTCCCCCACTCAGACCAGTCTCCTTGTTACGCCGCCTGCGTCCCCTCCCCCCCTCCCCCAGGGTTCCCCCCACTACCGCCTGGCTTTTATCACTCACGTCCACCTCGGGGCCTCCCACGTTACCCTTGCTCCATTTGCTCTCTCGAGGTAGGTAAGGATTCTTTAAAGTGCTCCACCTGCTCCAAGTGGGTGCACTTCTCCTGCTACTCTCTGACTCGGGCTGGCTTTCGCAAAATCTGCGCGGCAGGCTCCCCCATGGGTTGGAATTGCCCTGCTTGTCTTAATGGGGACCTTGTCTCTCCCACCCACCGGCCAGCGTCCCCCCGCTCTAGTCTCTCCAGCTCTGCCCCCACCCACACCCACTCCACTTGCTTGCTCAGATCTTATGGATTCATCTCTGCCTCTATCCTCACATCCTCCCCTTCTTAACACCTGCCCTCCTTCCGCCTTCACCCTTCCTGCCTCATCACCACCGCCCACAGCTTCACAGCCGGTCCACAACTTGCCACCGCACCCTCAAGGAAATCCACGCCTCTCACACAATCTCAGAATTGTGCAATGGAATGCCGGCGGTCTATCCTCCTCCAGCCGTGCTGAACTGATCGCCTTTCTTTCTGGCAACCACTATGACCTCATTTTGCTCCAGGAAACCCATCTTTCGTCAACCAAAAAGTTCCAAATCCCTGATTATTATACCCTCCGCACGGACCGGACTTTCGGTAGACAAGGCCCTGTTTCCTCCGGTACTCATAACACTGGTGGTGGTGTCCTCACTCTCATCCACTCTGACCTGGCTTTCTCTCCTGTTTCTGTCTCCTCTCTGTCTTCCCAGGACCCCTACTCAGACTACACCTGTGTTAAAGTCCTTCTTTCCAACCACTCTCCTCTTCAATTTCTTAACCTCTACTCCCCTCCCATCAGAAACAGTCCTTCTGATTCTCGCACCAGGACCTTCTATCCTGACATCCTTCCTAACTCCCCTGACACTTTCATCCTCGGAGACTTCAATGCTCACTACCCAACGTGGGACAGACTCATTCCCCCTAACCCGCTCGGAAATGACCTGTTTTGCTGGATCACTTCCTCCGGTCTGGAAATTCTGAACGACCCCGCCTCTCCCACGCTCCTTCACCATTCCACTGGGAGCCGTTCTTCCCCTGATATCTTGTTAGCTCCTGCGTCTCTCGCTCCCCACTGTGAGTGGCGCACTCTCCATGGCCTTGGCTCGGACCATCTCCCCATTGAAATTGTCCTCCCCCTCTTTCCAGTTCGTCAACCAAACACACGACCCCCCAAATTCAACTACAAAAAAAACAGTTGGGATATTTTCCAATCTTATATTGCTGAGCACCTTCCCTCTCTTGATTTTGATGCACTCAACATCCACCAGGCTGCCCACTCCTCTTCCCTATTCTTAGTCGAAGCTGCCAAGGCCTCTATCCCCTTTGGCCGCCTTGGTCGTTCCCCCCAAAGCCTGGTGGTCCCAGGAAGCGGAATCTGCAGTTCGGGAACGACGGAGAGCCCGCTCCGTGGCACACCGATCTGAGTCGCACCGCCTCAGATACATAGATGCTTCTCGTAGGGCGTCCTCAGTCATTTCTAGAGCCAAATCTGCAGCCTGGCAAGCTACCTGTTCTAACCTGTCTCCCCGTTCTGATCCTCGTGCTGTCTTCAGGCTTTTCAATGCAATCTCGGGCAAAAGAAAAACACCTCCCAAGACTTATCTTTTCCCGATTGCACTTGCCCTCTTGACACTGCCAAGCACTTTGCCTCTTATCTTCGCTCACGTCTATCTCAAGCGACACCCCGTTCCTCGCGCAGAGCTGAACGACAGTTCATGAATGAACTCCGGAAAGCTAGCTGTGAGGATGCTTCTTCACTCCATAATTCTTTCTGCTCCCCCTTCTCCTTAACTGAACTCTCCACTGCTATCAGCAATTTCTCCTCTTCCACTGCGTCTGGCCCTGACCAGATTGCCTACCCTTTACTACTGCCTGAACCAGCACAACTCCTCCTTCTTTCTCTTTTTAACAGGTCCTGGCACTCTCACACCTTCCCCTCTTGTTGGAAACCTACCACTATCATCCCCATTCATAAACCTGGAAAACCCACTTCCTCTCCGTCCTTTTTTCGCCCCATTTCCCTCACCTCCTGCATCTCCAAGCTTTTTGAGCGCTTGATTCTTTCTCGCCTAACTTTTCACCTAGAATCGAATCATCTCCTCTCGACTTGCCAGGCCGGCTTTCGTCCTGGTAGGTCACCCCTTGACCAAATTCTGTCTCAATCAATCTGGGACGGCTTCCAAAAGAAAAAACCTCCAGACCGAACGATTTTGGCTTCTGTTGACTTCTCCAAGGCTTTCGACTCGGTCTGGCACTCTGCTGTTTTTCACAAACTCTTCTCGCTCAAACTCCCCCCTTGCTTCGTTCTTTGGGTGCGCTCCTTCCTTTCTGATCGTAGAGCTAAAGTCCAGGTTGGTGGTTCCCACAGCCGCTCTTTCCGCATCAGACGTGGGGTCCCCCAGGGCTCAGTGCTTGGTCCGGTCCTCTTCATTCTGTTTGTTGATGACATCACTAAGGATTTACGTCGGGGTGCCCATGCCTCCCTGTATGCTGACGATCTGGCCATCTGGTCCTCCTCCCCAGACCCGCTCAAAGCCTCCTCTGTTGTCCAATCCTCCCTCGCTTAGAAACATGGTCCAACTTATGGAGACTTCCACTCAATCCAAAGAAGTGTGAGTCGTCCTTTTTCTCTACAGATCCCCATCAAGCCACTTTCGAACCCCGACTGAACCTCTTGGGCTTCCCTCTTTTGTTCAATCCCACCCCTAAATTCCTTGGAGTAACCTTTGATCGGACCCTATCCTTTGGGGCCCATGTCCAATCCCTGTGTTCCAAATTCTATCCACGCCACAAAGCCCTTCGCTCAATTGCCACTGCCTCTTGGGGTCCCACAAAAGAATCTCTCTCCCTACTCTACAAAGCCTTTGTCCGTCCGGTGCTTACATATGCCTCTCCTGGATGGTTCCCATTCCTTTGTAACACTGCAACCAATCACCTGGAAGTTCTACACAGAGCTGCATGCAGGGTCATTACTGGTTGCCTCTTTTCCACCCCCTCCTCACTACTCCTTCTCGAGGCCCAACTCCCTCCTCTAAAGCTGACTCTAGAGCATCAGACCCTCTACTCCTTTGAACGTGCTCTGCGCTTTCCCCCCGACTTCTCCAGCCTTTATGCCCTGGCAATTAGAAACGTTCCCTGTCGACTATAGAAGAAACCCTCCTGGAGATCATTCTGTTCTTCAACCACACAACCACTCCCATCCCCACGCGAGTCTCTGATCACGTGCCCCCCTTTTCCCCCATGGTCCACAACCCACTTCAGTGTTTCCCCCTTCATTCCCGACTGCTCAGGCAACAGTACATCTCGACTCCAAATTGCTTCAAGCGGACTATCCTCCCTCCCCCCGTCTGATATCCAAGTATTGACTGACGGATCTGTCCCCTCCCTTTTTGGTCCCGGTGGCGCTGGAGTGTATGCTCCAAATGCAACACATCGAATTCCTTATCCTTTTCCGCCGGTCCAATTGCCTCCAGCTTCACAGTTGAAACCTTTGCCCTCAAGCAAGGTCTTGCTTGGTGTACTAGCCATTTGATGACCTGCAAATTCCAGTCAGTCCTTTTCCTAACCGACTCTCAATCAGCCCTCTGTATCCTTTCTTCAGCCCCCTCTTATCTCCTGCCTGAGTCCCTCTGGTATGTTTGGTCCCTTGCCTCCTCCCTCTCCAACAATACCAGTTTGAGCTTCCAATGGGTCCCCAGACACGCAGGTCTCCCCAGAAATAAAAAAGCGGATTTTTTTGCCAAACTGGTGCCTCTCTGCCCACTGATGCGATCCCAAGCCCTTTCCCCCCATTTAGTGCCAAAGTCCGTTATTGCCAATACCGCAATTGGAGACGTCACATCTCACACTCCCATCTGAACTTCCAAGTCCCCAAAGTCTCTTTGGAGGCTCCTTCTTTCTCGCTCCATACGCAGTGAGCTCTCCCGTCTTCGCTGCCATGGTCACAGTCTTCTTTTATCTTCATATCTTCACAGGATCAGTCGGAAAGAGAATTCTGATTGTAGTGCCTGTGGACACTCTCTACAGGACCTCAATCATCTCCTCCTCGACTGTCGTGCTTCTGAACCCCTTCGCAAATCTATCTTTGGCTCCTCTCTCTCTATTCTCGATCTATGGTCCAGACCTTGGGGTGTGGCCCGACTGTTGGGTCTCCGCGGAGTTCCTCCGCGCCCCCATCCCTCGGAAGGGGTCGGGTAGTACCACCACCACAATCATCAACCGATACCAATTTATTTCGGAATGCGAGTCATCATCACCGAAAATCGTGACAAGGCTGGTGGATTTTTTAACGGAAACCTCGGCGTCGTTCATTCCCTTTCAAATCACACTCTTTTTGTTCGTTGCGATCATTAACTGATTGCCATCTTTCCAGTAACCAATCAACAAAACGACACCTACTATCCAATTCGACCAGTCTATTCCGTGACCGTGGCAAAAGCGCAAGGACAAACCATTCCACACGTTACAATTTGCTTTGATAAACCAAAATCGTCAACTGCGTATGTCGCCATGTCACGTGTAGCTTCCTTTTCATGCATCTCCTTTTTAAAGCTGTCCATGGCAAGTCATTTCGCACAAAATCAACAATAGCATTTCCTTTTCACTCCTACTTCTTCTCCGAGCAGGTGCAATAGGACTACATTGCAGTGAAGGCCCTGCTATATCAAAAAGCCTAACGATGTCGTGTTGCTACCTCTTTGGGTGACAATGGAAACGCAACAACTTCACCACTTTTTCATTTTTGGCCCTAGCTGCTTTCGGCATCCTTCTTTTTGCTCTGTGTCAGTGACTTACCCTTTAGGTCGCTTGACCTTGCGCTTGTGCACAACTGGTCGTTTGGAATCCTTGCCTACATTCGTGTACGTGCATTAAGACCAAATGTTGGCCATCAACATTCCTAGGCATAAAACAAAACCACTTGGACGCCACGCGACTGCGATGGGTGGGTGCTGGGTTCAGTCACCTCTGACGTTCAATCCTACGCTTGCTAGTTCCTCAATGTTATCATAGGTAATTTTTGTGGACACTTTCATTGATTTTGCTCAAAATACACAAAACATCGTTTTAGTATTAATTGTTTACTTAAAACATTGAAACAAATCTTCGGATTGGAAAGCATACCTTGCGTGTATTTACATAATATTTTGAACAGACTATTGATAAAACTTTGTTTAGTTGTGTTTATCTCCATTTGTCGCGTTTCGTGTCCCTTTCAACCTTTAAGTTGTTGAACGTAACATTGTGGCTTGCTGTCACGCATGCATTTAAGGGTAACGGACCAAAGTTTGCTCAGTGATCCAAATGAATCTGTATTACACTTCCAAGTAGATTTTCTAGTTAGCTGACAACAAATTCTGGAGTTAGTTTAGGTCATTTTCTGGACACTCTCATATATTTGCTCAAAATACCCAAAAACTTGTCTTATAACTCTCATATATAGGCTCAAATGACCCAAAAACAGAATTTCGTGACCAATACTAAATCAAAATTTTGTTTGGAAAAAGACTAATTTTTGATCATAGTCGTGCAGAAACGCCTTAAATCATTACAAACGGGCCAGGCAGCACAGAAATCAAAAATCGGTCAAAAAGCAAAAAACTGCTAAAACTTAGCATTTACCGCTTAAAATGATTGTCATGACCAGGTAGCGAAAAAAAGAGTTCAACAAAAAAAACTTTTTTTACCAAGCTCGTCCAAAACGCTTCAAATTAATAAAAACACGCTGTGAAACGCTCGAAACGGTCAAATTCCACAAAAACTGAAAATCGATCCAAAACGTTGAAAAACGCTAAAAACAACTGAAAATTGTTTGGGAATGATTTTCGTGACGAAATACCAAAAAATAAGTTTTTGACGAAAAATAGTTTCTATGACCAAATTCGTCTCAAAACGCTTCAAATCAATTAAAACTTGCTGCTTGAAAACAAAACGGCCAAACAAAACCAAAACTAAAAATCGGTCAAAAACTGCTAAAACACTCTGAAAATATCTTGGAAAGAGTTTTCGTGACCAAGCAGCAAAACAATTTTCTTTCAATCAAAAACTTTTTATTTAAATCAATTTTGTCCAAAAACGCTTCAAGTCATTTGAAACTTGCTTACAAACATCAAATACAGCCAAGCAGCACTAAAACTAAAACTAGGTCAAAAACTTCAAAAACTGATAAAAATCACTGAAAACCGCTCATGAGTGTTTTTCATGACCTAATTGCAACAGAAAATTTGTTCAACAAAAAAACTGTTTTTCACAAGAATTGTCCAAAACGCTTAGAAATATTCATTTAAAAATCGCTGACATAACCAAAACGGCCAAAAAGCACAAAACCGAAAAGCGGTCAAAAACTTCAAAAAACGCACAAAGTACTGAAAACCGCTTCGAAGTGATTCTCGTTTCCAATAAAGTAAACATTTTTAAACGGAAAAGTTTCTTTTCCAAAATTGTCCTAAAACCTTTCAAATCACTTAAAACTTGCTCAGAATGGACCAACACGGCCAAACCGCACAAAAACTAAAACCCGTCAAAAACGTCCGAAACTGCTCAAAAATGATTTCTGCAAATTAAAAGCAAAAAAAATGTTTTTCAACAAAAACTTCACCCAAAGTTTTCCAGAAACGCTTCAAATTACTCTAATTTTGCAAGAAAACAAGCAATACGGCCAAACAACACAAAAACCAAAAATCGGTCAAAAGGTCGAAAACACTGAAAACAAAAATGTGTCAAAACACTGCTAATCATTCAAATCTTGCTCACAAACGACCAAAACGATCAAACAGAACAAAAAATGAAACGCGGGTAAACACGTCAAAAACTGCACAAAGTGCTGAAAACCGCTTAGAAATGATTTTTGTGACCAAATACTAAATCAAAATCTTTTCTTAGAAAAAACTGATATTTGATCAAAGTCGAGCAAAAACGCCTTAAATCATCAAAAATTTGCTCAGAAACGACAAAACAACACAAAAACTAAAAATCGGTCAAAAACGTCAAAAACTGTTAAAGCCCATTGAAAACAACTTGGAAAGAGTTTTCATGACCAAAAAGCAAAACAATTTTTTATTCGAAACATCTTTTTTCCAATTTGTACAAAACGCCTAAAACCACCTAAAACTTGCTAAAAAACGAGCAATTCAGCAAAACAGCAAATAAACTGAAAGTTGGTTAAGAACATTGAAAACTGTCAAACAACTAAAACTCGCTCAGAAGTGATTTTCGTAACCAAACAGCAAAACAAGTTTCTTTCAATCAAAAACAGTTTATTTAGTCAAATATTGACCCAAAACGCTTCAAATCAGTTAAAAATAGCCGAAAAACAAGCAATACGGCCAAATCGCAAGAAAAACTAAATATATGCCAAAAACTGGTGAAAAGACTGAAAACCGCTTAAAAATGGTTTTCATGACCAAAGACCAAAAAGAATGTGTTTTCAAATAGTTTGTTCACAAAATTTGTGTCATAACAAAATTCGTTTTATAACAAAAGTTCCCAATACACAGCAAAAACCTCTTTTAGAAGAAAACTGATTTTTGATCAAAGTCGTGCAAAAACGCCTTAAATCAAACTTGCTCAAAAGCAAAAAATACGGCCAAACAGCACAAAAACCAAAAAGCGGTCAAAAACCTCCAAAACTGCTAAAAGTTAGCTTTAGCCGTTCAAGAAAAGGTAAGCATTGTCATGACTAAACAGCTAAAAAAAGTGTTCATCATAAAAAACGTTTTTTGACTGAACACGTCCAAAACGGTTTAAATCATTCAAAACTTGCTGCGAAACAACCAAAACCGCCAAAATATACAAAAGCTGAAAATCGATCAAAAACGTTAAAAAAAGCAAAAAAAAATGAAAATTGTTTGGGAATGATTTTTAGGACGAAATATCAAAACACATTATTTCTGACGAAAAAAAGTTTTTTTTTGACCAAAATTTTTCCAAAACGCTTTAATGTCAGTTAAAACTTGCTGCTTAAAAGCGACAAATACGGCCCAACAATACAAAAACTAAAAATGGGTTTAAAACGTCAAAAACTGTTAAAGCACACTGAAAACATCCTGGAAAGAGTTTTCATGACCAAACAGCAAAACAAACTTTTTTGACAAAAAGAACTATTTTTTGACCAAAACTGTCTTAAAACGCTTGAAATCATTGAAAACTTGCTTAGAAATGACAAAACCGCCAAACAGCACAAAAACTGAAAATTGGTCAAAACAGTCAAAACTGATAAAAAAAACTGAAAACTGCTCGAAAGTAATTCTCATTACCAACAACCAATAAAGAAGTTTTGAACAAAACACTTTACCAAATATGTCCTAAAGCGTTACAAATCACTCAAAACTAGCCTAAAAACGGCTAAAACGGCCAAACAGCACAAAAAATAAAATTGGTCGAAAACGTCAAAGCCTGATAAAAGTTGTTGAAAACCCTTAAAAAGCACTTTTTGTGACAATAGAAGCAAAAGAAACAATAGAAAAAACGTTTTATGAAAAACACTTCTTTGAACGGTTTTCAGTGTTTTATTACGGTTCTAAACGGTTTTCAGTGTTTTATTACAGTTTTTGACGTTTTCAACCGATTTTCAGTTTTTGCGCTGTTTCACCGTATTTGTCGTTTTCAAGCAAACAGTTTAAGCTATGAAAGCGTTTTGAGAAGATTTTCATCAAAAAAGCTTGTTTTTGTCAAAAGAATAGTTTTTTGATATTTCGCCATAAAAATCATTCCTAAACAATTTTTAGCGTTTTTTAGCTTTTTTGACGTTTTTGACCGTATTTCAGTTTTTTGTGCATTTTGGCCGTTTTGGTCGTTTCATAGTAAATTTTGAATAATTTGAAGCGTTTTATCATGACGCAACTAATGTTAACTTTCAAATTTGAAGCGGCTAATGTTAACTTCCAATAGTTTTGGACGTTTTTAACGAATTCCAAAGTTTTGTGCTGTTTGACCGTATTTGTCGTTTCTGAGCAAGTTTTAAATGATTTGGGGCGTTTTTGCACGACTTTGATCAAAAAAGAGTTTTTTCTGAAAAAAGAGTTTGTTTTGGTATTTGGACACAAAAAACCATTTCTAAGCGGTTTTCAGTCTTTTTACCAGTTTTTGACATATATTTAGTTTTACTTGCGATTTAGCCGTATTGCTTGTTTTTCGGCCAGTTTCAACTGATTTGAAGCGTTTTGGATCAATATTTGGCTAAATAAAAAGTTTTTGATTTAAAACTTGTTTGGCATTTTGGTTACGAAAATCACCTCTAAGCGAGTTTTAGTGAAGTTTGACAGTTTTCAACGTCCTTTGTCTACTTTCAGTTTTGTTGCTGTTTCGCCGAATGGTTTGTTTTTGAGCAAGTTTCAGGTGCTTTTAAGCGTTTTAGCCCAAGTTTGGTGAAAAATATTTTTGTCCGAAAAAACTTTGTTTTGCTGTTTGGTCATGAAAACTATTTCCAGGATGTTTTCAGTGTGCTTTAACAGTTTTTGACGTTTTAAACCCATTTTTAATTTTGTTTTGGTGGGCCGTTTTTATCGTTTTCAAGCAGCAAGTTTAAACTGATATTAAAGCGGTTCGGTCAAAAAATTTATTTTTCGTCAGAAAAAATGTGTTTTGATATTTCGTCCTAAAATCATTTCCAAACAATTTTCATTTTTTTTTGCTTTTTTTAACGTTTTGATCGATTTTTAGCTTTTGTGCAGTTTAGCCGTTTTGGTTGTTTCGCAGCAAGTTTTGAATGATTTAAACCGTTTTGGACGTGTTCAGTCAAAAAACGTTTTTTATGATGAACACCTTCTTTTAGATGCTTGGTCATGACAATGCTTACCTTTTCTTGAACGGCTAAAGCTAACTTTTAGCAGTTTTGGAGGTTTTTGACCGCTTTTTGGTTTTTGTGCTGTTTGGCCGTATTTTTTGCTTCTGAGCAAGTTTGATTTAAGGCGTTTTTGCACGACTTTGATCAAAAATCAGTTTTCTTCTAAAAGAGGTTTTTGCTGTGTATTGGGAACTTTTGTTATAAAACGAATTTTGTTATGACACGAATTTTGTGAACAAACTATTTGAAAACACATTCTTTTTGGTCTTTGGTCATGAAAACCATTTTTAAGCGGTTTTTAGTCTTTTCACCAGTTTTTGGCATATATTTAGTTTTTCTTGCGATTTGGCCGTATTGCTTGTTTTTCGGCTATTTTTAACTGATTTGAAGCGTTTTGGGTCAATATTTGACTAAATAAACTGTTTTTGATTGAAAGAAACTTGTTTTGCTGTTTGGTTACGAAAATCACTTCTGAGCGAGTTTTAGTTGTTTGACAGTTTTCAATGTCCTTCACCAACTTTCAGTTTATTTGCTGTTTTGCTGAATTGCTCGTTTTTCAGCAACTTTTAAGTGGTTTTAGGCGTTTTGTACAAATTGGAAAAAAGATGTTTCGAAAAAAAATTGTTTTGCTTTTTAGTCATGAAAACTCTTTCCAAGTTGTTTTCAATGGGCTTTAACAGTTTTTGACGTTTTTGACCGATTTTTAGTTTTTGTGTTGTTTTGTCGTTTCTGAGCAAATTTTTGATGATTTAAGGCGTTTTTGCTCGACTTTGATCAAATATCAGTTTTTTCTAAGAAAAGATTTTGATTTAGTATTTGGTCACAAAAATCATTTCTAAGCGGTTTTCAGCACTTTGTGCAGTTTTTGACGTGTTTACCCGCGTTTCATTTTTTGTTCTGTTTGATCGTTTTGGTCGTTTGTGAGCAAGATTTGAATGATTAGCAGTGTTTTGACACATTTTTGTTTTCAGTGTTTTCGACCTTTTGACCGATTTTTGGTTTTTGTGTTGTTTGGCCGTATTGCTTGTTTTCTTGCAAAATTAGAGTAATTTGAAGCGTTTCTGGAAAACTTTGGGTGAAGTTTTTGTTGAAAAACATTTTTTTTGCTTTTAATTTGCAGAAATCATTTTTGAGCAGTTTCGGACGTTTTTGACGGGTTTTAGTTTTTGTGCGGTTTGGCCGTGTTGGTCCATTTTGAGCAAGTTTTAAGTGATTTTTGGTAAAGAAACTCCGTTTAAAAATGTTTACTTTATTGGAAACGAGAATCACTTCGAAGCGGTTTTCAGTACTTTGTGCGTTTTTTGAAGTTTTTGACCGCTTTTCGGTTTTGTGCTTTTTGGCCGTTTTGGTTATGTCAGCGATTTTTAAATGAATATTTCTAAGCGTTTTGGACAATTCTTGTGAAAAACAGTTTTTTTGTTGAACAAATTTTCTGTTGCAATTAGGTCATGAAAAACACTCATGAGCGGTTTTCAGTGATTTTTATCAGTTTTTGAAGTTTTTGACCTAGTTTTAGTTTTAGTGCTGCTTGGCTGTATTTGATGTTTGTAAGCAAGTTTCAACTGACTTGAAGCGTTTTTGGACAAAATTGATTTAAATAAAAAGTTTTTGATTGAAAGAAAATTGTTTTGCTGCTTGGTCACGAAAACTCTTTCCAAGATATTTTCAGAGTGTTTTAGCAGTTTTTGACCGATTTTTAGTTTTGGTTTTGTTTGGCCGTTTTGTTTTCAAGCAGCAAGTTTTAATTGATTTGAAGCGTTTTGAGACGAATTTGGTCATAGAAACTATTTTTCGTCAAAAACTTATTTTTTGGTATTTCGTCACGAAAATCATTCCCAAACAATTTTCAGTTGTTTTTAGCGTTTTTCAACGTTTTGGATCGATTTTCAGTTTTTGTGGAATTTGACCGTTTCGAGCGTATCACAGCGTGTTTTTATTAATTTGAAGCGTTTTGGACGAGCTTGGTAAAAAAAGTTTTTTTTGTTGAACTCTTTTTTTCGCTACCTGGTCATGACAATCATTTTAAGCGGTTAATGCTAAGTTTTAGCAGTTTTTTGCTTTTTGACCGATTTTTGATTTCTGTGCTGCCTGGCCCGTTTGTAATGATTTAAGGCGTTTCTGCACGACTATGATCAAAAATTAGTTTTTTTCCAAACAAAATTTTGATTTAGTATTGGTCACGAAAATCGCTTCTAAGCAATTTTCAGCATTTCGAAGAAGCGTTTGACGTTTTTAACCCCGTAACAGCTTTTGTGCAGTTCGGCCATTTTGGTCGTTTGTGAGCGAGTTTTGAATGATTGGAAGCATTTTGATACGATCTTTGTAAACAAACTTTTTTTGTAAACACATTCTTTTTGGTATTTGGTCCTGAAAATCATTTTTAAGCGGTTTTCAGTGTTTTTTAATGGTTTTTGACCCTTTCTTAACTTTTGTGCTCTTTGGCCGTTTTAATTTTTGTCTGAGCAAACTTTGAACGAGTCGAAGCGTTTTGGGACGTTTTTGAATGCAAGTATAAAACAAGTTTTTGGGTATTTTGAGCAAATATATGAGAGTGTCCAGAAAATGACCTAAACTAACTCCAGAATTTGTTGTCAGCTAACTACAAAACCTACTTGGAAGTGTACTACAGATTCATTTGGATCACTGAGCAAACTTTGGTCCGTTACCCTTAAATGCATGCGTGACAGCAAGCCACAATGTTACGTTCAACAACTTAAAGGTTGAAAGGGACACGAAACGCGACAAATGGAGATAAACACAACTAAACAAAGTTTTACCAATAGTCTGTTCAAAATATTATGTAAATACACGCAAGGTATGCTTTCCAATCCGAAGATTTGTTTCAATGTTTTAAGTAAACAATTAATACTAAAACGATGTTTTGTGTATTTTGAGCAAAATCAATGAAAGTGTCCACAAAATTACCTATGATAACATCGAGGAACTAGCAAGCGTAGGATTGAACGTCAGAGGTGACTGAACCCAGCACCCAACCATCGCAGTCGCGTGGCGTCCAAGTGGTTTTGTTTTATGCCTAGGAATGTTGATGGCCAACATTTGGTCTTAATGCACGTACACGAATGTAGGCAAGGATTCCAAACGACGAGTTGTGCACAAGCGCAAGGTCAAGCGATCTAAAGGGTAAGTCACTGACACAGAGCAAAAAGAAGGAGGCTGAAAGCAGCTAGGGCCAAAAATGAAAAAGTGGTGAAGTTGTTGCGTTTCCATTGTCACCCAAAGAGGTAG
Source organism: Trididemnum nubilum (assembly GCA_963965965.1). Taxonomy (NCBI): domain Eukaryota; kingdom Metazoa; phylum Chordata; class Ascidiacea; order Aplousobranchia; family Didemnidae; genus Trididemnum; species Trididemnum nubilum. Next base: position 25,522,972 of record OZ014481.1, on the reverse strand, counting down.
CAACACGACATCGTTAGGCTTTTTGATATAGCAGGGCCTTCACTGCAATGTAGTCCTATTGCACCTGCTCGGAGAAGAAGTAGGAGTGAAAAGGAAATGCTATTGTTGATTTTGTGCGAAATGACTTGCCATGGACAGCTTTAAAAAGGAGATGCATGAAAAGGAAGCTACACGTGACATGGCGACATACGCAGTTGACGATTTTGGTTTATCAAAGCAAATTGTAACGTGTGGAATGGTTTGTCCTTGCGCTTTTGCCACGGTCACGGAATAGACTGGTCGAATTGGATAGTAGGTGTCGTTTTGTTGATTGGTTACTGGAAAGATGGCAATCAGTTAATGATCGCAACGAACAAAAAGAGTGTGATTTGAAAGGGAATGAACGACGCCGAGGTTTCCGTTAAAAAATCCACCAGCCTTGTCACGATTTTCGGTGATGATGACTCGCATTCCGAAATAAATTGGTATCGGTTGATGATTGTGGTGGTGGTACTACCCGACCCCTTCCGAGGGATGGGGGCGCGGAGGAACTCCGCGGAGACCCAACAGTCGGGCCACACCCCAAGGTCTGGACCATAGATCGAGAATAGAGAGAGAGGAGCCAAAGATAGATTTGCGAAGGGGTTCAGAAGCACGACAGTCGAGGAGGAGATGATTGAGGTCCTATAGAGGGTGTCCACAGGCACTACAATCAGAATTCTCTTTCCGACTGATCCTGTGAAGATATGAAGATAAAAGAAGACTGTGACCATGGCAGCGAAGACGGGAGAGCTCACTGCGTATGGAGCGAGAAAGAAGGAGCCTCCAAAGAGACTTTGGGGACTTGGAAGTTCAGATGGGAGTGTGAGATGTGACGTCTCCAATTGCGGTATTGGCAATGACGGACTTTGGCACTAAATGGGGGAAAGGGCTTGGGATCGCATCAGTGGGCAGAGAGGCACCAGTTTTGGCAAGTAAATCCGCTTTTTCATTTCTGGGGAGACCTGCGTGTCCGGGGACCCATTGGAAGCTCAAACTGGTATTGTTCGAGAAGGAGGAGGCAAGGGACCAAACATACCAGAGGGACTCAGGCAGGAGATAAGAGGGGGCTGAAGAAAGGATACAGAGGGCTGATTGAGAGTCGGTTAGGAAAAGGACTGACTGGAATTTGCAGGTCATCAAATGGCTAGTACACCAAGCAAGACCTTGCTTGAGGGCAAAGGTTTCAGCTGTGAAGCTGGAGGCAATTGGATCGGCGGAAAAGGATAAGGAATTCGATGTGTTGCATTTGGAGCATACACTCCAGCGCCACCGGGACCAAAAAGGGAGGGGACAGATCCGTCAGTCAATACTTGGATATCAGACGGGGGGAGGGAGGATAGTCCGCTTGAAGCAATTTGGAGTCGAGATGTACTGTTGCCTGAGCAGTCGGGAATGAAGGGGGAAACACTGAAGTGGGTTGTGGACCATGGGGGAAAAGGGGGGCACGTAATCAGAGACTCGCGTGGGGATGGGAGTGGTTGTGTGGTTGAAGAACAGAATGATCTCCAGGAGGGTTTCTTCTATAGTCGACAGGGAACGTTTCTAATTGCCAGGGCATAAAGGCTGGAGAAGTCGGGGGGAAAGCGCAGAGCACGTTCAAAGGAGTAGAGGGTCTGATGCTCTAGAGTCAGCTTTAGAGGAGGGAGTTGGGCCTCGAGAAGGAGTAGTGAGGAGGGGGTGGAAAAGAGGCAACCAGTAATGACCCTGCATGCAGCTCTGTGTAGAACTTCCAGGTGATTGGTTGCAGTGTTACAAAGGAATGGGAACCATCCAGGAGAGGCATATGTAAGCACCGGACGGACAAAGGCTTTGTAGAGTAGGGAGAGAGATTCTTTTGTGGGACCCCAAGAGGCAGTGGCAATTGAGCGAAGGGCTTTGTGGCGTGGATAGAATTTGAATCACAGGGATTGGACATGGGCCCCAAAGGATAGGGTCCAATCAAAGGTTACTCCAAGGAATTTAGGGGTGGGATTGAACAAAAGAGGGAAGCCCAAGAGGTTCAGTCGGGGTTCGAAAGTGGCTTGATGGGGATCTGTAGAGAAAAAGGACGACTCACACTTCTTTGGATTGAGTGGAAGTCTCCAAAAGTTGGACCATGTTTCTAAGCGAGGGAGGATTGGACAACAGAGGAGGCTTTGAGCGGGTCTGGGGAGGAGGACCAGATGGCCAGATCGTCAGCATACAGGGAGGCATGGGCACCCCGAATTAAATCCTTAGTGATGTCATCAACAAACAGAATGAAGAGGACCGGACCAAGCACTGAGCCCTGGGGGACCCCACGTCTGATGCGGAAAGAGCGGCTGTGGGAACCACCAACCTGGACTTTAGGTCTACGATCAGAAAGGAAGAAGCGCACCCAAAGAACGAAGCAAGGGGGGAGTTTGAGCGAGAGGAGTTTGTGAAAAACAGCAGAGTGCAAGACCGAGTCGAAAGCCTTGGAGAAGTCAACAGAAGCCAAAATCGTTCGGTCTGGAGGTTTTTTCTTTTGGAAGCCGTCCCAGATTGATTGAGACAGAATTTGGTCAAGGGGTGACTTACCAGGACGAAAGCCAACCCGGCAAGTCGAGAGGAGATGATTCGATTCAAGGTGAAAAGTTAGGCGAGAAAGAATCAAGCGCTCAAAAAGCTTGGAGATGCAGGAGGTGAGGGAAATGGGGCGAAAAAAGGACGGAGAGGAAGTGGGTTTTCCAGGTTTATGAATGGGGATGATAGTGGTAGGTTTCCAACAGGAGGGGAAGGTGTGAGAGTGCCAGGACCTGTTAAAAAGAGAAAGAAGGAGGAGTTGTGCTGGTTCAGGCAGTAGTAAAGAGTAGGCAATCTGGTCAGGGCCAGACGCAGTGGAAGAGGAGAAATTGCTGATAGCAGTGGACAGTTCAGTCAAGGAGAAGGGGGAGCAGAAAGAATTATGGAGTGAAGAAGCATCCTCACAGCTAGGTTTCCGAGTTCATTCATGAACTGTCGTTCAGCTCTGCGCGAGGAACGGGGTGTCGCTTGAGATAGACGTGAGCGAAGATAAGAGGCAAAGTGCTTGGCAGTGTCAAGAGGGCAAGTGCAATCGGGAAAAGATAAGTCTTGGGAGGTGTTTTTCTTTTGCCCGAGATTGCATTGAGAAGCCTGAAGACAGCACGAGGATCAGAACGGGGAGACAGATTAGAACAGGTAGCTTGCCAGGCTGCAGATTTGGCTCTAGAAATGACTGAGGACGCCCTACGAGAAGCATCTATGTATCTGAGGCGGTGCGACTCAGATTGGTGTGCCACGGAGCGGGCTCTCCGTCGTTCCCGAACTGCAGATTCCGCTTCCTGGGACCACCAGGCTTTGGGGGGAACGACCAAGGCGGCCAAAGGGGATAGAGGCCTTGGCAGCTTCGACTAAGAATAGGGAAGAGGAGTGGGCAGCCTGGTGGATGTTGAGTGCATCAAAATCAAGAGAGGGAAGGTGCTCAGCAATATAAGATTGGTAAATATCCCAACTGGTTTTTTTGTAGTTGAATTTGGGGGGACGTGTGTTTGGTTGACGAACTGGAAAGAGGGGGAGGACAATTTCAATGGGGAGACGGTCCGAGCCAAGGCCATGGAGAGTGCGCCACTCACAGTGGGGAGCGAGAGACGCAGGAGCTAACAAGATATCAGGGGAAGAACGGCTCCCAGTGGAATGGTGAAGGAGCGTGGGAGAGGCGGGGTCGTTCAGAATTTCCAGACCGGAGGAAGTGATCCAGCAAAACAGGTCATTTCCGAGCGGGTTAGGGGGAATGAGTCTGTCCCACGTTGGGTAGTGAGCATTGAAGTCTCCGAGGATGAAAGTGTCAGGGGAGTTAGGAAGGAAGTCAGGATAGAAGGTCCTGGTGCGAGAATCAGAAGGACTGTTTCTGATGGGAGGGGAGTAGAGGTTAAGAAATTGAAGAGGAGAGTGGTTGGAAAGAAGGACTTTAACACAGGTGTAGTCTGAGTAGGGGTCCTGGGAAGACAGAGAGGAGACAGAAACAGGAGAGAAAGCCAGGTCAGAGTGGATGAGAGTGAGGACACCACCACCAGTGTTATGAGTACCGGAGGAAACAGGGCTTTGTCTACCGAAAGTCCGGTCCGTGCGGAGGGTATAATAACCAGGGATTTGGAACTTTTTGGTTGACGAAAGATGGGTTTCCTGGAGCAAAATGAGGTCATATTGGTTGCCAGAAAGAAAGGCGATCAGTTCAGCACGGCTGGAGGAGGATAGACCGCCGGCATTCCATTGCACAATTCTGAGATTGTGTGAGAGGCGTGGATTTCCTTGAGGGTGCGGTGGCAAGTTGTGGACCGGCTGTGAAGCTGTGGGCGGTGGTGATGAGGCAGGAAGGGTGAAGGCGGAAGGAGGGCAGGTGTTAAGAAGGGGAGGATGTGAGGATAGAGGCAGAGATGAATCCATAAGATCTGAGCAAGCAAGTGGAGTGGGTGTGGGTGGGGGCAGAGCTGGAGAGACGAGGCGGGGGGACGCTGGCCGGTGGGTGGGAGAGACAAGGTCCCCATTAAGACAAGCAGGGCAATTCCAACCCGTGGGGGAACCGGCCGCGCAGATTTTGCGAAAGTCAGCCCGAGTCAGAGAGTAGCAGGAGAAGTGCACCCACTTGGAGCAGGTGGAGCACTTTAAAGAATCCTTACCTACCTCGAGAGAGCAAATGGAGCAAGGGTAACGTGGGAGGCCCCGAGGTGGACGTGAGTGATAAAAGCCAGGCGGTAGTGGGGGGAACCCTGGGGGAGGGGGGGGAGGGGACGCAGGCGGCGTAACAAGGAGACTGGTCTGAGTGGGGGAGCCAGTTTTCTTTTGGGGATGGCACGCTGGGCATCGCCAGCCCACTGCAGTGCCAGTTGCACAGATTGTGCAAAAGTCAGCACGGGTAAGAAAGGAGCAAAGGAAATGCACCCACTTGAGGCAAGCAGAGCATTGAAGAGAATCTCTGCCCACATCCAGATGGCAGATGGAGCAAGGGTGCCTGGGGTGAGGATGGTTGCTGATGGGGCCTGGGTAAGGGTGGACATTGCCACTAATAAGGAGCAATGTTGCAAGATTTGCTAGATCCATGTTCATAGAGACAAAGCGGTTCACACATTGAATCGTTCTTTCGAAATCCTGAACAGTGCAATTGGTGATTATTTTCAGTTATAGCCGTAAACATTCGAACAGGTATTAGTTTTAAAAAAATAACATTTTGGTTACATTAACTAACAGCACAGAACAAAACAAATTTATATTTAGTTGCTCACTAAGTATACGCGACAGTCATAAAGATCGATTAGAATTGCCACAGGCAAGTTGCAAAAGGACCTTTCGCGGTCAAATCAAGCAATCAACTAATTGTCAAGAACACACTGATTTAGCCAGTAATATTGACGTTTTAATATGTTTACACAAAATGCTCTGTTGTTAGATATCAGCGTTTAAATGCAGCAGGATTTAGCCGGAGTCTGAAGGTTGTGAATAATTCAGCATTTAATTAGATTAAAATTTTAACTTCACTGTCAAACTTAAAAAAAAAAAGCATAAAATTTAACCAGGGATACCTAGAACAACGGGATTGCTTACGTGCGTCACGTTCCGGATGACTGGTGACAACTGGAGAGTTAGTCATTGAGCTCATGAGCATTTAGCACGGTGTTGCGTTTGTGTTAGTAGTACTAGTTGCTAGTCGGCAATGACGTAGAAAAAAATACACTTTGAAGTTTCTCGTAGTTAGTTATAGTTGAGGTCAAACGTTATTTATAAGTTACAATCGAGCCTGATGAAACATTAAAATAGGCGTAAGATTAATTAGGGTAGGCCTACTTCAGTGGACAGTGCCTCCAATTCGAATATGAGACCTTTATTTTTACTTCAAAAAACAGCAATGCGAATCATCACTTATAGCAATAAAAGAACACGAGCAACACCATTATTCTCAAGGCTACAAATACTAAAGCTGCACGATATTTTTCAACTTGAATTAGCTAAATTGATGCACAAAGTACACAACAAAGCCTTAAACATCTGCAGTGCATCAACTAATAATTATGCTATCGGCTACAATGTTAGATAACATCCATTCACACAACACCAGAAAAAAACATCAAAAAAAAACTACTTCATTACTAGAGTTTCATCGAAACAAGCCCAAAAGTGTTTGCAGTGTAATGGACCAAAAATCTGGAACGAAACACCATTACAGATAAAACAGAAGAACTTCTGTAAATTCAAAATAGAATTCAAAAGGAAATTAATTAGTGCCTATTATTATTTATCATTTGGGGGGTGAGTTGAGGGAGGTTCCTGTCAGGGACAAGACTCTGAGCGTAAGAAGTTTGTATACTGTTCTAAATAGTCTGATTTCTGCTTTTAATTTCAATTGTTACCGGTAATGATGTTTAACTGCTACTTTTGACAGTTGACTTTGATGACTGAACAGTCTTTCGCTGTCTTAATAAATTGAATTGAACCCACCTGTCATACGTACCGGTAAATAGCCTACTCAGTAGCCTACTGGTATGTGGCTATAACCCTCTAGAGCATTTCAAAAACTTAGTCTACCTAGTCTGGAGAGTGAGTCTGTTAGCAAATTACAACCTCTATTGCACTCCTAGGTAGACATATACCGGTAGCCAGTGGTCGACTAGTATTTCCTATTGGTTAGTCTGAAGTGGAGTGATGCTATACACATTATTGTAAAATTTTAGCTGATATTTTGCTGTAAATTTTTAGAATTTTATCTTTATTCTCGAATTGGATGATATACTGTAGGCTACCAAATGCAATGGTTAACTCTTGTTGTGTTCCTGAATGTAAATTTAGTTATAAATCTAGCAAGAAATCAGAACCAGTTGCACTATTCAGATTTCCACAAAAAGATATGCAGTACCAGTATTGAGGCAAAAATGAATTAAAGCAATTCCTCGTTGTGCTCATCATTTTACTGAGGATAATTTTAAAACTAGGTCAAGTGATCACACAGAATCACATAAACAGGCTTGTTTAAGCCAAAGTCTGGAGCGAATTTGCTTGAAGCCAACTGCGGTCCCTCATATTTTTCCTTTGTTGCCTCAATATTTGTCTTCAAATTCATCTGCACCCCAACCCACAACATCAAGCACATCCTCAGCTGTACTGATAAATGAAAACAGTCAAATCAATAAACATGTGAGCTACTATTTGAAAGAAAAAAATTTCTCGGGAGTTGAAAGAAATGTTAAAATCTGAATCTTTACCAAGCGGTTTTGTGTATGTGGAAAAAGGTAGCAGCATTTTTTACCATTATATCAAAAGTTCTAACCAGCCATTGGATTCACCGAAACTTCTTGGTACAATTATTATTACCCACAAGCTTGAAGTGCAAATGTTTATTTCTTCTGCTCTACTACCAAGATCTTCTTACAATCCTTAATTGTATTCAGCCAGCATTATAAAGACCACTACAGAGTTTTGAATTTGCTGTCCTGTTTGCAAATCTGCTTGTGATTGGTCATCTGATTTCACTGCAAGCACTTGCATTGCATTGGTGATATCGCTTCCGGTACATTACGTAACAGCATGCACACTTGATGGACAACCAGATGAGAATATGGAGTGATGGAAGGAATCAAACATTGTTTTGATGTTCTTGCTTTGAAAACCGACAACCGCATATGCAACCTGTAAGATGTTTTCGTTGTTTGGTTTTTACTGTACATACAATATAAGTATGAAATAGAAATTGCCTGCAACTAAGTGTATTAGGCGCATATTACTTCGTTATACCTCGACATAGCATAATGAAGGAAGTACTGCCAACATTAACATCTGATTTCAAGAATACTCGTGTAGTCTGTCCGAGTGTAGTAGTCAGTTTTCTATATGGTGTATGTAAACTGTTATGGATGTTGCTATTCAATTTCATGAAAGAAGGATATCTTCCCTACTAACTTAAGCAGTAAAACCCATTTGGGTGTTGTGAGTTTATATTTTCATAGGTGACAGGTTTCAATGGCAAGTATGTGGTAAGCTTTGCTAAATTTTCTCATCCATTAAATGAGCTGAACAAACCGAGTGAATACAGATGGGATTGAATTTGAAATGACATGACTACATCCACAAACTTTAATACTAATACTGTACAAGAGAAGTAATGATAGCAGCTGTGTTAAGTAGCTGGTATGCAATTTGACCTTTTTTATATTTTAGGAAGCTTTTTGTGGATCTCTGCCATGGTGAGCCAGTATATATCTCCCAGTATAGGCATCCATTTATCCCAAGGGAGCGTCTCTTTTTCACATTCGACTTCACGCACAACTTTAAGAATTTGTACAACAGTTTATGAATAAGTGACTGATGCTCTCACCAACACTTTGTCATAAGTACATCCTTGGCAACAAATGCATTGCTCAGTTTGCCTATTTGAAGCACCTTTATCGCATAGAAGAAGGAAAACCCCTAAAAGTTGCCCATGCATTGAAAAAAGTATCCCTCAACCCAAGTAGCATTGCCCAAACATCACTTCAACATATCCTTGGTAAGTTGAAAGTTTTGCAATATATCTGGCTGTCAGGTTACCAGTGCAGTTACAGCAAAACAGCTGCTATAGCACGATGACTATAGACTATGGTACAAGATTTTTCAATTGATATGCGTTAGTATATTTGATGAAAGGGAAGTGTCTGCTGATATACTCTCCTGTTTTTAATATTACTGCGACAACATCTATGTCTTTTTAGTTAGAATTAAGACAAACTATACAAAACATATTGAAATTTTAATTACAGCACAAGCATTGGTGTTGTTTCACAACTAGTTTTCCTAGATGAGGTAATGTGACCGAGATTAATGGTAGCCACAGTAAAAGGTTTGCTTTTGAGTAAATTAAAAGTATTTGTCTTGGTCAAATGTTCCATTTTATAGGAGTTTTTCATGAATCAAGTGTTCGTGCTTCGAGTTTTATTTGGAGGGTCATCCTGAGTTTTCTGAAACTGCTCGTTACCTCGATTTCATCTCCACCAAATGGAAAATTTTATCAGTCAAAGCACCTTACCAAGGTATGTCTAGCTTTCAGCTAGGTAAGGATAATAACAGGGTAGAAATGCTTCTGTACTTGAAGATTGGTATTGCCAAAGTGTGCAGTAAGTTTGATGGTGTCTACTATCTAATCATGAATGTGATTGCTGTATTTATGGAAAACATTCATTGTGGTGCAGTAAGTAGCGCACAATTCCATGCTAGCATGTGGTGACGAATGATATAAATAGTGTAAAATGTGTTGTAAACACCCTTACTGAGTAATTATATTTTGGCTTTAGATCAAAGATAGAAAGTGGAAATGTACATGTCAATTCAACACATGCAGCATGACCACCCTGGTTTGAAATATTTAGAAGCCATCCTAATATTTTGCGAGTAAAGCAATCCGGAAAGGCAGGGTTTACCGCACAAACTTTTATGGCCTGCATTCAGTCTATGACAGCAATACCCGAGTTGGCTAAGCACTTGCTCGAAAGACAATCATGGTTTTCAGTACTTCTTAACTGGAAAGCTGACGTCTGCTTCTTTAGAAGGACGCTTTGGATGGTACCATCACAGTAATGGTGGTAATTACTTAACCTCCGTGAAACATCTATCGCAATCAGAAAAAAGATCCACTGCTTAAGTCTGCTACAGCAAGATGCCTTGTTAACAACGATTCAACAGTGTGAACTGTACAATGAGCTCTCAAATCATATTGATATGGAAGAGGACTACAATTGGCTGGAGGTAATTTTTTCCAATGTGACTTTGGAGGACATTTCCCAGGCAGATGTTGCAATATGTTACTATGTGAGCGGCTACATCGCCCGGCGAATTGACAACCAAAGACAATGCACGTCTTGCAAGAAATTATTGATTTCAAGCAATATCTCTTCAGAAGTTACTGAAAGTCTATTCGAAGAGCATTAAAAGCTATTCAAAACGGCAAACCGTGGCGGACTTGCAGAGCCAGTGCGTTTTGCTTTGCAACTACGGTATTTGCGATGCAATTTTCAATGCTTTGGCATCGAATGCTAAAAATATGAAAAGGCTGTTAACATTGAACAATGCACGGGCTGTATTTACGAACGCTTCTACTGCAGTCGCGAATGCAAGCAGATTCTGTGATCTTACCGATATCAAATGTAGCTCAGACCACACAAACTTTAAGTTCATTGTCCGGACGGTTTTAATCGCTTTGCAAAGAACCAGTTGAAGAAACTCAACAGCCGCCCTACTATAGAAGACCCCCAGGAAAAATGTTTAGGAAAAATCTCAAAATTGACTTTTAAAATGTCCAACTGAAGCATATTCGAAAGCTTATTGACTGAACTAGAAGTAACAATGTGCATGCAGTAGCGACTACATTCTAAGCTTGTTGTCAGCTATATGTTTATAAAGCAATACGTAATTATGGTATTGCTTGATCCATTTTGACATCAGCTGTACCGTGTTTGTTTACTATTTTCGGTTCTGTTTGCAATGTTCTGTCAGACTAGGCCACCTCGACTGGTAAACTGTACGGCTCTGACGGAAATTAGCGTGGAGTGTCTTTCCCAAGGTCAATACAGCAATATGCCCTGTGCAAGTACCGAACCAGTGAACAACATCTCGATGATCATATAGCGCACTATCAACTGGACAGTTGATGGCTAGTCACCAGTCTGGCTGCAATGCCTTAGTTTTTCCTGGAAGGGTGGTGCCAGTTATTTGATTATCTCAAGAATCGAACCTGTACTCTGCATACTCCCTCACTAAGCCCAGTAGTTTTAGTAGGGATGACTATTAATGCCATATATGTTGTCAAGAACCCATATACAGCGTATGTAATGTCTAATAAACATCTATTTAAAAAAATTGTTGTAACCCTCCAGTTGTCAGTAGCCAAATTGAGTTAGCAATCCCGATGTTCTAGATATCCCTGATTTTACCTTACCATCAAACTTTCAAAAACCACCGTAAATTTTTCATACAAACTGCAGTTCATTAAGTAAATTTTCAACGGAAAAAAATCTCACCTTTTGATGGAAATTTGAAAAAAAATCTCATCTTTTGATGGAAAATTTTAATGGAAAAAAAAAGCTCAGCTGGTTTAGCATGAAAGCTGTTGCATTCCACTTTGATGGAAATTTAAAAAAAATCTCACGTTTTGATGGAAAATTCTGATGGAAAATTTTGATGGAAACAAAAAAGCTCAGCTGGTTTAGCATGAAAGCTGTTGCATTCCACTAGATGTCAAATAGATGATTATGGGTTAGGGTTAGGGTTAACACTTTCCAACAATTGTAAATAAAAGTCAAAAACACTTTCCAAAAACACTTTCCAACAATTGTAAATAAAAGTCACTACGTTTCCTGTTGCAAAAAAGCTTGGATAATTACCATTACAGTATAATGATTCTCAACATGGGCTGTGGGTTTTACTGAAGAAACCTGAAAATAAGCACATAAATGTACTACTAAACACGACAGTCATCCCTTGAACTACAAAGTTAATTTTTGTACATCAGTTAACATGATTTAGCAGTAAATCAATTTCAGCTAATTTCTAGGTAGATATACTGCAACATTTCTTTTTCAAACATATAAAGATACAAATAAAAGAGATGTTACCCATTGTTACAATGATATTGCTGAATATATAAACTTTGTACTTTAGTTGAAATAACTAACAAGTAATGACAGGCTCTTCCTTGAAACTGCCAAGTCTATGCATCGAATCCACTACAAGGTAGACAATATAACCTCTGGTTTATTCAAGACAGCTGCTTCAATTCACAAACACAACACAAAATACAGTGATAAAGGTAACTATTACATCCAAACAACCAATCTTTCCCTTGGAAGAAAAGCAATAAATGTAACTGGTCCTGTAATCCGGGCCAAAATTCCCCATACCTCAAAAAATATCCCCCAAAAACATTTTCAAGAAAACTTAAGGACCATTTAATCTCAAAACAGCAAGGTACTATTACAACTTAATAATCTTATGATATAGTTGAAATGCAACGGTAAACGAAATTATTATGATGCCAATATGAAAAGTGTTTTTATTCCTATTTTTGGGGTCACGCTAGTGTTTATTGATAATGCCAACTAGTCATTTTGCTGCTTTTCTGTAAATGTAAAATGTTACACACTAAGTTGATCAAAATGCTGTAAATATGTAAGTGCTGATGTTATGTTGCTTTTTTCTTTTGCTGTTTTTTACAGTAGCATTGAACTTTGAAGACCGTATGGTCATTTTTGCTGCTTCCATGCCAGACATGGCAAAAATAAACTGAATTGAATTCAACTTAGAAACTTGAAAAGAATGCCAGCGACAAACAAGCAAATTTAATAATTTCGTTTACCAGAATGAGAAAAAACAAATACAATACATATAACTTACAGATGGCAGGTTGGGGAGACGTTTTGGCTACAATGATTGGGTTTAATGACGACTTCTTTAAAGTTCGAGCAACTTCTATGCTCTTCCAAAGCATAAAGCTGTTTCATATCTCCGAATAGTTCCAAGCAAGGATAGTCTCATAACTAACTAAACCGCAAGCACAGTATTAATGAGGTAAATTTACTGCACTTGATCTTAATAACTACAATTTCGAAAAGTTGCTAATACATTCGCATTTACCAAGCCAATCACTGAAAAATTTGCATAGATTACTGTCTAGTAGACTACTATAGTACAGTACAAGATTACAGATTATAAACCATAGCACTGTTGACTAGTCTTGTAAACTGCGCTTTTATAATCTACACCTAATCTTATTATCATGAACGTTTTCCCGAACTTTCAACATAGATTGCAATTACTGAACGTATTAAAGTAACTAGACTTCTAAATGTCAACCGCTGCTCACTACCCAACACGTGCTAGTGATTTTACCAACGTGCATTGCACAGAACAAGCAGTTTTGCTTTGTGATCATTCAAGCGTCCGAGAATCTAAAAGCGCTGCATAGCACCACTGTTGTCACATGAAACGTGCGAAAAAAGCAAAGTAAGCGATTCCGATCTTCTAGATATCCCTGATTAAAACGCAATGTGATTGAAATAAATCAAATTAAAGCCTCAGGAGATTATTAGCTGATAAGAAATCAGCATTTGCCTATGCTGATTTTGTTTTCGGAATGACTTTCAAACTAACCTAGCTAAAGCACTTGGGGTATAAAAATAAAGTTAATAAAGGAGCGAATTTTGCTAGAATATTAAACTTGTGTCACAAATTTTCTCCAAACTTTGCCTGGTGTGCGTTATGAAACGCATTTGGCTTATAGAATATTGTGTAGTAATTACTTGTAGTACCGAAACACTATAAATTATGACATACCGGTCATACCAGTAACTGATTAAACTTTTTTAAGCTATCGAACTTCTGAACTTTGAAAATGTAAACTACATTTATTTGAATTTTTTTAGGCTAGGTCAAGACCATTTTAGAACCATTACCTGTAGGTGTTTGTTGAAAGCCAATTGAAACAGCAGTTTATTAAAAGCCTTTGCTTGTGCAAATTGAAATAATCCTGGGCCTACCAGATTGATCAAAACAGAGATCTTTAACCATCAACCACTGGTAATGTAACTGGTAGAGGAACTATCCCCTTATGGCAGCTCAAATGTTGCTCCTCTACAGTCAGAGCCCCCAAGTGCATGCCGCACCAACTGAAAAATGTAATGAATATTTAGCAGAAGCCAATTTTGCGGAAAGCATTAACAAGCTTTTGTATTTCAAGTGAAAATTGTCCTTCCTCTGTTTTTAGCTCAAATCACAAGTGATGCCACTGTCTTTGACCTTCAATTACTATAATTTTTGAGTTATTGCTAGCTACATATCAGTGATTATTTGGAAACAATGGTTTACTTCTGTTAGTGATACAGGCATGGAAGTATATTTCAAGTTAGCCTACTTCAATGAGTGGTCACACTCAGCACTGGGCCAAAGTGCTTATGTAATAATGCCTAATTTTGCTAAATTAATAGCCATACCATTTCCTTTTAAAAAATAATAGCCAAGACTGTTTTAACAATTTTTTAATATCTATTCTGTATTTTATTACTTGTCAGTATAAGCATCACTTGTCAACTGATCAGATTGATCTTGAATTAGGGTCACATCACTCCAGAACATATTTGATTACACTTGCTACTGTAGATTAATTACTGTTAGCTAGGCTAGGCTACTCTTATTAGCTTGTTAACAAAAAAACATTATGCTTAATCAATCAAATCTGTTTGCTATTTTCTTTCCAAATCATTACTGGTATAGATTTCAATTGCCTAAAGTCTCTTGTTTAAAAAGTTGCTTCTAAAGACCAAAACCCTGGGAAGCCTCAAATGATCAGACACCATTAAATTTTGCAGTATTTTGTTTTGACTTAAGTGCAAGTCAGATAACTTCAGAACATATTGGATTACACTTGTTAGGTTAATTAAGCTACCCTTATCTGCTGTTACCAAAAGATTTTTCAGCTTGCAAGTATAAAATTGACATTTTGTTTTTGCATCATTGCACATTTCACTCATCTAGTCTCATGTTTAATAAGTTGCTTGTAAAGACCAAAATCCTGAAAAGCCTCTTATGGTAGGACACTTTTAAAATACTGCAATATTTTGTGTTGATTTAAGTACCAGGTTTTGGTTGAAAAATACACAGTATCTTTCTTGATATGCAAATTTCTTCCACATGACCTTGCCAATTTCATCTTGATCTTGTTGGTCAAACCTAGAAAAACAACTTTATGTTAAAATTTTAATTAAATATTTGTTTTTCAGAAATAATAAGCTATCATTACCAATTTAATAGTAGCATACAATATTACTGCTGAAACTTCATTTTGTGTTAGTGGAAAGACATCAAACATGTTGGATAATGGTATAGCAAGAAACACCAGTTTAGGCTATGTAAATACAGAAAGTCAGAATTAGTTGCAGCAGTAATTAACACACAAAGTTGCTCTACAAGTCAGTACGTGAGAAGTTGTGGAATATCCAACTCTCAATATCTGATACGTATAGAGCTGCTTTCGACTTTCATCGATGTAAGAGTCAGCAGTCAGGATAGAAACGCTTGTTCATAAGATGCTCACTATCAGAAATCAACATCACATTTGATGTTTTCTCTTGTAAATCGACATCGCATTACCGAAACAGCGTTTGCAAACAAATTGATATCGCGTAATCGTAACCAACTTTATTATCGAAAATTAATATCGCATGATCCTAATCGCAATTGCTATCGAAAACCAATGCCCACAATCTAGAGGCAGATGATAAAAGCTAAACTTACAATTTTATCCTTTGTTACAATATTCCACCACTACCTTTCTTTTCCCACTGTTGTCTTGCTTAAATTATCGCAATACAGGCCACCAGACCTCAGATGGGCTACTATTGTTGTAGTCATGCAAATAACTGTTGTTAAAGCCAAAAGTAAGCTACAACAATATTTTGCATGCTACCAACTTGCCCATTACCTCGTCGCAAACTACTAACTGTACTAAAATTGGTTTTGTACATAGGCTTGTCTTGCATCTCAATTCTTCTTCATTGCATGATGACTTTTCAAAGTAGCTGCGAATCCAAATTACACTGAGCTCAGTAGAAATGAAACTCAATGCAATTCAAAATCACAGCCACTTAGCACATTTCTAACTCGAAAATGTACCATACACTGTCCGCAGTATTGAGTACCGAAAGCGTCGCAATAAATCTAGTCACTTACTTACCGTTTACTGAGTTGCGACTGACTGTTCACTCATAGATTGTCTTTTGACACATAGCTTCTTGATTTACGATTATTCAGTTTTTCATCAAATTAAAGTTAACAATTTTTTCTAATTATCAACATATCAAGTACAAACTGTACAGCAACAACTGCAATACATCACAGCAGGCAGGTTTTCCAAGTAGGCTTCTGAAACAAGTCAAACAACATAAAAACTTTTAAGCTGCAATTTTGCATTAGGCCAATACAATTAGTAATGCTTCATACAAATAATGTATTTACAGCATTGGCTATCTAAACAATGAGTTTTTAAATGAAATTGCGGCATGAAGCATGACAGCCATGGGAAGTTGTCTAGGCTATTATAGACAGGATAGACACTGAACTCTCAAGGGAAATAAGCTTTTCATTTCTAACTGGCCTATGGTATACTTAAAACGTTTTGTCATGATAATTCTAGTTGCGGCCTTACAGCAGAAAGTTTTGGTCATCTTTGCATTTGATTTACACTAATAAATAAACTTGTTCCTACTCTAGAACTGTACTGGTAAGTACTTACTTCAACAGCTTAAAACGCTTAATTCTGGCCTTCATAGAAGTACAAAAGATTGTCAGTTGTCACAACTTTATATGACCTAAAATTACCCATAGACATCGGAAGTTTCATCAGAACATTATGAAGCTAAGCACATGAACAATTAAACCAGAAAACCGCAGTTTGTACCGGCCTATATTGCAAGCAAAGGCCTGAAACTGCAAAGTCCTGCCTTCTAAATTCCGACCTCTGACTCTAAGGCCAACAGGAGTTGCGGGCTAATATGGAACCGATGGCAATGTACCAATATTGCGGCAGAATGTCAATGCGAGTATAGGGTACAGCGGAAAAAACGCGCTGCCATGTCGCGGCCACAAGATAGAAAGGATGCTGGTCCTAGTCTAGCCAACATAGGACTTCATGTCCATCAGCTTGTGAAAATTCCCGTGCACCTGTAGTTCCAGATGGCACCTGGGTAGGGGACTGCAGCTGTATTGGGGGGCTCCGCCAAGGCCAGTACTCCAGAGAAAATTTCATTATTTGCAGTGTTGGTATTTTGCCATCGATAGAAATGGTAGTTCGTAGCTTTCTGTTTGTTTGAATAATCCGGTCTTTGGAAATTTTCCCAGTTTAAACAAAACCAACCATATGAATTATGTCAGTAAACAGAAAAAAAAAGTAATACGAATGACACCCCTAAATTCAGAAGAAGTGGCACTGTCACAACCAAGAATCAGTGAGTTCTTGAGTGACAATGCCAACAAAGATAGCATTCGGCCAACTGCGCCCTCTAGCCCAGATGTCGAAAAAACATCAAACCTGAGCCCTCAAGTTGAGAACGTTCCTTTGCTAAAGGAGTCCGTCTCAGAAGCTGAGGGTACAGCAAAAGTGGCATAGTCAGTTGTGAAACCGAGTACCACTTCAACTTCCCTTGTGGAGCCTCAGAATCCAAGCAATTCCTCGGATATTGCTTGCACGTCTAAGGTGAAGCGGGGAAAAAACTACGAAAAAAAAGAAAGAGAAAAGAAGCGAGTGATGAAGGGTTTGGCTGGTATGTCACTGGCCGACCTTGATCAGGAGTCTTCTGATCACTCCTCCGGTTAAACCAAAAGGGCTAGAGAATCTTCCGATTCACTATCCTCTACAACAAACCTCCCACAGAAACGTGGACAACATGAAGTCGCTCATGATATGCAAGGAGGCAAAGCCAAGAAAACGACGGCTGGCACAAGCACCCCAACTAGTTATGCTGGGGCTGTGAAGGCCAGCAATCAAAAGTTAACCATCACGAGAATAGAGTCAGAAGGGGATGGTGGTATGGACAACATGGATCTACGTGAAATTCAAAATGCCATCACCAAAATGATTCTTTGTACCGATCCGGGTTTTCTTGTTCACATCGAACGCACTTTTATCTTTGAAGGTAAAGTGCTGATGATATGCAAGGATGAGAAAACCTTGGAGTGGGCAAAACATGTGGTTGAGGCTATTGTACCATCCTTGGTAGTTCATCAACGCTACGATGTAAAAGGCCCTAAAGACTTGCCTCTAGCAAAAACCTTTGGAATCTGGTTGCCAGAGGAAGACGGTTTCAGCATTTCCGATACCCTTACGCTGGTTTCCCGTTGTAATGCAAAAATCAGTTGTACAGATTTGGAAACAAAGCATTCAGCGAAGTGGAACGAAGGGGTGCTACATTTAGTATCCGTTCAGGAACCTTCGCTAACCACACTGAAGGAACTGAACTACAACCCATACGCTGGTTATTGTCGGGTTCAGTTCCAAAAGAAGAAAAGTGCCAAGCAGTTTCAGAATCTGGAGACGTCATCGCGTTTGCCAAAAGGTGATGAGAACCTGTGAGGCAATAATGGATACTGCTGAGCCTGGCACTTCAGCAGATACAGAGAAGCCTACGACTTCTAGTTCGTAGAAGTCAGAGATTTTCTCTGTAGTATTGAAGTAGCCATTTCAGCTCTTCTAAGAATAAAGTGCTATACTTGAGTACATCTATCATATAGATAAGAATGGCTCAGGATTACAGTGGACAACTTGACCAATCAAATAACGCCATTACGGCACCTAAGTTATCCTTACATAATTTAGAGTGTTGGCAAATCAACCTACACAGATGTAAAACAGCAAGCTATAACATGTGTGAAGTTACAAAAAGCGTACGTTCCGGGTTAGTGTTAGCTCAACAACCATGGACATATGCCACAAAAATCAAAAGCAAGCTACAAGGATGGAACCTCTTTCAAGGAATTGAAAACGGTAATCGTCCTCAGGCGTGCATTTATGCTACTCCCGATCTCTGTTGTTCTCCAATCCCGATGTTTCCAAATGAGGATATCGTGGCAATTAGAGTTAACAATGCGTGCCGAAAGGAAGACAGTTTTGTTTTCGTATCAGCATACATGGCAGCCGAAGAACCAGCTCCGCCCAATTTACCAAGGGATCTGTTGGTATTAACAGAAATTGAACAAATTCCTACTATTCTAGGAACTGATGCAAATGCACATCACACCATATGGGGATCCTCTGATATAAACTCTCGAGGAAAGGATCTGTTAGCATATTGTGCTCGTGCAGAAGCAGATATTAACGAATTTCAACCATTCAAAGCATCAGGGCCAGACGGGCTCTATCCTGTACTGCTACAGAAAGGTTGGAATCAACTGAAAGGATATTACCATGTCATTTTTCAAGCATGCCTGAGACACAGCAATGTGCCATTAGCATGGAAAGAAGGCACAGGTATATTTCTCCCCAAACTGGGAAAGGAAAGCCGGTATGATCACTTTAACTTCTTTTCAACTGAAATGGTTGGAAAAGCTAGTTCTGTATCATATTAATGAAGATAATAACGTGCAGGCAAAGCTTTCTGCGTCGCAGTATAGTTTTCGTGCTGGAGTTGCTACGGAAACTGCTTTGCATGAATTTGTGCGCCGTGTGGAGCATTGCCTTGTTTGAAAAAAGCCACCTTTGGGTATTTTCCTGGATATTGTCAACGCCTTGGACAATGTCACCTTCCGTAACTTTGTTGCGACTCTGCAAGGGCTGGGCATGTCTAAGATTTCCACCTCATGGATAGAGACTCTACTAAGACATCGCACAGTCCAAGTAGAATTATGTGGTGATAAAGTTAAATGGGAAGTAGTGAAGAGGAACCCACAAGGTGGTATTCTGTCCTCTTTTCTGTGGAACTGTGTCTTAAACAGCCTGTTGCTAGAGTTACGTAGCCGAGGCTTTTATGTTCAAGCCTACGCCGATGATCTAGCAGTGTTGGTCACTGGTGCTGATATGCTTTGGATCAGAGGGATGGCCCAAAAAGCAATAAATATTGCTGAAAATTGTGCTTTGGAACAAGAGCTACAGTTTAGCTGCAAGAAAACCGAGATTGTACTGTTCACTCACAAACGGAATCCAGACTTGGGTTCCTTGTCAATGAATGGTACAAAACTTGAACTTTCCAAGGAAGCAAGGCTGTTGGGTGTTACTCTAGACAGCAAGCTAACTTGGAAACCTCATATTACCCGAATTACCCGCAAAGCAACTACAGCATTAATGCAATGTAGACAAATTGTGGGTAAAACGTGGGGAATAACACCATCTATGATGAAATGGGTATACACAGCTGTGATATGCCAACCATGTCGAATGCATGTGTGTCCTGGGCTGGCGGTCTCAACAAAAAGTATCTAGTGAGGAAACTCACAAAGGTGCAGAGACTTGCTTGCCTGATGATTTCATCAGTTTTTCCTGGCACCTCTACTGGTGCTCCAGAAATTTTGCTCAACATAACTCCCATCTTGAGGAATTTCTATTGGCTGAGGCAGTGCGAGGGTCATACAGAATCACTGTTAGTGGGCTCTGGCATGTCAACCCAATTGGTTCCTTTGGGAAAACAAAAAGCCATGTTGATGTTTGCAATGAGGCAAGGAAATTCTTACCTCTACTGCAAATGCCAGCTGACCGAATAAAGAAAACAAAGGTATTTGAGAGAAACTTTGAATGTCAAATTATGGACAAAAAAAATGCTATCAGATTTGAAAGCTTTCTAAACCAGAGCACTGCCAAGGTTTACACTGATGGTTCAAAACTAAATGGTTGAGTAGGAGCGGCTTTTCATGCCGAATACCCAAACAACTCCCCAAAACAAGCATTTTTCCACCTTGGAATTTACAGCACTGTGTTCCAGGCAGAAGTCTTAGCTATTTCACAAGTGGCTAAGAACCTGCTTTTGGATAAAATGCACAATCAAAGTATTGTTGCGCTGGTTGATAGTCAAGCAGCTATCAAAGCACTCATAAAGTGCACTGTAACATCAATTACAGTGCTCAACTGCATTAGAAACCTAAATCAGTTAGGTAAACAAAACCACGTCAGTATTGCCTGGGTTCCGGGACATGCAGGGGTTCATGGTAACGAAGTGGCCGATTATGTAGCCAAATCAGGATCTAAATCAAAAATGCATGGTCCTGAACCTTTTATTACAGTCCCGTATGCCAGTTGTGTTAGCACGGTTAAGGACTGATCCACAGATAGATGGAAATCTAGGTGGAATAAACGGAAAAACTGCTTGAGGATGAAGGAGTCTGTAGGTAGGACGTCTTCACGACTAACAATACGTCTCCTTAACATTAAGAGCAGGGTGTCAAACCGTTTCAAATAACGGTTCGAGTTCAGGTTTAGCTCCGGCTCAAAATATTTTAGCGGTTCAGGTTTGGTTTGGGTTCACTTGAGCACCATTTTTGAGGTTCAGGTTTGGTTCAGGTTCACTCAAGAAAAATATTACTGGTTCAGATTCGGTTCGGGTTCATTGACTTAAAATTTAACTGTCGTTACTCATTTCGTCCAGAAAAAAAGGAGAAATTGCTGATCCTGTTGAAGTTAGACCGGCTTAGTGATGACATCACAATGCATATTGTCTGGTTCTTACTGCAGATCATAGTAAAATTCGCCCATTTAAATCAATGGTAAAATACACGCAACTTCAAACAACCACTGTAGGTTAGTGGGTGGCGTTTTTTGTTTGATTTTATTTTTATATGAAGGGCCAAAGCTTCGTAATTCCATTTCAGGTTATTTCCAGGGTTAAAAGTCTTTATAAATGCGTATTAAACTCATGTTAAAAAGAGCACTTTTGCATCAAAAAATAGCGTTTTAACACTTATTCAATGACATGTGATAGTTCTGAGCAGAGTTGCGATTGGCATATGGGATAAAAGAGTAAAAAGATATTGTGCTTTGCACCAGGATGCAATCATACAAGCCAAAAGAGTAGTTGCAAATTCTACCGATTTCCTAAGAATAGCAATTTGGCTTCAAAATGGGAATCACGCTGCAGTAAGCTTGTTTTATAATAAAAACTAATCACTATATGAAGTCAAGTTTTTCAATAGAAGATTAGGAGAATTTCACGCAATATTATTTATGTTCACTTTTTTTGGTCCTCTGCAGGAACAATGGTCTAAAGCACTGTGGCTAGCTAACAGCCAGGTTCTTCGATGGAGGAGGAGTTGGGCAAGTTGATCCTAACCCTGACGAAAACGAAAACTGTTAAGTTTTTTAATTTTATTTACTGGGCACACTTTTTGCAGGTTTTTCGACTAGTCTCAATTTCTGCCAAAAGCCCTGCACAAAGGACGTGTACGGAGCGCCAGAAGTCCAGGTCCAAAGCTGGAGCGCCAGAAGTCCAGGTCCGAAACTGGAGCGCCTTGCTACCCTAGTAATGATCTTTTTTGTTTAAGTTTTAGTCCCGTTTTTGGCAAAGACACTTTTGCTTTAAGAAGTGGGTTTTAAAAAACTTCAAATACTTTCTCACTGATGACCTGTAACCATCATATCTGAAGTACGATTTAGGTATTCTACAGTAGAGGTAGATCCCTGCCGGTAATATTTTCATTTTTGAGAATAGGGCAACTAGGTTGAGTTGTTCGTGGAGTGCCCGCTAAAACATCAATCCTGCCCAGTGGTGCACCCAGAATTTTCAAACAGGGGAGAAAATTTTTCAAAAAAGGAATACTTTTGCTGCCAAATTTTTGGCCTTTTTCACTGAAAATAGGGGTTTTCACGCTATTTTCAGACAAAAATTAGCTAACTTCGTTCTTGTTTGCTAATATATTGTCAAATAAACCGATCTAATGGCTTCTTTAGCATCGCATTCATCCCGCTTTCAAAAATTTTGGATACGTTTGTTCAAAAATGGTGACTTTAATTGACATCTTGGTCCAAAATTTCACAATATTTTTTTTCGGTTTTACTTAGGCATCGTTTGGTTTTACTAAGGCGTTTTGCGCTGCCTCGTGGCGTAGTGTAATTTAAGGAAGAAATAATTATTATAATAGCAATTTTTTGTCTAAAAAGCCCTTTGCTCTATCAAATATCGTAAGTGACATTACTATGGGACTGGATGTAGGGAGATTTGGCTAACCTAGACCTTACCCCAGCAAGCCCTGCCGCGTTTACCGTATACGCCTGTATATGCGATACTACAAAATCATTTACTTTGCTTTGACCTTTCTACACTATGAGCTGTTAATTAAGAGCTGTAGCCTTCATTCATTTCTAAAATTGTTGTTGACCTTTTTTTGGTCTTAGATTGTTCTTGACTTCACATTTCACTATGTTTATGATTGTTTAGCAATTGATTTTCTGTACAGTATATCCTCTGAAGTTGTCTAGAAACGCTATTCTGTGTCATAATAGTATCCTTTTTAAAATGAGTTTAATACGCACTTATAAAGACTTTTAACCCCGGAAATAACCTGAAATGGAATTACGAAGCTTTCGCCCTTCAAATAAAAGTAAAATCAAACAAAAAACACCGCCCACTAACCTGCAGTGGTTGTTTGAAGTTGCGTGTATGTAATAATTTTACCATTGATTTAAATGGGCGAATTTTACTACGATCTGCAGTAAGAACCAGACAATGGGCATTGTGACGCGCCACTAAACCGGCGTGTACCAGCACCAGCGGCATCCGGATATGGAAAACTATATTCTTACTTTTGTTAGGGGTTCAGGTTCGGTTTGTGTTCACTTGAGCACAATTTTGAAGGTTCAGGTTTGGTTCAGGTTCACTGAAGTAAAACTTTGCTGGTTCAGGTTCGGTTTGGGTTCACCAAAATAAAACGGTTCATTCGGGTTTACGGTTCGAGTTCAGGTTTGGTTCGACACCCTGCTTAAGAGGCCTCATTTAAATAGAGTAGTGCAAGTTTTAACTGGGCACTGCAATCTACAACGACACAAGAAAACTACAGGTCGTGCTGAGTCTTCTCTGTGTCCAAAATGTTGCCTAGAGGATGAAACACCAAATCATCATGTAGGCAATTGCAAGCTTTACCAAGATATTCGTGTTAAATATTTTGGAATCACCAAAACCATTGTTCACAATGTGGTAACGAAATGTAATATTAACAAACTGGCCACGTACACAAAGGAAGCTGGAAGGCTTTCTGAGTTCAACCAGTAACCAAACAAAATAACAATAACAGCAGCTACAGTTGCAATGGGCCTAAACGAGGCCTACGCAACGTGTAGATGGACCTACCCAGAGGTAGCACATTCACTTGCATTGGTGCCCAGTATTAACAATAATAATATATTTGCAAATTCGGCGGTTTATTTTTCAGTTTAGTTAAAAAAAACAAACTAAAATGTTTATCAGCAATTAGTACGATGGTAGTGGAACGAAACCCAGCGAAAACGTGCGTTTTTCAATTCCTTAATATTAACTGGGCTTTTGACCTAAAAAGAATAATCGCAAAAAACTTTGCATTCGAAAGGAATATAATTTGAAGCTTCTTCATGACCTTTGTTTCCCGCCGGAGTGTGCACTTCCAGTTGCGGTTCGTACCAGTTGGTATCACATGTATATATGAGACATCATCGTTTACTGTTTCGATTTTGAGAAATGAACTTTTGACAAAATAATACAAATCAATAAAGAGTTTACTCATGGCCGTATGGGAGAAAACATTTTTAGGGATGCAAACTAATTTTGCCCAAAGATTATGAATATTCAAACTTTGACTGAGGAATGTTGATCACATAAACTGGAATTCATAAACTTATACTGTAAACATGTAGTTAAATTTACCAAGATGTTTGCTTTAAATCGATACAAAGCGCACAAATTTGAAATGATCATGGATTAATGCAGACACATAGCCACAAATAATCAATCCGGGGGCGGGCGGCTATCTCAAAGGTCTGGAGCCAGAGTGCTGAAAATTTTGCAATCTTTTTTTGCAAAGATAACTTAATTTTAGGCTTATTGAGGTAATAATTAATGCTTTTAAAATGTCCTGACATAACAATTAGCAGTGTAAAAGCATGATCAAACTGGCTATGTAAACGGGCTATGAGGGCGGTGGCTAACGGCAAAATTTCAGCTTTTTTTTACAAGCCGGTAAATCTGGAAAAAAACATTGGTTTTAACTTAATTCGTCTGCATTAAAAAAAATTGGGGGAAGGGGCGGAGAGAACATTAATTTAAAGAAGTGATGGGTAATTAGCTAAATTCACTACTGAATAGACCCTTGCCCCATTCTACACAACGTTTTTGAAGTCTACGTTAAGCATTTTGCAGGAGGGATCAAATGTGATTGCTTATTTTTTGCCATTTTTTAAAGTTTTTACTAGTTTGCAAGCTTTGCTTTTGACAAATACTACCTTCCCTTAGTAAATGCTTCGAAAGCGGCTTTAAATTACTTTAGAGTTCATATCACAGAAATGATAGCCTTGGAAGTGCAAAAAACTTGATATTTTTTCTACATTTTGGTCGACAGATTAATGGGGGAGGGGGGCTATAGCTCCTCCCCGCCCCCTTCTGGCTAGGCTATACTGGATTAATTATTTTTGTTTTTTGCTGTTAGGCTTTTGATGTGATTTTTCTAAAAAAAATACGTAGTCATTTAAAGGCCATTTGCGTCACATTTTGCATGTTTTTAAAGCTATTTGAAATAATTTAATTGCTAAGATTAGGAAGCTATTTGAAAGAATTAAGCTCTGATACTTCCTTAGGTCCTTTCTCTCTACTACAGGTCAAGTCCAAAGCCCTCTTGACTGGACGACCGTGAGGTCCATTCGAAGCTTCTTACTAAAGCTCAGATAAATGTTATGTGACAATGAGTTTACAGAGCTTTTCATGCTACAACTTTCTTACATAACTTTGCAATGCTTTTTTATTCTAAATTACATGAAAACATAAATTGTATTGACCCGCATGCTAAATATACCTCCCTGTCAAAGTGTAAACAACAGTGGTTCGGTTAAAGTAGCTACAAGTTTTATATCTTAGATTTTTGTAGTAGCATTATATTTGATGTAACCAGTGTGCAACTGGTGAGTGGCTAAGGGGACTTTACCCCCTAAGCCAAGTCACTTATAAACTTGGCCCCCAAATACAAAAAGCCTTTAAGCGTGTTATTGGACTTGACCTATAAGTAAGAGGGCTGAAGAGTCTTGGCGATTTGATTGCTTGAAATGACTTCAAAATTTTAGCAATTTAATGCTTTTAAATGGCCTTAAAAACATACAAAGTTGAATCAACTAGCGTTAAAACGACTATTTTTGCCAAAAAATTATAAAAATTGCCCCAGACTTTTGTATGCTTAAAGTTGCACCAGTTTGCGCAGCTTCTCCATCTAACTAAAGCATGTTTGAAACAAAATATTTTAAGATTTGCTTCAGCCATTCCTTACCAAAATCTTGGTTGCGAAAAAAAAATCCTTTTCTTTTTCGCAACCAAGATTTTGGAAAGGAATTTTGAACTTTCAAACCCTTCAAGCTGTAGATGGCCTAAATTCTCGAAATAGGTGGGAATTAAAACTACGTAGAACAAGGAAAAAACTGGGCTTGCCGCGATGCGGGGTTTCTCTCAAGCGAGTCCTCCAAAATTCAAAAATTCTAATCACTCAATAGGAACAGAAGATGAAGTTTCAGGATAGAAAATTATAAAGACAAAGTAAAATTTTCAAAATTTCGGGTTATGCCACTATTAGGGTGGAGTGAATAATAAAAACTTTTGAATTTAAAAAAGTGGTCTTGATATACGGCCCCAAATACCATATGAAATACTTCTATCGCAATTTTGAGTTCTTTCAACCTTTTAGTGGTTGTGCAATTTGATCGAACGAGCTTAAAATAGTCAAGTTTGCCATATCTCACCAAGCACATATGCTAGAAAGCTAGTTTTTAGCTTAGAAGTTGCAGAAACAGCACATTTATATTTCCATTAAAAAAAAACTTTGCCATAAAAACGTACTGGAAAAAAGTTACAGCCAAATTATTGATTACAGATTTACTGATTATTGTGCTCAAGTTTTTCGTGCTCAACTTTAAAGGCATTGCAATTTACGTTGGCATTGAAAATAAGCCAGATGAAGTTTAAATTCATGTATATTTGCACTTTTAGTGTGCCATGCTGCTTTATCAGCCTAAAATAGTATCTTGAATGGCAATTGGTCTTACACAACTGGGCAATGTCCAGCATAGTATAGTGAACAAATATTGGAAGTTTCATGTCATAGCATCATCCAATATTGGTTCGCTTTTGCAACATCATTTTATTTATGCTGAACTTGAGGAATTATATCTAGTGAATCCAAAAAAAGTTTTGATTTTACAATTCAATTCAAAAACACTGAAAGATACAAAAGTACAAAATTAGAAAAATAGGAATTAAAAAAGCAATTAGTAATTCGAAAAGCTACAGTTCTAAAAGAAAGAAAATTTGGCAATATATTTGACGAGCAATTTGATACCATTGTTTATTGTATTGTAGATACAATATATACTGTACTCGAAGGCATAAATTTCGTTGTTTTTGAAGCAGCATGCTAACTAAAAAAAAATCCAAATCTAACATTGCAAAAAGTTGTGAGATGGAGAAATTTTTCAAAGTTCTGATAATTTTCCTCCAAGGTTGCTGCCAACCAAGAGACAAGTGATTTGAGGGCTTGCTTAACTTTAATCACTTCTGGAAGTTGGATACAGCTTGAATTGTTGCAAAAGAACAAATGGATTTGGTGTAAAGTTTCGTTCATAAGCTGAGTATTGCACAAAGAATTCATCAACTAATTCAAAACTTCAGTGGTTTAACTAGATATCCGAAAAAATCTAAAACATCACATCAATAAAAAGAGCTTGAAACGAATTTCTTGCACGATGCTGATAAGCTCTTTGATATTTTTTGCTACGATAATAAACAAAGAAAGCCATATGGAAGTATTATGGCTTGAGAATAACATTTAATGATCATGCTTTTTTTGAAGATCAAAAAGCAGAGCCCAAGGCTACAAGCTTGGCAGAAATATCAGAACTTTGAAAAATTTCTCCACCATACAACCTTTCACAAGTAGCATTAAACTTGAATCTTTTTCTAGTTAGCATGCTGCTTCAGAAACAACCAAATTTATGCCATCGAGTACAGTATATATTGAATCTACAATACAATAAACATTGGTATCATATTGTTCATTAAATAAATTGCCAAATTTTCTTTCTTTTAGAACTGTAGCTTTTCGAATTACTAATTGCTTTTTTAATTCCTATTTTTCTAATTTTGTACTTTTGTATCTTTCAGTGTTTTTGAATTAAACTGTACAATCAAAACTTTTTTTGAATTAACCAGATATAATTCCTCAAGTTCAGCATAAATGAAATGATGATGCAAAAGCGAACCAATACTGGATCATGCTTTAACATGAAACTTCCAATATTTGTTCATTATACTGTGCTGGACATTGCCGAGTTGTGTAAGACTAATTGCCATTCAAGAAACTATTTTAGGCTGATAAAGCAGCATGGCACACTAAAAGTGCAAATATACATGAATTTAAACTTCATCTGGCTTATTTTCAATGCCAACGTCAATTGTAATGCATTTGAAGTTGAGCACAAAAAACTTGAGCACAATAATCAGTAAATCTGTAATCAATAATTTGGCTGTAAATTTTTCCTGTACATTTTTATGGCAAATTTTTTTTTAATGAAAATATAAATGTGCTGTTTCTGCAACTTTTAAGCTAAATACTAGCTTTCTAGCATATGTGCTTAGTGAGATATGGCAAAATTGACTATTTTAAGCCCGTTCGATCAAATTGCACAACCACTAGAGGGTGCAAGAACTCAAAATTGCGATAGAAGTATTTCATATGGTATTTGGGGCCATTTATCAAGACCACTTTTTTAAACTCAAAAATTTTTATTTTTCACTCCACCCTAGCCACTATGACAATGATTCCTTTTAAACGGGTTCCACAATATTCAAAAATTTTTAAACTCCCAAGCTAGACAGACAAAACGTTTAGAATAGGTAAATAATAAAAACATAAAACATGAAAAAAATTGTCAATGCCACGTTAATGGGGATTCTCAAAATGTCTTCCTTCTAAACTTAAGACATTTTTACCCGCTTGAGCTAAAAAGATAAAATTTTTGGGATATATAGTGAGTTAGATATACATGAAAATTTTTAGTGAATCCACGTTGGTAGGTTTCCCACCAAAAATGCCTTTAAGATTGAAAAAATTAATTACTCCATTTAAACAAGTTAAATTTCTAAGATAAAATCAATATAAAAACCATGAAACTTGGCAAAGTTTGTTCGTTGCCTTGTTCAGGAGGAGCCTCTCAAAATTTTTACCTACTTCTGGTAAACAAATAAATTTCTATGATAGTTCAGCATAAAACAAATATGAAAGAAGTCAAAATTTGATGCTGTGCTACGTTGGGAGTGATTTTAGCTAGGCAAATTGAAGTATTGTAGGCTAATATACTGTACAAGAAAGATAAATTTTGACAAAGCTTGGGAATATCAGGTTGAAAGATCTTAAATAGACCTACTCGAAAGTAAAAGATTTTTAACTGCCGTAAGCTACATGGTTAAAATAATCACAATAAGTTGATACCAACGGACTTGCGGATTTGAAGATGGTAGATTTTCTCCCAGATGGACTTCCAACATTTAAGGTAGTGAATGAAGGACTGAAGCTCACTGGCTTTAACAGATTTGAGCTATGGATTGCAGAGCTTTTCAATAAACTGCCACCTATTACATTGAAAAAACTTCTTCTAGCGCCTCGAGGTTTTTTAATTAGAAAAGTTTTAGTACTAAATAATCAACTTAATTTGTAAGTTCCAAGATGTTGGTTGCAATACTACAGAGTGCAACTCTAATAAAAAATGGCTGCATAAATTGTCGCTTATTTCTGATTGTGATAAGTAATGAATTTGCTTCATGTAGTAAAGGTTTCATCACAAATTGCTGGCATTTTAAAGACTACTCTATGTTCTTTCATAATAAATTGAAAATAGGTAGAAGTTGTGAAAAGTGAGTTTGGCGTTGTAAACTGATATTTGCGCTTTTTGATTGAGGTTACTTAATTGTTTTGATAACTTTTCTAGATATTTAAAAAGCGAATAACCACAAAGCTGTTAAAGATTGTGAAACAAAATTTGAAAAGGGCGCATTTAAGTTTTTTATCTGACTTTCAGCAACCATAAATTGCTTAACGCAATTGCGTCACTACTTTAAAAATTAATAAAGCTCAGTAAAAGTTGCATACTGCCACAAAGTTTGTCAAAATCCACGAAGTATCTCTTGCGATGTCACGTTTTATTATATGGTTTCTTTTTATAAATGCCACTTTATTAACAACAGTTTAAATGGGTGGCAGTGACGGCCCCTTTACAAACCCCTTACAAGGTTTGAGAATTTTTAGGATGCAGTGAGATTTCAAAGAAGAAATATCATGATAGACTGCAAACTTATCACAACTAGAACACACCAAACAAATTAGTCGCTAGAAAATTTTTGAAAGGAAAATCTGGGTACTTATAAACATCAAGTCAATCTACTCGAACTCTCGTTAGTTGGTTAGATTTTAAGTCAATCGGACTTGAGATGCTATAAATAAAAAGTGCCCAAAGCCCCGAAATTTATTTCAGCGCAACTTTTTGTAATTTATAAGATTAGTTGTTTACAGTTTCTGCCAAAAATTTTGCACGCATTCCTCCAAAAAACGTCTTATTTTGTTGCACTCTCCACAAAACAAAAAACATAACAAAAATGCACTCTCAGAAAAACAAAACCAACTAGAAGTACTTTTTAGATTGAAATAATTGCTCTTTTCTTGAAACTTAATTGACTAGTTTTTAATTTCTTATGGCAAAAGCCAAAAGAAACAACTAAAACGCAAATGCGTAGTATCTTGCAAAAAAGCTTGAAAAAGCATTTTCCTTTGACTTTATTTTGTGATGTTAAATTTCAGTTTTATTTCAACCGAAGTTGAAAATTTGAGCTTTGTACGATTAATACTTTCAGCGATGTTAACGTTTCAACATAAAAAGAAAGCAACTTTGCATTTTATAGAAGAGCTGCAAAACAAAAATGCGATTTCAGTAAATTCTTTCCCATTGTTGAAGAACAATGAAAAAATTTGTTAAAAAATTTACTTATTGCATCACATTAAGCTAACAATCGCGCACAAAAACTTGATTTTTTCGAAACAAGAACTTTGCCATGTTTCTTTTTTTGCAGCACACGGTAGTATTGCAAAACACTGCACAAAACAGGCATTTGACTATCACCACAAAAACAACAACTTTGCAGTAGACCTGTTCATACTTTAACTTTTTTTGATTTTGTTATGGCTTCGCAGTGTTTTTGAAGCAGATTTTCATACTGGTCCCAAAACTAATAAATTTTTTTAATTGGTTGAACGGTTTCCATGTTACGCGATGATTTCCGACCCCCACTTTTGAAAAAAAATGAGTTTTTTGACACTAGAGGGCGCTGTGTGTAAAATATACTTAAAACAGTAATTCAACTAAATGCCCCTCTGCATTTTACATTTAAAATAAAAAAACTAAGCGAATTGGACTTCTAGAATAGTAGTTATGACCATTTTAGTGATAGTATTTCTAAACTCCCTCTAGTGGCCAAAATGTAATTTCTTTATTTTTTGATAATTTTTTTATACATTTGCGTCTATTTAGTGAAAGAGACTTCAATTTTGAAGTTGACATTTTGCAGCAGTGCCACTAGACAGCGTAATTTGCTATTTATTTCAAAATTGCGTTTTAATTACAGTTATATACGCCACTTAAGTTAACGCCACTGCAAAATTTGACTCAATTATGACACGACGCGATTTTTTATAGTTTGTTTTTAAATATCGACCTAGATCATGTGACAAACCTAACAATTAATGCAAAAATGCAGAAGCAACAGACTGTTTGCAGCATTAATTTGACTTAATTTACAATGACCGCTCCAGCAATTTTAATAAAGTTGAGAAGCTCCTTTGATTAGCAAAGAATTCAATTCAAACCAATATTTGCAGATTGTTATATTAGAACAAACACAGAGTTACCAAACTTCAGCAAACTTCAAAAGCTTTCAAACTAATTAAAAACACAAAAATTCAGATATTTTTTGAAAAGGTTTGTTGTGTTAGTAAAAGTCCTGCATGTTAGTTATACGACCTAGTATATGCTTTATCGTTGTTGTTAAAATTTCATTACAGTCACTGTCAAATTATACTGAACGCTCCGCTGCATCATTGATAACTTCCAATCCTGAAACAATCTGGCTGATTTGTTAAAAAAGAAGAATCTTCTTTCCAGTATTCTACTGAACCCATACTTAAAGAGATAACTGCTCGATATCGGTTTTATTGAAGAAATGAGAACTACTTGAGGTAATACAAAGGTGCCCAAACTTTTTTCCATGATTTCCCTTATTTGCAAAAAATGTTTTAATCTGTTTGTCTCTGTACCATTGGCAATTCTAAATTTTTCAATGTTGTGGCATCGCAAGAGACCTTCTGTAGAGGAGTAATGGTAGCCTAAGTCTCCATGTTTTTGGAGTAGTAGCCAAGTTTTCAGATTTGACAATAGGCTACACACTGCTGCCCGTTGGCAATCGTGTTTCTTAATTTTTGCAAAATTATGCCTTTTGTAATGTCACAAAACTGCAAAATGCTGGGTTACCAATGGTGCGAAGTCAAACGGATTAAATTGCATTTTTGTGAATAAAGGAAATTGGAAAAAATAGTTTGAAGCACCTATTTATTAGCTCAAGAAGTTCTCAATTCTTCTATTAAACCGATTTCAAGCAGTATCTATTTAACGTTGGTTCAATTTTAATTAAATCAAAAACTTATATATTCATGAATCATTATTGATGAACTCATGCAGAGTACTGTCTCTATATACTTTTGGTAGTTCTGGCTTATCTACATCTGTTTTCAGATATTTCAACAAGGTAGTAGCAATGGCTTTCTTGATTTTATCACTAATTAAATTTGGAGATAGTGCAAGTGGTATGTGCTTTGGTGATTGATGCATGATACTGGTGTGCCTCACCGGTTGCTACAGATGGTTTTTATTTGACACTAATGCTTTAGAAAGTTGTAAATGAGTGGTCGGTGAGAGATAAAGCTCTATGTTCAGCTTGCAATTGCAAAGTCGACTTGCATACTTGGAATCTGCTGCCAAGGTACATACCACTAGCAGTTTTTTCAAATTTAGTTGATAATGAAACGAAGAAAGCCACCACTACTACCATGTTGAAATATCTCGAAGCAGATTTCCGAATAGGTGAGCCAGAACTACAAAAGTATATGAAGGTAGAACTCTGCAAAGACTCATCAATATAATAAATCGTGGCTATTTTTTTATCAACCAGTGATTCGAACTGAACTAACGCTTTCAAGAATGGATTCAGTAGAATACTGGAAAGAAGATTCTTCTTTTTTAACAAATCAGCCAGATTGTTTCAGGATTGGAAGTTATCAATGATGCAGCGGAGCGTTCAGTACAATTTGACAGTGACTGTAATGAAATTTTAACAACAACGATAAAGCATATACTAGGTCTATAACAAATACGCAGGACTTTTACTAACACAACAAACCTTTTCAAAAAATATCTGAATTTTTGTGTTTTTAATTAGTTTGAAAGCTTTTGAAGTTTGCTGAAGTTTGGTAACTCTGTGTTTGTTCTAATATAACAATCTGCAAATATTGGTTTGAATTGAATTCTTTGCTAATCAAAGGAGCTTCTCAACTTTATTAAAATTGCTGGAGCGGTCATTGTAAATTAAGTCAAATTAATGCTGCAAACAATCTGTTGCTTCTGCATTTTTGCATTAATTGTTAGGTTTGTCACATGATCTAGGTCGATATTTAAAAACAAACTATAAAAAATCGCGTCGTGTCATAATTGAGTCAAATTTTGCAGTGGCGTTAACTTAAGTGGCGTATATAACTGTAATTAAAACGCAATTTTGAAATAAATAGCAAATTACGCTCTTTAGTGGCACTGCTGCAAAATGTCAACTTCAAAATTGAAGTCTCTTTCACTAAATAGACGCAAATGTATAAAAAAATTATCAAAAAATAAAGAAATTACATTTTGGCCACTAGAGGGAGTTTGGAAATACTATCACTAAAATGGTCATAACTACTATTCTAGAAGTCCAATTCGCTTAGTTTTTAAATTAAAGATGTAAAATGCAGAGGGGCATTTAGTTGAAATACTGTTTTAAGTATATTTTGCAAACAGTGCCCTCTAGTGTCAAAAAACTCATTTTTTTCAAAAATGGGGGTCGGAAATCATCGCGTAACATGGAAACCGTTCAACCAATTAAAAAAAATTTATTAGTTTTGGGACCAGTATGAAAATCTGCTTCAAAAACACTGCGAAGCCATAACAAAATCAAAAAAAAATAAAATATGAACAGGTCTACTTTGCACGCCTAACTGTGACATCACAGTGGCACTGGGAAAGGGTGCGTTGCATTTTCTGAAAGTACACTTTACAATGCAAGTACTGCACTGGGTTGGGGAAGCATATTTTAAAAAATCAAAAAATGGAGTTCAATCATGATATGCTCTTAATAAAAAATGCCTAAAATCATGTATTTGTGTCGGTCTGTGACGTCATGGTGGATTGGCCGTCCCCCCCAACCCATTCAAAAGTTGCACATGCTGTTGGAGCAACTTTGCATAGTTGATTGAACACCCAGTAAATGTCGGTTGAACAAGGGCCATTGCAAAACACTGCACAAATCAGGCATCTGCCTAATACAATAAAACAAAAACTTTGGGTGCCCAACTATGATGTCATAGTGGCAATGGGGAGGGCTGCAATGCATTTTCTGAGACTACGGCTTATAGTGCAAGTACTACACTAGGTTGGGGAAGCATATTAAAAAGACCAAGAAATGGAGTTTAATCATGATATCATGGATTAAGCGTGTTTTATCCAAGTTCATCCTTTAGGCCTATTTTATCTAAATGTTGACATACAAATATCATATCGCTTCAAATTTTGCATAGGTGGGCACAAGTCCGTTAATCGTTAATCCGTTAATAACGAAGCTAACTTTTTCATTAACTCGTTAATCCGTTAAAAAGTTTTTTCATGTTAGCGGACTAAATTAACTTCCGCTAAGAGCTATTAACGGACTAAATTAACTTCCATTAAGTTCAGTTAACTTTTGTTGAGGTTTTTATCGTTAATATCTTGCAGCTTCGTTGTGCATTTGAACTTGTTTTTATCTTGAAATTAGATTAGACTGTAAAATGTAACTTTCAAAACACAAAAAGACCACCATAGCAATAAATATTTCCTTACAATCAGCTCAACAGCGTCAATACGTGTTCTAGAAGCGAGTGAATAAAACAAAATGTAAATTACACGTAAAATGTTAACGGATTAACGGACTTAATTAACTTTCATTAATTAAAGCTGAAAATAACGGATTAACGTTAACGAAGGTGTGAAGTTTGTTAACGGACTAGTGGTTAACGAAGCTAACGTTTTGCATTAACTTGCCCACCTATGAAATTTTGTTTGGAAAAAATTCTGCAACATCAAGGTAAGTTTGTAGGTATTGAAGTATGTGGGACGACTTAAAAGAAAGCTCCTTACGTACCTTGAAAACTTGGTTTAGAAACAAAACGTAAACGGTCTAATCCAAAAATACTCAAACTGCAATGGGCGTGGTATGTACCTTGCATAACCTGCTTTTACTGCAAATTTAATTCAGGTTTTGCCTCAACTAAACTTAACTGCTTCTTCCACACACTATTTGTTGGTTTAGAAACGTATCTTTGTGTTTTTTTTTTCGTTTGAAAATAAATTACCAGTAGGCTTTGGAAATATTTCTGAACTGAGCTCTGAAACACTTTAGGCCTTGTTACGCTAGCAGAAAAAACGTCTAGAAAAGAGATCTCATGATACCCATCGAGGTGCCTCTTGAAACATTTTTCACAAATAGATTTTTAGTGCCTGATTAATCATTGAAACGTCTTAGGTTGCAACCAGGTGCCGTTTTTAAGATGAACCGCTTTCACTCGAATGCAGACGAATATTTTGAAATCATACGCTTGAATAATTTTTTTTACTATTGGTGTTGCCGTTAAATAATCCACAAACTGCAATCAGGATATTTTTTATCTTTCTTCAAATATGAAAATTTAAATAATTATAATTTTAAATTGAACTAAATAAATGATCATGGGTAAGTATTTTGTTAAAAAGTTTGCATATTTAGTGTTTTAGCTTGAATTGTTTGGTATTGAATTTTACAACCTGGAAAGTTGCTTTGAAGTCACGTGACCGTCGTCGCTTGGCAGCTGATCGTTACCAATACAAAACTTTATAATAAATTTTCATGATTAAATACCAATATCCTTACGAATTAATTAGGAAATTATTTCGTGTTAAAAGTCGAAAAACAAATGAAGTTCCTCATGAATGTTATGATGATAGTCTACCGACAAAAATATCCTAATGCTATAACTGCTTTAAAACTTACTGATAGGCTTTCACTCCTCAAAACTAACTAGCCTAGCCCTAGCAGGTTGGCTTATCAACTCTCGAATGTCTGTTCTGCCACACTTAAGCACTTGAAACAATCTTAAACCGGTATACCCATAGTATACCCATAGCTACCGACTGCCGTAGCCTATCGATATTCCTCGAAGCTTATCGGTATTCTTCGAAGCGTTCATTGTATCAGGCTGCTTTTATGTGGGTAGGCTATCATCATAACAAACACGTGATGTAATTCATACGGTAGTTCGATTATTTTTCGACCTTTTGCAAGAAACAATTTCTTCATTAATGGTAACCGGTATTTTATCTTGAAAAATTGTTTTGAAGTTTTGCATTCATAACAATCAGCTGCCAAGTGACGACCGTCACGTGACTTCAAAGCAAGTTTCCATGTTTTAGGCCCGTATTCTAAGAGAGGACTTGAGCAGCAGGTACTGCCCAAGCTCTGCTTGGGCTCAAAATCGGTATTGTAAGAGAAAAATTTTAAGAAGCACTTTCAAGCTCAGCTTGGGACCTACTTGGGAGCTTTGAAGTTCAGTTTGAACCACTGTGGTATTCTAAAAGCGAACTTGAAATGAAAATTTGTCAAGCTGGACTTGGAAATTGCCAAAATCTCGCGCCACTTCAGGGGTAGGCTTGAGCTTACGCTTCACTGAAAAAATAATGCTAAATCTTTTGATTTGGAGTGAAATTTTTATAATATAGACCTAGAAGGTTTCAGAATGGTAGTGGCTAAGGTTACGTGACCGTAAGTTTCGTTTTTAGGAATTAAAAGTTACGTGAGAATTTTTCGCATTGATTTGATTTAAATACAGCACTTTGACATACCAAAGTCGAAACGCTGATGGCGTAGTGGTTAGTGCGTTTGGCTGCAATGCAGAGGGTTGGAATATCGATACCCGCTGGACACGCTGTTTAGAAATAAAGCTTATGAGCTATTTTACTACATAATTTTTTTTTCTCTAAAATCTTATTATTTGAGTTAGGGGTCGGGCAGCGATGCCAGGGTTAGGGTTAGGGCAGCGATGCCAGCTTGAGCGATAGTAAATTGAACAGTAAAAGTGATCACTTAACTTTTAATTCCGAAAAACGAAAATTACGGTCACGTAACCTTAGCAACTGCCTTTCAGAATAGTAGTTATGTTTTGGCCAGGCCGAAAATAGTCTATGATGGTTTTAAGACCTTAACGGCATGTAGGTTACCGGTAACCTAATTCAATCAGTTGCGGTAAAAGTTTGCAGTGAATCGGTGCGGTAGCCTAACTTTTTAAGCTAGCATTTAATAGGAGAGAAAAATAACTAGTAGATTGTTAAGCTTAAAAATAAATATAAATCAATTTGGCTGCAAACAATAACTTTGCTTGAGTTGCACGTCAGGTGTGTGATCCGTTGCATTTGGTACGTTAGTGGAATTCGGTACCGGTACCCTAGGCCTATTTGAAGAGAATTCGAGAAACGCATTAATCATGTTACTGTTGCTCACTTACCGGTCTCCCGATAACTACGGTAGTTCAAGAATAGATTTAAGTATGAAATAGCTTAGTAGTTGTTTTTTTTAACTGTAGTACCGTACCGGCAGCTAACCTATCGATATGGTTTATTATTTGGTGACATGATTTAGATTTTTTTTAATAGGCTTACTGAAAGTAAAATTAGAGGTCTGTAAGCAAGAACCCTACGATCTTCAGCTTGTTTTTTTGTTGTTCGCTAAACAGCGTTTCCTACTAAGCCTATTCAGTGTAAATTTAGAGGGCATGTATATGCTACTCAGTTAGTAGGCTAATGTATTAATCGTGTGACATTTTAGTAACCATTTAGCAAATTACTGGTGGATTGTCGAACCTGCTAACTTATTGCAACATCTAACCTAAATAAGATCTTAAGTAAATGCCAATTATTCAGCTTTATGATAAATGAGCATTCAGAATAAGAAATATAAAAAAGTGTAAACGAAAATTGATCCTTATACCCTTATTTGTTTGTCAAGTCATCCAATTCGACTATTTTTGACCATATCAAAATGACATTTGATTTTTAGGTAAATGCAGTACAGAGTATAATGCAATATCTGAACAAAGAAAACAGTACAAGCGTTTTGATATCTAACACTACTCGATTTTTTGTTGTTTCAGGAATTAAAGATTTTGATTAAAGTTATTTAGTATGGTAGTTGTTGCATAGTTGAAGAAGAAGTTTTCTGCATGCTGGCTCAAACGATTAAATGATAGATGTAATTCAAACTCTAAAAAATCCATTAAAGACATTGCTGTAGCATGTAATTGTGCAGCACAGGTAGACCAAGTTCTAATTCATTTCTCAAGTTACTTTACTGTACAATATATAAAAATGCCATCATTTGTAAATCACGTAAGAATTATGACGGTTAATAAATGCTGTTTTTGTGCTTTTTCGGTTTAATAGTAGTGACACTCATCAACAGTAGGTATTTTTGTAGTATTATGCTTTGTATCGCTAAACACATGCTTTTTAGAAACATGCATATTTGAAACAACTGTTTACCGGCAGTGTAAATCAATGCTTTCCCCCGTGTTTATTGTGCAAATTGCATTGTAGAATTTCTTGTTTGTAATTTATAATGTTTTTTGAGTTGCGCTACGAGAAGTATCTTTGCTGTACCTTTGGCCTAGGCAGCTTGGCGAATAAAGATGCAATTGCCAGAACGTACAGAAAGAAGCGTCTCGTATACGCGGTATCAACTCTTGGTCGCCTGCGTGGTAAATCTGGTGAAGGTGAATTTATTCTTTACTCAATATTGCAGAAACATTTGTTTTAGGAACATCTGTCTTGATGTATACCGGCACAATCAACTCATGCCTTGGCAGCGGATAAATAAACTGACACCCGAAAGGTCAACAAAAAGCGAACGATGAAAGTTGCGCTAAAGAAAATGCATCTCAAGCCTACAAGCAAACTGAAAGCAATAAGCAGTAAAGCAGGTAAATAATTAAAAGTGTGGTGACTTAAGTCCTTTTTTCAACTGATTCTACAGTACTGGAAAAAAGTTGAGAAAGATTTTTTGAAAAGCCGAAAAAACGCAAAAATGACATCTTTTTATTTCTTTATTGAATGTAACAAAACGGAAAACAAACATCATGTTCCTCCAACATGGTGCAAATTACAGCAGTTACACTAGTATTTAGTGTGGTAACCCTTGTATATCTTTTGAATGCGGCTAGGCATGGAATCTGTTAGGTTTTTGCAGACATTTTGGTCATTATCTGTGCACCAAATCTCTTTAATGATCTGTTTTAGCTCATCCAAACTTGTCGGATTTGATGTAGGAACTTTTTTTTTGATCAGTGTCCGTAAATTTTCAATAGGATTAAGGTCAGGAGAATTTCCTGCCCATTTGAGCATTGTGACATTTTTGGTGTGAAACCAATTCATGACTGATTTGGCTTTGTGGCATGGTGCCGAGTCTTTTTGGAAAGTTGTGCATCCATGAATGCTCATGAAATTCAGTACAGTCAAACTTCGATACTATGCCACCTCACTACTATGCCACCCTCGCTACTATACCACTTTTGATCGTCACCAACTAATATCAAAAAAAAAGTATATTTACTATGCCACCACTTACCCTCGCTACTATGCCACATGAGGTACAGTATTGCAGTGTATTAACGAAACAATAAACGCTACGAACGAAACAATTAAACGGCTGTGAAACGGCAAAAGTATACAGTATGTGCATGTAATATGTTCTCTCATGTTATCTACTGTAGGTCAGCCCAAAACTCTGAGGAATCGTCAGCTGGCGCATGTTCTTTCTGCGGATTTCATGCACATCGTCGTCTATCCGATCGCATGCTTGCATCACACTGGCCTTGACACTGGACATCCCGAAACTACTGCACTGTACTGTACATTATACTAAAATACATGTAAATTATAATCGTACAATACAACGTGGCATTACATTGTTACATCACAAGGCTGTTTTTACAAATGCTTGTTATTATGCCACCCTCGCTACTATGCCGCTTTCTCTCGATCCCAAAGGGTGGCATAGTATCGAAGTTTGACTGTAGATGATCATCTAGGACGCTAATATACCGTGAGGCATTCATTGTTTGTCCTTTTGGCAAGAAATAATAACCACTTCGGCCTTGGCTGGAAAAGCACCCCCACACCATGACCGATGGGGGGTGCTTAACGGTTGGTTGGAGGTACCGTGAGTCCGCTGGTGAAGATCCATGTGGTCTGCGAACGAAGGGTTTGTAGGAAGCAAACTGTAAGAAGGTGGATTTGTCAGAAAACATCACTTTCTGCCAGTCTTCTTTTGTCCAGTCTTTGTAGTGGCAGCAAAATTCAAGCCTTTGCTGGGCCATTCTTGGTGTAATCAGGGGTTTCTTCAGAGGTTTGCGGGCAGGAAGTTTAAAATCTTTGTGCATACGATTTCTAATTGTTCTTGTCGTCACACTAATCAGCTCTTGCATAGATCTTTTCATTTCTGATGAAGAAATGAATGGTTGCTTTTGGCAAAGTTGTTTGATTTTGCAATCCGTCCTGGGAGTGGTGGTACGGGGTCTGCCACTTCTTTTCAAGGGAGAAAGACTAACATTTTGCTTGTTTCTTTGTAATGTTCGACTAACGGATACTTCAGAGAGTTTCAATCGTTTTGAAATTTCAACATTTTTGTAGCCTTCTTGTTTTAAAAGGATGACGTTGCTTTTTGAAGCTTTTGAAATTTGAGGCAATTTTCCCATTTTCACAACAAAATTAAAAATCAAGCCTATACTATCAAAAACCGTTATGAAATGTAAAAGATATCATTACTATTTGCTGAAAAATACAAAGAATAATGGTAAAATCAACACAAGACACAGTAAAAAATCAGCACTTTTTTGTAAAATTGGTTGCAAAGTGACTTTATCAAGAAAAGTTCATCAAAATAAAAATCTTCCTAAACTTTTTTCCGGTACTGTAGAAATTAATCCACCGCTAAATGCCAAAGCGTGTATCAGAGTACATCAGTTATATCCCACAGTAGTTGAGCTTAGTTATAGTTTTCAAACCCAATACGTGTTTTTTTTCTGAAGTTGTGTGACTAAGTGAAATGCCATTGCAATATTTCCATATTTTTATTTTTGATTTTTTTTTATTTGGGCCAAAAAGCGACTTCAAAAAATAAATAAACGCAATCCACTTAATGAACAATGCAATAGTACCGGGTAGCTCTAATATTATCGGAGAAAGAGCTACGTACAGGACGTTGTTAAAAAAACAAAAACTAACGTTTTAATCCATTGTGCTGCACTTTCTTGAGTACCGGTATAGGAACAACTGTAACAAAGGTAAAATAATCATTTATAGGAACATTTTTCTGAACTTGATGAAGCCTATTTTGTTGCAGAAAAACCTGTAAAATTTTCACAAGACGACTGAAGCAGCTCGCTGAAAGAAGCAACAAGTTCAATCACTTTGCAAATTTTGTGGCTGCTTGATTGTGACATGATAAGCAAAATCTTCACAGTATGGCGTGGATTGTGAAAGCGATAACAAAACACTGCCAGTGATGCAATGTTTTTTTGAGAGGCTGACTGAAGTTGCAATATCTGCAGGACGTATCACGTGAATGTAAACAATGAAACAAGATTAGACTTTTTTCCGTTTGGCTATGCCGTTTTTGTTGCTTTTGCTTATCAATTAACTACGAGACCAGGCACTTAACCAAATTTTGCTAGGTAGGGATGCGAGCTTGAACTACAAAAAATCATATTTTTCTGGACGATTTTTGTGATTTTTCGAAAAATATAGCTATTTTAATGCCATTTGTGTGCCATTTTGTCCGTTTTCAGAGCCATTTGAGAGAATTAAATTACTCATAAAATTTGTAAGCTGTTGGAGTTTTTCTAAACAATAATTGGCTCAAATCCTTTCTATATTCACTAGTTAAGTCCAAGTTTGTTCTAAAACTTACATAATAAATTTAGGCTAAATCTTCCTACGTGACTTTGCTGGTGAAAAGGGGCTGTAATAATCTATTGTGTATATTAACAGGAAGCATCTCGACTGAAAAACCTTAGGGTTGTTTGGTGCTCCTTGTCTTTCAAATGTGACTTTTGTGTGTTTACCTAGATACTATAGAACTACTACTACAGTAATTGCTTTTTGAGCCCCTCTTTACGATTACGCCATTGTCAACTGCCTTTTAGGCCAAAAAATGAAGGAACCACCCCATGTCTATCATTAGTTTATGATTACATCTGAACTGAATCTTTTGTGGATTTCTCTTGTTGTGCACTTGATTTTCTTTATTTAATAAAGCTCAAGTTGATAAAAAAAACTCCTCAAGTTTGAGCAAATTGGAAAGATAAAAGGCCTTATAACTGATTGGAGAAGACATGTCTGCAAACGGTGCTGAAGGCATCGCTATAAGCATGAAACAGTACGACTATTTTTTTCATCGCTCAGTATAGTGTTTAACAGTCCAAAGTAGAAATTATTTGGCATTCATTGAAAGCGAAGTTTGTCTAAATAATTAGAAACGCTGTAATACCAATTGTTATAGTCTGTTGGATTTCTGAGTTAAGATCGGAATTCTGAGTGTACTTTTTCAGTATTATACGCTACATCCATCCAATGCAGAGATGAAATCGGTCGGGATTTTCTCAACCCGCCCCGACCGGTAAATTTCAAAATCTACGCCGGTCGACCGGTTTTTTTACAGAAGGTTTTGTTCACTGTCCAATGCATTTAATGAAAAATTTTCAGAAGAGGGGGCATGGGTGATGTATTGAAATTTGTGACTCCGGACGGACGCAGAGTTGCAAACGGGCCGACTAGTTCGCGCCCGAAACCGGCCCAAGCCTGGAAATATAAGCCCGAACCCGAAAACTAATTTGAAGCCCAAATCATGTCGGAAAAAAAAACGAAACTTAAATTAGGTCTGAAAAAGTAAGCAATGTTTCCAAGTAATGTTGATTATATTTTTGTGCTCCCAAGTAAAAAAGGACGTCTCAAGCCCGAATTAAGCCCAAACTTTTGTCAACTTTAGGCTCGAACCCGATCCGAAAAGCCTGGCCCGACTTACAACTCTGGACGGGGGTCTCAGAAAAAAAGAGTTTTTTGCGTTTTTTGCAAAAATAACTAAGGAGAAATTTAATCTGTTATATTTCAGGAACGGATGGTCCTAGAAAGCTCAAAGTTGGTCTTTAGATCCGTCAAAAATGTTTGAAAAAAACTCGAGCAAAAAAATTTCCGACCTGAATGCCATTTTAAGTTCTGAGTGTAGCTATGAGCCTGTAGTGGTTACTGTAGGCTGCATTTGTCTGTATAATGTGTTTTGTTCCGGAATAATTCAAGTT
Organism: Trididemnum nubilum; assembly: GCA_963965965.1. NCBI lineage: Eukaryota > Metazoa > Chordata > Ascidiacea > Aplousobranchia > Didemnidae > Trididemnum > Trididemnum nubilum. Next base: position 25,479,529 of record OZ014481.1, on the reverse strand, counting down.
AATACGTAGGCGATCATCTTTTGGAACAAGGCAACATTTATTTAATCCAAGCAAATTAAAAAAATGCAGAAGACTACTAATATTGCATTAATCCCTTTTGTAAAAATGTTTATATTTTCACACTAACAGTCGCTAAAGAGCGCGTTGCCACACAACCTTGCAAACTAAATGCATTTTTCATTTTCCTTGCTTTCACTGCAAAATATTTTTCAAAAATGGCCAATCAGATGGTTGAAATAAATCACATGATGATTGCATAATTCAAGTTGAACTTGAACTTTGGTCAATCTGAAGTTCCTGGCAAGTTTGCTCTTAGAATAGCATTTTTAGCGGGGACTTGAGTAAATCCCGAGCAGATGCTTGAAGTAGATGTCTAAGCAGCTGCTCAAGCCCTCTCTTAGAATACGGCCCTTAGAATTCATCACAAAAAAATTCAAGCTGAAACTTTAATTCTGCAAACTTTTTAGCAAAAAACTTTCCATGATTAATTAGTTAGTTTAAATTTATCATGTTTTGAATTTTTATATTCAAAACAAATGAAAAATATCCTTGTTGAAATTTGTGAAATATTTCACGGCAACACTAATAGCAAACAAATTATTCAAGCGTATGATTTTAAAATATTCATCCGCGTTTGAGTAAAAGCGGTATATCTCAAAAACGGCACCTGGTTGACACCGAAGATGTTTCAATCATTAATCAGGCATCAAAAATCTATTTGCAAAAAATTTTCAAGAGACACCTCCATGGATATCACGAGACTACACAATTTTAAACACCGTAACAAAACCTACTTCAAAGTTTTCAAAGTTAAATATGTAAAGTTATTTGTGTTGGGGAAATCCCATGAACAGATGTTTTTTTGTTTTGTTGATTGAGATTCAAAAGCTGTTATCACATAATTGTTCAGAGCATGACTGATCTATGTAATTGTTTAAATATGTGTGGTATGTGTTTCAAAAACTCCTCGCATCCCTCCATAATGTTGCTGTGACAGCACATTAGGGTGTGCAAGCTTCTCCCTTTCGACCTATAAGCAAATGCCTGATTATGTGCAGTGTTTTGTAATGGCCCTTGTTCAAACGACGTTTACTGAGTGTTAAATCGGTTATACAAACCTGCTCCAACAGCATGTGCAACTTTTGAGTGGGTTGGGGGGGCGGCCAACTTGCCATGACGTCACAGACCAACGCAAACACAGCTTGAATCAGTGTTTTTAGGCATTTTTTGTTACAGACATATCATGATTGAACTCCATTTATATATGATTGAACGCTGGGGAGGACTGCATTGCATTTTCTGAAACTACAGATGCATTTACGCTGGGGAGTACTGCATTGCATTTTTTGAAACTACAGATGCATTTACGCTGGGGAGTACTGCACTAGGTTTGGAATGGATATTTGCAAAGACCAAGAAATGGAGTTCAATCATGATATGCCCGTAACAGAAAATACCTAAAAACATTGATTCAAGGTGTACTTGTGTTGGTCTGTGACGTCATGGCGGGCTGGCCGCCCCCCAACCCATTGAAAGGGTGATCATGGTGTTGGGGCAGCTTTGTATAACCGATTTAACACTAAGTAAACGTCGGTTAAATGAGGGCATTTACAAAACACTGCACAATCGGGCATTTGCATATTACCATAAAAGAACAATATTACCATAAAAGAACAATTTGCATGACATCACAGTAGCGTTGGGGAGAGGTGCATTGCAGTTTTTGAAGCTACAGATTACAGTGCAAGTACTGCACTAAGTTTGGAATGGATATTTGCAAATACAAAGAAGTGAAGTTCAATCATGATACGCCCGTAACAGAAAATGCCTAAAAACACTCATTCAAGGTATCTTTGCGTTGGTCTGTGACGTAATGGCGGGTTGGCCACTACCCCCAACCCATTCAAAAGTTGTGCATGCTGTTGCAGCAGCTTTGTGTAACCGATTTAACACTCCATTAACGTCGATTAAACAAGAGCATTTAGAAACTCTGCACAAATCAAGCATTTGCCTATTACCATAAAACAACAACTTTGCACGCCAAGCTATGACATCACAGTGGCGCTGGGGAGGAGTGCATTGCATTTTCTGAAACTACATCTTACAGTGTAATTACTGCACTAGGTTTGGAATGGATATTTGTAAAGACCAAGGAATGAAGTTTAATCATGATATGCCCGTAACAGAAAATGCCTAAAATCACTGATTCAAGGTGTGATTGAAGGTGCTATGATGTCATAGTTAGGCGTGTAAAGTTGTTGTTTTATGGTAATAGGCAAATGCTTGATTTGTGCAGTGTTTCGCAATGACCCTCGTTCAACCGACGTTTACTGAGTGTTAAATCGCTTTAACAAAGCTGCTCCAACAGCATGAGCAACCTTTTAATTGATTGGGGGGCAGCCAACCCGCCATGACGTTATAGACCAACGCAAATGCACCTTGAATCAGTGATTTTAGGCATTTTTTGTTACGAGCATATCATGATTGAACTCCATTTCTTGGTCGATTTAGAAGCTTAGAGCTACTGTTTTGGTTGCTGTTGAGAGTTAAAAACAGTTGCAGTTTATCAGAAAACGTATAAAATCATAAATTTTGAACCATTTATGATGTCACAGCATCCGATTGGGGGGTTGTACCAAGGATATACTTAACAGGGATGGCCGACTAGCATTGTTAATTGTTCTCGTCACGCATGAGTTGTGTTCAAATTTTTGGTCAAATTTCTGATCAAAATGCATTGTTTCTTATGGAGCGAGGTGGGTTAGGTTGAAATATTTTTGTTGTATTTTTGCTGGTGGATAACCTAGGCCTCGAACGAACTCAAAAATGGTTTGTTAATGATATGATGTATCGGAAAATGCGTAAAGCGGAATCTTGGAGTGAAAAAAATAGCATTGGCAAATAGGCTAGCCTACCATCTTGCCATAGCCTAGTTTGGGTTATGAATGAAGGCAGCTAAGAACGTTGAAATACTGTCAAAAAAAGGCAAGGGTCAAAATATTTCAACCATTCCTACCCCGCTCACTCGCAAAATCGGTAAGAAAATGAAGTGGAGGCCTAATTCAGTGCCGTTCGAGCCCAAAAACTGGCTAAAGGCGGTAGACGAATGAGAGAGTATAACAGAGGCAGTTAATGAGAGGTTATTGCAGTATCTCGGTCTGTACTTGGAACCTTAAAGTTGGCTGTACACTTAGTTGCAGTGAACGCTTCTGTTTGAAGGCGAAGCTCGCTGCAATGCCGTGTTTACAGCTACTTTGAAATGTCATCGACCAGGTACCGGATACAACAGAATCAAGACAAGAGAAAAAAAAGTTTAGAACAAGCTAGTTTCAGAGGAATTATGCGCCTACCGTTTGCATTCGATTAATTACTCTTGACTGCAACCTGATTTAACAAAATCACATTTGCATGCAAGTTACTAACAATGCACTCGACTTCAGTGTTCCTATCACAAGGCCGTACACAGAGGAGAGGGCCAAACTGGAAAACTTGAGCTCGGTCTGAAAAGTTTCATGCAATAGTGGTGCTGTCTAGTGACAAGCCATATTACCTATATACAACGTCTAGGATTATTCTAGAACCAAAGTGTATCCTACTTTGGCCTTGAACTAGTTTTTTAGTCTCCAACTCATGTTTGAAAATTGGCCCCAAATTAAAGCGACATTTCAACGTTGTTTTTGTAGCCAGCTGACATCAAACTGGGAAGTTAGTGTAAGTCACTTTCTGGACAGTTTTATTAATTTTGCTCAAAATACACACAAACTCGTCATAATTTCGTATGTTGAAAGCATTGCCACAAATGTTCCGACTGAAAACCATACCTTGCGTGTATTTACATAATATTTAGAACAGATTGTTGGCAAAAGTTTGTTTAGATGCTTCATTTATGTGTTTATTTACATTTGTTGCATTTCGTGTTACTTTTAACAATTTAAGCAGTTGAACAAAACGTTGTGGCTTAATGTCACGCATACACCAACGACAACGGACCAAAGTTGGCACACTGGTCCAAATGAATCTGCATTACACATCTAAAATGTTTTTGTAGTTAACTGACGTCAAATTGGGAAGTTAGTATAGGTCATTGTGTGGAAAGTTTCCTTAATTTGTCTCAAAATATACAAAAATTTTCTTATTTTCGTAGGTTGAAAACATTGAAACAAATCTTCCAATGGGAGAGCATACCATGCGTGTATTTGTTGGATATTTGGAACAGATTGTTGGCAAAAGTTTGTTTGGATGCTTTATTTATATGTTTATTTTCATTTGTTGCATTTTGTGTCACTTTTGACAGTTTATGCTGTTGAATGCAGCTTTGTGGCTTGCTGTCACTCTTACCTTTAAAGGTAGCGAACCAAAGTTGGCACACTGGCCCAAATGAAACTGTATTACACTTCCAAGTTGTTTTTGTAATTAGCTGACATCAAATCGGGGAGTTAGTATTAGTCATTTTCTGGACTGACATCAAGTCGGGGAGTTAGTATTAGTCATTTTCTGGACAGTTTCACTAATTTTGCATAAAATACGAAAAACCTGGTCAAAAGTTCGTTATGTGAATACATTGAAACAAACATTCCAGTTGAAAGGCTTACCTTGCATGTTATTGTATGATATTTTCACCAGATTGTCGGCAAAAATTTGTTTGAATGCTTCATTTATATGTTTGTCTCAATTTATTGCATTTTGTGTCACTTTCAACGGTTTATGGTGTTGAACGCAACGTTGTGGCTTACTGTCACGCATACATTTAAAGGTAATGGACCAAAGTTGGCACACTGGTCCAAATGAATTTGTATTACGGTTGGAAGTTGTTTTTGTAGTTTGCTGACTTGAAACTGGGAAGTTAGTAGTGGTCGCTCTTTGTGCAGTGTCACTAATTTTGCTTAAATTACACAAAACTTCCTTCAAAGTTCGTATATTGAAGACATTGAAACAAATCTTCCATTTGAAAAGCATATCTTGCGTGTATTTGCATGATAATTTGAAAAGATTGTTGGCAGAAGCTTGTTTGGATGCTTCATTTATGTGTTTGTCTCGATTTGTTGTATTTCGTGTCACTTTTAACAATTCATGCGGCTGCTTACTGTCACGCATACATTTAAGTTTAATGGACCAAAGTTGGCAGACTGGTCCAAATGAACCTGTATTACACTTGAAGGTTGTTTTTTCACTTTTCTAACATCAAATTGGGAAGTTAATTCTGGTCGCTCTTTATACAGTTTCATTAGTTGCATTCTAATCAAAAAAACTTTTCGTCTTCAGTTCGTATATTGAAGACATTGAAACAAATCTTCCAATTGGAAAGCATAATTTGCGTGTATAAAGCATAAGTTCGTTTATTAAAGACATGATATTATGAAGAGATTGTGAGCAAAAACTTTTTTCCATGCTTCATTTATGTGTTTGCCTCGATTTGTTGCAATTTGTGTCACTTTTAACGATTTATGCTGTAGAACAAAACGTTGTGGTTTACTGTCACGCATACATTTATGGGTAACGGACCAAAGTTGGCACACTGGTCCAAATGATTCCGTATTACACTTCGAACTTGTTTTTGTATATTGGTCATATCAAATTGGGAAGTTAGTAGTGGTTGTTCACCAAACAATTTCATTAATTTTGCTCAAACTACACAAAAAGTTTCGTCATAAATTCGTATATTGAAGCCATTGAAACAAAGCTTTCAATTGGAAAGCATACCCTGCGTGTATTTACAGGAAATTTTGAAGAGATTGTTGGCAAAACTTTGTTTGGATGTTTCATTTAGGTGTTTGCATCGATTTGTTGCATTTTGTGTCACTTTTAACGATTTATGCTGTTGATCGCAACCTTGTGGCTTACTGTCATGGATACATTTATGGGTAACGAACCAAAGTTTGCAGACTGGTCAAAATGACTCTGTAATACACTTCGAAGTTGCTTTTGTAGTTTGCTGATATCATTTTGGGAAGTTACTGCAGGTCGTTGTGTATACAATTTGATAAATTTTGTTCAAATTACACAAAACTTCGTCATAAGTTTGTTAATTGAAGACATTGAAACAAATCCTCCAATTGGAAAGCATACCTTGGATGTATTTACATAATATTTTGAAAAGATTGTTGGCAAAAGTTTGTTTCGATACTTCATTTAGGTGTTTGTCTCGCTTTCTTGCATTTTGTGTGACGTTTAGAATTTATTGATGTGGCTTATTGTCACGCATACATTTAAGAGAAATGAACCAAGGTTGGCAGAGTGGTCCAAGTGAATCTGTATTACACTTCGAAGTTGTTTTTGTAGAGTGCTGACATCAAATTGGAAAGTTAGTAGTGGTCGTTCCCCACAAAGTTTCATTACTTTCATTCAAACGACACAAAACTTTGTCATAATTTTGTATATTGAAGACATTGAAACAAATCTTCCAATTGGAAAGCATACCTTGCGTGTATTATATGAGATTTTGAAGAGACTGTTTCAAAAATTTGTTTCGACGTTTAATTTATGTGTTTGTTATTATTTGTTGCATTTCGTGTCACTTTTTAACAATTTATGCTGTGGCTCACTGTCACACAAACATTTAAGGGTAACGGACCAAACTCAGCAAACTGGTCCAAATGAGTTTGCATTACATTTTGAAGTACTTTTTGTGATTTGCTAACCACAAATTGGAAAGTTAATGCAAGTCTTTCTCTCAACAGTTTCCTTATAGTTTTTCCAATTGCACAACAGTTCGTCATAAGTTCGTATACTGAAGACATTGAACCAAATCTTAGAATTGGAAAGCATACCTAGCGTGTTTTTATATGATATTTTAAAAAAATTGTCGACAAAACTTTGTTTGGATGTTTCAGGATTTGGTTTTTGTCTGGATTTGTTGCATTTCGTGTCACTTTTAACGAGTTATGCTGTGGCTTACTTTCATACATATATTTATGGGTAATCGACCAAAGTTGGCAGACTGGTCCAAATTAGTCTGTATTACACCTCGAAGTTGTTTATGCAGTTTCCTAACATCAATTGGGAAGTTAATGCAGATCTTTCTCTAAACAGGTTCCTTATAATTTCTCAAATTGTACAACTATTCGTCATAAGTTCGTATATTGAAGGCATTGAAACAAATCTTCGCATTGAAAAACATACCTTGCGTGTATTCACATGATATTTTGAAGAGATTGTTGGTAAAAAATTGATTCGATGCTTCATTTATGTGTTTGTGTCGATTTGTTGCAATTTGTGTCATTTTTTGCGATTTATGCTGTTGAACGGAACGTTGTGGCTTACTGTCACGCATGCATTTAAGCGTAAGGAACCAAAGTTGGCAGACTGGTCCAAATGAATCTGCATTACACTTCAAAGTTGTTTTTTTAGTTTGCTGACATCAAATTGGGAGGTTAGTACAGGTCGTTCTCTGAACAGTTTCCTTATAATTTCTGAAATTACAAAACATATCGTCAGGCGCGTAGCCAGGATTTGAAAAAGGGGGGGGCTATTTTGAAAGAGTGAGAAGTGTGCATACGACGTTGACTCGAATTTTCATTGACCTTGAATCAGTTTCAGACGGTTTGTCCGAAATTTGAGACGAAATGTCTCGGAAACATCGGAAATTCAAAGGTTTTTTCCGCCCAAAATTAGGTGATCTCCAAAAAAAAAAAAAAAAAAAAAAAAAAAAGGTCTTCGCCAAAATTCAGAGTGGTTTTTCGGCCGAAATCCAAAATTCAAACGTTTTTTCCGCCCAAAATTAATCTCCAAAAAAAAAAAAAAAAAAAAAGGTCTTCGCCAAAATTCAGAGTGATTTTTCGGCCGAAATCCGAAATTCAAACGTTTTTTCCGCCCAAAATTAGGTGATCTCCAAAAAAAAAAAAAAGGTCTTCGCCAAACTTCAGAGTGATTTTTCTCCCAAGTTTCGCAAGTTCAAACGTCTGAGGGGGGGCTCTTTTCGTATGGGGGGGGCTCTTTTCCGTTTTTCACAGAAAATCGGCCTCAAAAGCACAAAATACATGCGTCTTTGCATACTTCACAAGCCAATGGGGGGGGCTCGAGCCCCCCGCCCCCCCCCTGGCTACGCTACTGCATATCGTCATAATTTCGTTTATTGAAGACAGTGAAACAAGTCTTCTCATTGAAAAGCATGCCTTGCGTGTATTATATAATAATTTGAAGAAAATTTTCGCAAAATTTGGTTTCGATGGTTCATTTATGTAATTGTTTTCAATTTGTTGCATTTCTTGTCACTTTTAACGACTTATGCTGTGGCTTACAGTCACACGCATTTGTGGATAACGGACCAAAGTTGGCAGACTGGTCCAAATGAGTTTGTATTACACTTCGAAGCTGTTTTTGTAGTTTGTTGACATCAAATTGTGGAGTTAGTACAGGTCGTTTCTTGTACAATTTCATTATTTTGATCAAATTACGCAAATTTTCGTCATAGGTTCGTATTTTGAAGATATTGAAACAAATCTTCCAATCAAAAAAAATACCACGTGTGTGTTTACACGATTATTTGAAGCGAATGTCATCAAAAGTTTGCTTCGATGCTTCATTTACGAGTTTGTCTCGTTTTGTTTCATTTCGTGTCAGTTTTAACTATTAATGCTGCTGAACACAACGTTGTGGCTTATTCTCACGCATACGTTTATGGTTAACGGACCAAAGTTGGTATACTGGTCCAAATGAATCTGCATTACTCTTCGAACTTGTTTTTATAGTTTGGTGACATCAAATTAGAAAGTTAGTACGGTTGTTGTCTAAACAGTTTTATGATTTTTTTTTAAGTGCACTACAAATCGTCATAAGTTCGTATTATGAAGACATTGAAACAAATCTTCCAATTGGAAAGCATACCTTGCGTGTATTTACATGATATTTTGAAGAGATTGCCGGCAAAACTTTGTTGGGATGTTTCATTTAGGTGTTTGTCTCGATTTGTTGCATTTTGTGTCACATTAACCAGTTATGATGTTGCTTACTGTCATGCATACATTTCTCGGTAACGAACCAAAGTTGATATGTCACCCATAAACGTATGCGTGACAGTAAGCCACAAACTTGCGTTCAACAACATAAACCGTTAAAAGTGACACAAAATGCAACAAATCGAGAAAACACATAAATGAAGCATCGAAATAAGTTTTTGCCGACAGTTTTTTTAAAATATCATGTAAATGCACCAAGGTCTGCTTTCCAACTGGAAAATTTGTTTTAATGTTTTCAATTTAGTAAGTTATGACGAATTTTGGTGCAATTTGAGTAAAATTAACAAAAATGTTTGAAGAACGACCAGCACTAACTTCCCAATTTAATGTCAGCAACTTACAAAAACAGCTTTGAAGTGTGATACGGAATCATTTGGACCAGTCAGTCAACTTTGGTCCGTTATCGAGAAATGTATGCATGACAGTAAGCAACATCATAACTGGTTAATGTGACACAAAATGCAACAAATGAAGACAAACACCTAAATGAAACATCCCAACAAAGTTTTGCCGGCAATCTCTTCAAAATATCATGTAAATACACGCAAGGTATGCTTTCCAATTGGAAGATTTGTTTCAATGTCTTCATAATACGAACTTATGACGATTTGTAGTGCACTTAAAAAAAAATCATAAAACTGTTTAGACAACAACCGTACTAACTTTCTAATTTGATGTCACCAAACTATAAAAACAAGTTCGAAGAGTAATGCAGATTCATTTGGACCAGTATACCAACTTTGGTTCGTTAACCATAAACGTATGCGTGAGAATAAGCCACAACGTTGTGTTCAGCAGCATTAATAGTTAAAACTGACACGAAATGAAACAAAACGAGACAAACTCGTAAATGAAGCATCGAAGCAAACTTTTGATGACAATCGCTTCAAATAATCGTGTAAACACACACGTGGTATTTTTTTTGATTGGAAGATTTGTTTCAATATCTTCAAAATACGAACCTATGACGAAAATTTGCGTAATTTGATCAAAATAATGAAATTGTACAAGAAACGACCTGTACTAACTCCACAATTTGATGTCAACAAACTACAAAAACAGCTTCGAAGTGTAATACAAACTCATTTGGACCAGTCTGCCAACTTTGGTCCGTTATCCACAAATGCGTGTGACTGTAAGCCACAGCATAAGTCGTTAAAAGTGACAAGAAATGCAACAAATTGAAAACAATTACATAAATGAACCATCGAAACCAAATTTTGCGAAAATTTTCTTCAAATTATTATATAATACACGCAAGGCATGCTTTTCAATGAGAAGACTTGTTTCACTGTCTTCAATAAACGAAATTATGACGATATGTTTTGTAATTTCAGAAATTATAAGGAAACTGTTCAGAGAACGACCTGTACTAACCTCCCAATTTGATGTCAGCAAACTAAAAAAACAACTTTGAAGTGTAATGCAGATTCATTTGGACCAGTTTGCCAACTTTGGTTCCTTACGCTTAAATGCATGCGTGACAGTAAGCCACAACGTTCCGTTCAACAGCATAAATCGCAAAAAATGACACAAATTGCAACAAATCGACACAAACACATAAATGAAGCATCGAATCAATTTTTTACCAACAATCTCTTCAAAATATCATGTGAATACACGCAAGGTATGTTTTTCAATGCGAAGATTTGTTTCAATGCCTTCAATATACGAACTTATGACGAATAGTTGTACAATTTGAGAAATTATAAGGAACCTGTTTAGAGAAAGATCTGCATTAACTTCCCAATTTGATGTTAGGAAACTGCATAAACAACTTCGAGGTGTAATACAGACTAATTTGGACCAGTCTGCCAACTTTGGTCGATTACCCATAAATGTATGTATGAAAGTAAGCCACAGCATAACTCGTTAAAAGTGACACGAAATGCAACAAATCCAGACAAAAACCAAATCCTGAAACATCCAAACAAAGTTTTGTCGACAATTTTTTTAAAATATCATATAAAAACACGCTAGGTATGCTTTCCAATTCTAAGATTTGGTTCA